>MCGO01000006.1:0-600000 GCA_002104985.1 Rhizoclosmatium globosum | reverse complement strand
AAGGTATACAGTTCTAAACTTCAAGGATTTGAAGAAAAATTGAAGTATTTGGGAGGTGGTCTTCATAAATTGCAAGAAGCTGCCAAATTTGTAGATACACTGTCAATTGATGCTCGGAAGCAAGAAGCTGAGTTAGCAAAGAAACAAAAAGAAGCTGATTTGGCATTGAAAGAAATCACAGATTCCATACTTCATGCATCGGATCAAAAAAATGAAATGGAGACCCTCTCTGCACAACTTAAAGAAGAGGAAGCAAAGTTACTAAAGAGAAAAGAAGGAATTGAAAATGAGCTCTCTGACGTGGAACCGATTTTGAGACAAGCCCAGTCGGCTGTTGGTGAAATCAAAAATGAAAGCTTAACTGAAATCAGGTCTCTGCGAGCTCCTCCACCAGCTGTTCGAGATGTTCTAGAAGCAGTTCTACGATTAATGGGAAATTTAGATATGTCTTGGAATAGCATGAAAGGATTTCTTGGTAAGATTAATTGCAAATCACATGCAGTTCTTTCACTTAATATTTATATTTTCAGGAAAACGAACTGTAAAAGATGAAATTATGAACTTTAATGCACGAACCATTACTCCTGCAGTGAGAGAATCAGTGTATGCGCTATTGAAGACTAAGGGAGATTCTTTTGAGGAGTCTGTAATTAGAAGAGCCTCTGTTGCAGGTGAGTTAAATGATACTTTGTTTTTATTACTGATCAATATCTGCATTCAGCTGCGCCGCTAGCAATGTGGGTGAAAGCTAATTTACAATATTCCCAGGTTCTAGAAAGAATTGGACCTTTGGAGGCTGATCTAGTAAAATTGACAAAAAGCTTGGACAGCTCCAAAGATCGTGTGGTGAAACTCAAAGAATCATTGGATGAAGTTGATAAAACCGTTGCAGCCCTTAGAGAAGATTTTGGTGGGAAAACTAGGGATGCAGAGACACTTCGGAATAATTTGGAAAAAGCGGCTGGTACAATTAAATCATCTCAAGACCTCCTGCATAAACTTGGAGGCGAAGGAAAAAGGTGGAATCAACTTGCAAAAGACATCAAAAATCATATGGGCAGTCTTTCTAAAACAGCTATGATTGCAGCGGCGTTTATAATTTACCTCAGCAGAACATCAGAAGATGTGCGCGCAAAATTTATCAACGAATGGAAAGGTTTGGCATCCCTGACCGACTTTGATTTTAGAACTGTGATGTGTACAGAGAGTGACCAATTGAGTTGGAAATCTCAAGGTCTTCCAGGAGACGTTTTGTCAATTGAAAATGCCATATCTGTCTTACATGGTGGATGCACATCATTTTTGGTTGATCCTGGAATGCAAGCAACAAACTGGCTGAAAACATATCTGGCAGACCGAAAACCCGAAATTATCAAACAACATGATGAAAACTTTATGAGAGCATTTGAGCTAGCATTGCGTTTTGGAAAAACCCTTATTATTGAAGAAGTTAAAGATATTGAGCCTATCTTTTTCCCAATCCTTCAAAAAGACTTAGTTAAACAAGGGCCCAGATATATGGTTCAATTAGGAGATAAGACTGTGGATTACAGTGAAAACTTTCGACTTTATCTTGTGACTTCCAGAGCTCTGTTTTCAGTCCCGTCCTTTGCATCAGGCCTTTTGAATGAAATTAACTTCACCACTACTCGTGCGGGTTTAGCTGGACAATTGCTTGGACTTACATTAAAGAGTGAAAAGCCAGAACTGGAAGGACAAAAAATACAGTTATTGAAGTCAGAGGAAGAGTTGAAGCTTCAGCTAGTTCAATTGGAGGAATCAGTCCTGCAAGAACTTGCAAATTCTGAGGGAAATATTTTGGAAAACAAAAATCTCATTTCATCATTGAACGAGACCAACTCAAAGAGTATCAGTATCAATAAGAGTCTGCAAAACTCACTACAGCTTCAGAAGGCATTGGATGAAGAACGGGACAAGTTCACACCTCTGTCAGAATTTGGAAGCAGCTTATATTTTGCAATCACTGAATTCTCCAAGGTGAACAATATGTATGAGTTTTCCTTATTATCATTCCTGCGAATATTTGGAAAGGCACTCACAGTTGATGGATCAGCCGCCAAAGATGGGACAGAATTACGTCTCAAGCTTTTGATTAATGAGCTTCAAAAATTGGTTTTTTGTTATGTGTCAAGATCACTCTTTAAAGTTGACCGCCAAATGTTTGCACTGCATCTGATTTGGAAACTGCATCAAAATCTCTTTGAGCCCAAGGAATGGAACTTATTTGCAGGTCAATTCCTGGAGACAGATGATGAGGCAAAAGGAGAGTGTCCTAACTGGGTTCCAAAGGAAAGAAGTATGCAATTTAGACAACTAAAGCAAACATCATCAGAGCTCTTTGATGCTTTCAAGTTTAACGATTCAGAATCTTGGACTAATTGGATGAGTCACTCTTCATGTGAAGTTAATTTTCCATCATGCATGTCAAAACGTGTTACGTGAGTGTATATTCTGTATTTAGACAGACGCTGAATTCCTGTAGACCTTTTCAAAAGATGCTCATTGTAAAATTACTTCGACCTGATCGATTAATGAGTGCTAGTAAGTGGCAGAATTGACATAATAATGCTTATATTTTTTGTCAGTGTCAACATTCTGTTGCAGTGTTCTTGGGGTTTCAAGTCTTGCACCTAAGGCTCTTAACTTCAGAGATCTTGTAGAACAGGAAACAATATCTATTGAACCAGTTTTGTTTATTACTACTCCTGGAGCAGACCCTTCCCAAGAACTGCGTGATTATGCGCTACAAGAAGTTGGAGCTGATAACTATAGACAGGTTAGAAAGCCAGACTTTCAGGCCACACTAACAGTCTTGACAGATTTCTATGGGTCAAGGGCAAGGAAATGTGGCATTAAATGAACTTAGGGAATTAGCTGGCAAAGGTGGCTGGTTGTGTCTACAAAATGTTCACTTGGTGATTCGCTGGTTACCAGAACTTGAGAAAGAGTTGGGAAGTTTGACAATTCATCCGAAATTTCGGCTTTGGCTCACTTCTGAGGCGCACGCAAAGTTTCCTGTGAGTCTACTCCAGAAAAGTCTAAAAATTACATCAGAGGCACCACCTGGTGTCAAAAAGAATCTGCAACGAATCTTTGAAGGATGGTCCCCTGATTTTGTTAAAGGATCTGTTCTCCGCGCTCAGGCCTTATTTGCTTTGGCTTGGTTCCATGCCATAGTTCAAGAACGCCGAAATTATATTCCTCAAGGCTGGAACAAATTCTATGAGTTCTCCGCCGCTGATTTACGTTCCAGTGCTGAAATCCTATCAAATATGTGCAGCAAAGACTCAAATTCTAAGAGCATTCAATGGCCCATCTTACATGGACTTCTTGAGAATGCTGTATATGGAGGACGAATTGACGATCATTATGATGACCAAAAGTTAGCTGTCTACCTAAACTTGTTCTTCAACGATGGTACGAGAATTTCTTCCATCCAATTCATTAAACGTTTTTTGCAGATGCATTTAATATCGGAGGGAAGGCTCCAACCAAAAAGCTCGCGAAAGGAATTGGCAAGTGAAATAACTTTTTGTTATTCCCCACTGACAACCGTTGAGCAGTTCTTCCGACGCTTGCTGACCACTCCGAGTTTATGAAAGTCATTAATGAACTTCCGGAAGTTGATTCTATGTCAATATTTGGCCTTCCTGCCAACATTGATCGTGCTTTGCAAGTTATTCACAGTACTGCTGTGTTAAGCCAATTGAAATCGTTGGTGAGGTCCCTCACACAAACGGGGTTTCATACTGAAATTTTCAATTCGTAGCGCCATAGCAGTATCCAAGGAGAAACTATTGATAAAGAAAGATGGTCAAAGGAGCTTATGCCATTCCTTCTCCTCTGGAAAAAGGTTTGCATAACTTCTATTCACATATTATCTAACATACTTATAGCTCAACACTGGAAGTGACTTAATCCAAAAGCGTATAAAATCTGATTTAAAGGCGGAGCCAGTGTTATCATTCCTCACTCTTGAACTTTCGGCTGGAGTCGCCTTGATGCAAAAGATTCATTCGGACCTCTCACAAATGTCCAAGACACTCCGAGGCTCGCTTGTTATGACAAGCGACGTAATCGAACTTTGTACAAGCCTTCGAAAAGCTGAAACTCCAAAATCTTGGTTGTCAATGTGGGATGGACCTGAGGATCATCAAGAGTTTTTGAATGCGGTCGTCAAAAATACTGCGAATGCCGAAGAATTGTGTGGAAAGGCTCAAAGTGGGGCAATTTTCAGCGCTCCACTTAAGATTTCGAATTTGTTCAACCCAATTCCATTTTTGAATGCTCTTCGTCAACAAACCTCAAGGAAACGTGAGTACTGTTATTCGATATGAATCTATTCACTGATAACTTTTCAAAGTCAAAATTCCGATGGATGATTTTGCACTGTACTCAACCTGGAAGAAAGGTGAACTTGGCCAAGCAGCACTGCCAATACAAGTGGAGGGTCTTTTATTGCAAGGTTGCAACATGGATGGCACGCGTCTGATAGAAAGCTCAGCAGAGGATCCAAGTTTCACTGTTGTTCCTGTAGCTCACTTGGCTTGGATGCCTAAGAACTTCATTTTATCATCTCGAATCGATCTCCCTCTCTATGTCTCACCAACAAGGGAGAAATTGGTTGGCACCCTTCAAGTGCCATGCAATGCGGAGGATGAATCAACTTGGATCCTCGCAGGCGTGGCCTTCTTCTTACATGAGTAATTTTCTTATTTGGTTTTCTTAAATAAATACGACTTTATTGAAAACCAACAAATGCCAAGAAATGTAACACCAAAAATCAGTCTTTTTTGAGCAAGTAAGGGTGAAGAAGAGCTCTTTTTGCCGAGATACGATAGGCTGGGTCGTAAACGAGGAATTGCTGAAAAAGAGTCAAGTCAATGGAGACTAATTTCATGGTGGAAAACAAACTTGTAACAAATCAATTCCATCAGGTTCCAGAGACGGTACAGTTTTCTTCCAAGGCTGAGGGCTCCAGTTAGGGAAATTATCCTTGTAGTCAGGAAGTTGAGAGATTCCAGGCCAAACTTCTTCGTCAGGGGTTCCAAGAACGCTGTTCATGTGAATAAGCGGCATTCAGAATGTGCATTGATTGAAACAAGGTACCGGAAGATGCGGAAGATTTCATCAATCTCAGAATCGCCAGGGAAAAGAGGCGCCTTCAACGCCAACTCAGCAAAAATACAACCAATGGACCACATATCTACTGCTGTAGAGTAGTGACGCGAGCCAAGAAGAATTTCGGGAGCTCGGTACCAAAGAGTCCTATCCTGAATCTTTAGGAATCGAAGTATCAAAAAGCCAATCTTACACAACTTCATGGGTATACGTTCTAAGTGGGATGCCGACAGCGCGAGCAAGACCAAAATCAGCAAGCTTCAAAACGCCAGACTGGTCAATCAACAAATTCTGAGGCTTCAAATCGCGGTGCAAAATTCTTTTAGCATGGCAGTAATTCATTCCGCTCACGAGCTGCTGCATATAGCTCTGTCACATAATCACATTACGTTATTTAGTATGCAGACTTCGGACTTTCCAAAACAACACAAAGGCTCACCCGAATCAAGCTTGGTGGGAGTACCTTGATACTGTCAGTGTACTTTTTCAAATCCATATCCAAAAATTCAAAGATGAGGTAGAGTTTTGCGTCGTTGTGGACAGTGTCAAGAAGACGGACGACGTTTGGGTGGTTCAATTCTTTGAGGAGTGAGATTTCACGGATCGCTGTAGATGGTACGCCTTCGTCTTCTGTCTCCAGACGAATCTAAGCATTGAGCAGGGTTGGTTGGATAGTGTTGGCAAAGGTGCAAGGGGGTCGGTTCATTATTTTATGCACACACCTTCTTCAGAGCCACGATAGTCCCATTGTTGCGGTCTCTTGCTTTGTATACTACTCCGTAAGTTCCTTCTCCAATCTTTTCAATCTGTTGTGAAATGGGTATCAGAGACTGACAAACAGTCATTCAGCCTAAGGCTCACCTTTTCATACAACTCAGTCACTACTTTCTTATCGCTCATTTGCTCTTGTGTTGTAGTTGTGGACGGCGGCGCTTTGGGACTAGTTTTTTCTTCGACGTGCTTCAAAACGTCCGAATCTCAGCAAAGGAGAAGAAAGAATAAGTTAAAATAATTGTCAATTGAATGGGGCCCACGTACCAAGTGTCTACAGGCTACTTCTGGGCATTTCCGCTTCTGCAAATTGTACGTATAAGCTTTCCTTATCTTTGTGTCTCATACTTGTCAAGGCGGTTTCAATGGCTTTGATCGTGCACAGATTCGCGACAAGTGGGTCGACATATGATGGATACGACTCAATATGGTGTTTCTTTCTTCAAATAATCGCGTCAATTGCTGTTCTCGCTTCGTCTTTGAGGAAAGTCAAGAACGAACAATTGCAAAAAACAGTGATAGCCATAGTTCGTACCGTACTGTTTCTGTCAGAATATCTTTTAAGCTCTCATTATTCTAGGGACTGGGCATAACGATCATCCTCGGTCTTGTTGGGGCTCTTTTCTTTATGTTTGCATTCAATTACCAATCCATCAATTGTGCAGCATCAACAAACTATACCGATATTGGAGATTACTCGATGCAGTCAATTTGTGCCCGAACAACTGGGAATATTGTTCGGACCTGCATATTCTGGGTTGTTGAGGTATTTATCGTCATGCTGTTCCTGTTCCCAACCTACACTTTAGGTTTTCACGATACATCCATTGGTATCTCATCTGATTGAGCTGTGGTCAAATGAGCTTTGGTTCACAACTGATAGCGACCTACTAGCATTAGACTGATTCGGAACAGCAACAGACTCCCATAATAATATATTAAATAACATATAATAAAAAGTCTATACGCCACCACTTCCTACCAAACCTCCCCTTCCAAGATGGCCTGATCTCGTTGTCCTGCCAGTACGACTGTCTAAGGTTCCATGGTTCTTCATAGTCGCTGTAGTATTGACTTCTTTTTCAGCAGTTCTTGGCGCAGTAAAGAAAGGATGATCCAGCGCTTCGTCCGGTGTAATTCTCTCCTCAGGAACGTAAACAAGCATCCGCATCACCAAATCTCGAAACAACTCAAACTCAGCTGCACAGCTAGAATATGCTTTGAGTGCGTGGTCTGGAAGATTTGCTTTGTTTCCAGTGGGTCCAACTTGAGTACTAGTGCCGTTGGGAGATAGATGCTTTCCCAGCTGTACGAATCGCTGAAACTTTGTCTGCAATAGCTCATAAAGCGTAGTTCCACGAGTTTGGAAAGTCGGTGGAACAATTGGTCGGTATGTTGATGTAGTACTGTTTCCTTTTTGGTTGGGTGGGGAGCCAGATTTCAAAAACATGGTAGAGACTTTTTGCGGAGCCGCAGTTTCAAGCATGGAGTGTGGGGGTAGACCAATCAAATCCATGATTTTAAGCAGCTGGTCATGTTCAGTTTGACCTGAGAAAAGAGGTTCACCAGAGAAGAGTTCATATAGAATGCATCCGAGTGACCAAACATCGATAGCCATTGTGTACGAATGGCCAAGTATTACTTCAGGAGATCGATAAAAGCGGCTTTGAATGTAAGTATATGCCTGTAATGACTGTAAACAAAAGTGAAACCTCATTGAATCTTACCCTCTCGTTTATGAAGCACGAGCTTCCAAAGTCAATAACCTTTACAGCCGCCTTTTTTGGATGACATAATAGTATACTAGTAGCCAATCAGTCAGTTACATCCAAAAGGATGCGAATCCTTACTTTTCTGGCTTGAGATCGCAATGAATGACTCTCACGTCTGATCGGCTTAATAACTGTAGGCCCTGTAAAATGTGGTATGCTATTTTCCGGATGATGTCAAGGGTGAGTCCAGAAAATGATCCCGCCTTAATGACTTCGTACAGATTCACTGATAGCAACTCATAGACAATACACAAATGGTCACGGTGAATAAAATGCTCCTTCATACGCACTATTGAAGTGATTAGAACGAGCTGTGGACGATTGAAAGAAGAGGTAAACCTATGCTTTTGGAATCATCAAAGTCTCTTTCATTCAGCAATTCAAGAATACGAATCTCTGTCAGGGCTTGGTTGTAAAAGGAGCGCCTATTCTTGATTATTTTGATAGCAACGCTCTTGTCTGAGCGCATATCGTATGCTTCAAAGACCTGTCCGAACGAGCCCTTTCCAAGACGGCGCATGATTTTGAACCTGTCCTGCCAGACCTCAGCTTCTCTGAATATGTAGTCGTTCTTGTCGTCGTCCCAGGGATTCTGCAGTTTCTTCTTTGCGTCTTCGACCTGTTTTGAGCGCAGCTGTGCCTGTCAAGTGTTTGGCGAGTGGGTTAGCGAGGCGAGATGAGTCACGACGGCCGCGTTGGTGCGCGACGGACCTGGTTTATTCCGTCGAACGTCGCTTCGATTTGGACGGTGAGGCGCGTGATTGGATTGCGACGCGTGGGCAAGTGCGCTGAGTGTGTTCCGACTTGCGCCATTTTGCTTTCCTTTTCAAAACACTACCTCAAACCAGCATGTCTATGGGCAATAGCTTCCAACGGACTTCCATCAAGGCCATTCCTCCAGAAAGAGGTGCTTTTCCGCTGGACTTGGAAGGTCTCTGCAAGGAGCCCTTCAAGGCCTACATGGAGTGTATGCACAAGCAAAAAGGAGGAGAACACAAGGCATGCAGGGATCTATCGAAAG
The DNA here is from genome assembly GCA_002104985.1 of Rhizoclosmatium globosum. Classification (NCBI taxonomy): domain Eukaryota; kingdom Fungi; phylum Chytridiomycota; class Chytridiomycetes; order Chytridiales; family Chytriomycetaceae; genus Rhizoclosmatium; species Rhizoclosmatium globosum. The sequence goes on along the minus strand of MCGO01000006.1, from coordinate 591,294 downwards.
CATATATCCAATGCCGAATGAATACGTATGTATATTGACAGAATCCAGAAAGCATCAACCTAATCATGATCGATGTTTAGTAAACTGATGGAACCTGACAGCTTTGAAAACATTGGATTTGGAGACAAGAAGAGCTCTCCCTCAATAAGCAAAGCAGATGCAGCTTCAGCCGAGAAGAGCAAGCCAGCAGAATCATCGACATCGTGACCTCGACAACTTAACAACTGTATCGAAAGGGCTCACCACGCCAATAAACACCCACATCTTCAACTGCACCGATATTCATTTCTGTGAAACTAATGCGATAGTCCATTGAAAATCTCACAACAATGAGCTACATTGGACTGAATCACAATCGTTAGCATTGTGAACAACGAATCAACAAACTGATATAGTGAAAGCGGAGAACGGAAAAGCAGTATTAATGATAATGTAATTCGAATGAAAGGTATTGTCTGACGTTCGCGAAAAAGAATTGTCAGACTCAAACATCAAATGCACGATCAGTTCCTTTCCAACGTGCCAGATCCTCAAATCCTGGACGAACTCCAGCAGAAGCTTCCCTTTCTGACGGGTCATCAGTTCAATCTTGAGAAAAGGGTAAGTCCACTAGCAAAAATGGACACTTCTCTAAAACAATCATCAGTTCCTTCCAAATCATCGAAAATCACATGCCTTCGATTACAGAAACACCGTGTCAGTATTTAAGGCCGAAAGTCCGGGAATCGGTGTGATTGACCAGTTTGTCATCTCATCGCAACTCAACCTATCTTGCAGGTGGAATCCCATTATTCGGACAGGAAGAAAACAAAATACACACTTCCGTTGATGTATATCCTCACAGTAATTCAATGGGAGATGGTGTTCCAGCTTGGGTGGCCTTTGATCGAAAGGTACCTAATAATCCCGGGTTTATTCTCTGACATGATGCCGCCACAGGTTCTACGATTTTACGCTTATTTTCAGGAAGCTGTTCATGAAAAGAGGGAAGAGCAATATAGAATAAGAAAGTAGGACTATGATCAGATTTTAAAAAACACCTCTAATGCCAGTCTAACACAGGTGCAACATTTACTTTTATCTTGAAGATGATACTATTCACGTGAGCGAGCCCAAATTTGCCAACAGTGGTATTCCTCAAGGTTAGCAGCCTTCTATCCCAAAAAACTGTTGACGTTTGCTTGCGTAGGGACTTTGATTCGACGACACAGGATTCAAAGGAAACCAGAATCAAATGGGCAGCACTTTCTTGTGACAGACTTGAATGTAGACAAAGAAATCACATTGTATTCAAAGACGTTCAAAATTATTGGATGCGACGAGTTTACTCGGGTAACATGATTGTTTATTCCTGAATGATTGTCTAGCTGACTCCTATTTGCAGCAATTTTTGAATAGCTTGAGAATCGTTGTTCCTCCAAACATGGCCTACCCGCAAGACCCGTACCAACTCCATCGTGCAGAACTCCTCTCTCGCATGAAAGCAACACATCCTTGTCCTCCACAATCCTCGCTTAAACAGTTCCTCGAAAATGACCGCCGTGTACTTCGTTTCTACTGCATTTGGGATGACACAAACTCAGTCTTTGGTGATGCACGCCATATGATTGTCCACTACTACCTTTCAGACGATACAATGGAAATAATTGAGAGCATCCCAGCAAACTCTGGCCGCGAGCGAAACACACTCTTTCTGCGTCGAGCTAAACTTCCCAAACGAAAGTTTCGTTTCTTGTATGGCCAAACAAGTGAAGCAAAAGACGACTACTACTCAGATCGAGATCTCACCATTGGAGCCGTTTTGCACTTTCACGGACGACCATTTGTTATTTGCGACTGCGATAACTTCACAAGAGATTACTACAGAGACAAGTACGGGTTGGAAGTATTCGACCCCGTCCGACTTGAGGACTATGAAGAAGCACCTATTGAAGAATACGTACATCCGAAAGAAAAGGTTCCGCCACCCATGTTTGGAGCCAACGAAGGAAACAAAAAGGATCATAAGTTGACACAGTTTGATGGCATTTGTCTGCGTTTCCTTGGTGTTTTGAAAACAACAAAGCAGACAGATGCGGATCGTAAGTTTGTGATTTCCATGTATCCTGCGGATGGAACAGTGTCAGTATTTGAACCGCATCAACGGAACTCTGGGATTGTTGGAGGAAAGTTCCTGGAGAAGGCTAGGATCAAAAGGCCGGATGGGGAAACTTATTACGAAGCTAGCGATTTTTACTTGGGTATGTTCAATTCGTTTCAGTTTCGAGGGATTTTAATGCGAAATCAACCAAACAGGAGCTGAAGTAAAATTCCATCAACATCCATTTATTCTTGCAGGAGCAGATGACTATGCCGTGAAATTCATGGAAGCACACCCAGAAGTTTGGAAAAAGCGACAGTAATGACCACAAGTAAAGAACGGTGACAGATGAGCAGTAGTTATTCATTTTCTTCAATAAACGAATTGAAAGCGTTTCTTAGGCTTTTATAACACTGTTTTTATTGACACAAGGGGCTAAACAATTTGCCATTATGGGCTGCATATTTGGCAAACCTGATAAAACCTTAACGGGGTCTAATACCCATGTCCTCCTTCAACTAGTGTTACACACTCAAACCCGAGAACAAAAGAAACCAAATAACCTCGCATATTTGACCTCTCTCCGTGCTATTTTGGCTGAATTGCAAACTTTACCGGAAACTGACTCTTGCAACTAACAACAGACCCGCTATCCTGCCACGACCCAACAGGACTCCGCTCACGCGCCATCATATCCGTGAAAGTACTACCCGCCGAACTTCCCAAAACAACGGGATTCGGAGTCTCCCGCCCAGTCGGCATACGTACTCGAATCTCAACCCCGGTTCCAGTTTGAGTAGCATGCACGGACTCAATGGGTTCTACAGGGTCTTGAAACTTATCGTCTGCGCTTCCATAAAAAGAAGCCACTCTCATTTTCCGGAGATACAAGCGCGTGACTGTCGTCTCCGCCGTCACGTCCTCGTCAGCATCTGTAACTGTGGGATTCGCACTGTTTGACTCGCACGGGAAGTGCAGGTGCAAAACGGGGTGTAGTCTCGTAATGTGCAAGAATATCTTCATCGCCGCGAACAGGTTCAACAGATTCTTCATTCTCGTCGTCATCCTCGTTGGGTTTTGCACCATCACCGGAGTATATGAGTGCATCAACGGATGTCCATTGTCCGCCTTATGTGTCGTTGATTTGGAGTGGTAAACCAACTGTACAACTGTTTTAGCAAGCAAAAAAGCTGTACGAAAATCAAACCAAAGGCAGGCGTCTCAACATCAATAGCTAAATCAGTTCCATCTATTTTCCAACCTGCAGACGCAAGTATTCCTGGTCGCCAATCCGTATCCGTAGTTCCACCTGTATGAGCAGAGTCCAGATCGTTCTGTTTAGAAGGACTGCTCCGGACTTGAACCGGGGTTACAGGTATCAGAAACCTGGGTGTTGCAAGCATTTCTAGGCTTTTAGAACTCTCTTTTTATTGACACAAGGGGCTGAACATTCGATGTCATTCTTAACAAGCATTACAAAGTTTATTCCTTAATCGCAGCTTTTCCCACACCTTTCGGCATTTTCTTCGATCCCTCATCCTCCAATTCTCCAGGTTTGTAGTAATGTGGTGCAACTTCCAGCAGCCATTCACTTGAGATCTCAATACACTGTCGCATGAACTCACGCGTGGTAAATACCAACTCATGGTACAAGACCCATTTACAATATTCCTTCTCACTATTAGGCCCAACGTACATACTGCTTCCAGGGTGAATCATCACAGTCTGGTTGTGCTTCACAGTTCGATACGAATCGCCACTCCTTTGTAGACGAGCAGTGTTGTAGAAAAATCCAGCAGTGATGGCTTTTCGAATAGGTATTGTGTTTCCGGGATCCGGATTAGATATCAATGGGACTTCAGTACGTTCCATCAACTTGATGAGTTGATCACGGACATCACGCGCTCGTTTCATAGATCGATGTTGGATATAATTTTCACGGCACCATGGAATAGAGTAGTTTGTTTCAACGTACTACCATACAATTAGAAAAACAGCACACTACCGCAGAATATAGACATACCGCATTCCAAATAGCCAATAGAGTAATGTGATCACCACCTGGTCGGAAAAAGTTCTTTCTCGCTTGTTCAGCTTGAATAGCCTCACTCTTTGGTTTGAAAAAGATTGCGTTTCCTGTTGAAAGCATTGAAATAATTGACACAACTTCTTCAGTGCATTGGTATTGTTCAGCTGCGATGAGGGTCTTGCTGAACATTGGATCTGTTGGGAATTCAGCCATTCTTCGTCCCAGTTTCGTCAGTTCTCCTTTCGCGTTCAAGGCTCCTAAAGCATCTAATCGAGGAGAAGTTAGCACTCTTCTATTTAACGTCAAGGAAGGACTTACATAGCTGCTCCAGCGCCTTCTTCAGTGTATCAACAGGCGGTGCATCCATAAAATCAAAGTTAAGCAAATCGTTGATTCCAAGCGACTACTCAAAGTCTGTCAATCGTACGAAACAAGAAAAAGAAAAAGAAACATACCTTTAGCAAAAGAACAACATTTCCCAGGTTTGTTCGTTGAATTTCAGGAACCGTGCTTTCATCCAGCTCATTTTGGAATGCCCAACTCGTGTAGAGTCGGAAACATTTTCCAGGTTGAACACGACCAGCACGACCTTTCCTTTGATTTGCAGCAGCTCGCGATGCCTGTGACGAATCAGCATTGCTTCGTATTTTCAGAATCGTATACTCACTGGAACAACAACAAGACTCTCCATTCCGGTCTTTGGATTGAAACTCTTTTGCTTCACAAAACCAGGATCAATGACATACACAATTCCATCAATCGTCAAACTTGTTTCAGCAATATTCGTCGCAAGCACGACTTTTCGTACTCCCGGTGGAGTGGGCTCAAAGATTTCCGCCTGCTTTTCTGTCGGTAGCGTTGAATAAATAGGACAGACTTTCATTTCTGATATTTTCGAGCCTAGTTGTTTGGTGATGAGGAGCAGGGATTGCTCAGCTGCCTCAATTTCTTCTTGACCCTTTTTTAGCATAAAAATGTAAGTTCTTCTTCTTGAGAGAATGATGACAACTTACTGTTAAAAAGAGCAGAATATCGCCAGCCGGTTCTTTGACATGGATCGTCATAATTGTTGTTATAGCTGCAGCCAAGTAATCCGCTTCAGGTGCCGCAGTATAATAAGTTGTAACAGGAAACTTTCGTCCCTTGATGTTAAAAATTGGAGCGTCGTCGAAATACCGCGAAAACTTCTCAGCATCCTGTAATTTGGTCAACAAGCCGTCATATTTAGAGTATAATTTTGGACGTACCATGGTAGCACTAGAAATCAACAACTTTAAATCTTTCCTAAACCGTGCAATATCTTTCACAAGTCCAAATAGAATATCGGTGTGCAGAGTACGTTCGTGCGCCTCATCAATCATAAGACAAGAGTAACTGCCAATATCAGGTTCCGTCAAAAACTCTCGAAGGAGCATACCATCCGTCATGAACTTGATGAGCGTTTTGTCTGATGTGCAATCTTCAAATCGAATCGAATATCCAACTTCACTTCCTACTTTCGTGCCCAATTCTTCAGCTACACGAGCGGCGACAGACATAGCGGCAACACGACGTGGTTGAGTACATCCTACTTTCTTGCCGTTCTTGGTATATCCTGCCTCGTGAAGATATTGTGGGATCTATACTTTTATGAGTACGATTCCAACTTGTGTTACAAGCTATTACCTGAGTTGTTTTTCCACTTCCTGTTTCACCGACAATAATAAGCACCTGGAATTCCTCAATGGCTGCCAACAGTTCATCGCGAAACTCGTAGATAGGAAGCGATTTTCGTACGTCCTGAATCGCCATAGCTAAATATAACGGGTCAGTATGCGTAGATGCTGTATAAGAAATGGATAGGCACCTTTCCTCTCGGATTCAGACATCTTATTCACTTCATTTTCCTCTTCTTCACCGTCAGATCCAACTACAGCGTCTTGAATGAACTGTACGTGTTGTTCTTCATCGAAAACATAATCGAATTCAAATTCATCTTGCTGTGCTTTTGTTTCAAGTTTCGCGTTACGAATTTGGTGATCTTCCCAAACAGTTTGCTCCGATATGAACGCGTCTGGATCTTCGTTGTCTTCATATCGTTTGTATAGCACTGATTCCTGCTTTTTCTTGTCGAGCTTTCCTTTCTCTGTAATATAATCATCGGGCATCTTCAAAAATGATGAGTTAGAAAATACCTCGCCAAGCTATTAGGCAATGAAAGAAGTTCAAAGACTCACCATGTATCCATCAACTTTATCTGAAATCTTCATTCGTTCTTTGGCTAACCGCAGCACTTCCTTCTTATACTCCAGATCCCTCTTTTCGCGTTTACTCAGATTTTCTGTCCTGAATAGATACTCTTCATCATCGATTTCGCGCTCCAAGAGTAACAATCTCTGTTCTTCACGTTTTCCCAAGTATTCCTGACGTGCACGAACACGCAGCTCAGGAACAGCTTGTTTCCGCAATTCCGCATCTTCAGCAAGTTGTTTTCGCTTTAAGGTTTCAAGGGATCCTTTTGAGTTATCTTCAATGAGCTATCGGAGTGAGGTTCAGTATCCCAACCTAGAATTCATTCCAACATTGGCACGCACCTTCTTTGTCTTTTCTTTATCCTTTTCCTGCATTCTTTTAATAAACTCGTCACGTTCTTGGATATCTTTCAGGCGTGCAGCCTCTTCAGCTTGGGCAGCCGCATCTTCCTCATCCTCATCTGCAAATACAGATTAGCCACTACGACATTCTCCATCGCACGCGGTTACATACATTTTCGAACACGTTTCACAACGACAGGCCCCTCATCCTCGTCCTGTTCGCCTCCACGATCATCTCCGGCTTCCCTCCTTCGACCCTTTTCCTTCTTGAGTTTCTTCACCGCCGGCACCGGAGCAGCAGGCGGGTCGTCTTCATCGCGAAGCAGAGTAAACTTTGCGTTATCTTTGATTGCGCGGATAGTTTCCTTGTCCTTGTCTTTGCGCTGAGAAGACTGAGTCGCCTGAGCCGAGGCCGTTCGCGGAATGCGCCGGAACAATTCGGCAACAAAACGGGTGCTGGCGTCGGTCGAAGGAAGGTCGACGGCCGCGAGCGTCGATCGCAGCTTCGCCTCAGACTTGGCCTTTGCCGCCGCCGCCGCGATGAAGTCCACAGTCGCCGCGTCCGCCGCACCAAACAACGAAAGCACATTGTCCGAGATCTGTTCGATGATTCAGCTGTTCAGGTGTTGCTACAGTACAGCAAACGACGAAGAACTCGGCTTACAAAGTTGCGCAGTTGACTGTCCATCGTTTGGTCACAAAAAAGAGTATGGAACAATAATAGTAATAGGGAGGAATCAAAATTCTTTCTATTTCAAAAATACTGATTCAAATTCACAGAGGCCGTTAAAGAAATGAGGAATCACGTAAAAGAGAGAGGTAAGAGAGTTTAGTGAGCCTTGATGGTGGTTCCCTGCTCGTAGTGCTCATCGGTAGTGTCTCGGACAAAGATCTTACAGAAGAGAGCAAAGAAGATGAGGGAGACAGCACATGGAATAACCATGACCCAGAACTGAGCAGTTGGGGTAAGGGCGTTACCCTTGTCAGCAGTGAAGACGAAACCGTTCAAAGCCCAAGAGATACCACCAGCAGCAGACTGGGTACCCTTGTAGAAACCAGCGTAACGAGAGAGAGTCTCGGAGTCGTTGGAGATGGCACCGATGAGGTAGTTGACGTAGACCTGGAAGAAGGCATCGTAAACACCGTAGCAGACGTACAAGAGGAATGGTCCGAAGAAGGCACCAAAGTTGTCACCGGCATCGAAGTGGTTGCCCTTGAGAGCCCATCCGTTGTCATTGGAGGCGTACTGGAAAGCAGCACCTCCACCAAAGAAAGCAAGGGTGGTGAAAATCATAATGTAGCATCCAGTCCAGGCACGGGTAGTACGAGTGTACTTGGTGTTATCCAAGAACATGTTTCCAAGAACCCAGGCACCAACAGCCTGAGACAACCAGTAGAAAATAGCCTTGAGAGAGTTGGAACGACCAGAGAAGTTGTCACCGAATGGCCGAATTGGTAGGTGTAGAACCAGTTGGAAGACATACATGGGATCAAGATGGTCAACATGGCTGGGTTGGCAAAGAGCTTGAGGACCTCGACGAATTCACGGAGAACGTTGGTTGGTGGGGTCTCAACCTGGGTCTGGTCCTCACGGATGATAGTACCTGGTGGCTGGATGAGGAAAGCAACGATGGATCCACAAGCCATAAGGATGATAAAGACCAATAAATAGCGTCGTTCATGGCAATACCGTTGGCACCGTTACCCCAGGAAAGAGCAGTAGAATAGTGTTTCCGAGCACGGCACCCAAGTTGAAGATAACCCAGAAGGTAGCGAAGAAAGTACCCTTCTGAGACTCAGTTGGGTAGGTCAAACAAATCTGACCTTGAGCAGCCCAGAGCATACCAGCACAGAGACCAATGTAAGCTCCAGAGAAGATGGAGAAGGTGTTGGCAGCGTCAGAGATAGGAGCATCACTGTTACCACCCTGAACCTTGTAAATGTTGTACTGAGCGGCAGCATAGATCGCGTAACCCGTACCCCCAATTGCGGCGAGGATGCGTGGTCCGAGGATGTTGTTAAGACCACCAGCGAGGAGACCCATGATGGCGAAACAGAGGTACAAGGCAGCGTTCTGCTTATCCTTCACCACCTGAGCAGATGGACCGGCAGTTGGAAGGGAGTTCAAGGCGTTGAACATTCCAGGGCACAAGAAGCACACGAAGGAGATGACATAGACCTGGGTACGGGCCTTGTTGAGGGTGTCGAAGAAGCCCATTTGAGGTTTTTTGGATGAGATTTTTGGGCAATGTCAAACTTCCCCAATTTGGGTGGCTCTTCGAAGGAAAATACAAATTAAAGGCACGCTATGTCATCCAAGTGATTCGTGGTAAAGCAATAGTTGTTTCTAATCGATCAATCCAAAAACGAAAATTGAGATAAGGTGAAAAACAAGAGTGGGAAATTTAGATGAGAGCCAAAACAGCCATTAAAGCAGCGAAAGTTCCACCAACCGAGAACCCAGCGCTCTTGGTAGTGACAACTGGCGTACCTGTGGCAGCAGCACCCTTAGTAGCGGTAGCAGGCTGGGAAATGTCCTTGGCCCAAGCCATCAAACCCAAAGCATCCATCTTGGCAAGACCAGCCTTAAATGGAGTCAAAGTAGGCTCAAAAGTAGAACGGTAATCTCGCTGAACTCCGTCCTCAACCTTATAAATTTCGAACGCCTGGATCATCTTGACGAGAGGGTATTGCTTGTAGAAAGTCGTATTGAACAAGAAACCGTTCCAGAAACCCATTTGAATAGCAACTTGTCCCGGTCCAGGGTCCATAGCAGAAACAACACCTGCATCACTTTGGAAGGCACGGCCCCAGGCAGCACCAGTCTCCGCAATACAGAAAGGCTTGTTGTACTTGACAGCATACTCATTATAGAGCGAAACAGGTCCACCCTCTGAACCCGTATCAATAACTTGTTGGGCGTAATCTGGTGGTGGAACCTTGTTAACATGCCATGGCCAGTCAACAAAGAATCCCTTCCAGTACATTGAAATTCCAACCCAGTCAACGTAGTCCGCGCCTGGCCAGTATGGAGCATATGGAGTATTGCTGCAACAGCCATCGTAATTGGGGGCCCAAACAAGAGCGGCGTCTGGAGTAATAGTTTGCATCAACGTGTAGAAACGCTGCCACAAGGCAACGAATTGAGTTGGCTTTCCTCCATAGCTGAACCAATCTCCGTTCATTTCAGGACCGAGACGGATAAAGAGTTTGCGACCAGTCGTGTCCTATTGATTTAACATATTAGTTGATTTTGATTGATTGGTGAGTGCAATTGACATCCTTCAAATCATACATCCAAGATATACTTACAATCAAACGTCTTCCTTGGTTTAAAACGTTCGTCATATCCTGATCAGTAACGTTGAATCCTAAAGTAAGACATCAGTCACTTTACGCAGTATCCCTACCCCTTCCTTACCTCTTGGGTAAATGGTCCAGAAGATGGAAGCATCAGTTCCTTCGTTAATGACACCGTCAAAGTTGGAGGTACCGTCGGCATTCAACAAGGGCAAGAACTCCTGGTCTTCAACAAGGGAGGCATCATCTGCCAGATTTGGTAAGATCCTGAGTGCAGGGTTAGTATGCGAACAAAGGAGGGGTTGTCTTATACCTGGGTTGTAACCCAAACGGTCAGCAACTCTGGCTGATGTGTCATTTCCAGACACCTTGCCGCTTGTCCCATCCATCCAGATACCAAGAATTACTTTTCCAGCTGGTGGCTCGTTCTTGCCAGCCAGGACGGCGGCCGCGAGGAAGGCGGCAGCGGCGAACACTCGATGAAACAGCATGGAACCAATCAACGAAGATTTTGAACTCACCACAGCCACTTTCTGTTCACCACATTATTATCAATTTTATTAACATTTAACTATGATCTGCAAGTAATTTCATTAGTTCTCTATAGCTCTTCTCGTCCTTGACTCGTATCCGCATCGTCAACAGATCCTCACGATGAGCATCCTTGTATTCCAACTTCCAATCTTGAATACGTAGCAGAATCGCATTTGGATAGCCATCAGGAAGTTGTGCGCTCACACCATTTTCAACATCGGAAACAGTAACGTGGTGGTGATGGCCATGACTGTTATGGTGTCCATGATGGGAGCTCCTGTGATGATGACTCTGGCTATTATTGTGATGGTGACTTAAGTGATGTCTTGGTCGGACTGAAAGTAGACTCTCCGTGTGGCCAGCCTTGTGCGGTTGAATCGAAGCAGTATCGCTTTCTATATCAAGTTCCGTGTCAAGATCTGAGAATAAGGAATTTGCTTTCGTCATATCAAAATCTGGTGAAGAGAAGGATCGGCCAGGGGCATGAAATTGTCGTTTTGTTGTTATAGGTTCCGAATCTGGGATGGGAGTTTTCAATGGCGTTGTTTCTGGTTCGGACACAGGAATAGGATCTTCTGTCAGGGTTATAATCAGTTTAGGTTTGGCACAATCGCTTTGTGTCATTTCTTGTTCCTCGCGTGGTTCAATAATTGGCTTCTCCTGAACTGTAGCTGTCACAGCTTCTTGGTTCACGCTTTCAGGATTTTTCACAGCAGTAGGATTCTCGCGTTCTTCGGATGATCGAGAGACGGAACTCGCCAGTAATCGTTCCCTCAAAATCCTGGCATCCACTTCATGACCCCTTCTTTTCTCCGTGAATAGACGTGCATAATGTGTGTACTCCATCGTGATCATACATAACGGGAATGCAATTACAAAGAAGGACAGGAACATGACAATCGCCATGACAAGTCGACCAATTCCTGTCTTTGGGTAGATGTCACCAAATCCGACCGTTGTCACCGTTTCTGCCACTGACCAAAGACTATCGTAAATAGTTTGATAGCCAGATGTCGAGTTGTCATGAATGTAATACCAAACGCCATTTTGGATATAGCTTCCACTCTTTTCTGCATAGAACAGCAGAAAAGCAAAGAATATGACAAACAGTGGGAGGGTCATAAACAGTAGCCAGATACCGTCCGTCGCATTCAATATAGCCCTGATGATGATTCGTAGCTGAACTTTGTGATTAAAGAACTACTTTTTCCTTATTGAACTCACCTTTTCACTCTTTTGGCCGACTTTAAACAGCCTAACAACACGAAAGAGTCTGAGGAACTGAATTTCTACCCTTGCTTCACTCCATGAATACAATTTGACCAAAAATGTAGTGAAGTCTCCCCCAATCTGAACAGTCTCGACGGCCCGGATTCCAAGTTCTACAAAGAATGGTAGGGTCGCCAATACATCGATTATCAGCCAGAGCCAACGATTTTCGTCAGTGTCTAGATATTTATATTTGATCTTGTTGTCATCCAACTGAGATTCATCATCTCCCACAGTCACAATATGTTGTTTGGCAGAATCCGTCGTCGAAGTCGGTCGCATATTAATAGATTCATAGATTACTTCAAACAGCATAAAGATGTGAGCAACGTAGGGACTTGAAACGTTTCGAACTGCTTGCCAAAGCCTAGTCTGAATACAAATTCGCTGCACAATGATCTCATACACAAATACAGACATGCAACAGCATTCTATCCAGAAGATGGTACTGAGAGTATGAACTTCGAGGACTGGGTTTGTTTCAATGCAGAGCAGAAGAATCGCAACGAAGAGAACGAATACAGAGAACTGCGATCGCATTTTGGATGCAAGAAACAGCTTTGCAAGTAGAACCGGAGTTGAAAGCGCCATATGGTTCAGCCTCTCTCGCTGAGAAGGCGACAGAGACATGTGTGCCGCAGTAATCAAGTGCTTATCGATCATTTTGTATGGAATCATAACTGCAATGTTTTGGAGAAAGAAGAGACGGGCACGATCGATGCTCATAGATTCTAGAGAGTTTGAGTGAGTAGTGGCGGACAGTGGCAAAAGAGGTGCTAAGAGTTGAACCTGAAGCCTGCAGCAGTTCCTGGAGGCATCGTTCGAGGATAGTTTCATCGTCGACTTGCGATATCGTCGAGTACAGCGACTCTGTGTCTGCCACCTTCAAATTGGGGATCAGAGGCACGCGCCCACCAACCATCAAAATCAACCAACACTCACCTCATTCTCGTCTCGATCGGCTTGTTCTTCTTCGGTTTCTTTCTCGTCCTTCGCCCCAATCGATCCGTCTTTTCCAGCATTTGAACTCTTCTTTGTGGCGTTGGCGTCCGTTGAATCTGGCGAGTCCGCGCGGTTTGACTTCCTTTGGGCGCCAAGCATGCGCTGTTTGCCGCCTTTCTCGTTGTAGTCGCACGATCCTGCTGCTGCGCCTGCTGCGAGTGAGCCAAGCACTGTCATGTTTCAACAAGTTTGATTGCACTGTTTTGTGGAACCCATCAATTCTGACAGACACAGTTGCACAGTTTAGTAACCAAAGAAGAGAAAGGAAGACACGACATAGTATTCCGCATATAAAAAACGGCATTTTAATATGAAATAAGTGCACTGTCAACTTAGGTGTCAAATGAGTGTCTGTGACGTACTGGATGTGTTTTCCACTCTTCGTCTGTATAAATACTTAAATACTAGAGCTTGCCTGCATGGATATTGTGATGAAGGACGTAACTTTTACGACTTTGTGTCGAGCAGACATAAAAAAAAATATTCGAGATCCCCTTCGCATCTCATCGCTATTGTTCGGAGATTGATGATCATGCAGAGCTAATCGTACGCGCCACCAACCCCAGCTGGCTACGAAGAGTGAACAACGATGGTGGGGATCCCGGCCGTCATTGTTGAGGGGAAAGTCCAGAATATAAAGAAATGTCAACCATTCTGTCAAAATGATTTTGGGATTGGCAGTGAGAAGCTGAAAAAGGCTGAAAAATCGCGTTAAGGTCGGAAAGATGAAAACATAAAAAGCATAGAAGGAACTCACTTCGTCACTCGCTATTCCCGGAGCCTCCACATCGCTTTGTCGTCCCATATATTTCATAGCACTATACTAATAGCGAAGAAGCTTATTTTATTCCTCATCCCTCCTTATAACTTATTAATCAAATTAGTTAATTGACTCTCCATACGTTCCACTTCACTTTTACAACGCGATTTAGGCCCTTGGGAAACAAAATATTTGGCTTCCATTAAATAGCTCCTCAACTCGGGGTTTTCAATCGCAAGGAAAACAGATCCTGGAAGAGAAACAACCAGCAACGTTGACAATGCGTTTTGGTGTCGTTCCTCTAGAGTGTTGGTAACCGACTTAGACGCCTTGATAATCTGTTGATGAATAGGCATGGCTTCAATCTGTCCAACCAACAACTCAATCTGCTGTGCATGAAGTTTGTGCTGAACTGCAGACACAGATTCATCTTCGGTTACAACTAGATCCACTGCAGGCTTACGCAATGAAATCGAAAGAACTCCAGGTTCGCTTTCATTTCCAACAAGGATTGAGAGAATCTGGGAGATTGCGTTTTCTCGGGTTATGTTAGCAGCGCTCAAGGCTTCAGGTAACTTGACAGTAAGGGCTTGCACGACTCCTTCAGTTTTTGACAAGGAAAGCGGAGTAATCTTTGTGAGTGCAGCTTCAGTGGCATCATGGCTGCATCCTGTTGTGACGCAATTGTTGTTGCCTCTTGCACCGCCAGACTTCAAATGAGCTTCAATAACGGATTTATAGTTGCCTCCTCTCTTCATGATGTCAATTTGAGCAGAGTCTGGTTGGTGCTTTTTCGAAAGGAGGAAGTATCCACGACTTTTGAGCGTGACTTTATCGACTGGCTTCATAGCTTCATATAGTACATCCTAAAGCAAACGTATCTGAGAGGTGTTTCTATGTACGTTTCGAAAATAGTTGACTCACGACATGAACGAAATAGCTTGGATACTTGAATCGAGCGACATCCAACACCAAAACCATCCCACTTTCTTCATGGAAACATCCAACAGGTGAGAAATGGCCATCCCCAGTTTGATGCAACGTCTTTCGACTGAAACTAACCACCATTTGTGTCAACCCCTCACTATTCCCACACACTTTCTTCAGATCTCTGATGAATTCTTCTTTACTGATTGTATTGGGATCACCCTCCTGTACTCGCTTTGACGTAACAGTGAGACCGTTGCAAGCTGCCAGGGACGCGAACTCATCGAACGTAATCCCTTTGGATTTAATCGTTTCCAGGGGACTACAGCAGTCTAAGAGAGTTTCATCGTACCAGCGCCAAGCGCCTTTCCATGGCCTGTTGGGATCGATTTCAAGAGCGTTGAGGACAATGGCCAGGGATCCTGTTTGGAACACCAGTGCGTATCAGCAACGTATTGGAAGAAGCAGACAAATGTACCTAATCCACAGAAAGCTGGTTCAGATTGATGCGCGAGGTTTCCAGATAGATGCAAGAAAGATTCGGCTGTTCCCCGTGCCAGACTTTCTTTGAACAGCTTTTTGCCGTCTGTTGAGTTGAAGGATGTCAAGATCTGACGTTTCATCGGTAAGCTTCATTGGGGATAAAGAGAGGAGAGCTCACAGGTGGTAAACTTCTCCGATAAAACGTTGAGGCTGGCGGGGGAAGAGAGTGAAGATGTGTTGCGGCACAGGAAGCTCCCACTTGCGTTCGAAGAAGGGCGGAGCTTGAATAGAAGCGAAGTGATGAGGCTCTGGTGGGTAGGCGGAGGAGAACTGTTGGCGATATCATCTGTTTTGTGATGATTTCGATTTGACAATAAATATGAGATACTGATCAGAAGCCGCTATCTTATTGGGTGCTGTTTCCGAAATACTCTCTTATTTAAATATTGATAATAGTTACACTGGTGCCGCAGTGGTATTTCCGACCTTCTTTCAGTATGTATGTAGTTCCATACAACTTCAGATAAATCAAGTCATAATTATGAATATGCTTATTCTACAATATTTATTTTCGAGTAGTCGAGCTTGCCTTCATATACTCAGCTTCACAAGTCATAATAACTTCCTTCATCATCAAATGACGGATCGTTTGACTAATTATCCTTTTTAACGTCCTTAGAAGCAGCTTTCTTCTTTGTCAACATTGTTCCTTGCACCAGACCTCGCAACAGATAAGTTGCACCAAAAACTCCGCCTACAGCATAAAGGACCCACTTTCGTGCATCAGCAGGGAAATCATCTCCGCCCCAAAGTGAAACTGTAGTAAATAGAGTGGCAAACGAGATAAGAGAAGTTAATTGACATGCGGCAACAAAGGAACCAAGTTCCCGAGGAAGCCTATAGTTCCAGCCTTCTGAGCCCTGCCTATAATAAAAGAGCTGAAACAGTTTGAATCCGTAAGCGGCACCAAAGATGATCTGGATTGGCAGGGAGACGACACTTTTGTTTGCCTGATCAGAGGTACGATGAAGCTAGTGATGCCAAAGACAAGAGCGTATGTGATGGAGGATGTGATCTGAGCGCCCGCGAGGAAGGCAGACAAGTCTCGCGGTGTCGCCAAATCAAAGGCGTCAAGTTCAGTTCGTGCCATCTTTTTGTTTGTTGTCGTTCAATCAAATGTCCGTGTCGCTGTCCTCGTGGATTTCAACGATTGGCCACGCGGTCGACACGCGCGACTCGGCGCTTCTTTCGTCGGCGTTTTCGGCGCGTGTCGACGACGAGTTTGTTGCGTCGTTTTCGGGCGACGTGGCGACGAAGGGCGGCGTGGCAAACGTTGCGGCCGCGCTGCCTTTTGAGGCCGGACTGAAGAAGGTCGCCGGACTGTGCGTTGCCTTTCTTTGCGGTGCCGAGAAGGAGATGCACGCAAACTATCTGGCTCTGTTTGTGTCAGTGATGCTAACTTTACTTGGATTTGGATCTCGCTGACTCTGTTGAACCAGTGCATTTGAAGGATACATGTGCGAAGACTTTCATATCCAAGTTTACGGTCCTGTGTGCCGACCTGGTCCTTTTGGCGTTCTTGGTGCGTGATCCTCATCAAATCATCAACTCTGACCTTCCCTTTCAGGATCCAGACCCGAAAATAACCCTCACGAACGCGGTTAAAACATAGATGCATTTCCGAGGCTGAAATCACTTCCTGACATGTATGGACACTGTCTGTCGCACGATTTCGTTGACTAAACCCACCAAAGTCTCAAAATGCAACATTCCGCTGGTCCTCGCGGTTCTCTTTCTTCATTCCCATTAATGCGAGCTTTAAAATCTGCTTCAAGGTTGAATCCCATGAATTCCATCACCACATCTAATTCACTACAACAGCTGAACGAGTTAACTCGTTGCCCAAAAATCATTGAACAAGTCGACCTAGTTCTTCGTTCAATGTCTTCTCTGACTTTCAAACTCAAGACGTAGTCACGTTCAACTTTTATCTTGGCCGTCTAAAACTCATCCATCATGAATTCAACCTGGCTGACAAAGCCCTTTCCCTTGCTTACAACCTTTGTCCGCCCCACTATTACAATCAAAAGCGCCATATACTATTATATCTCACCGTTGCACGCCTCGTCCTCGGCGCCCACCCATCCCCCCACCTCCTTGAGGAATACAGCTTGTCTCACATATTTATGCCTCTCATCCAAGCCCTCCTGTCCGGAAACTTAGCTCAATACGAATACATTGTCTCCTCAATGCAACCCTTTCTGATGCTTCATAAATGCTTTGGAATTCTGCGATACCGTACACGTGTAACTCTGTTTCGGAACCTCGTCAAAAGAGTATGGATGATTCAGAACCAACCCCGAACGTTATCGTTTCATGAAGTTTGTGTGGCAGCAAGAGTTTCTGGATTTGGATCCGAGTTTTCTGTGGAAGATGCGGAATGCCTTGTACAGAGTTTGGTGGACCAAGGATTCCTGCTTGGATACTTGAATCATGGGAAAAGATGTGTGGTACTGAGAGGGGAAGTGTTTCCGACAATGTATTCCTTGAAATAAAAGACTTGAGTCCATCTTAATGAATCAAGACTTGTCAATGAGCGTCGACGCCAATGGTATTAGCAAACCCAGCGGTGAGAGATCTCTCATCCGCAAAAATCCGGCATTACAGTATCTGTCGAACCTTTTAAGTCGTTTTTCGTGGGACTTTTGAGAGATTTCATTTAAAATTGAGAGAGCGGCAGCTTTGCAACCTGTATCCATCAACAAGTTCGGTATTTGGTCATTAACAAAAACACCATTCCAAAATGCCTTCAGCCAACAACACAACCAACACTGACGCCTGGTACTTTGCTCCGACAAGCATCCTTTACTTTCTTCTTTTCGTGACTGTTCTTGTCGGTATTGTCGTGTACTTCACCACCAAGTCATTCCAATGGACTGCCATTGCCGCAGGAATCATAATTCTTCTTTCAATCATCACATTTGTGATTCGTGTTCAACATCTCAAGCAGGTTCAAGTACGAAACAGTGAAGCAATCAAAGCTCATCTGGAGACCAACGCCTAAAAGCGAATAGAAGCTTTAATTTTAGGTCAAAAGCAAACTTAAATAGTTGTATCATCACGCTATAATTGAATAAACTGATTCTACTTTTCCTCCTCCAAACTAAAAATATCTTCCTCAAAAACGCTCATGTCATCTACTGATTGGAATGCCTGGTACTTTGACCGGTACTTCAGATGGCTGGCGCTCGCTTTGTTCATTGCTACGGTCGTAGTGGCAATTCTGACCCTCTATCTTACCAAATCCAAAACTTGGCTGGCAGTGGCATTGGTGCTGATGATCTTCATCTCTGCAGTAATCTTCTATTGGCAAGCTACATCATATAAAAAGAGGCAAGAAGAAGAGCAGACACGAAGGGAGCATGTTGCACATAATGAGTTGGTCGGTTTGGGGGCTGCATAGCGGCAACACTCAAAAATGAAAGGTTGAAATAAACAGAATTAGATACAATCGAGCACTTACCTTTATTGGCAAAGGGAAAGTTTGAAATTATCTAATTTTTTCATTTGAAACAGCAATACTGAAACATCTGGAGAGTGAGCAAAGGAGGGTCGTGAAACATTCTCCAAAATGACTCTCTAGTATATATGACAAACTCAGGGTGCCATCAACGACTTATTTGTGCCACAACTGGTAACTGGTGGGTGATGAGGAAGTGTTTAATTTCATCAACTTGAACGGCTTTTGAAGATGTACTTGCCACCATTCAATGCCAATGACAGAGCAAGTACTTGTTTTTAACGTCGATGTTTAATAATTATGTTATTCGTTTGGTTTTAGATCAGATTGATATGCTCTATCAGTGTTCGTCTCTGCTGGAATCATGAAACGCTCCTTCGGTGACAACCCTTTCAACTGCACGTTTACTATGTCCTTGCCGATATTGTTGTATTCCACATCCTCTCGATGCGTTATGATTGGAGCGATCAAGCTTGAAGCAAATGTTTTTTCTGCTTCCACTGTACTCCTCTCTTGTACCACCGACATTCCATATATTCCTATAGTTACATCAGACTTATGCTCAATTGATACACTTCCTGCTTGCATCGCAAGACTCGGCATAACAAATCCAACACTCTGTACGATAACCCCTTCCTCATCAACATGTTTCATATATTCAGGAACTCGAACAACGCCAAACCATTCACAATGTCCAGCTTTTTTGATACCCTTGAGCATCAATTCATCAATCTCATCTTTGAAGCCTCCGAAATGCAACTCCATTATTCGATTCACTGAAGCTGTTACCAATATCAGCGCTTTTAGCTGCCTGATCGTCCATTGAACTCGATATGCCTCTCGGACAATATAGTGAAGGAGTTGCGAGGGAGTTTCGCCATGAAATGTTGTGAATCCAGGTTTCGTCCTCGACCCACCAAAAGGTGTTGGGGATTCAGAGGAGAAGAGACATCCAGCAAGAGCATATATAAATCGGTCTTTGTGGACACTTGTTGAGGAAAATAAGGTTGTGAGGAGCGTCAGTGTCGACTGAGTTAATGTTTGATTTGTTGCATCCGATGGGGACGTGGCCAATATTACTCTGGATTGCTCGGTTGGCGATATTTCTATCCATAGTAGGTCTCTGGGCTTCTTTGGGTCCGAGGGTGCCATGCTGAGATAAGCAGACTGGAGGAACTTTTCGACACCATCAATGTATGCTTTCAAACACTCACCATCAGCCTACAGCAATACCATCTTAAGACATTGACTATAATGAAAAAGAAATTTGGGAAGGGAACATTGGCTCCGCAGGTAACACTATTCGGAAGACTTCTATGCTGGATCTGTTGGTTTCCGTCACATACACTCAAGCTGATCCATATATTTGAGCAGAATCCAATGAGTGGATATTGCTGTACAGTTTAAGTACTATGACCCCTGCCGTAGTAATTAAAACAACAATTAAATGAAACGACTGGAAACACTCCCCACTTGCACCAACAGACTTAATTCATAGGCAAACGCGCTAACCCAATTATGAAAGAGATGATTCGAATAAACTCACTCACCAACAACTTTTGGAACCCTGCAAAATGAAACACGATATTGCAAACGCTGGAGGCAAATGCTGGAATGCAACGCCGAATTTTGTTGTTTTGGTCCTCACGTGATTGCAAAGATTGCCCAAAGCTGAACTAACTTGTCAAGCTGTTCCCAGATTGTAGATCTTTCCCAAAATGAGCAACTTCATCACCCATGTTCCAAAGACCTTGTTACTCTGGAAGCGTACTGCAAAGACTCAAAACGTCAAGATCGGACTGGCCCCAGAATTGCTTCACGATGAACTGAGTGTAAAGGTACGCGATCAAAACTTTTTTACGAAGTTGGAGTTTGATTCCCGATCTATCCAGTTTCACCAACTTCTCGCCGAAAACAAAGCCCTTCAACTTCGCTTGAAGGTTTTTAACCCTTCTTATTTTATTCTGTTCTAATCTCAACTTTGATTGAAGAATCAACAACAGAGGATCGAGGCAGTTGAAGAAGTACGATCATGCAACATTTTGTCCTCTTCTCTGATTTATTTCTAGGTGGAACTTAAGCTGAAGGAGGCGGTAAATGATCTTGTCGCTGCTAAAGAGGGAATGAGAGCGACGGCGTCCAAACTTCGTGAAGTGACCCAGGAATTCAAAGAGTTCAGAAAAGATTGCCTTGACCATTATCTAGAACGTGAGAAGGTATACTTATAAGCTTGGTTTATATCTGGCTTCAAATTAAATAATTTGTAACAGGCATTCAAGAAGGACATGGTAACACTCAAGCGAAACATTTTGGTTTGTTTTAAATTTCTTTGAAACACCGGTTTAACACAACGCAATAGGCTGTCAGAGTTCCAGAGTTGTATCTCCATGGAGTTATTCCGTATCACCACACAGTCCACAACAAGAAGAGCGCTTTCAAGACGACAGACTTTGTTACCAAAAAACACAATGTGTCTTTGTACGTCTTACGTCTTGAATAACAAAGAATTTTGCTGATAACTTTCAAGTGAACAACTTGTCCATGTAGGATCCACTTACACAAGTGAAAAGTACAATGACAGAGTCGTTCGTATGGGATCCAGAAGCCAGTCCAGAATCGGACAATACATAAATTCGTTCCACCGCCGCCAATATGGGCTTATTAACATCTGTTCCGAATCTGGTGTTGAAGAATTCAACAGTTTGGAAGGCTTTGAGGCTGAAATGTTTGGAAACTGTCCAATGTCCAAAAAGCAAAAAATGGAAATGATGAAAAGCTGGCACCAAATGGGTATGCTTACAGATGAATTGCTCGAGGAAGAGCTTGAGCATTTGGAATCTCTTGAAGAGGATGAAGACTTTGACTACTTGAGCTATGAAGTGGAGAACGAAAACTCTTTGGAGTTTCTTGCGGCTGCGACTGAGGCTGACAGAATCGTTCAGCTTGCGGCAGAGCCGACCATTGATGACTTACCAGAAAATGCGGCTGAATTGGTCCACGGGAATTCCGATATGACTTTGAAGGAAGAAGATATTTCTGCGCAGAGCGACACAGTTACAGATGAAATTGAAAAGGAAACCGAGACTTCTGTCTTTGACAACACATCAGCAGACCTGGGACCAAGGCGCCGCCGCTGTTGATTAAAACAAAAAATTCATTTATATTTTGTAAGTTTTGCAGATATGGTTCTTTTTAACTTGTGTTAACTATCTCCACACCCAAGTTTTTTTTCATCACTCTCGTCTCAAAAACACCGTCACTTACAATCATGGCCATTTAATTATTTGTTGGAACGCAAAATTGTAAGAAAAGAGTGAAACTAAATGGAACTATGGTGACGTTATTTTGGAAATGTAAGTCTAAGTGGCTTTTATTACAGATAAATAACTAAACATACATCATGGTACAGTTAGGGAGGTACAAAAAAATTGGAAACAAATGTGTAAGGGATTAAGTGATGAGATAAAATGAGGCTCAGGTCGGGAATATGGCCACACTCGCAACACCAGGAAACAGCAATTATTGAAGTCCATATGCTATTAACTACACTAGCAAGAAACATGATTGATTGACTTTCAAGCTCCAGATTACCACACGTAAATACACAGAAGCAGTCACATATAACTCTTTGATTTTTATTGAACTATTCTGCCTATCTCTCACACAACCAGCACTCTAATTTAACAACTCACGGAAATTTTGTCGGAGTTTAATCTAAATGGCCGATTATTGTTGATTGACCCATTCTACGTTGAAGGAATATTTGCTGGTTGCAAATCATCGAAAACAAACCTATCAAAACATGCCTCATAACATCAACAAACTTCATGGCTGGCCGTTGAACTAAACGTCTACATATCGTAACGTTTGCTTAAATTCCTCTATCTATACTCCAAATGTCAATGGTAACAAGAGAAAGACCTAGACCACCTTCCCACCAGCCGCTAATAGTATATGAGCTCGCCATTAAAATAGAATGTGATTAGAATTATCTTGTGCAAGGTATGGCACAACGCCGCCGTGAATAACTCTCAAATTATAAACGGGAGTCAACATAAACGTTCACGATAACGTAGAATGTATTTATATGATGGAGAATGGCCAAACCTGTGACAGAAACTTCAAGCCCTTTCAGTCATTATTCAGAATGAATATGCCGGAATGTTTTTAAAAAATGCAAATATTTTCTGAATCAATTCAATTCCGTCGCGATTTAAGTTTAAATTGTTAGAAAGGGAAGGTTCAACAATGGTTTTTATGCCTCGTCTCTTCAGCTTCTCAAGTTACGTACGAACAAGTTTAAAATAGAAGAAAAATTGGTCAAGATTTGGTTATGGGTTGGTAACTCGAGTGAAGTAATTTCGAAAGATAAAGTTAGGACGTATTGTAGTATAGCCACATTCTTTGATCTGCGCTACCAGGAATGGCTGGAGAATTATACGGGAATCAGAGTATTGGAGGATTTTTGCCGTTGAAGTAATGGATGATATGATTTGAAGTGTGATTTGTGCCAAGCTACCTTCGTGAGGATGATGACTGACAAATATAGACATGCGTTAACGGATGGGTTTCACAACAAGAAGGGGGTGTGGGTGAATTGGAAGAATGGACATGATAATAAGATGAAACAGATGGCACTTTATTTTTATATTTAAATTTCTCTTCATTTCTTTTATTAGACTAATAAACAATGCTATGTCGTAAAACAGAGTCGGAAGCGCCATTTTGGTAAAAGTATTCAGTCATTGTGAGTTTATTCACCAAACGCTCATAACTGCGCCAAACAATACACATGAACCAGTACGTCGCCCCATACTGCAAAAACACCTCCAGCTCCAACCTTCTTTCGACACCGAACACAAACAGTGTCTTCCCCAACAACCACCCACCGCTTATGTTCCTCCACCAGCGCCTCTTGTATATGCAGTTTTTGGATCATAGCGACCCTTTTGATACTTCGGACGATCGCGTTGAACTGTGGACGGTCTGCAAGGACTTTGCAAAGAACTCCGTCAGTTGTTCCAGAGGTATCGTTGGCGGCAAGTGCGGTATTGTTTTTAATGCGTCAAGGAATGGAGCGTATCGAGTAAGGTATGTGATGAGTGATGTCTGTGGAACATTTCGAGCCAAGATATGATGCAACAGAGTGAGGAACAGGTCTCGAGCAGTTGCGTCTTGAGCTGAATAGTGAATTTCACAATACCTAATAGTTAAAGCTGAGATTTCTGTTGAAGTTGAGTGGCGAGAAACTCACCGTTCGCGAGTGTGTAGTTTTCCAACTTTTCCACACATATTTTGATGGCCTCTGTATGTCGTCTTAATCGCCTAATACAATTGTTCTTTCTTCCAATAGCACTACAAGTTAAGGATTAATAATACAGTTTGAACTTGGTACGACCTCATTTAAAATTTACCTTCATCTGGGAATAGAGAAACAATCCTATCAGGTCTATATGCTTTGAACGCTCCAAGAACGATACAAGCTTCCTTCGTGTGTACAAAAAGCGAGTGTCGGTGCCTGTTTGGTAGATTTCTTAGAAAATACTAACAAGCCAACCTCATTCAACACACCTTCGTCCATATCTTGTCCAAACAGCCTTCCTCCCGTTTTTGGAGGCGAACTCTCCATTTCTGCCATCGCATCAACAAGTTCTTGGAGATAGAGCAAGACAAGACGTTCGTGAAACTCTGGTTGCTCGCTTCTCAGTTCTTCGATTAAAAACTCCAAGTATTGAACTTCAAGTGTAGGCGATTTGTCTTCAAAGAAACGAACAATTTTCAAATGTGTTTTGAGTGGAATCTAGAAGTTTGAGTTCAACATTCTGATAGCTGAACGACTTAAATGGTTACCTCTTCATAACGGTCCGTAAAACCTTCGCAGAATATTAGAGATTTTTTACCCGAGAAATTCTTGACTTACATTTAGTCCTTGTGCGGCATTCTTTTGAAATACCGGCCACTGAATTCGATAAATAAATCAGTGTGTAAATTGATATCAAGTTTCTGCAGATACGCAACAATTCCGTCGGGACTGTAATAAATTTAGCAACAAGTCTACAAAGATAAAGCAACTCACTCTGACGATAAGTATTCTAATGCCTTCGATGTTGTCCTTTTCCGTAGTAGAAATCAATCAGTTCCCTTTTTTTCTGTGGAGTACGGAGTTACTTGCTAAACTCGATTGAAACGCGATAATTCTTACGTTTTTCGCTTTCAACGCTATCTCTGACTCTTCCAAATCGCAGAAGTTCTCTACTCGCACCAAAGATCCAACGAGTGCCTCGTTCACCGTCAAATACACTTTCAATAACGTCGTATCACAACAGATGATAAAAACACAGTGTCTTCTGCATTCGCCAAAGTATTTGCAGGGATAGGCATTGGATCAGGAACCCCATGATCTGAACCCGAAAACAAAGAAGCCGCTGCAATAGTTGTATTTGCATCTGTGGTTTGAGGAGATGAAGCCGAAGGGACTAGCGGTAATTGGTTTGGAAGAAGATTGGACGGTCGCAGATGAAATTTACGGAGCTTAGATAGGATTTGGCGTTGATGAATCAAGTAATCCTTCAAAGAGGAGAGTGCAACTTGTCTATCCAACTTTTGAGCATTATAAGAAAATCAGGGACCAGTCATACCTGTCACAGGCGGCTCCGAGCTTGGTCCAGCAAAGAAAATTGAGGAAACAGGTTGACAATATCTATCGGTGATGCTCGCAGCTCGGAGAGAATCGAGATTGCCTCTTCATATCGATGTTCAACAGTGAACATATGATGTGCGTATAATCCACGAACGCGGATGATATTTGAAATCTGAATGGGTTGCTCAATCAGTTGTTGATGACGAATACACTACTCTTTCACCTTTTCCTCTTCCGAAGAGAATTCCAATTCTTCAATTAATCGCTGCGCTTCGATAAACTGACTCGCGGCAATCAAGTGCTCTATCTACGGATCGTTAGTGTATGAAGTGAAATGGAAAGAACGAACTTGATCTTCAAAAGAGACAGGAAGTAATCGCCAAATACAGTTCGAATTTGATAAATGTATCAGTGAATCTCCGCCCAAGGATATTGACTGCGAGTTAAAGAAATCTACGCGCTGCACGATTCCTCCGTTGTGAGACTCCGCACTTCAATCGATCCAGCAATGAGTGCGACAACGTATGGTGCTGAATAAGCTGAATGAAACGGTTTAGATAACGTATCTCCAGCGGAAGCTTGTTTACTGATAAACTCAGGAGGCGCAGACCACTCCAAATCACGCTCGATCAAGGGACTTCCATCCGCGTTCACGAAAACACCAGCGTCTAAACGATTTCATCAGGTTTACACAATAATACATTTCTGCACATACCATTTTTTATCAGCATCAATCGATTCTTGGGAAGCACAGCTATGCCAACTTTGCTTGCGCCAGAAGATCCCACCGAAAAATAGGACGCATTCAGCTTATATAGCTCAGTGATAGTATTTGTATCAACGGTTACAGTGAAGTAACCACGTTTTGGATGAGCGTAAGCGATTGTGTTGGAATTCAACCAGACTAATGTGTGTGCGCGGTCGGGTGTTTGAAGTTCCTGAGTTTTAATCAGTAATTTATCATTCAGAAGCGGAATGTGCGCTCTACTTTAAAGATACGCATGGTTCCATCAACGAAGATTGTAAATCAGTATCCGTTTCTTTACAACCACAGCAACCAAACGCGATGTGATGGAACTCCTGAATGGGAACGATTCACGTTCGTGATGCGCTTTGTTCTTCTGTAAAAGACCGTTGTATGCAAGGGCATCGTTATTGGTGAATCCGTTAGAGTTGTTTGTTGCGTCTGTTGAAGGAGGAGGAAACACTGAAATGAGGGTAGCTCCCTTCGAAGCCGCAAATGATTCGCGATATGTGAGCGTATTTAAGTCGTAGGAATGAACGAGGGAGTCTGTTTAGGATAAAGTTCAATGAATCTTCAATGAGACCCCGGGCGTAATGAAAACCTTCAAGTACGAGAAGCAGCGAAGCCTCAGGAATAGCGCTTAATTGAGTGACTGGTTTCTTTGAGAAGCCCTTTCGTGATCGGTCAGGCGAATGTCGAAGGCGGGACTCTCGGAAATCAGATACACCAAAATAGAGCCTGATGTGCTGATAATGAGCCGATCCGCTGTATTTAAGTGAGAATTCGTGCGATTACGGGCTGGTTTAGGTACCGTATGAGATGAAGGCGTTGATTTGCATTGGCAACCCTCAACGAGACACTGAACCATGAAAACATCCTGTGCGTTCAATTGAAGTGTCAGCACTCAGTGGTCTGATTTGAGAATCGACAAGTGTTACCATCGAATTCATTTGTTTCTTTGTCGATTCTTTTTTCAAAGCAAACTCAGCCAGTATAATGTTGCAATTCTTGATGCCAGCGACCATTCTGGAACACAGCCATGCAATCATGTTCCCAAATGTGTGGCATGTGCGACTGAATTGGTTTGGAGTTTCCAAATTGGATCTTGTTCTTGCACTGTGTTTGGCTCAGGCGATGGCTCCCGAGTCAGTGGCAGGCAAGCAGAGACTTTGAGGCTAAGCAAATAGAAGCGAAGGAGGAAGATGGGCGGCCGTGGAATCCACCTTGGACTGTGTGGCAATTCTGGGGAATGCTGGTCACTCATGCAGCCTTCTATCTTGTTGAGGTTGATGTTACGGACATCATATCAAAGTATCCTCCTATGGCTTCACATCATTTGCTTGGTGTTATTCTCATGTGGGTGTATAGCACAAATGTGAACTGCCTTTCCGTTCTGTCACTGTTTCCCTTCGTGCTGCATTCTGCCTATTTTAGCCTTGGCGCGACAAAAGATTATATCTTGGCCTCATATAACATCGCGATTCTATTGTGCGGATTGTTTGGAATGATAATGTTGGTTGCCTTAACACTCTCAAATATCAAAATGCTTCAACCTATTCCAGAAGCAAAGACGATAGTCATAATCCCTTGGAGGAAAATGAATCGAATGGAGCTGTAATTGCGCCTCCGATATCACTACTTCTACCAGTAATGGCTCTGGCAGTCGGGTCAAACAATTACTACACGTTTTGTCAATATTATTACGAAGGAGACGCATGTCCAAGCCGAGATCAGAAGTTGAAGACGATTGGAGGGTGTTTCTTTTGTTCAGTGTTTTCGTTGGAGTTGCCGTATTTGTTGGGACTATTATTCGGGAGACATCCTGGTTCAAAACGATCTCAAGGACAAGAAATATGTTGCTGGATGTACTGAAACAAGATATTTGTTCGAATGGGCGAGATATCCCATGTTATGGGGAGGAGGGCGTGTTTCGGCTCTTACTGCTTGCCTTGCCAGAATGAAACGGAAAAGAAGAGTGATAGAATTGTACGAGTGCATGATTATGAGCCATGAAATAGATATTATTCCATTCCATTCAGAATGGATACAAGAAACATCACCAAATTTCCTCACACCTGCCAAGATGGAGTGCGAAGTCCTCGCCGCGAGCCTCCTTTCTGGCGCCACTTCCTCGTTTGCCGACCGGTCACCTGCAACTCCGCCGGCCAAGTCGAATCGCTGTAAGAACTATCCCACCACTTGGTTCCTGTTTCACGAACACCACCACCAAACCACAGCGACCTTTCGTGCGCCGCCGCCGCCAACGCCGTCGCTTCGATTCCACAACGATGCCGTCGCTGGTCGATCTGCGCACTCTGTAGGCCTTGACCCGCTTCTTGTGCGTGTTATTGACCTTCCTCAAATCAGTTCATTCGAAGGCTGCGGCATTGCTGGGCCCCTTCCAGACATCTGGGATGCCTTTCCCTCTCTTTCTTCACTCAATCTGAAGGGCAACCACTTCACGGCTCCTCTGCCACCCTCGTTTCACAACTTGCGTCTACGCTCCCTCAAAATCGACTCTATGATGGATCAGTTTCCTCCTGCACTCAAAACATACATCTCAGACCAGCTGGATTGTTCTGGGAGTGATGCACCATGCCTATTGTAAGTTGTTTAGGAGTCACAACATCCATTGGACTGATTTGAGATCTTACATTACAAATTCAGCGACTTCTCCGACTCCTGTTTGACTAATATCCCACGCTCAAATACCCTGAAGAACATTCTAGTTATTCCTTCATCTTGTAATGCCTCGCCTCGACTTCATATCGTCACAAGCCGTGACAATGCGAATGCAGGTGTTGGTGACAACACACTCCTCTACATTATGCTTGCGATTGGTTTTGTACTTGCTGCACTCGTTGGTACAGGTGGCTTTTTTGCTACAAACGATACAAGGAGGACCGGCTGATGAATGAGGAGCGAATGAATCGTGTGAATGGGGAGGACTGGAGCGCAAAGTCTCGTCAAATCGAAAATGACCATAGCGTGTTGTATGTCAATGCGCACGAAGAAATGGAAGGAGCGGGCAACGAATACGATGACTATCCATACCAAGAAAAAGGAGTTCGTCAAAGTGAATACTCCGAGTACAATAACGATTTGGAAAAAGATCCGCGGAGACAGTGAATGACGAGGATGAGGAATATCCACATGATCGAAATCTGTACAGTGGAAGCAATAATGCTCGAGGCAAGCCCAATGACGATTCCCAGCTCTTTTCCGAAGACGAACCTTATCAGCAGCAATCTTTCAGTCAAAACAAAGTGGCAATGGGCGCTCCGAAGGAACTAGTCAGAACAAGTCTCGCTTCAACAAGACCAATGACTATGACGAAGAGGATAATGCCAGCCCTTCCCAAAAATCCAACAAATTCGATTTCTTCAAAAAGACTCTCTCTCCAGTGCAAGATGCAAGCGATGACGAAACTTCGGAAGACGACGAACGAGTGAGCCGTAATGCACCACCTCAACACGTAGTTCAAACGCCCGCCGCGACGAAAGCCGAGCTCCCGTCTCAAGAAATCGTGCACAGGATCCAGCATATTCTGAAGACGATGATCCTCCTCCTCCCCCTTCTCGATCCAAGCCCTCAACTCGTCGAGAAGAAAGCCGTGCACCAACCTCCAGAAACAGACTCCCAGAAACACCAACATCAGATACCGAGAAGACTCCCGGTCCCTGTTCGTTCAACTGGTCGTGGGGCGATAAACCACAGGACGGGATAACCGGACTCGAGGACAGCCTTCGAACCGCCGTGAGCGTACACAGTCGTTGGCACCAACTGCAAGAACTTCGTACGTTGAAGATCGACGGGGACAGAACCCTGGACGGGGAGAACGGCCTCCCATGCCTGATTCCAATCGATCTAACAGGCGGCGAGATGATTCAGACACTGAAGTGGATGATGGTGATAAATACGAGGATTCAAGGAAAGGTGGGGCGGTGGAAGTGGAAACAGTCGTCAGAACAGTGGTTCGGGACGAGGAGGTGGTAGTGGCCGTAAAGACGATGATGGTCGACAAAAGTCAAGCAATAATGGACGCCGCGACAATGATCGTGATAGGAGCCGTGATAGATCTAGAGACGTTAAAAAGGAGTCTGGAAATGGTAGACGTGAAGAAAGCCGTAGCGGTAGAAATAGGGATGACGATGAGCGACGCGGCGACAGCCGATCCAAAAGTCGAGGTGATATCGGGGTGGAGGACAGTCAGGTGGTAGTGGCAGCGATGCGGATAGAAGGCGTAGGCGCTAGATAACCAGTAAATAAATCATGTAATTAATGCAAAATAAGGTGAAACTCTGGAAGGGGTGATAGTGATCCGTTTTTCTTTCCACTATCTCCATCTCCATGTCGATAGCCTCGGACTGTGCTACCCTTGCATCTGCGTTTGGTATAGTATTAGATGCCAACTGCTGTGGAAGTGGACTGGCCACCTGCGATAGTAGTCGAGTGACTCAGCTGTGAGTTGTTGATCACTCTACAGAAGTACTCAACCCATTAACAACCTCCTCTCTCCTGCGCTGCCTCTTGTAGAAATATGGGTTGTGATCCAAATGCAATCCGAAACAGGCTTGGTTCGGGAAGGGATTCCCTGCAGGCCTCGATGCATTGAATGCGTTGCAAGTTGTTTTCTTCGACAACTGCCAGATGGTTGGCCCTCTACCCGATAACTGGGGCGGCTTCAGCTCGATGTTTCAAATGTGAGTATTGATGCACTGGCTGCCTTGTGAGTTTAATGACATTGGTATCAGGCACTTGTTGGGGAACCACTTCAGTGGACCTGTTCCTTCCTCTTTCTCTGGGTTGACTGGAATGCAATATTTTCACATCGAGGTATAGTTTGTGTACTAAGAATTGAGAGGATCACTTACCTGTGGATGAATAGAACAACTTGTTTAGTGGTCCCCTTCCAGACCTTTCAGGCTGGAAATTGATTACCGTTGCCGTTCTGAGCGGAAACTGCATCACGGGATCGTCAACAAACCCTGCGATTGTTATCAGTGGGCAAAACAGTGACTGTGATGCAAAGGCTGCTGCCCTTGGAGTTCCCAACCAATGCAAGTAACGGAAATCCTCCTCCAGCCACCAGTGCGGCTGCTCCTCCTCCTGTTGATGGACCTGTTACAACCACTGGAAATGGATTCGTCGCACCAACTGTCGCAATCAATACAAACACTGCCAGTGCAACCAAAACTGTTGCACAAACCACCAAAGCTATTACCACAGCAACGTCTACTCTTGCAACTACTACCGCTGCTGCTTCTACTGACTCCAGTTCGAATGTTCCCCTTATTGCCGGAATCGCTGGCGGCGCCGTTGTCCTCTTGATCTTGATTGGAGTCATTATTTGGTGCTGTATCCGCAAATCGAAGACCAAGGAATCAGATGGATACGAGTTTGAAACCAAGGCGAGATACCAAAACGTGGATCAGAACCAATACGGGCGTAACGAAGGGCGTGGAGGAAAGGGCGGATATGGCGGTGCTGCTCCTGACAGAAGACGCTATGAAGAGGAGGATGATAGACGGGCTCCACGTCGTGGGGACACTCAAACTAGACCGTATGCTGGAGGACCACCACGTGGACAAAGTGCGACACGTGGTGGAGACCGTGGTGGAGAATATGCTCCAAGACGTGAGCCATCGCAGGGCCGAGGAGGACGTGATCCTCGTGATAATAGACAGCCTCAAGGCGGTCGAGACAGAAGTGCTGCTCGGGGAGACAGACGTGGAGATTACTAAAAATTCAGTCTAGATTAGTTTCATAGTATTACTAGTAAAGTTTCATCAAAATGATATAACTTCTTTCAAAGAGGAAATCTTGGAACTTCAATTGGGCTTTCAAAAAAAAATTCTCCACCCAGCCCATGTCCACTGCCCAAGACTGTGCGATAGTCAGTGCAGCGTTCAAGCTTTCTCTTGGATCTAGTTGCTGTGGAAATGGACCTGCTGTTTGTGATGCATCTGGACGAGTCACCGAGATGTGAGTTCTTGGCGATATCAGCGTTAATTGAGTTTGACCTCCGTCAGTCATGCTGGATGCACTCAAGCATCCCAATGGTTCGGCGGTACCTTTCCTCAGGGACTCGAAGCACTGCCCAATCTTCGTATCATGTTCTTCGACAACTGTGAAATGACTGGACCCTTGCCAGACACATTTGGTGGCTTCAGCCAACTCTTTGAGATGTGAGATATATACAGCTACGAAATCAATACTAAGATCATGTACAAGGCACTTGCAGGGAAATCACTTTAACGGACCCATCCCTCCATCTTTCGCTGGGATGATCAGTATGCAGTACTTTCACATTCAAGACAACTTCTTTATTGGATCTATTCCAGCGGGACTCTCGTCTTGGACTATTTTGCAGGTTGGCGAGTTCCAAGGAAACTGCTTAACTGGATCATCTCCAAGTACTAAGATCAACATCGGAGCACAAAAAACCGGTTGCCCAACTAGTTGGCCACCATTGCCTGCACCAAACCCGGTCAACAATCCTGGTCCCCCGGCAGTGACTACGTCAGCCGTTGCCACAGCAAGTGCCACAAATTCGAATGTCACGACTAAAGCTGTAGCAATTACGACAGCAGCCACGTCTTCAGTTGCGACAACTTCAATTTCTGTGCCTGCAGACTCGCAGTCATCTACGTTTCCACTGGCAGCAATAGTCGGAGGCAGTATTCTTCTGCTTTTGATACTTGTTGCACTTGGTATTTGCTATTGCGTGCGAATCAAGACTAAGAGAAATAGAGGAGGGGGAAATCCTCATGTTATGCTCAATGACGATGCTGATGGAATTCCAATGCGGAAGCCGCAACCAATTCCAGCGGCTCCAGCTGCAATGCGAGATGCTGATGGCAAGTTTGCAAGAGATTGAGGGAAAGAATTAATTCTATTCATAATACACCAACACAATATATATAGTAAATAATAAATAATATCATATAACGGTTAACGGACTTTGGCAAAGAGGGCTGAAGTGGTATTTTGTTTTGAGTCCCGGTCCACAATTCCCAATTCCATAATGGCACGTTCATGTTTCACAAAGCGTAGGGGTTTTGTCATAATATCTGATTTGTTGCTGTCTGTTCCACACCATTTGAAGCTGATGATTTTGTTTTGGTGCCTGTCCTTCAGAACCATGTACTGTAGATCCAGGTGTCGTGTTCTGTGTCGCCCAGATCCTTCGATAACGTTTGTGACTGATTGTAGGTTGTCACAGTAGTGGTCAGTTGGGTTAGGGTCATTGTACCCAAGCCATTTCAGAATGTTGTTGAGGTAGATGAAGACATTTGATCCAGAGACAGCTGCAGTTGTTTCAGCTGCAACAGTTGAGTCTGCTACTGTTTTTTGGAGTTTTGATGAGGCAGATACTGTTCCCTGAGCTATTGAGGCAACAATTCCAGTTCGCGATTTTCGGGTGTTGTTGTCAGCAGCGAAGTCAGCATCCGTGTATCCAATCAACTTGACAATGCCATCTTGAGACTTTCTAAATCGTTGAACTTTTCCACTGGTTCGATTCAAGTATCCTAACAAATGTTGAAGGGCTTTCCAGTGAATTTGCTGCGGGTTTTTAACATGTTGTCCAAGTTTACTGAGAGTGTATAGAATATCGGCACGGGTTTTGTGTAGAGTTAGGAGGGTGCCAAAAGCTTCTTGGTATGGTATTCCGTTCATTGACACGTCAGACTCAGTTTCTACGTTGTCAAATTCCTTCATATCTAGCCCGTTGTTCCATGGAGTTTTGTTTTTAATGAGCTTGTTTGTCTGGTAGGGAAGGCAGGAGTCCAGAATATAGGCTTCTTGATCCATATCAAAGCATCCTTCAGTGTAAGTCTTTCGGCATCCAATAATAGTGCCCACAATATCTTTGATGGTTATCGGAAGTCGTTCATTCAACCAGGCAAGGAATTTGTCTGCTTCTGCAAGACAATCGGGGTCATGTGCTAATTCGCCGTCGTCTGCAAACCACTCCATGAAGAGAATCTTCTCATGTTCAGTATCTGTCAGTTGTTTGATCCACAGTGCTGGGCTTGAGGGGCATTGGACAAAACCATATTCACGGAATAGTCCATCTCGATGGTTTGCAAATAGGAAGGATCCGTCGCGTTGTCCATTGATGACTTTCAACCATTGAATACAGTGAGTATGACGAGAGACTCCTTCTGAAAGTGGGAATCCTTCTGGAATATACGTAAAGACTGGTCGGTCTGGGTTGTTTGGTGTTTGGAGGAAAGCGCCATTGACATCAACCTTTCGTGTATTCATACCTCTCTGGGTGACATGGATGGAAAAGATCTTGTTGGTTTCCACGTCTGGGGTTGTAACATACACTTGGCCAACATCACACAGCTTTTGCGAACTTCCGTCTGCAATGGCTCGCACATATGGTTCAAAGACACCAGAGTCTTCTTCTTGCTTTTCAGTAAGGGCATAGAACAAGTTCACAATAGGACTAGTAGCCTCTGACTTGAGTTTAAACTGATAGGCATTCGCATTGTCGAGTTTCTTGTGGTGTTTTCCAAAGGCAGCAATCCATTCAGCACTTTTGAGAGCTTCCGTCACTGTAATTTCAGCCTTACGCGATACAAGAGAGTAATATTTTCCAGTGGCAGAGTCATAATGCTGAGCTTGTATTGTATTTCGGGTTGATCTCCTTGTTGGTAACTCTGAGGTAGGGGTTGGTGTTGTGGGGATATATTCTCCATCAGATTCATACTGTGTAGGGGTGGACGATGGAGTGAAGAATTCTTCACAGAGGGATTCAGTGGGGGGAGGGGTTGATGGGGTTTTTAAAGGTACAGGGGTAGGAATCAAGATGTCACTATTTGTCGCAGCTTCTTCAAGTGTTTCAATTGAGCATTCCAATGGCATAGTAATATAGTCTTCGTCTGCAGAATCATCATGATGATCGGCCCACCGAACAGCCGGAATCAATTCGTGTTGCTTTCCTTGAATGTCCTCAAATTGGAAACATGTTTCATAGAAATACCCATCACGTGAGTAGATGGTTCTTCCGTCTTCTGTGAGGAACATCCATCCCATACGTTGAACCGGGTGACCATCATAATTACCATAACCAATAAATGTACTTCGCACAGCGCGAGGTCCAGTTTCCAGTAGATTCCTGGTTTATCAATATTCTCATCAGTGATTTTGATATGTTTTGGGAGGATACGTGGATAGGCAACACAGTTGAGGGTTCTCCAATGTTTTACTTGTGGCTTCTTTCCAGTGAGCAGTTCAACTGGGGTTTTTGTTTTGTTTCCGTGCATAGTACGGTTGTCAACAAAGGTATGATAGAGTGCGCCATTCAGCCAGAAATCCATTGGCTTTCCTGTTTGAATAATGTTTGCGCGGACTCTTTCCATCATGACTTTAAAGTACCCGTTTAAGTGCCCATCCTGGTTGTGTGCATCTGTACATGTAATTTGGAGAGTCTTCGACAGTTCAGCACATGCTTCATGCATCAATTTGCTTTCTGCTTCTCCTGATGGATCCATTCTGATATTTTGGACTTTTTCAGTGGAGAATGATTCAAGATACGCAATAGCCAGTTTCAAGAATTTAACAACTTCTTTCGCAGTGTGGTTGAACAGTCCATAACAAATTTTGAAGTGAATAGATGGAACCATGACACCCAGCATACACGTATGACCATCTCGAGAGGGGTTTCCCTTTTCTGGAAAGAATACATCAATAATGAGAGTGTCAAGAAGGTTGCTGGCAGTCCATCCAGATTTGTTGTAGGGGAGTCTGGGCATTTTGGCCATAACACACGTCTCACAGAAGAACTCTTTGTCTGACCCAGCAAATGAGAGACCATGGACAGCAGGAACTGTTTTCAAAATTTGATCAATGCCCGCGTGCATAAACCTTTCATGCCATGTCCGTAGTGTGACACGGGGAAATGTTGTACCAAGCAAGGCTTTGATACTTGGATCATGGTCAAGCTGGTGTTGAGTGGTTGGAGAGTCAAGAGTAAGGTGAAAGAGGCCGTCCACGCCTTTTGCACGAGCAGTAACATTGAACACACCATCCTTCATTTTACCAACATATGCAGTCATTGTTTGGTGATCAAAGAATACGTCCAATTTTTCGCACAGGAGCTTCCATATTGACACAAGTGTTTCTGTAGAAAATGGCACATGTTCCACATCTTTGAGAGTCAAACTGGAGTCTTCAATTTTCAAATCACCCTGAATCCCACTTCCCACTATGACAGCATCGGGTGCAATGCCCTGTATTCTTGATGGCTTGCATTTTGATTTGTTAAGTAGAAGGTCATCAAAGCGGGTTAAATGTTTTTCTGAACCGGAATCAAGGTATGCAATAATAGGCTTTGGTTTGTACAATACTTGTTTTGCTGCAATAGGGACTGTCAAAGGGTAAGCGGTAGAAGCTTTATTGAATGCACGACGAATAACAATTTGAGATTGTTCAAAAGTTAAGGGTGTATTCAAGGCAGCAGTTGCGGCTGAGGCGTTGTCGTAGTTGATGAAGGCAATTGATTTTCCCGTGTTCTTCGACTTCACAACGTCAACTCGGACACATCCTTTGAAATGGGCGCGAAGCAATTCAGAGGTAGTGCCTTCTGGGAAACCAACAACAAAGAGCTTGAGAGAGTCAACAGTGCTCACTGGATTGTGGCTGACATGGCGGGTGGCAGCAAACGCTCTAGTCAGAGCCGCAATTTGTTCCTCGAGAGATGCGACATCCTTGGCAACAAACGAACGACCATTTCCAGTTCCAAAGAGATCCTTGTGCGCTGTTCGACCACGTGACCCAAGTTCGTCTTCTGCAACAATGCTCAATACTTCGGCAAAATCAAGAGGGTCCTTCTTCGCCTTTGAGTAGATGAGCGCAGTCATTGAGCGTGCAAGGTCATCGTCGGTAAGTCCAGTGAAGAAATTGTTGATGTTAGACAGATTGAATTCAGTGCATAGCGATAGGTTTGTTGAGTCAGGGTACCCGAGGTCTGCAAGAATGAGGATTTGGGTTTGAATATTTTGGAGGAGAGTGAGGGGATGTTTGTTTGGAGCGAGGCGTAGAGATTGAAGAGTATTTTTAGCTGCATTGATGTTTGATTGGTGAGAGATTTGACAATGTTTTTGAAGGGCGACAATTCCATCGACGATGTTTTGTTTTGGTCCGGCTGAGTTTTTGAAGATGGTGAAGAGCGTGTCGTCTGTGAAATCTTTGATGGTTCCCCAGACACGGCTTTTTGCTGTTTCGTAGTGCGCGACAATGCCGTTGTACTTCATTTCCTGTTCGAAGGTGGGGTCTTTGACAGTTTTGAGGGTGGCACCTGCAACCAACTCAGTTCCATACACGCGCGCTTTCGAGACAGGGATGATGTCGACATTGAGAAACATGACGAGGGAGTTGATTGGTACTGAGTCAGGTGCGAGGGGGGTGACTTGGTAGAGGGCTGAGCCGGAGGGGAGGCCGAGGTTGCCGAGAGTCTTTTTGATTTCTTCAAGCCACTTCAGGAAGTAGGTCGCGTAGTTTGATTGGCTGAGTTTCTGAGACTCCTTTGGTTGGCCGTACGTGGCTAGCATCGTTGGTGTTTGAGGGGTTTGGGTTGCTTGGTGCTGATAACGCAAGAGATTGAGGGAAAGAATTAATTCTATTCATAATACACCAACACAATATATATAGTAAATAATAAATAATATCATATAACGGTTAACGGTTTGTTCCTATCCAAACGAATGCAGTATCAGGTGGCTATCCACAAGAATATGGACAACAACCACAATATGTTGGGGCTCCTCGAGGACAAGCTCAGAATCAATGGCAAAATCAACAGACTGCTTATGGTCAGAATTACGATGCACCACAAAATCCGTTCACAGATTCTCAACCAGCGGCGCAAACTCGAGGAGGACGTCCAGGATTCCCAAAGCAGCAAGCCCAATATACTGAACAAGACTACGGACAATATGGACAAGATGGTGGGAATGGGAATAGTCGTCGTCGTGAACGATCTGCCGTTCGAAGAGTTGTTGTAAATCACGAACAGTAGTGATTGTAATATTTGGAACAGACATGTATTTAGAATAAATGTAGAAGTGGTTACTTTTCTTGACAACTTTCAACGATGCAATGATGTTTTGTAATTCTTTCACAATTTAGTTGTGTCGTTAATGAAACATTAAAAATGCGAAAGGGAACCTTAGGAGGGTGTTTGGGCAAGAAATCACATGATTGGCAACCATGCGATTGCGCAATTCTGGGAGATGGAACAATTGCACCAAAACTCCTTCCAACAGTCTCGTCCAAATGTCAGCGATCACAGAAGAAGCACGCAAGCGACAGCAGCAGAATGAAGTTGAACGGCAGCGGAGGGAAGTGCTCAACACGGGATTTGCTCGATTGGCCGCCCTTGTTCCAAGTCTCCACCACAAGAACACTCTGCCAAATTCATCGACAACTTCTACATCACCTGTACCAGCCCAAGTGTCTCCAACTTCATTACCTGCATCCAAACAAATGATCTTGACTGAGACTGTCTCGCACATTCAGAAACTACAAGCCGAGTTGGAAAGTATGTCTCGAGCCCTTGCTGCTGCCGACAGTAAATGCTTTTCACTTGTTGCTGAATTGCATCGAATGAGCTGTGTTACGGGGCTCCAACCAAATCTGGATGCCATTCAAGAATCTTCTTCAAATGTTGCACCCCTCTCGCCCATTTCGTCTCCTTCGTCCAGTAATTCTGAGAATGGAGAAGAGCAGAGTCGGAAAAGAGTTCGGTCTCAGTCTCCCACTCATGATTCTGTTCACTTGCCACCTTTGAAGCGTCAAAATGGCGATGTGGCTTCAACTTCTTCAAACCAAAGCAAATCAACGATGGATTCTTTGCGATCCCACATTCTCCAACAGCAATTCACTTCCACCACTTGCTTCTTCTCTTTCCGGATCGTTACGACCTGCTCCAGGCGTCGCACTGACACAAGCTCCCACGTTGTCTCGATCTGTATCGCCAATATCAACACAGGTGTCTTCGCCTCCATTGTCTTCCGCATCTACTCAGTCTATTGTCACTCCTGTATCGAGTTTTGTGGATCGCGTTGACGGCCGAATCATTATGAAGGCTGGGCGGAGAAAGGGTACCGGAAACAGTACTGCCACGAAACGGCCAGTAGATGTGTCAACTGTTTCAGCCGTCCTGCCTTACTGTTCCGTGTCCCTTCTCCCACATCATAGATTCCTTGCTATATCATAGATACCAATAAAGTATTTGTTAATTATGCATCCACGGGTCCGTTGAAATAGCCCATTCAAGGATTGGTGTGTGTGGTTGGAACACCTTTTTGAAAATCCCAAATCCAATTTATGCAAGCGACTGTGCAACTTTGGCGGCGGCTTTACCAGGATCGTCGATAGATCCAAAACTCTGTTGTCAGCAAGCTATTTCAGTGCAATCCTCTCTGTTACGTTTCTCTTGCAATAGCCAGGGCGATGTAACCAACTTGTAAGATATTGTTGACCCAAACAATCCAACACTTTCTTGACCGATAACATCGCAGGACATTGAGCTGCGCAAAACATACATCTATACGGAGGCTTTCCTTCTAACAGAACTTGCTCAGCTGAAAGCACTTACCACTGTGTAAGTTACCCTTATTATTGGCAAACTGCTGACAGACACACTTTTACTCCTGCATCAGACAATTAACTGACTGTAAAGTCGATCGCTACACTTTCTCATCCCGCTTTCCAAGTGTCAGTGAATTTCGGGTGAATGGCGAACATCAGGATGTACTTCCAGATAACCTATCACCTCAACAGTCTCGTTCCATCTCAAACTACATCTTGTCGAATAGCTGGAATCAGTATAAGTCGAAAACTTCCACTTCAACTCATTTGGTGACACGAGACACAACAATCACAGCCACAAACGTATTCTTCGTCGTTGGCATTGCTATATCAATCCTCGTTATTATTGCTCTTGCATGTTATTTTTATCTGCGAAGGAAAAGGGCCCGGGGCAGTCCTTCTGCAGTCTCGATTCAGAACCATGTCAATGATATTGAGCTTGGAGCAACATCCTCCACAACAACAAATTACTTGGATAAATTGCGAAACATTGTTGGAGGAGCTCATAAATCTCGGCCTTATGAACAGTTTGAAGATGATGGTGATATGGCCGAATTTGTTGGACGAGGTGAACGGCCAGGCAGCAGGTTGCGAACCGCCAATAGCCATGATCGAAGAAAAGAAGACAGAATACAGAAACGCCAGTGGTAATTCCTGAGATAATGAGAATATAGAATGTGTAGAACTTTGCTTTTTTCTCGCAAAACCAGTCAAACAAATGAACCGATTCACTGCAGCTTCTCGGGCAGCGACACAATCGTTTGGCCTGAAAGGAATGTCACCTCGAGCAGCTAGTACCTGCAGCAACTTCCAGATCTCACCGACCCGTATCAATCTCGCTTCACTGACAGCTAACGCAACTCCATTCACTTTCGCCTCTGCTGCTGCATCATCATCATCCATTCCTGAGTTCACTTCATCGAAATCTTCAGAAAACGGCTTTGGAAGTGCCGGCAATGCTCCAAAGGCAACAGCATCAGCAGGATCTGCGAGATCAACTTCCTCACTGACCACCACATGCCCACCTCCTTACTCAAGACCTTCATTAGTTTCAGTTCTGGCTGAACTCGATGGCTATTATGCTCAGTCTCTTGATGACGCATGAGGAATATATATGATGCATCCAAAAGAAGAGTGATTGGGACTGATGAATTCTGGAGAAACTTAATCAACTGAAATGAATAAAAGGCTCGTTAATATACCTATTTCCGAATTTGGGAAACGATTCACTTGTTACCAATATCTTCACATGCAACATCATTTATTGCTGAAAACTTCCATTTCAAAGCTGGACAATCTGTTATGATCATGCCTGGAAATATCCAAACTTCCGTGTTCTCCGACGAGAGCGCTTGCGTAGCTGTCCATCCCATACAAGGAAGCCACAACATCGTTATCATCGTCAGAATCCAACAAGGCATCACCATCATCGTTACTATCGTCAGTTGATCGCCTCCTTCGTCTTACATCACCCAAATCATCCTCGCTTATTCCATCTTCATCACTCCCAAAGATTCTCACGTAGTTGTAGATTCCTATTCCCACAAGACTCAAAACAAAGCCTAGCCCCTTCATAAGAGTAAACTCTCCGTCTGCAAACACCATCATCGATATTCCAATCGTCAGGACTTCCTTCAATACTCCCGAAACACTGAATGTTACAACTGAAGTATGCCGAATCAGCTGAAACTCTGCCATGACCATCAAGAAAGCCAACGCGCCTCCAAACGCCAACATTCCTGCCAATTGGCCACCACTCACAGTCCGTAGCGTACCCCCAGCACCACCCCCAGTTCCAAACTCCTTTGCCAGTTTACCCCAATCTTCTCCCCCAACCAGACTCGCGACCGCCAAACTCGCAGCCATCAGCGGCGATAAGAATAAACTCGTTGCAAGTGGGTTCGTCATTCCCAACGAGCTCTTTGCCAACAGAATCTGCGTTATTGACCACCGAAATCCGGCGAGGACTGTTGCAGTTTGGATCTCAATGTACCCACTCATATTGAATTTTGTCTCGCCTGAAACCATGAGGAGCACGCCCGAGACGATGAGGAGGATGATAAATGTCAGTTTCCATGTTGGTTTTTCAAGGCCAAATAGGAATGCGAAGAGGAGGACGAATACTGGGGCCCCGGATTTAACCATTGTATAGAATGATAGAGATATAACCTAGGTTTGGGTAGGTTATTTGGGAGCGGACTTTCATTTGATAGAGAATGGAGGTAATAGGAAGCGGTCTTCATGAATAGTCCCGACTAATGACCAATGCTCCCACTTGTAAATTTATCAGAATAACGTTCCTTCTATCATTTGAAGTTGGCTCGACGTTTGCTGTTCACCCACTATAACAACACGATGATGTTTCGCACCTTCAACGATGAGTTTGACAGCCCAATATCGAGACCAGTAGCAATCCCGCAAGGTAATACTTTCAACAGATAATCCTGAGTGGACGGTAAATGTGTCGGTCGCATTGACGGCCATAGAAACGTCAAACAGAACCCTGAAAGGAGAAACTGCATCACCATATGGATCATGGATGTAAATAGGGGGTATGCAAAGTTCATGTGATCCCTGATTGGAAGGCTTTAGTCCGTGGGGAAGAAGGTGAAGAGCCAAACCTGCTGAAGAGCCATTTGTTGTACATGCTTAATCCTAGTGATGTTGTGTACCATGATAGAATGTAAACTAATGTGAGTAATGCTCGGGTCAAAGGCGATTGGGATCCGTGGCGTCCTTGGGGCTCAAGTGACAGGCCATGCATTTTGGAGGTGAACTTAATGCGGATATTTCTCTTCCTGTCATTAATCGTATAAATTTACCAAATTTACTTACTTGTTTATGAACAGTTGTATGTGGGGCTGTGAAATGAGGGAAATGTGTTGGAATTCTCCTCTGTCCTCACAATTAATCCATCAAAACTTGGGAAAATACAGAGTTACACAGTGAAGATGAAGGATAATACTTCAGTCCAAATGGTATATTATTTTCATTCGAATGCCCAGTCTCCAGTGATTGGAAACAAATAAAAGCAAGCTTGCCAAGTTACTTTACATATAACAATCAGCAATCACAATTGAAGATGATCCATGACCCTCAAGACCAGCAAAATCAACTCCACTACCAAAACCAACAAGGAGATGTGGTAACGGTCGTGAAGGCATTTAAGGCTGAGGATTCCGATCAAATTGACTTGTCTGTTTCCAAAACCAAGGAAATCGATTGGCGTTAATAACGAAGCGACGATGCTTTGGTGAGAATGAATGCCAAACATCGAATAAATTCAACTATATGTCACTACTCCGAGCAACAAATAGCACAAGGCTGAAAAACTCTTCGTTTTGTTTTACTTCAATAGCAAGCTGGAAGAAGAAACGCGTCTTTCCTTTGAGTTCCTTTGTATTGAACCATGAGGAATGTAAAAAACAAGAAAACAAGAAGTCCTTGGCATGACCAATAAACTAAATTCTCAACAAACGGTATAATTGATATTGAGTTGTGTATCATTGCTGTCTGTCAATTAATCTGACAACTTCACAATAGCCTCAATGCTGGTGACAGTTGAGCAAGTAACCAAACAGCCAAGAAACTGGCAGTAAAAAAAGAAAGGCGCCAGACCATGTCTTGTAAGTCACCAGGAAGGGATTCTCTCTGTTGCAAGAATTGTCGATGAGTGGCAGGGAGGAGCCTGCCAAAAAAGCTTTCACACACCACTTCGCGCGCGCACCACCTGGCAGCCCACCCACCAACCAGATCCCACACCTCCAATGCTTACCCAGGGACCCGAGAGCACCAACGCCACGTTCTCAGTGCGCAAAGTGTGCAGCAACTGCGAAACAACGGTTTGGGGCCATCCCTTCAACAACCAACCACCTAACAAACAACACACTCCCACCCACCACCCACCACTTCCAATCATTCCAAAAACAGGTCGCGTCATCGTGGCGCCGCGACAAGGACGGCCGGCCCATGTGCAACTCGTGCTCGGTGTACCAGAGAATGTACGGCATCGCCCGCCCAAAGGACATGCGCAAGGACAAGGTCGCACCGCGCTCGGCCGCTCCCACTGCTGATGCCCAACCACGAAAGCGCAACAGGAGGACTGCTGTCAAACGCGTGCGTCCTGTGTCTGTGCCTCAGAGTAAAGTGTTTGCAAACGGGGCTGAGGAATACACTGAGTAAGCATACCTCCAACCACCTTTTACGCTGCTAAATGTCTTACTTTTCAATAACAGAATTTTGAATCGTCTGAATATCGTCTTACCCGCTGACACCCTTGCTGCATACACTACCGCCACTGCCACATACCTCCAATCCCGCCTCTCCCATCAGACTACTCACTCCACTGCTGCATCCTTACTCCTCGAGTAACAGACGAAAAACCAAAACAAAGAAGCGCGTTAAACCAGTTAATGGAAGCTGCCGTAGCAGTTGAAATGCTTGCCGCCGCTCGCGCTGCCAAATTGAATAGCATCGGGAAAAATAACACAAGTTCAGACAATATCATTCGACCGCCTACGTCTATTCATGCCTTGGCACCGCCCAGGCCTTCCATCCCAGAAATGGCACCTCCAGCAGAGATGGATCCTCACAACCACCACCAACATGAAGACGATGATATGAAATTAGTTCATGCAGCAACGGCCTCGGAATCTGAAACGGATGTACCTCCTTCACGTTCTCTCCGAACCCGTTCTTCTTCTGCAACTGCTATAACCAATGCGCCCATAACGCCCACTAAATTGGCCTCAGAGTCAGTGGACACAAAGTTTACAATTCCACTCGTGGACACGGATACGCATCGGGTGACGTATATGGTTCCACTTGATATGTTGGATGAATACACGTTCTGGGCGTTTGATATGTTGGAGAAATTGGGGGTCCAGTTGCCTGTAGTTGTATAATGCGCGTATTGACTGCTTGTGTGCCTGTTTTTTGGTCCTATGGAAGTCGTTTGATTCTGGTAGTTTTTTATTCATCTGCAACTTGCAACGTATCCATATTCTATATCTTTTTCGCCCATCCCAACCCACCCTCACGTCCGCACATATTATTTACCACTTGAATGCTCATTGCTCTTTCCATTACA
The DNA here is from genome assembly GCA_002104985.1 of Rhizoclosmatium globosum. Taxonomy (NCBI): domain Eukaryota; kingdom Fungi; phylum Chytridiomycota; class Chytridiomycetes; order Chytridiales; family Chytriomycetaceae; genus Rhizoclosmatium; species Rhizoclosmatium globosum. The sequence goes on along the minus strand of MCGO01000006.1, from coordinate 546,738 downwards.
CCTTTTCTGTATCGTATTTATCTTCCCGTTCCCTCCAGCGCATCTATAGCTTTTTTTAATCGTTCCCATTATCGAAAAAATAAAAGATGTATTATCAAGACATTGGTGCAGCAGAAAGCAGCGAGAGAGCCAAATCACAGAACACCAAAAACAGATCCAACCCTTACCCCCACACCACCATCCCATTCACATTCTACTACTCCCGACTCTCCATCGCCTTCTTGCATCCCATCAGTAAGATTCAACAAAACAGACCGTGTCCTTTCACCATTCACAGCTCGACTTCCAATATCAAGCGAATATTCAACTTCATCGTCGTCGTCTCCGTAATCTACTTGATCCTCTTCTTCAAAGATCCCACCTGCTCCACGATGTGCGTTGTAAAACTGAGGAACCGGTGGTGCCGGTTGCTGTTGTGGTGGTGCTGCGACTTGTTCTTGCGCGACGAAAGGTCGTGGGGTAGGTTCAGGTGATTTTGTGATACTGCGTTTCGGAAGAGGTGGCGTTTCCGGTTCAGGAGTCATTTCAAACGAGACTAGCAGTGAGTCATCACGTCGGCTTTGGCGTGTTGGCGTTGATTGGACTGGTTGAATTTGTATGGGGGATGGTTGGGGAGGTTCTGGGGCAGAAACGGGGTAATGATTTGCACTTGTGGTTCTTGTCTGTGCTCAGAAGAAGTTTGTTCCCCGGTGGAGCCGCGGTTTTGATATTGCGTATCCCGACTTTGATCCTGTCGGTTTGTGAAGTCACGCGCTGTAAATATTGATCCCGGGACATGTTTCACGTTGATGGTCACGGTTTTGTTGTCGGCGGTCGTTCGGTTGGAAAGCTTCTCCTTTTTGTCCGCGATCCCCTTGTTCGCGTTGCTGGAAGTCTCTCCTTTGGTCACGCTCACGTTGTTGTACATCCCTGCTATTCTGTTCACGGTTGTGTTGCACAGTTTCGTTAGTTCGATTCTGCTGTGTCAGCTCCCTTCTTTGCTGTGGTGGTCCGATTCGACACGATGCCAATCTCCCATTCAGTTCTCGACGACCCGCAGGTTGTTCCATTTGCAGGACTCGTTCCTGTTGCATGTTATCAACCGAGTCTCGTTGTTGAGAATTCCTGCTCAGCGGTCGAGAATCAGGGCTTTGACGCTGTTGCGCTCACGATGGTCAACTTCATCATTTCGTTGAATTGCATGCCTCTACAGCACGAAACCAGAATTAACCAAACCGCCTATTTCCAAAATGAACGGACTCACTTGATCCACATCATCAAACCGTTCAGGTCTCTTGTCCACACCATTTCCACCACGCTCAACAATAACTACATCGGGCTTTGGTTCTGGTGCCTTCCTTGCAGTGACACAAAACTGCGGCGGCCATGGAAACGGTTCCCGCTTTTCAACGCGACTACGGAAAAGCTCAAGGTACGCTTCATATTCTATCTGCTCCTGGGGCAACAGTGGACGTTGAGGTGGAGCAGAGGGACGGATTGGGTGGGTCAGTGGAGGTGGAGGAAATGGAATGTTTTGGAGTGATGGGCGAGATAGGGATTGAGTTGAAGAGAGTGGAAGAAGTGGGGGTGGAGGTGGATGGTAATGTGATGGTTGGAGTTGATGGTTTTGAATCGGTTGTTGAGGAGGCACAGCGGGGATATTATGTCGTGATTCGTGCTGTTGCGATTCGATAATAGGATTTAGGGCAGGTTTTACGGCTGTTGATTTTGAGAATGATTCGTTAGGGGCTGTGGTGGATCAATTTCCATGATGTCAACTAGGGTTGAAGGTTTGGTAGAGGTGGAGGTGGAGTCTATTATTGAAGAAATGAGTCCCGTGATAATTGGCATAATCAAGACACAAACCTGTACTCGAACACGTTTGGTTTCAACAATTGAAACTTCCTCGTCGTCAAGACGACTCCGCTTCACATCTCGTTCCTTGACTTGTACCAAAACCGGAGCTGATAGAGACGTCAGGCTCCCTCGCATTCGGTTTCCGGTTGTACAGTCGAAACATTGCCGATATTTGATCGAGTCCCAGAATCATAACGTCGAGTCGACTCATTGCGCGAATCCAAAACCGTTTGCTGATTTTTGACATCTCCCAATCTTTCGTTTTGACCATGAGAACCAGAATCACGTGTCTCGATTGCCTGATGAATATTTTTGAAACTTAAACAACCGAGTTCCGAGATAGATAGAAGAGGTTTAAAACCTGTTGTTGTTGCAGTTGGCTTTGGCGCTTAGCTCGTCGGTCTCCCCACGGATCTTTGAATCCTTGTGGGACCACAACAGTAGATTTTGGAGGTGACTGTGCCTGCAATATTGGCGGGACAACAACCGCTTCAGAAACTGCAGCGACCGGTGGTTTACGTACAGGTGAGTTGAATGTGACTGGAGTTGGGATTACAGGGGCTGGCGGTGGGACTGGAGGACCTTCAATACCTTTACCAGAACCAGTTACATGCTGAAGATTGATACCACCAACAGCACCATCGTGAATTTTGAACGGAGGTTGAATCACGCTGCTGGACTTTGGCCCCACATGATCATCGACTTTGTTTTTGTTGACTTTGACACGTTTTTCACTGCCATCCTGTACATTACGGTCACTTCGAATACGCGACCTGTCAATTGCCACCGCTCGATCTACATTTGCCGTATCTTGACGAGAATCCCGATCCTCAATATTTGCAGCATTCTGTCTCAGTCGAGCAGAATCGTTGTCACGAGTATTCAAACCAGAGACAACATTGTTACCATTGACACTTTGGGTGTTAGCATCATTGTTACCACGAGTACCTTGAACATTCACTCTGTCGTTCTTATGACGCGACTCAGTATCATTTGAATAATTGCCATCCAAGTTACCACCAGAACCACTTATTTGGGTTGAACGTTCAGGTTCACGTTGAGTGACGCGGTTGTCCGAATTCCGGGAGTTAACCCGATCAACCATCTGACCTTTGCTATCCCGAATTTGATCCCTTCGACGAAACTCTTCACGTTTATCACCACTGCGAGAATCTGGTTTACTGAAAGCACGATTACTGCTGTCTGAACGAGTATATCAGCATTATGAGCATTTCTTGATTCATTAAGTCGTCGTGCAATCGCGCCCTCCACTGCATTCCCGTGAAATCCTGTCCGCGAAGTCATCAGCGACACGGCGTTAAAACCATCCAACTTTGTGTAATTATTTTACCATTTTGGTCTTGAACGGGAGCACGAGCGGTGATACGAGCTGCAATAGAACGCGCCGCTTCAATTTGATCAATAATATGACTGCGTTGTTCACGTCCTTCGACATCCTTTCGATCACGATTTTGAGTAAGATCAACGACACGAGCGTTGTCACTGACGGAGCTTTGAATATTCATTTGACGCGCCGGGTTCATACGAAAATCAATTTCAGACTCTTTTCTGATGGGCTTAGACTCTGAGCCACGCGAGTCTTTCCACTCTCGCGGTTCCCGTTCATTGTTTGAGACGTTTGAGTATTTCAAATCCTTTGAATCCTTCTCCTCCTCTTCATATTCTGCGAGTCTCTCGACTTTGACCGAGAATCCGAACGAGAATCAAAATCATTGCCGCGTTCGTTAGGCTTCTGCGGTGGGGAGGAAGAGGTGAAATAGAACGAGACCTGATGTTGTTGTTATCGTTTGACTTTTGTTTGAATTCGGAGATCGTTGATTCTTGAGACCATATGAACGGTCTCGTCTATCTTCAGACACACGCTTTGAAATATCACTTTTTGTTGTTGAAGCACTAGAGTCTTCAAGGCGGTGGTGGTGGTGGTTTTGATGCGCAGTTGACGCGGAAACCGTTGAGACACGAGAGACGTATTCAACCTCCTCATATTGGTCGAGGACGCATCAACAATATGAACTGAATCGCTGTTGTGTGGTTTAGTTGGATGTGGGATGGACGAACCCTGTTTGGCTGTAACGCCGCAGCAAAGATGTCCTTTGGCGGAGGGGGAGGAGGCGGGGGAGGCGGTGGAGGAGCAGATGAAGCAGCGCCAACAATTGAGCGATTCGGGTGAGTTGCGTGTGATTGGTGTTGGTGATGCTGCTGCTGTGGGTGTTGGGATTGAGTGTGAGGCTGTTGTTGTTGCGGGCCACGTGGGATTGTTTGGCCCACGTAACTTTGAGCATCGTCTGGTCGTCGGGGCAACACGTGCGCGCCGTGGCTTGTTGTTGATGCTGTTGATGCTGTTGCTGTGGTGGTTGTTTCGCGCTTTCCACCGAGTCGTCCGGCGATGCCTTGGCCACTTGATTGCGAACCGGTCGTTGCTGCGCTCGGCGGCCGTGGTCCAAGGCGCTCCATGATGGACTTGCGCTCGCTCATCGGGTGCGTTTGTTGGATATTATAAAAAGTGGATGGAAGAAGAAGAAGAAGAAAGAAAGAAATAATCAATATTCAGTTGATTTCAGTTGTTGAAGTTCACATCAAAAGTCTGTTTGAAATGCCAGTGTCAGCAGCGCCAGTTGGAGCCCTTCTCTGCCAACGCGACTCGTCCCTGCGTTCGACAACGGCCACGATCGTGTCTGTGACGGGCACCAAGGCCAGTGGAACCGTCGAAGTTGTCCTCAGCGACACGGTTCTGTTTCCAGTTGGCGGTGGACAGCCATGCGACTTTGGAACGATTGGTGGCTTTGCGGTGACCGACGTTGTGCGCCGTGGCTTTGAACCGGTGCATTTGGTCTCGGCGACAGTCGCTGATTTGGTTGTTGGAAGCAGTGTTGAAGTTGTTGTGGATTGGCAGAGACGGTGGGATCACATGCAGGTGAGGTGCCTTCTTTGACCCCACTACAACTTACTAATAACTGCTAAAGCAACACTCGGGTCAACACCTTCTCTCGGCAATTGCGGAACAACAATACGGTCTCAATACAGTTGCATGGGCACTTGGAAAGGAAAAGAGCTGCGTTGAATTCGACCTCACAAACCAACCTGTCCCTACCGACGAGACGTGGGCCTCCCTCGAATCGAAAGTAAACTCTTTAATCAGAGACAACCTCCCCTTCACAATCCAAACGGCATCCTCGCATGAGGAAAACGGCTCTCTCCCCTCAAAACTCCCTGAAGACCTTGCATCCGGCGTTATTCGCAATGTTCGTATCGGAAACCTCGACAACAACCCATGCTGTGGTACGCACGTCTCATCCACGTCCCAACTACAATGCATGAAGCTCTTGAACACGGAACGTATCCGCGGAAAGAACCTGCGTCTCTACTTTATATTCGGAGACCGCGTCCTCTCTACTCTTCATGCATCCGTTACAAGAGACCGCGTCCTTGGAAACCTGTTGTGTGCGGGACCTGACCAGTTTGTCGAGAAAGTGACGGGTCTGCAGAATCAAGTCAAAGATCTCACCAAATCAAACAAATCCTATCTTAAAGAAGTCTCGGACTTTATCTCTCTCAATCTCGCATCATCTCTTTCTTCCATCGCTGTCACCCCCACCTCTACTGTTCCTATCCTGGCGTATCACCGTGCAGATGGTGACGCTGAATTCCTCACTACTCTATCGAAATCCGCGTCCGAAAAGTGTAAAAACTGTGTCTTGATTTTTACAACTGGAGAAGTTTCATCTGGTGGTGCAGCTCTCGTTGTTGGAGGCACAGAAACCAAAGAAGCTGATGTCTCGACAGTTTGGAAAGCTTTCCAGACTGCCATGGGAACAAAGGATCAAATGAAGGGAGGTGGTGCGAAAGGGCGGTTTCAAGCAAAGTCTGTTGGATGGAGTCAACGCAGTGCTGCGTTGGTGAATATCGGGGCCGTGGATGTTTTGTGATTCTTTAGTTTAGGTGTCACTGTAGAGACTGGTAGAGTAAACTGGTGCGATGAATGTAATTATTCACTTTATGTGGCCTTCAAGTGCTTGTGCGTCTTCTTTCTTGGCACATCAATTACATTGCGGACTACCAAGTTCTTCTATGATACATCCCTTCAAGTTCCTAGGAGCATTTTTCAACCACAAATAGACAGGATGTCAAGAAGCCGCATGGTGATTAGCGGATGTCTCCCTGGGGCACCGCAATGGACCACGGATGCATCTTCCTATGACTACCCTCCCACATACCTGCTAGACCGGGAAGATGAAGGCTACAACAGTGATCCGCTTCCTTCCGTTTTTCAATCCTCCAAAATGGTAAAAAACGAACGCCACCACACCCAAACTAACTCACTCACTCACTCACTCACTCCGTCTTTGTCCAGACAACCGTGACCAATTCAAACTCCGCCGCCGCCGCACGTGACTTCCTCACGTTCGTGCGCGCATCGCCATCGCCGTTCCACGCCGTCGCCGAGTCAAAGCGAAGACTCGAGGCTGCCGGATTCAGCGCAATCAGCGAGAAGGACGCTTGGACTGTCACGCGCGGTGGAAAGTATTTCTTCACTCGCAACCAGTCGTCTGTCGTTGCCTTTGTTGTTGGCGGGTTAGTGGGTTGTTTGTTGGTTGGTGTTTGGCGGTGTTCACTAATACATATCCGTATTAGCCAATACAAGTCTGGAAACGGATTCAGTATCATTGGTGCACACACGGACTCTCCATGCCTCAAAGTGAAGCCTGTCTCCAAGAAGGAAACAGCCGGATACTTGAAAGTGGGTGTTGAGACATACGGAGGCGGTCTCTGGAACACCTGGTTCGACCGTGACCTTGGTATCGCTGGTCGTGTCATGGTCAAGTCTGGAGATGCTATCCAACATAAGCTTGTTCAAGTCGATGAACCAATCCTCCGAATTCCTACTCTTGCTATTCACTTGGACAGAACTATTTCGTCTGAAGGATTCAAGTTTAACAATGAAGTTCATTTGACTCCAATGCTGGGTCTTGCTGCCAAGGCTTTGAACGGCGAGGAGGACAAGGGAAAACATCACGCTCTTTTGCTTTCCAAGTTGGCTAACAAGCTTGGTGTGAATGGTATGTACTTGCTCGAAGATTGATTGAGCGAGGAAACGGATTAGTGAAAATTAGGAATGTTGAACGTCTGCTCCCAAAAAGATCATAGACAATTTCAAGCGACACTCCCAACTCTGAAACTTTCACATACTAACAATAATCTCTAGTCGAGGACATTGGAGACTTTGAGTTGTGTTTGTACGACACCCACCCATCCACCATCGGAGGAATCAACGACGAATTCATCTTCTCAGCCCGTTTGGACAACTTGATGTCATCTTACTGTGCCATCGAAGCCATCATCAAGGCCACAGGCCATGAATCCGATTCCTTGATCCGTGTCGCCTCTCTCTTCGACAACGAGGAAGTTGGATCTCAAACCGCTTTTGGAGCCGACTCTGATTTGTTGGAAGTCACGTTGAGACGTCTTGCCGGCGCGAGTGTTGAAGGAGTTGAGGCTGGAAAGACTGCGTTTGAACAGAGTTTGACAAAGTCGTTCTTGATTTCTGCTGAGTGAGTGTTTTCCCCCTACCATTCCTATTCTTTCCTCAGATCCATGCTAATGCGGGATAACAGTATGGCACACGCCGTTCACCCCAACTACTCTGAAAAGCACGAAGACAACCACCGTCCTTCCATGAACAAGGGTATTGTCATCAAGCAAAACGCGAACCAGAGATACGCTACCACCTCCGTTACTACTACCATCTTGCGTGAGGTTGCCAAGAAGCGTAACGTTGCCCTCCAAGAATTTGTTGTTAGAAACGATTCTCCTTGTGGAAGCACTATTGGTCCTATGTTGAGTGCTAAATTGGGTTTGAGAACTATTGGTGAGTGCTGTTTTGTTTTGAGTATTTTGTTGCATCACTGAACATTGGTGGTTTAGATGTTGGTAACCCACAGCTTTCCATGCACAGTATCCGTGAGACTTGTGGTGTTCAGGACGTTGGTACTGCTATTGATTTGTTCCAGTCGTTTTACGAGGAGTTTGCGGCTATTGACAAGAGGGTTTCTGTTGACTTGTGAAGTCAAAATTCTAGGCTTTGAAACTGAGTCACTGAAATAAAGGGACTATCTGGATCGTTTTGAAGTGGATTTTTATTAAGACGAGCCCAGAGAAGAGGCTTTCAACTTGAAAATTAGATTCATCCCTTATGCTCCTCTGCATTCAAAACAACGTGTCTTCTGTGTCAGAACCCCTAGTAATTGTATCATTGAAAGTCCTCAGCTAATGCATCCAAATTATCTGTTCGATATCAAAATGAAAAGTTTATAAGTCTACCTTTGTTTGAAGTTGTCAATACAGAGATACAACCTCAGCATGGCATGGACATCCAAAATTCATAACTTCAGTACTTCGCTTGAAGAAACATTAGCAACCAGCCACCAACAGCTGAAGAACGGGCACTTATCCATGCAACCAACCCGGTTGCCTCTAGAAGTGCAAATAACCAGAAACAAGTCGCACTTGCGGGCCACCTGCTTCAGGAGCATGCTTGGTCGGGCCTTTGTACTCGGCTAATGCCGGCTTAACTGCGTGTATGTTCTCGACATTAAAGATCTACCAAAGCATGCAGACTGGCACCAGAGAATCGCGGACTGCTCCCTTCCACTATTAAAATGCCAAGAGAGCCCTTTGTAACGCGCGTAATTGCTGTTGTTGTTTACACTGATGAAGATCGAAGGTTGAATGCTCATCTTCGGTTTGCTCATCCGCAGATGTGTTGACACTTTCCCAGTCGTTGCTCAAGGGAGGGTGCTCGAAGGATCAGAAGGACTTTTGGAGAACCATCTATTTCGCTCTCCAAAACTGAGTTCGAACTGTGGCGTAAAAGGACAGAATGCAGGCAAGGCAAGAGGGACGGCGGTGTCACGTGTGGGAGCAGCAATTCATGTTTTCAATAAATGATGAAAGACCTTTTGAAGGTGGCCAAGTAGTGTCATCAGAACTTTGCCCAAAATGGACAATGTCCGCCAATCGCCGCCGAGCCAAAACGAAGACGACCTGATCCTTTCCGGACTTCTCGCCGGCGCAACCGACCAAAACGTGCTCGAAAAGACGCTCGAAAAGAAGGTGCGGCGTCCGAGTTGGTTCGCTGCTTTGAAATCCAACTAATCCAATCTCGCTCTTTCAAATTCAAACCAACAAAACAGCTTCTCGCTGATCTGCGAAAACGGGAAAACGAAAACGATGAAAAGCGGCTCAGGCGAACCCGCGACAGAATCAGCGCAACTCGAAACGACCTCGACAGACTCAACGACCAACTCAACAAACCAAACCTCAAAATAAGCTCAAAGAAGGCCCTGCTCGATAAAATTGTCACGGCGGAAGAGCATTTGGATGTCCTGCAGAGGGAGGTCAGAGAGATTGAAGTTCGGATGGGCGACAGAGACGTTGAGGAACTGCCTGCAACTGGAAGTGACGGTCCATCAACTGCGAACGGAGAAACTACAAGAGAAATGCTTATTCGAACGGGAAAGATCACTCCCTTTGATCGTGGTGGAGAAGAGGATAATCGAGCTCAAGCTGGTAGAAGTGTGAAGGACTTGACCATGGAGAAGCAACGCATTCAAAATAGCAAGGAATCTGTACGACCACCTCCTGCCAAAAAAGTGAAAAAGGATGAAGATGGGGATGAGGACTTTACAATAGACATGGATGATTCTGCGGATGAGTATATTCCTGAAAAGAAACCAGTAAACAAGAACTCTGCTCGAATTGAAGATTCTGATGATGAGGAAAATGAGGAGGGGGAAGGAAGACGAAATGGTGGAGGATGAAGATGGGTCCTTGTCTCGAAAAGCAAGTTTGAAACTGTGGACGATGGTAACGAGTTCCATTACCAAAAACGATATGCATCATGGGTCAAAGAACGACGAATAGCACGATTTACGAAAGAGGTGAGTTGGTCAATCCGATACAGAATTATCAACCTTTTATCAGAACCCAGACTTCAGTTACGACTCAGACGACTCAGACTCTCCTCTAGACAAAGATATCGCATCAGAACCGTTCCACAAATACGAAAATGATCTAGTCCTGTCAAAGAAATTCACCGTTCCCGGTGAAATCGCGTCCAAACTCTTTCCCTACCAACTCACAACCATCTCGTGGCTCCTTGAACTCTACGATCAACAAGTTGGTGGGATTCTGGGCGACGAGATGGGGCTTGGGAAGACGATTCAGATGATTTCTTTTATGGCTGGGTTACATCGATCTGGAATGCTTGGAAAAGGAAAACCTATCCTTGTTGTTGCTCCTGCGACTGTTTTACGGCAGTGGGCTAAAGAGTTTCATGAATGGTGGGGCGCTATGCGTGTTGTTATTCTGCATTCTAGTGGAAGTGGTGTTGGGAATGTGGAGGGCGGTGGTGGGAAACGCGCGGAGGTGTATTCTGAAGATGAAATGAGTGATAGTGAGGAAGAAGGCTACGAACGAAAGCGAAAACGAAAGAGCAAAGATTCAGAGCCTAGAAACGTTGTTGCGGTGCGGAAGCAGAACCCAAAAACGCAAAAGCAGATTTCGGAATTAGTTGGGCGTGTTGTGGAGAAGGGACATGTAATTTTGACAACGTATGAAGGAGTTCGCGTCTATAGGGATCAGTTATTACCAATTACCTGGGCATATGCAGTCCTTGACGAAGGTCACAAGATTCGTAATGCAGATGCAGATATTACTCTTGTCTGCAAAAAACTGCGAGTGAGCTCAATTTCTTTACTCTCGCAAATCTAATACTGTGAAAGACTCCTCATAGAATCATTCTTTCAGGAACACCCATTCAAAACAACTTGAAAGAACTCTGGTCACTCTACGATTTCGTATTCCCTGGCCGACTGGGAACACTTCCCGTCTTTCTCACACAATTCGAAGTCCCAATCAGACTGGGTGCATATGCGAACGCGTCAAATATTCAAGTTCAAACTGCTCAAAGGTGTGCCTCGGTTCTGCGAGACTTGATTTCTCCTTACCTTCTTCGCCGCCTGAAATGTGACGTCGCGGCTGATTTGCCTCAGAAAACTGAAAGCGTGCTGTTTTGTAAACTGACGAAGGAGCAACGGAAGCTTTATGAAGAATATGTTGAGAGTGATGCCGTGCTTGGAGCGATAGATGGGAAACGAAACGCTCTAGGGGCAATTGACGGAGTCCGAAAGATCTGTAATCATCCAGATTTATTGAATCGCGATTTGGACAGAATGGTATTCGTCTTCACTTATTTTTTGTATTCTCTGACTGGTCATTTCAGAAACCCGATTACGGCTGCCCATCCCGTTCCGGTAAAATGCAAGTCGTCAAAGCCCTCCTCTCAATGTGGAAAAAGCAAGGCCACCGCGCCCTCGTCTTTTGCCAAACCCGACAAATGCAAGAAATCCTAGAAAAACTAGTCGCAAACGAAGGATACAAATATTTCCGAATGGATGGTATGACACCCATCAAGAACCGTATCGGCATGGTTGACAAGTTCAACGCGGACCCAAGCATTACTGTATTCCTCCTTACGACCAAAGTCGGAGGTCTTGGAATCAACTTGACAGGCGCCAACCGCGTCTTGATATTCGATCCAGACTGGAACCCTTCCACAGACGTACAAGCACGCGAACGCGCCTGGCGACTCGGCCAAACACGAGACGTTGCAGTCTATAGACTCATGATGTCCGGCACGATCGAGGAAAAGATTTATCACCGCCAGATTTACAAACAGTTCTTGACAAACAAGATTCTGAGTGATCCTAGTGGAGGTGGAGGGTCGCATAAACGGTTCTTTGATTCTCGGTCAATGAAGGATTTGTTCACGTTGACGGACGGAGATGCGTTGGGGACTGAGACGGGGGATTTGTTTCGTGGTACTGAAGTGGTGGGGAAGAAGAATGCTCAGACTCAGAATAAGCCGAGGATACGAGAAATGAAAGCTCCTGCCAACTTGGTACCTGTTGGGAAAGGTAAAGCTCCCATCAAGATCGAGGAAGGTGCAGTGAAGGAGGAACCTCAAGATGGGGACGCTCTTGATGAAATCGATCATTTAGCTAAAGTGGAAGAATTCCAAACTGGAGAAGAAGAGAAGAAAGCAAAAACTGAGGATGACGAAGAATCACGTATGCTGTTCTCGCTTTTACACTCAACAGTCGCTCACGACAAGATCATGAATGGGAACAATGCGGCAATAGATCCATTGACTCTTGCTCATGCTGACCGTGTCGCGCGTGAAGCTGCAGAGGAAGTCAGACTGTCAAGGAAAAAAGTACGCGCAGAGCAAAAACGGGCAAATCAAGCTCATGGCGGAGAATATGTTGGTGTTGTTACGTTTACGGGAAATTCAGGCTCGGCTGGACGAGGTGGAAGCACATATTCAGCATCTAAACCTAGCTCTTCCTCTGCAAGTCATTCAAGAGCTTCTTCAAACGGTCAAACCGACACAAATTCATCTGGTGGAAGTAGTTCACAGCCGTCAACTAGTTTATTTGGCAGAAGTGCAGTGAATAGGCAGGGCAGCGGCTCAGGACCCTCATCATCATCGCTGTTGGATGGTCTCAAAAAGAGATACAATACATAATAAACGTAAATATTTATAGCGCTTGTAAATGATTTATTGATTTTATAGGAATGAAAGCGAAATATACGAGTCTAATAGAAATACGAGTTTCTCATAATACGCCTAGTTTTGAATTCTTCCCAGCCAGGGCGGCTGCCAAAGCCATATCTCCACGTCTCATCTAAATAAGACAACATAGTTAGACATACTGTAGCAAACATATCAACTCGAACCTTCTTGACTCCAAGACCATCCGATTCCTTATCAACAACATTCGCCTTCAATTTCTTGACATTCGACGACCGATTGATAAAATCATCATCTTGTTCAGATCGTTTCCTTAACCTTGGCTGAATCTAAATAACACGATTTGAATATTCATTTCCCCCCTTTCCAAGGAAACACCATACCTTCCCATCTGACCGTATCTCAGGATACGAGTTCTCATCACCACCTCGATTCCGTTCTACAGTGTTTTCATGTGACCGAACTTTGAGTTCATCCTTCAGTTTCGAGGGTCCAGCCGCGAAAGGGGTTGAACTGAATGGATTCAACGTGCCAGAAGAAATTCTGGAGTCACCATTTTTCTGAACAAGGGTGAAGAAAGCAGGTTGTTTGCTGAGAACTGGTTTTGCACGTTCTTGTTTTCAGAAAGTGATATTATGGGAGCGGATGGTGTCTTTGGAGCTGCAATAGTTGTAGCAGCGGGTGTGACATCTTCTGGGAAAACAATGTCGCTGAAGAGGAAATCAAGGTCTGGATCTATATAGGGTATTGTTGCTTTTAACGCGTCGTCTGCTTGATCCAAGAGAAATTCAAGTTCATCATCGGCACTGTTATGAACCATGATAGGCTCCTGGTTTGAATTTGTTTGCAAAGCGTGATGATGGTTCATGGCTCCGTCTCGAAAATTTGGGTTCATGTCAAAGAGGCCACCTCCATTTCCAAAGTCGAGTCCCCAGTCCGGCTCAGAACTAGGAAGTATCTCAAAATTATCAAATCTGGAGGAAGATGCTATGCTCACTGAAGAACGCGCAAGTTCCGGCATATTTGATGGCGACTTTGAAACTCCTACATCACATCGGTAAGCAACAAATCAGGTACCTAATTGTACTCACTTTGAGGCATAGGATGAGGCTTCTTAAAAAGTCATCGTCTAGAGGAAAAGGAGAAGTCCCATCCCCCTTGTAGTCCGGAGTCATGACACCCACTTTCTTTTTACCACGAGTAGCACCTCGTCCACGACCAATTGAGGAGTTTCCTTGCTGCACAGCCAATGACTATATATCATCAAGTTAGAACACTGAGCTACCAAAACAACCTTAAAACTTACAAGTTTCCTCAACTTTGCCCGAGGATCTTTCTTAGTTCCATTTGAAGTCCACGTGTTCTCAACATTAACGTTTTCCATTTCAGCAGGCTTCAACCTCGTAGCTACAGACTTTCGTTTTCGAGGCGGTTTTTCAGACACAGGTCCTTCAGCTTCACCGTCATCCTTGGTCTGTTTCGATTCTTCAACCTCAAGAACCCGTTCATCTTCCCCTCCCGGTTTCTCTCCTTCATCCGTTTGACCGTTCGGCGATCGCCTCATCCGCTGTCGCTTCTCAGCTGGCTTCACGTCATCATCGTCATCCTGCCCAGGGTCAAAGTCTCCATCTTCATCGCTATCTTCTTCACAAGCGTCTGTGTTGAAGAATCCAAACACGTCTTCTTCGTCCGTTTCAACATCATCATCCTCATCGTCGTCGTCATCGTCGTCAGAATACTCAGCATCGTCATCTTCAACCCCACTTGTTGTGGGCGAGAGTCTGTCTGCTTGTTCCATGATCATGTTGTACGTCTCTGATGGGAATGGTTCTTGCACATCGCCGTGCGTTCGCATGCTCTGCCAGACGGCTTTGATGAGTCGGACAGGGTGGTGAGGAAATATTTTCATGAAATATACGAGAGCAGATGGTCCTTGTTGAATGATAGCCTAAGGATTTGTTCTGTGCTTAGCCAAATCGACAGCCTACTGGTTCCTTACCTGTCTCATGATATCTTTCTCAAATACTGTAACAGGCTTAAAAGGCTTTAACAGCCAAGTCTAAACAAATGAAAGGTCAGCTATGACCAGACCATCAAAAAACAAACGTCTCCCACCTTAACAGGATTATCAACAACTTTCTCAGTACTCTTGGTTCGACCACTCAAAAACTTGATACGTTCATCAATAGCTTTCACGGATTTTGCAGGAAGACAGTGTGCACGGATTCCGTGAAGATCATTGACTCCAAAAACAGTGATTCCTCGCATCAGAAGTGAATCCTCCTGGTTCAAAAACTCGTTCTTTCTCTTTCGATCTACAATGGGACAGATTATTTCAAGAAGACATCATTTCACAATACATACAGCGGATAATGTGAGGGACCAAGTCCTTGTTCCAAGTCAAACGACACAATTCTCCCAATTTGATGAGTCCTTCAAACATGGGTGCAACTCGTTTCGTTGTTAAAGCATAGTCCTCTTTCTTTTGTCTTGAACGGTACATGCGGTCGTTTGCTTCTGCTTCAGTTACTTGGTAGCTCATAAATTTAACAAAGTCTCGTGACGCAGCTGAACGAGGGGCAGTTCGAAGTGGATGTGGAAGGTTTAAGATGTTATCCAACTTTGAAATGGCCGTGGTGTTATGGTACGTTGTTGGCCCCACGGCTTTGTTACCCCATACACGGAGCGCATCCAATTTCTCTGTTAGTTGGGCGTTAATGAGACTTAATTGCAATCTGAGTACTACATACAAGTTGATCTTCCCAATACAACGCTTCATCTGCGCCTGGTCCATGAAGCTCGCGTTCAATCACAAACGCTTGAGACACCAGCTGAAAGTTGGAGTTCATTTGCGATTTCAGTAGAGACAACTGCGCCTTGCTAAAAACTTGACTGAGAGGAGTTGTTAGCCCACACACACCAAACGACGAAAGTTGAACCAACCTTTGAGACCAAGCCCAGTCAGGTTCTTCGAGTGTGCTTTGAATCAGCGCTTCTAGTTCACCTTTTGGAGCTCCAATGAGATAGTCTTCAAACAGGTAGTCCAACTCAACACCTATTAACAGAAAATCAGGACATTGAAACTTATCAATTAAGAAGCAAACTTACGCGAGATACCGTCCCGCGCTAATTTGGTCTTGGGTACCAGAGCGTTACTTGACGATGTTGCTGAGTTTGAAGGACTGAATTCAAAGGTCCAGCGAAATGGTTAGGGGAGGACGCCATAGATGACAAAAACTGATTATGCGCTGAATTTCCAGAGACGAAGGCTGGAGAAGATCCAATGAGCATATGTTGAGGAATGGGTTGAGGCCGTCGTTGTTGACTACTGATTGGTTGTTGATTTTGCTGCTGACGATATAGCTGCTGTTGCTGTTGCTGTAAATGAAATGATTGACGAGTAGCATAATGTCCAATTTGCTGAGCTTGTGGATTTTGTGGAGGCAGCAGTTGTTGTTGAAGAGGAACGACAGTGTTTGAAGGCATAGGAGTGCTCCCAATCATAGAAGTACGCATGTTTGACGCCGATCGCAACTGAGGTCCTGGAGCCGACATGGACAAGTTGAACAGTTGGTCGAAATCAAACTGTTCGAGATCGCCATTGACTGCAGGTGTGGCAACTGCAGGAAGTGCCAGATTTGCCGTGGTACCCAAATTGCCATCACTGAATAGAAAATCAAGGTCGTTTGTAGAAGAAGAAGCAGGTGGGCGAGGTGCAATCTTTTTCTTTGGTACAAACGGTTTCGCACCAGGCTTCATTCCATTCCCGTCATGTTGACAATGCCTCACGTGATACTGTCAACACTATTCAGCACATAGAAAGAGCGCTAAAAACAAATATTACCCGGTACGATTGCCGCAAAGTATAACCTTATCGCACATTAAATTAGGGCAGGCATATGTTTTCGATTTTTCTGAGTCAGGAGACGAAAGTTTCGGCGTTTGACTGGCCTCTTCAGCATTCCAAACAAACAGTGGTGAGCTGGGTGGAATCTCAGAAGCGGCGCCAAGTCCAGGAAAAAGAGCGTTGAGCGAGGGATCATTCAGAAAGTCCAAGAATCCGGTCGTATTAGCAGCTGATGACGATGAGACGCAGGCGGGAGTTGACTGTTTTTCGTTGAGGCGAGTTAGTCCGGACACGCGACATTCGAAAGCAACACACGATAGTTTTACGGGACTCTGACGGGACGAGCGAGTCGACTTTCTCGTTGTGGGCGCAGTTGTTTCCGCAGTTTGTTGTTGTTGTTGTTTCTGTGCCTGAGCAAGTTCTTCGATTCGGCGTTGAACGAGTGGATCGGCTTTGATTCGTTCGTATCGAGCGAGACAGTCTGCGGGCGACCGACCATTGAACACCGAGGAGATGTGTGCCCAGCGACCTTCGTGTTGCGTGACTGCGATCTGATTGTTGGTGTGGTTGTGGTTTAGACTCTGACTGGAGTTGGTGGCGAAGACAACCAAGGTACCATCAACTGCGCATCCTCCATCGCCGTCCACTCGCTCTTGATGCGCCGCTGCTTCCCGTGCGGTCCGGCTGACGGCGTCGACACTCCAGGCGTGTATGGTGTCGACATTTCCAGAAGAAAAGTGGTGTCCGATATTTATTTCAGTTTTGTTACTTCTGTGCTAACATACTATGCTGCTCATTCGCAATTCCTTCCATTTCGTAATAATACTCATTGTAAAGGGATACCAGCTCTCCAATTTTCTCCTTCAGTCTGACAGCGGATTGTTAGTTGTTGTGGAATCACAAGAAACGGACATGAAAACTTACCTCCCACCGAAAGCAATGCACTTTTCCTTCCAGTCTGCGGGAAAATTGGCATCTTCAGCCGTCACGGGTGTCTCGATAAATTCACTTGTCACCACTTGTTCTGTTTCAAGGTTACGCAAGAACTGGATCATCAACCTTCTATATTTTTGGTGCTCCTAACCAACAAAGTTTCATTACATATCTTACCAGTAGAACGATAAGACTAACCTTCTTTCCGTTTCCAAAATATTCAGCATTCTTCAAAACTGTGCTCAGCTCTTTGAAATGTCCCCACTCGTTCTCTGAATCGGAAGATTTTCTGCTTCCCACTTTCTCTATTTTTTGTGGAAGAGCAGGCAATACATCCTTCAAATCAGCTGGGGCAGAGTACTGCAAATGTACATGAGGCTTTGAAACATTCTTCCCAAACGCTCTTTTCGGACTCAAAATAGGCTCAGTTGGCGACTTTGAGCCTCCCTTTCGTAGCTCCCCAACGGCAATCTTTTCCAAGTTTCGTTGCAGCTTTTGTTGTTGCAATACCAATACGTGGACAGACTCGACAGCTCGCTTTTCTGCATGCGCATCTTGGATCCTCTCCATCAACCTTTGCTTATTGCTCTTGGATTTTTTGACACCTTCGGTTTTTGCCAACTGAAGAAGATGTTGTTGTAACTGTTTTTGTTTCTCAGCAAGAGATTGAACAGCATCCACGGCAACTTTTTCTAGTGCTGATAATTCTCTTCTTTGTTGAATGAACTGCTTTTCTTTTTCAATTTTGATTGTATTTAGCGAAGCGCCTCTTTCTTTGATATTGGGTGGCAATTGAGCTGCAATTGAATTCTTGGGCTTTCTCTTGATAATATCTTCAATATGTTGCTTGCTGTTTCTTCTGGACAGTATGGTGTCTTCATTATTACTTGGCTCTCTACTTCTTTGATACTGTTGAAACAGTTCAGATTCAACTTTGCTTGTCTTTCTTGAAAATGAAGATGGCGCATAAGGAGGTCTCTCTACCACCGTGGATTCCCGACTTCGATTATACTCAGAAACTCTAGGCTCCACATGCTTTTCCACTTGTGCCATACATGAACGCTGCACAACATCAGCAAATCGAGGATCCTCCCACATTTCACCGAACCATGGATGTTCCAACGCCTCACTCGCAGTCGGTCTCTTAACAGGATTATACAGCAGCATATCCGCAATCAACTGAATTGATTCAGTCGGTGCGTGTTCCATAATCTGTTCCAACGGCACTGCATTCATGTCCGGAAACGTGAACCCCATAGCCTCGGCAAGCCGAATTCCCTCTGACCAAGCACCTCCGCCCTGCAATTCACTTCGATCCGGACATTGCCTCGTAGTATAATATCCTCTATTATCAACCTCTTCAGGCTCGGTATTCTCATCTGCATCAGCTTCAAGTGGATTTCCTATTAAAGAGCAAGTCTTGAAAATCTGGTCGATTTCAGAGGAGCCTGGGAGTAAAGCCTGCAGTGTCGTGAATTCAGCAAGAATTGTTCCGACACTCCACATATCGATAGCAGCTGTGTAAGTGGGTGACTTGAGGAGAATTTCAGGTGCTCGGTACCATCGTGTCGTAACATACTCAGTATGTGCGTCGCCTTGTATTTCTCTTGCAAGTCCGAAATCCGCAATCTTAAGAATATCCCCAGACAAAAGTAAGTTTTCTGGTTTCAGGTCCCTGTGAAAAAGGCCTGCTCCATGCATATAGCTGAGTCCTTGCAATAACTGGAACGTGTACTTTTTGACATCGTACTCTTCCATCATGTATCCTCCAGCCTCGACTTCTCTCATCTTGTCAAACAGGTTTCCATCACTCATGTACTCGAAAACGTAATTGAGTTCGTCGGCTTTATGGTCGCGGACGACTTCTTTGAGTTTGATAATGTTGTTGTGTTTTCCAAGACGAGCGAGAGCCTTTCAGTGTGTTAGACTGGTAATTAGTTGAACTTGGAAGAATGTCACCTTGACTTCACGTAGTTCATCCCAGTTTTCAATCTTTCTCTTGATTTGTTTGATGGCTACCTAATTCAAATGAATACAATTCAGATTCTTGTATCGCCTTAGGTAGTGTCGAAGACCCGTACCGTTTCCCCTGTCACTCTGTTGGTGGCCATGACTACTGACCCAAACGTTCCATCCCCAAGCTCCTTCAGAATCTCGTATTTGTCCATAGGAGCCATACTGGGTATTATTCTCAAAAAAGAGTCTCGACCTGGCGTTTCTTTCAAGTAAATCACAAAGAATGGCCCTTTGTTAATCCCTTTTAATTATTCAGTATTTCCAACACCTCCAACTTCTTCCATCTTATTAAAATAGTCATTGTATAACGTCATAAGCTGTCCAATCTTTTCCTTCAACCTATAGTGAAAAATTCAGTTTCAAAGCAAAATAAACACAAAACATTCGTATTACCTCTTCCCGAATTCAACGCTCATACCCCTCCAGTTCTCTGGCAACCCAGCTTCTTCCTCTGAATACGGTGAATCCAAAAACCGCTGCGTCACGAAATCCTCTGTATCAAGGTTTTGCAAGAACAAGAACGCATTCTGCCGGAACTTTTGCTCTTCCAGTGCAGTTTTCACAACGAGGTTCGCGTATCGCTGTTCATAGGGGCTCAAGCTCCGTTGTGGGATTGTTTGTGGGGGTGGTTGGTTCAAGTTATCGTCTTCGGTGTAAATGACTTCACATTGATCTGCTCGTGGGATTTGGATCGATAGTTTTCGGGGAGGAGATTTATTTGTGGTGGATGCTCCTGATGAAGTGGTAGCTCCGACTTTCTTGACTCGTTTTTTGTGAGTCTTCTTTTCAGGGCTTTTGCTGGTTCGTCGTGGTGGTGAGAACCCGAACTTTGTTAAGGAGGTTTTATCAGCTGTGGTTGTGCTTTTGGTGCGGCCGCGCTGTTTGTCTTGGAGAGAGAAGGTGGCCATTTGTTTTTCGAGTTGACGTTGCTTTTTGACAAGGGATTGGACTGCATTCACGGCGCGCTTTTCTGCGTCGAGGAGCTCTTTTCTGTCGCGTTGGAATTGGCGATCTTGCTCGGATTTGCGCGTGACGTTGCGTGGTCTAATGTGAGCATTCTGTGCAAGTTTGTTCAAGTGACAATTTATGGATAAAAAACAGTCCACAATAAGTCCTTCTACATATATCAAGATTTTTATAGAAAGTAACGCGATTTAACGAAGTGTGTTAATTTATGCTAATTTTTCACAAGACTGACCATACTTTGCTTAATCAAAATAATACTAATTTTGGCAGTTGTTTTGTAATTTCCATCCTTTTCTTGAGTCAGTGGGTGATGCGAAGACTCCAAGAGAATGGAATACATACCCTTTTGATTTTCGTGTAAATCCTCATCAAAACCTCAACTGCGATTGCCTTCATTTCAAGATGGATCCTTGAGTCTCGTTCCACAGCATATTCGAGCTCTTGTGAAACGTAAGGCGTCGCCTGAGAGCACATCAACGCCTTCATTTGAGAAATCAACTCCGCCATCTCTCCCATGGTCTCAAGCAGAAGAATTTGCTCTCGTTGCAATTATAGATATTTCGGGATATTCGAAACTGTCAAGCTATTTAAATGAAGTCCTTGGGTCTGATAGTGGCGCGAAAGTCAAAGAGCTGCTCAACAAACCCATCAACGCCATCATCAAACATGTTCATTTAAGTGGAGGATCTATTGTTAAATTTGCTGGAGATGCTGTTATTGCAAGTTGGTAAGAACTAGCTGCTAAGAAGTAGCGCCAGTTAACACGTAGTGATTACAGGTCAGTCCAATCAACAGACACGAAACATCGAGAAATTGTAGTTCGAAGAGTTTTCGCCAGTTGTCTACAGCTGATGAACTTCTTCAAGGGGTATGAGCTAGTTATTCCAGACAAAGGGCCAAAAGCATCGACTCCAGACACCGTTCGAAAATCTCCATCAGAGCCTTTGGCGAAACGATTTTCTTTAGATATAGAGAAACGGCGTTCGTCGATGATGGCAGATAATTTCGAAAAACAAACCAAAAAACAACCACTTAAAATTCACATTGGCCTTGGCATTGGAGAAATGCAGCATGTACATATTGGACATCAAGTGAAAGGATCCAAAGACGGTGCTTTTTCTCGTTCTGAATATTTTATTGCTGGGAAGGCTCTCAAAAACTCCGGAATTCTGTTGGGATTGGGAAAGCCAGGGGATTTCACATTTGACTCCATCGGACACGACCTTGTAATCGGAGCTATGACAAGCGAGCCATCATTTCCGCCTGTCAGAAAAGGCTCGAGGGATCTGGGAGGTCGGTATTTTATGGTCACAGAAACAGACCCTATCGAAAAATACCTTCTATGCCTCACACAAGATCTTGGTCAAAATATAAACGTTTCAGAAGTATCGGAGAGTGCATTATTCAGCCTAAAGGATCGAGAGCCTGGATTTATTAATACGATTGTGCCATACATTGATGACGCTCTCGCACAAAGCGTCCGAAAGATTCAACTGCCGCTATATTCATCTGAAGATCTGGATGGAGAGTCACCGTACAATGTTGATTTAAGTAGCTACGATCAGTTACGGGGAGTCGCAATCTTGTTCTTGTACTTCCCAGCCTTTAATGTTGACACTGTTGCACAACCTGAAAATCTGACCAAGTTACAAAGCGTTACGATGGTCATCTTGGAAGCAGTTCGAAATCACCAGGGATGCATTCGTCAGTTCAACTGTGACGATAAAAGCCTTACGGCTCTACTTGTTTGGGGTTTGGAAGGATTTGCACATGAAAAGAGTGAATGCTATTTCTCAATGGCGGCGGCTGTGGAGATGATCCCCAAACTGAAGGCTATAATAGCCGACGAATTTTCAATAGGAGCTACTGCGGGGACTGTTTTCGCAGGAATAATTGGTAATCAAAGCCGATGTGATGGAACACTGCTTGGAGTCTGTGTAAATAATGCAGCACGCTTAATGTGCTTAGAGCAGTGTAAAGGCGGAGTGCTATGTGACGAGGGAACTTACAACGACACTCGCGATGCGATAGACTACAACACAGACCTTCCCGAGGTCTGTTTGAAAGGTGTTGAATATCCTGTAAAAATCTTCACTCCCTTGGCTCGAAGCAAAACTGATACAATGGGATTGGAAACGACTTCAACTTTAATGATCGGCAGAGAAAAAGAAATCGCATTAGTGTCAGACTTGATATCATCCTGGCTAAAAGACGAACGATGTCGGCTCATCATTGCTGGACGAAGTGGTACTGGGAAGTCTGTTCTCTTGAAAGAAATTGAAACCAAGGTGAACCAAGTTACGTACACAATATCAAGGTTCGATGTTCATTTCAGTCCGACGTGACTAAATCTGTTTTTACAGTGTCAGCAAATGCCAAGAGAATCACCAAAACACTCTCTTATCAGCTTTTACCCAAATCACAACAAACCTGATATCAAGCATTAAGACAAAACAGATAAAAATTGCCGATGTTCATAAATCGATGCAGGTAGACGGTAGCTTGTCAAGGCCGTCTGTGTTTGAATCAAAAGGTCATCTTCTCAAGCGGTTGAGCAAGACATCAGGCACAGATATTCAAATACAAGGATCAAATGAAAATTTTGGAATGGTTCCAGCTGCTGATGCAGCCAATTTTCCTGGGTTAAATAGTATAGGCACCAAAATACCAATAACGCATCAAGACAGTATAAAAGCTCAAGAGAATCAGAGAAAATCAAGTCCAAAGACAGAATTAGCTTCGAATACTGATTCCTTTGATTCCCAAAAACTTGGAGCCAATTTGAAACCCAACTCCATAAGTAGGGGGAAATCCCAAGAAATAAGACTGAACGAATTTAATCTAACAAAAACTGTTGATCGATCGTCTTCCACTTCCGGACCGCAGACATCTAAAGCTGGAAAAAAGGCGAAAGGACAAACTGAGTCTATCACAGAAGGCAACAACAACCGTCCTTCAATATCTGTTGCAGCTTCCATGTCAAAACTTGGCTCAAATATAATGGTGTCAGCGAGTCCACTGCTTGCAGCAACTAGTCTTGAATATATCAGAAAAGTTGAAAGGGCTGATTCTGAAGGCTCTTCAACCTCAGACGTGCTTTGTGCATTATTTTCAGGACCTGAATGTGATACATTGAATGCTATTCCTGGCCTTAATACAACTCAAAATGTTCAGTCTGTCACTCAGGACATCTTAGCGCGGTTGGCAAGTCTTTATTCAAAGTTGTTCGGGGCGCTTGCATATCTTGGGTACAAAATAGCTATTATATTCGATGATTTGCAAGTGAGTAGCTTGTTTTTCCATTTGGTTTTATCAACTTTGGAAATTTTAGTGGTGTGATTCGTTTTCACTTGAGTTGCTCTCAAATTTAATGCAGAAGTGTCCAGCGGTTCTTTTTGTCTGTGTCAAGCGGCCTTTGGAGGTAAGTTGCCATCGTATACTTTTCGATGAGTTCTCACTGAGAATCAGGAATGGAAAGACAGTCGTACCCATATAATGCGGAATATCAAGAAGGTACACTCAACTAAGCGTATAGAATTAGACAGCTTAGATAAGCCCTCGGTTGAAGCTATGATAAAGCATATTGTGAAGTTTCAGCTTACATCCATTGCATCTTCCTTGACGGATGAGATATTCAACCGAAGCCAAGGAAATCCACTAGTTGCAGATGTTCTCATTAGAGTTTTAAATGATGATCCAAATATTGCGGTCATAGACGGCGTTCTAAAAAGAACTGGGGGTAATGCAGCGTCGCTTCCGTCCGGTGCAACTGCCGCAGTTGTTGCTCAGTAAATACATGATTTTTATTTTAATATATAAGCTTATATTTTTCATAGGTTCGATAAATTGAAGCCTGCGATGAAGCAGATCTTAAAGTATGCCTCGATTTCAGGAATGGAATTCAACATTCAAGAACTAAATGATATAATCATGAAAACCGATGAACCTGCGCTATATGATTTAACACCGTCAGGTATTGCTGATACTATTGCTATGTACGATGTGTATCGCTTTGTCAAGGAGACCGAAAACAAGGATGTGTTTTGTTTTTCACATTTCATGATTCAGCAAGGGATACTTTCTACAATGGTTCCATCAAAGCGAGAGGAAATTCATGCTGTCTATGCAGATTACTTTCTGAAAAAGATAAAACGAGGGTCAAACAAGTGGGAGGCTATTCAATCGGTTATACAACATTTATTCCAAGTCACTGGCCAAGAAGAGCGAAAACAGATCACTCTTTACACAGCATTTTTAGAGTCTGCTGAAATGGGAATGATAAACGAGGCTTTCGACTTTTACGAAGCGTTACAAGGATTTCCAAAGCGATTGGTTCTTACCAAAAACGCATATGAAGTAATACGCGAGCGTAGATTACTCGCCTATATTCATTTAAGCAAGGGGTATGAGGTTCTGTTGTTAATGCAGTGGATTCTAACCATCACTTTAGTGATAATACAGAGGCTATGAAACATTGTCAAGAAGCATTAAATATAGCCGGATATGAACGTTCATCAAACGGTTTCAGCGTCTTGCGTCGGCTTGTCAGAATGTATGAGGCATCAAAGCAGGTCATAACTTGTGAGGATGAACAACGACGAGCAGATATATCCAAAGTATACGCACAGAAACACTTTAAAATGGCATTCAAGAAGTCTCATCCTGGCATCTCTGATGTTCGAGCTTCCGTTGCTTCTCGAAGAGCTTCAGAAGGCAACAAACGTGATTCAATTCGGTTTGATCTGACTCAAAGAACAATTGACGAAATTATTCAGACGATTTTATTGATGAAACAAATTCTAGCTCCTTCCTTTGAGTTGATTGAGTTGCAAGGAGTTGCTCTTATTTTGGGACAGAGTCTGTTTAAAGAGCAAGAGCTCCAAGTGGCATCATATTTTGCCGAATCTCATGCGCACTTCAAAGTATCGGATTATTTAAACTCAGCAATCAAGCGAGTCTTTGCTGTGAGCGCATTCTCCTCGAATTTAATGAAGCGAAAGGGCAAAATTATGTTGCATCTGAATCCGAAGATTATGCCATCGCTTCAATACATAAAAATCGAGGATTGTTGAATTGGTATCGAGGAAGCTGGTCCCAAGCAGCAGAGCATTTCAGTAAGACCTTCACTGCATCTACAGCAACAATATAACTTCATGTAAACAAATAGAGACCTCACAGGAAATTTTAAACAGTCGCGGGAAAGGATTTTTGGAAGCGGCGTATTTCGCTCGAAATGTGTCAGCTGGATTGTTTTCAATGTGAGTTTTGAGGTTCTTTAACAAATCTAATGAATGGGAATTAGATGTGGAAACTTGAGTCAAACGAAAGCTTCGATTGAAAGTGATGTGAAATTTCATCTGTCAGATGATGACAAGGAGTTAAGTGGCGAGTTCCAGTTTCGACAAGCTGCAGCTTTTGCCGAAGCTAATCTTGTTGAGGACACCGAAAGACTCTACTCACAGGCGATAGAAATCTATGTGAGTAATATTGATTCATTTGAAATTAGAACTAAAACGTCAGCTTACAGACGGTTAATGCCGAAGATTCAATTCGGACGCTTTTATGTATGACGAATGCGATTCGATCTGCTCTTGTTATTCTGCACAATGGAGTAGACCACGAAAATGTTGTCAGCCATCAAGTTGAGAGAATCAACAATCATTTTGAAACATGTTTAGAGAGTACACTGTCAGTCAAACCTCTACAAGTGTCTTTACTGTCTCGTATTTGGATCTCGCAGTTGCTCTTAATGATGGAACTTCATATTTTGACGTCAGGAAAACTAACTGCTCGATCCAAAGTTTCAGTGACTATTTTGAATCTAGTGTCTGAAATCAACAAAGCCAATACCGCATCCCTGACAAAACCCCTCACCGAAGTATCGGGCTTTTGTAAGAGACTATGCGGTGCAGTAAAAGCTTTATGGAGTCCAGTTGCGAATGTTCAAGCTTTTTCAAATGAAACGCGGAAAGCTCTCAAAATTGGAGGTACAAAGCCTTGGTTGGATTCTCATCTGAGAAGACTATTGATGTCTCGAATTTTATGTGTACTTACTATTCATGGAAGCAAGGAAAAACATGAGTTACCTATTGATGAATATTTGTTTGAACAAGATGGTTTCCTGTATGAAGCTACTCTGTTACGAGAATTTGCGAATGTAAAATAGTTGAAATAGAACGATTTAAATTCTTTCTTGTCTTTTGTTTTGGAACTATTAGGGTGATAGCTTGAAATGGAGTCATTTTACTGAGAACCTTCAAGCTTATTCAAAAACAAAAACTGAAACAATCCACTAATTTAAACGCACGCATCATCAAGAATCAGCCACTCCTCCCGCCACCAGCCAAGTATGAGCTCAAATCCTGCATTCCTTCCATCTCCATTCCTCCGTGACGCCCATCTATGTCCATAAGATCCAAACCATCGGCTCCATATCCTCCAAGATTTTTGAGCGCCGTCTTGACACGATCACGTACATCAGGATCAGAATCAGCCAACATCTTTTGTAGCTGTTCATGGAATCCATATGCACGCAATTGGTCCAGGCGATCATGAGAAAGTTTGGGGTCTAAAGCACTGAGCTTAGAGGACTTTGTCAATTCGAACGAAATTTACATACATAAATCATCAGGCTCCGTCAAGTTAAGGATACACCACACAGTAGCCAATCGAATTAATGGCGCTTCATGGTTCTGGAATTCGTTAGTGACATAATAGCAAACAATCGAACACAAACCATAAACTTCAATACATTCGTCATCAGCCCATGACTCCCTACAACCAACCCCTTATGTCTCTCACTCCCTGTTGCGATGTTCACAACAACATAAAGAGTTTGAAGAACGACTTTATCGTATTCAGTTGAAAGGTTGCTTGGCTCTGTGAGCTTCTTATCAAACAGAATTGAAAGCGCCGCTTCCCCAAACCCAGAAAACACGGTATCAATGTCGTCTTCCTTGCCACAGACAAGATTACGAAGCAAATTGATTGCCTGCTCTTGGATTCCAATGCGTTCGTCAAATATCAACCTATGCCCATGAGGTTAGATGCAAATAATACAAACGAAACCTCACTTTTTCAACATATCCCATCCCAACTCCTCCATCACCTTTCGCTTCACATCCGAACCTGCCTGATACAGCAGATTCTTAAGTGCCCAAATGCTGTTCAAAAGGACCTGATCAGGCCCATCACTTCCAGCTTTGATGCATCCATCAATCAAAGCGACGAGCCTCTCAACTCCTCCACTCTCAATCACAGTTTTCTTCATGGGACTGAAATCCAATACGATGTTACACAGCGTGGCCGTGGCATAAGTCTGGACTGTTACATTCGGGTCCTGAAGCAATGTAAACAGGGGATGTGCTACACCAGCGTCCACGAGTGAGGTTCGGAGATTTTTGACGGACCGAGAGAGCGATCGTGTGCATTTACATGCAGCTGACCGGATTTGAGTCGTCGGAGAGGATAGTGATTGGACAATGAGAGGAAGAAGTTTAAGATCGATGACTTGTTCCTGGAATCTTCACGCAGAGAAGAAATTGCGGCCAGAGCCAAAAGGCAGCTCTAAAATGAGCCAAAATGCGTCAGCAGATTCAACATGAAGTTCGACATTACCTCTGCAACACGCTCATAAGTTTTGGATCCTTGAGTCCCATTCTCTAAATCTCCAACAAGTAGGTTGGACTGAACATCGATATCAACATTGTTACTCCCAGACTTAGACCCTTTCCCCAAGATGTTCTTTCCAGACTTATCTGCTTCTCCCATGGTTTCGTCCCCAGGAATCACAGATCCACCAACACAAAGAGAGCCGCGGACTTGTGGCGTCAGAAGCAATTCAGCAAGTCTGGAAATCGCGTCACCTTCTAGTGCCAGTTTTTGGAGTGGTTCCGACTCGGAAACGAGGTCTGAAAGAACAAGAGGGGCACGTTCGAGGAGGGCAAGGTTTTCCGACTGAGACGTGAGAAGGAGGAGTGAGGGATCCGAAAATAAGTTGATGAGAGTGGGGAGGAGAAGTTGGGAAGGGATACGCTGGTTTTCGAGATTCACAATTTTGTACAGGTTTGACAGGCTGGATATAGAAACAAGTCATGGAATGTCTTTTCAATCGTATGCGTGTATAACGTACCAAGAAGCTGCAAGGAGACGTGTCATTGCATGTTTTCCGTCCTTTAGAAGACGGAGGAGAGCAACGACGGACCGTTCTGATTGGTTGGAATCCACGAAAAGTCCCACGAAAGCTCGACCTGCATCAGAATTGTCCTTCACAAGACAAGAAATTGCGTCGAGTACAGATTCTTGCATCTTATTGAATTGGACGTATGCTTTGTCGAGAAGAACCAAAAGTTTTGGGAGAGCATCTGACGCGACAAGGAGCCTCTGGGCATCTTGGGAGACAAGAGATGAGGAGAGGGAGGCAATAATTGATGCAGACAGTTCGTTGATTCGGAGTTGGTGTTGAACCGTGTTTGAGTCATTGTCAAGGTTGGGAGGATTGAGAAGCCGAATCAGATTCGCCGCAAACGTATTCTGCGAAACCAAACCTTTGAGACGCCGTTTCATATGTTATAAATAATACAAACATCCAACGTAACAGATCACTCTTGGTCAGCACTTCCTTTGTTGCTCTCAATGTTGCATCCGCAAGTCGAAGATCAGCACGTGGCCATGATCCAGCGACGGCAGCGACAAGATTAGTCAGGCATTGGCGATGCGGCCGGCGAGAAGCGGCGACGACGGCGATGCGGCTTTGGCGAGAGATGCAACAACAAACGCGGCTTCAACTTGCACTTTCACGTCGCCTTCGAATGAGAGCAGCGTAGCGAGGCTGTTTTTGAGAGAGTTTTTAGTGGATGCTTAATTAGAGGAAGAAGGAGAAGTATAAGAAGAGCACTTACTACTCTGCTAACACATCGCTGGATACAAACACCTCCTTCTTCGTGCGGTTGCCTATCACTGAGTTCTTGATACTGCGAAGCTGTGCTGTAATTCCTGCTGCATCCGTAGTGCGCGTCAGTTGCTCGATGGCGCTCTGGCACTTGGCTGTGTGTCTCGCATGAAGTGTCATTTGGTTTTAACGAAAATAATGAATATGAGAACACGCGTAAAACGAACAAGTTTATTCGGAAACAACTAATTGGAGGTCAAAAAGAATTAAAGCAGTTTTTCTAAAGCTCGTTTATAGCGCAGGCAACAAAAATTAATGAGTTTCATTTGAGAATGGAATTCAGGAATAGAGTATCACAGTGGCTTTATTGATCCGTGATCAATATGCGATATAATAATCTTCCCACGTCTTGAGTATCTTTGGCCTTCCACTGCAAACACTGGCAAAAACATCCGGATTTTTCACCCATACAGACGTAGTCATAACGAACGGATCACTAGTATATGGGAATCGTCCTTCAATCTATTGAAGACTATGTCTTTATACTCGTTGCTTATAACTCGTATTCCAGCTCAACCTTAAATTAAGATTAACACCTCAATATAAGAGAATATAAAGTAGAATTACCCGAAATCTTCCATCCCTGACTACAGTGGTGAAACAGATGCTACTTCTATCTTAATGATTGGAACATCAAAACTAAACCCAGCGTAAAACCCCTGCATTCCGTGAGATAAAACGAGCATATTGTTTTCGTCCTCGGCATACTCTCTGTGTACATCCGTGTTCCTGCAATATTCTGGAGACATCAAGTCACTCGTTTGACAGTGTGAAGGGGCAAAAGGGCTTCAATTCCAAGATACTTAAACTCATCGCTTTTTCTCCCGTAATATACAACTGGAGGTTCGATGAGTTGAAACAGATTTTCTTGAGGGTCTTTTGATTGGTAATGGTTCAAGTAGATTCGTTGGAGTGCATCAACGGAGAAATGAGTGAAAACATTCGATACTCTTGTTTCAATCAGAAGGTTGTAGAAGGGTGAGTCTATTGTGACTATTTCGTCTCGAATCAAGTTTTCGAAGTGAAGACAGTCGTTTTCTGAAAGGCTGTAAGGAGTACAGTCATACGTATTACTCAAACTCACCTGCCGTAAATACAGTATGTATTTTGATTGAGGTATGATCATACATTATGGCGATGGATGAGATGGGTCATAGTAACCAAAGTTGGGTCGACAAGGCTATACAGTCTGGATAGTTCTCCAATCGGAGCATTCCGATAGTTGCTTCAAGAAGCCAAAGTTTGTTGGCAGAGTGGCGTTAATGGATACTGTTTCATGATTACCAACATGGCAACATCTGGCAGCATCACCAGAACATGCAAAGTGGCCCCATCAAGCGATTGAACAGAGTCGGAGATGCGTTCTAAGGAGTTCGATTGCTGAAAAATGGAATCCGTCAGTTGTAAAGGCTGAACGAAGGTGGAAGGCAAACCGTGAAGTCCAACGTTCGCTCGATGCTGTTTTCGTCTGTGTCAGGTCCAACGGCTGAGCCAAGCTGGTGAGTTCAGAAGTCGATAATCCTCGTAAAGCACTGCGGATTCTGAATACAGAAAGGCTCCAGGTTTAAGATATGCAAGTTCTTGGATCCGCAGCCTTCGAATCGCTCTCTTCAAGTCTCCAATCACTTGCTCAGCATCCATCTCAAGGTCAAACGGGGACTTGGAGTCATTTGCAAGGGCAACGGAAACTTTGACCATTTTCTGTGAAGCAGATTAAAGGATTTATTCCTTC
The DNA here is from genome assembly GCA_002104985.1 of Rhizoclosmatium globosum. Taxonomy (NCBI): domain Eukaryota; kingdom Fungi; phylum Chytridiomycota; class Chytridiomycetes; order Chytridiales; family Chytriomycetaceae; genus Rhizoclosmatium; species Rhizoclosmatium globosum. The sequence continues at coordinate 515,846 of MCGO01000006.1, read as the reverse complement.
GTAAGGCATTAAATACGATTCTCCCATCCCAGAACTTTGAAAGTCCTTTCAGTTGAGGAATGCTTGAACACTGAACCGCACAGCACTCTTTAGACTCATCCCCAACAATGCCGTAAGACCAATGTAATGAATCCACGCGAATCCACTGTTTCTTTTCGTTGGATCACCCGACTGATAGTTCTTAGCAAACAGTGCTCGTCCAACGAGCCATACGGAGCCTGCAACGGCAGCACTGACAGGGTGCTCAATACCAGCGGTTGCGAGAAGGAAAAGAAACTGAGGGTAGTTTTCGAGATAGTTGTGGTGAGCGCGTTGGAAGCTGAGAAGGATGTCAGTCTAGTTAGAGTTGCGGTTGGTTGGCGAATGTGCGCGTTGGGCCTCACCAGTTGAAGATGTGTTTGTTCTTGTTTTCCGCGCATTCGAGTTGGGTCGCGTACATGTGAGGGTATGGGACACCGGCTCTCTTTCGGGCGGCACCGACTTGGCCGCCGAGAATGACTGGGTAGATTGTCGAGAGGGTTCCGACGGCGATTACCTTGTTCTTAGTTAGTTGCTGTCTAAGAAAGAGAAGGTGGCGCTTTACGTAGCCGAACTCAGGGAGGAGTGTGATTTGGCCTGGCATCAGTGATTTCAACTGTGGAGTGGAATTTCGGACGGGATGCAAACAGTAACACGTGTTTTCAATTCTTCCATTTTCAGAAAGGCATAACTCACTTAATTAATTGTAGTAACTTGTATTGTTGTTGGGAAGTAATATTGGGTAAAGAAAGATTGGATGAAAGTACGACGGACTGTCCTTCCCAGACGAATCCTTGCGGTATTCTTACTGGTCACACCAACACTGATAATGATATGGATTCATGAGAGGAGTATGCATTAGGTGTTGAGCGTCTTTCATTTTGACAGTATCCTCATGCCCCAAAAGTCTTTGAGCTCAATCCCGTCGAGGCTTTACAAGAAGCAGCTGTATCTATACCTCCACAATATTCGGATGGAATCCCAATGATTATCCATCAGTCTTGGAAGACGCGAGAAATACCGCCAGTTGAGTTCCATTTGAGTCTGACGTCATTATGCTAACCAACGCATAATTATAAGGCATTCCGAGAATGGAGTGACACGTGGAAAACAAAGAATCCAAATACGTTTATACACTCTGGGATGACGCAGACAATCACCGGCTCATTAAAACACATTACCCGTGGTTTCTTGGACGATACGAAAGCTTCCCTTCTCCTATCATGAGAGCGGACGCAGCCCGAATCTTTTATATGCATCAGTATGGAGGCGTGTATGCGGACTTGGATGTGATTTGCTTGAAACCAATTCATGAACTGCTGCAGGGACATGAACTGGTGTTGGGGAATATGAGGACAGAGCCAAAACCCGTACTTCCATTTACATCTGGAGAGTGGAATTATTTGCATGGAGTACCAAATGCATTTATGGCGTCGAAACCGGGGCATGGCTTTTGGATGGTGTGTGCAAGAAAGATGTTAGAGGCAAGAGATTCGTGGACGGTGGAGGAAGTTACTGGTCCTGTAATGATTTGGAGGGCATTGCAGGAATATGTACGAAAGGAGATGCATTTTGAGGAATCCGTATATATTGCGAGTCCGAGTCTTGTGTTTCCGTATTCATGGACGTGGCCGTCTGGAGAAACAGAGCATGCTGTTTGTTCCAAGCAGAGAGTATCTTTTAATGCGACTCGATGTCTTGAGATTGTGGATCCTGGTCGTCGAGCCTTTACGATAACGTGAGTGTATTCCTATTTCTCTCTTTGGCTTTTAACTAAAACCCTGGGATAGATACTGGACACATACGTGGGAAGACAAAGTAGTTGAATAAAGGGTTTCTCAGAAAGCACGAGAAGTGGCGCTGCAACAACAACAAAAACGTGTTTGTTCGAAAGAAAGCTTTGAAAGAAAGTGATTTGGCGAGTGGCAGGCCCACCAAACCACCAAACCAACGAACCAACCAACCAACCACCACCAAAACCGACCAACGAATGGCCCCGCGCGCACCAAAGGTCCTTGCGCCCGTCGCGCTCTCGTTCAACGGCTTCGAAGTTCTGATGCCGCCGGACGAGCTTCGCGACAAGGTGCTCACAGCGATTGTCAAGGCGATTCTGCACAGCGGCCGCAACGAACCCGCGACGCCAAAGGAAATCACTCAGACAATCATTGCGAACGGGTACGCGCATCTCGGTGGCCAGGTGCGATCGCGTGTCCCTCCCTATCCATCCATCCTATCCATCCTAACTACAACTGTCCATACAGACTCCCCATGCCACTGTCTCCTCGCGCATCTCTACTCACTTCAAGAAGGCTAACGAAAGTAACGGAACCCGTGTGCCCCTGCTCGGGAGGTACTCTATACAGCCCCCTTTCTCCCAATCTTGTCAACCTCTCACCTCATATATCAGACTACTCTCAGAAGGAAACAACCGCCGCATCAAATACTTTGTCGATCAGTTACCTTTCGAAATGCCTAATGACGACTATAATGTTATCATGCGTCCTGATGAGCCGGCGAAACCACCCAAACGTGCCACCTCCCCTTCCGGCTCCTCTGCTCTGCCGCCAGCTCCCCGATCCACCGCTTCAGACTCTCAGTCCCAAAAAAAGAAACGAAAAAGTGCACCTGTGTCGAAACAGCAGCAGCAGCAACAACAGCCTCCTAAAAAGAAGCGGGCTGCTTATTCCGACACTGATAGTGATGTCGATCTGAGGCAGGATATGCAATGGGACGACGACGATATCATTGAAAGCGGAATGGAGGATATTGCTCCTTCTCCGTTTCTCCCTCCTACCATGAATAATGGAACTGATCGTGGTCGAAACCGGCGCGAATCGATTGCGAGTAGTAGAGATGATGTCGTTATTACGAGTAGCAGCAGCAGCAGCAGTAGTAGTAGCAGCAGTGGAAGTAACAGCGGAATGGCGCATGGGCATTCTGATGGGAATCACTCGCGACATCATTCTGTATCTCCGATTCATCCCGATGACCATTACGACTCTGATCCAGAAGTTGACGTCGAAGATGAAATGGAGCATGAAGAATTGGCCCCTTTACCGCCTCAAAATCCTCAACAAACTTACACATTCTCGCCTGTATTCCAACCACACATTTTTATTCGACCGAACACTACTTCTCTTCCACCTCTATCAACACTTCACCAGCAATCTCAAATTTCGCATCTTTCACCAACGCTTATTTTTACTTCTCCAGCTGTTGGTCCAAACTCAGGAGCGTCGCTCCCTTCAAAACTATTTATGCCCTCGCCACTCCTTCCTCCGTCATCAGCAGGATCAAACAGCATTTTGTCTCCTCAATTCGGAAGTGGCCACAACGCTTTGAATAATATTCATCCTTTGGATCTGGGCCCAGACCTTTACTCTGCTCAGATTTCAGCAGCCAACAGTGCAGCTTCTTCACCTCCACACACGAATAATAATACCGCAATGCCAGTACAACATCCAGAATCTGTCAGTATGGGTGAACTTGACGAATTGTGGACTGAGCACGATGAATCATCAAAAAAAGCCGCTCTATTAGCTGCGAAAAAGCATCGTCGTGTATCAGTCACAGCATCAGCAGGTCCCTCTTTAGGGCGTCGGCGGAGTAGTGCAACACCCAAAAAACTCCATTTGCATGAACTACTGTCCATCAGCGAAAAAGGCCACGGAAGTTCGTCTCGTCCAAGTGCGGGCCGAGCTCCCTTGACTGGAAGTTTGGACAGATCGTCTCTTGCCCCACCACCACCTGTATTTAAACCAAAACCTTCAGTTGCCCCTCATCACCAACACCATCACAAAGTGTCCAACTCCACGAAACCGCTCTTTGAAATCGCATCTATCCATTTGAATATCCCAAGCACAATCCAGCAACAGTTCATTCACAGTTCCGGTCAAATCGTTACAGTTTCGCGTTTGAAATCGTGTCCCCTTGTATCTATGCCCCTCCATTGTATATCTGTCACACCTGAAAAGAGTGTGCAAGCTCCCACTGTTTCCTTCAAACTCGATATGACGAATTATATCCGCGTTGGGGATTTAGTGGGGTCGTATAGTAATCCGTCGTTGTATGAAGAGAATCTTCCGGACATGGACGCGTCGTTTTTACCGTTGTGGAGTCGGTTTTGTAGGAACTTATTGCAGCTGTCGTTGAGTAAAGATCCAGTGAGACCGAGCTCTCCAGACTGTGAGGAGGTGGATGCAGCGTTGTCGTTGATGGGCCTTGTTACTTCCTCAGCTTCTGGTGGAGATGTTCAGGTTGTTGCTGGGGGAAGTAGTTTTGTGGTTCAGGTTGTTTATGGAGGTGTCGAACAAGATGATGTCAAGAGTTTGTTTCCTTGTGAATTGACTGTGGTTGCTGTGAAAGCGGGAACTACTGGGGTTTCGAGAGATTGTAATGGAATCTGGTAAGTAAATGGTTTCAATTATATCGGAATACTAATTATGTTGTAGGGTTCCACTTGACATCGCCAAATATTTAACGCTCATTTTAAAAGTACCGCACAAAGTGAACGATCTCTTTCCCGTCGCGGACGAAGATTTGAAGTCCTTGCGATTGGCTCCACTGTCAGACTCATTTCGGACACGCTCATTCTCCGTTTCTTCTTCAGCTTCCGCGTCTTCATCACGTAATCAACTTCCGGCTTCTCTTGGAGACTCAATAGAAGACGGATACCTTAAATTCGACTCGAGCGACGATGACTTTACTCCAACCAATAATTCCGCCTCTGCTTCACCTCAGCATCAACCTCGTTCCGCTTCAAACAGTAACCTTAATGCACCAAAATCTCCAATTGATAACAATGGCGGCCCCGCTACTTCCATGGACCCAGCTGTTCTAACTCTGTTCCCTGCTTCAAACCTTCATGAGTCTTTAATGTGGATGACGACTATTGACGGAGTCTTTGTATATATCACATGGATCAGTGACCGCGTACTTGACACGACATCGAGTCGTTCTCTTACACCGTCGGAACCGACTATACCCCAACCACGAACCAACCTACGGGGCTGGGGACACCCATCCTCCGACGTGCAGACAACGGCATGGTTAACGCATCCCAGCTTTTACACGCAGGCGGTCTCGTAACTGAACAAGAACGGTCCGTGATTCTGTCTCTCGAACGATGGAAGAAACGTATTCGACGGCCGGAGAGTCCATTGCGAGGGACGTGGATCCCGTTAAGCCGAGCGCGAGAACTTGCGCGGACGTTGTCGTTGGATCAACGGTTGAGCTTGTTTCTTGCAGATGATGCTGGGATGGTTGGGTTTGGGTTCACTGCGCCGCCGCCACCACCGGGTGCTTCAGTCGTGACTCCAGCTCGAAGGAAAAAGGAGCTTGGCGTCGTGGGGAGTGGATCTGTGGGTGGTAGTGGTGGCGGGGTGAGGAAGAAGTTGATTAGTTTGGGGAGTGTTGGTGGGCCACAACCTGTTGGAGGGTTGCTGTTTCCAGGTGGTGGAAAGAAGAGTGTGAATGGAAGTCCTTTGTCGCCGAGGATGAATATTTATCCGCCAGGGTCGTTGGCTGCTATTAAGTTTGCTCAGGCGCAGGCAGCGGCGGCGGCTGCAGCAGCGGCACAGCAACAGCAACAACAGTCTTTGGATGCTGTGGCTGCGTCTCGAACGCCATCTGTTTCAACGAGTCCGGTTGTAGCCGTTGGTGAATTGCAGCCTGATACTTCTACTGCCATGGTTGTGGATGAAACTGTAAAGCAAGAATCTAGCGATCCATCAGTCAAAGATGTGAAACTAGAGTCTTCAGAGAAGCAGGCAGCTTCTGAACCCAAGACAGATCCTCCAAAGACAGACTCGTGAGTAAATGGATTTATTTTTTTGCATTTGATATTTACTTGGTTCTTTAGATCTCGTCCAACTCATGCAGATGTTATTGCCGCCACCGAAACAGCAACGCGCGCTGCTGTGACAGCACTTGCAAATACTCTTGCTCATTCAACGCGAATAAGTACGTCTATTACACCTGCAGTTGTCGCTGCTGCTCTCGCTGCATTTGCACAAGGAGCCAAAAAGATCAACGAAGCCGTCAAAAATAATCCTGACAGCGTTGCGCCCTCTTCTGCAGCTATATTACAGTCGTTTGCCAATAGTGTCAAGCAGACTGGTTCACCAACTGGACTCATCAAGTCTGTTGCGGATGGTCAATTCCCCATGGTGAATCTCGTTGACCGCTCTTTGGATGTCTTGACACAGTTGGGAGCTTCTATTGAAACGACAGCCCAAAATGCGAGGGAAGCAAAGCCTTCGGTTTCTCCAAAGAGTGTTCCAGTTGTACCTTCTTCTGTTGTTCCAAAGCAACCAGATGTTCCAATCATTCCGCCTCCAATTGATACAAACCTAAGTTCTTCGAATACTACATCACAGACTATACCTGCTGTTACAGTAACTTCAGCAACTGTAGCATCGTCTTCAACCTCAACGTCTGCTCCTAAAGATCTTGATTTGACTGACCTTGACGACGATGAAATCGCGAATATGATGCAAGATTCTCCTCCATATGTACAAAAAGAAGCATCCGAAGAGCCGTCGTCAGATTTGGACTCATACCCTCGACCACATACAGGAGGAAAGTCGTATTCTGGGAAGTCACTTGGAAAATCAATCGCGCTTGCTCAGAGGCCGAATACTGGTGGCAAGTCTCTTCCTGCGTCTTCTTGGTCTGGTAAAGGGCGAGGAAAGTCGGTTGTTAGTTCTGCGATGGTCTTTTCCGAGGACGACGAAGATAGAGCCGTTAATACTGGTGGTAAATCAATGTCGATGGAGAATCCATATGGAAGAGGCAAAGGCGGTGGGAAGTCTCTGGCCTTAGTGGAGAAGCATGTGAAATCTGAAGGAATGGTGGGAGGAAAGTCTGTCCAAACAGCTAGCAGTAGTGGAGGAAAGTCGGCTGGAAAATCCCTTGCTTCGGTTTCTTCCTATTCCAGCTCAGGTGGAAATGTAGGCGGAAAGTCTCTTCCATCGTCAACTCCAAACGGCCGCGGAAAATCAACTGGCGGCAAACAGTTTCCTATTGGAAGTGCCAATAAGAAAGTCAAAGCGATTCTGGATCATTTGTCGAACTCCGATGACGAGGATAGTGAGGACGTTGTGATAACGAACAAGATGAAGATTCCATCTTGGACGACAATCCATACCGACATACGATGGCTGCCAAGTCACTGCGAGCTGCGAATGCTCATGGAGGAAAAGTTCGAAGGGTTATATCACCAGAAGACGCTGGACCACCTGTTTCACCGCCTTTGCCATCATCCACAAAACCTATTTTTGCTCCGCCAAAGAAACCCATCTCGAAACCCAAAATACGAAACCCTGCACCAGTTGGAACCAAACGACCAAACAGTGCAAACTCGAAACCACTACCAAGTGCAAAACCCATTGTAAAACCATCAATTACACCGCCGCTACCTGTTCCTCCGCCTGTCAGAGTTCAACCTACAAGTGAAGACGAAGATATTGATATTCTGAATTGAAAAGAAAGAGAATGGTGGGATGCTTGCTGGATTGGGATGAACTTTCATCTTGTTGTAAATTACACTCAATAGAAATGACCTAAATAAAACTATTCACGTGCATAGATTGGAGGTATGAAATTGTACTAGACTCTGAGAGAACGACGATGCACAGAAACTACTTTCGAAAAAAGAATCATTTAATTCCTCTGCAAAACAGATCAAGAAACAAGAAACAAATCAAAACCATAAAAAGACAAGCCATATAACTTTAACGCGCAGTCCTTTCCCTTTTGTTTGTTGTTCATATTACAGATGCAATACGCGTCCAGGATCCAAGTCCGAATATCGTGTGAAAAAGTGTTGCGGAGTTGAATTGACAGGTTATACAGGGGTTACTTTCCGAAAGTAACAAACTCTGGACTGTCGGATCTACAAAGCAGCGTTGCATTGCGCCGGCTGCGAAATTGGTGGGAAGAATCACTAATCTTCAGTTTGGAAATTTATGGAAATTTGATGGCGCGGTGGCCAACGTATTTGTCCTCCTCAAGCCAATGCCGCGAACTCTACTCGCAGTGGTCTGCTGCTCTCATAAATGCTTCGTCACTTCGTATTCATCAGTCGATTCACATGAATCCTCAATTTGATGCTCAACTCAACCATCAGCACGCTTTCACGGATCTAACTCGAAACCATTGGTACCCTGTCCTAAATACACCGTTTAATCCAGAATCTTCATCTTGTGAATCATACGTTTCAAGGTGCGTTAGATTGGTATAACATACCCTGGTCACAATATCAGTGAACAGAAAGTCCCGCCTTTCTTACTCCTCATTTGCCTTCCTTAATTTACTCGGCACAGATACGCTCCTTATCAATTATCGTACAATGAATGGCACCTTGTCAATGAATGTATTACAACACCTTCAGCCACCGTTTTGATTCGTGTTCATTCTCGAGCCGTATTTAATCAAGATTTGGTCATGAATATAAGGAGTTTGATTATTGAGGTAATGTTTTTTTCAGCAAAGGAATGAGTGGGGGGAATGCAACTTTCGAAAACTAGTCGGAGTTGAGTCTGCAAATGGGCTGGCATCAGGAACTAGAGAAACTCAAACAAACGTGAAGATATTGGATTATTAATTTCAAGCCACGGTGCTGAGAGTCTTTAGAGATGCCACTCGTTCCCAATACTCAACCTAAAATGGTATAGGCTGGTCTTATGATGAACCATCGAGTAGTTCTGTTCGTAAACGTGAAGGAAACCGAATACACAAACAACAAATCGCGCTCAGATATGTGGACGGATGAAGAAAAACTTAAAATTCTCACCAAGAGCTCAGTTCCAAAAGAATTCTGGCCCCTCTCCTGGTTATGGACCAACAGTGAGGTATAAACACGCGCTTCTCAATTTAAAAGTTAACACATTCTCCATATTCCAGGTCCATAACTTTGAGCCGTCATACACATCCCAATACCACCACCCCCATATTCCTCTGTCCTATTACCTACACCTCCATCCACAAACCCAATACACCTACTTCATCGAACAAGACGTCCGCTCAACCTCTCGCTGGACAGAAACACTCCCCTCTCACAAACCCGCTCTCCTCACATTCCAACACCTCTGCACACCGCCCCAAAAATGGTCTCACCTCCCATCGTGCATCAACTTCCCGCGTGAGGAAATGAAGAAGGGGTTGGGTGCGATATGGGGCCTTTCAACGGAATTGATTCTTGCGACACGGAAATACAACGCGTCGTGTTATTATGAGGGGTTCTTGCCGACGGTTGCGCGGATGGAATCGCTTACGACGCAGTTTCATGCGCATGCGTTGTATAGGAAGGTTGGACGGTGGAGGGGTGGTGGGACGGATGATTTGTGTCGGGATGGTAGTGAGCCGGCGGTTCCTGGGGAGTGGACGTATCATTGGGAGGGAAGAGGGGCGTGGCAGTTTTATGAAGAGTGGAAGACGCAAGGCGGCTGTTGGCCTGGAGCTTTGGTGCATCCAATTAAGTCGTGATGTTGATTTACTATTTGGATTCTAGTTTTGTTATTGGCATTGAATAGTTGGAATTGTATTTATGTGAATTGATCATGTTATATTCGTAAACGCTGAAACTCAGTTCAAACAACCATTATTGATGAGCTACCATCCCCATGTCCCTGGTCCTCCCTTAATCCCCTTTTTCCCTCCACTAATATCACTTGTGAGCCAACCCCCGTAGAAATCCCTTCCTGTGGCTGAACAGCTTCATCATCCACAAAACACCGAAACGGTGAAGCATAGAAGGAGACATAATTTTGGATTGGAGTGAAGCCAGCTGTTGGAGAGGAATAAAACCAAGCACGTTCTTTCACCGTTGCCGATCCTGGAATAGTGACGTTGTAATACCCGCTCGGCCTTTCCATTCACAGAAAGATGACTTTCCGCTTTGTGTCAAATATTCCATCTTGATGTCGCTTGGTGGAATGTAGTAAGTTGGTGGATGCGAAGTTTCAAGGACTCGATATGCATTTGTTGTGTCTGCGATCAGCGTTTCTCCCAGAAACACACGAAGTCTCTTAGTTACTGTTTGCAGCGCAGGAGGGCGAGGGTAATCCCAAACATTCTCAATTGCTTTGGTGACGGTTGCAGACATGATTTCAAATAGTACGAAATGCAAAACAGATTGCAGCCAAATCCACATCCGACCGAAACAAGCAGAGTGCCTATTCAGAACAAACGAGATGGAACTATATTATTGCAAAAAACTATTTATTCAGAATCCCCTACTTCATATCAAAACAAAATAAAACAGCGAACAAATAGGTTTTTATGGTAGAGCGGGATTGGTACAGAATAAACAAGCTTGTCCGGTAAAGGTCAAACCATTTATTTCTTACCAGCAGCCTTACCGGCAGCCTTTCCTCCCTTGACGGCCTTGTCAACCTTCTCGACGGCCTTGATGACACCGACGGCAACGGTCTGTCTCATGTCACGGACGGCGAAACGACCCAATGGTGGGTACTCCTGGTAAGACTCAACACACATTGGCTTGGATGGAACCATCTTGACGATGGCGACATCTCCAGACTTGACGAACTTTGGAGCGTCTTCGAGCTTCTTGTTGGTACGTCTGTCGATCTTCTCGATGAGCTCAGCGAACTTGCAAGCAATGTGAGCAGTGTGGCAATCCAAGACTGGTGAGTAACCAGCGGCGATCTGACCTGGGTGGTTGAGGACGATAACCTGGGCGGTGAAGGAACCGGCCTCCTTGGCTGGGTCGTTCTTGGAGTCAGAGGCGACGTTTCCACGACGGATGTCCTTGACGGAGACGTTCTTGACGTTGAAACCGACGTTGTCACCTGGGAGACCCTCAGCGAGCTGCTCGTGGTGCATTTCGACGGACTTAACCTCAGTGGTAACTCCGGTTGGGGCGAAGGAGACAACCATTCCTGGCTTGATGACTCCGGACTCGACACGACCGACTGGAACTGTACCGATACCACCGATCTTGTAGACATCCTGGAGTGGGAGACGGAGTGGCTTGTCAGATGGACGGGATGGTGGCTCGATGGCGTCGATGGCCTGGAGCAAGGTCTTTCCGGTCTGGTTTCCGGCCTTGGTCTCCTTGTTCCATCCCTTGAACCATGGCATGTTCTCGGAGGCCTCGAGCATGTTGTCTCCGTGCCATCCAGAGATTGGAACGAAAGCGACAGCCTTAGGGTTGTAACCGACCTTCTTGATGAATCCGGAAACCTCCTTGACGATCTCGTTGTAACGGTCCTCGGACCACTTGGTGGTGTCCATCTTGTTGATGGCAACAATGAGCTGCTTGACACCGAGGGTGAAGGCCAAGAGAGCGTGCTCACGGGTCTGACCGTCCTTGGAGATACCGGCCTCGAACTCACCAGTACCAGAGGCAATGATAAGAATGGCACAGTCAGCCTGGGAGGTACCAGTGATCATGTTCTTGATGAAGTCACGGTGACCTGGGGCGTCAATGACGGTGACGTAGTACTTTGGAGTCTCGAACTGAAGGGGAAACAAAGATCAGTGATCATGTTCACAAGAATGCAGATGCAGGGAGTGTGTGGAAGGAAAGAAAAAAGAAAAGCGGGCTAAATGAAATTTCGAGGGTTCGGGCAAAGCACACACCTTCCAGAGAGCAATGTCGATGGTAATACCACGCTCACGCTCAGCCTTAAGCTTGTCCATGACCCAGGCGTACTTGAAGGAACCCTTTCCAGACTCGGCAGCCTCCTTCTCGAACTTCTCGATGGTACGCTTGTCGATACCTCCACACTTGTAGATCAAGTGTCCGGTGGTGGTGGACTTTCCAGAGTCGACGTGTCCGATGACGACGACGTTAACGTGCAACTTCTCCTTACCCATGTTTGGTTCTGAAGTAGTTGAAGACAGGTTAGTTGACTCGGCCTCAAGCAGAAAAAGAGCAAAAGTGAGGATGTCGGGGCATTCAATGGCTGTACGCGCACGCAATGCTGCTGATTCGGTGTATTGCAGTTGTAGTACATCGGACTAGTTGTTGCAGTTGCGTTGCTCGGTGCCAGGTAGAATGTTCAGATGTTGGGACGGGTCGAAAACTCAACTGTTGGTTTGATGAAGAAAAAAAGAGGGATCAGGAAGAAAAATGGCCCTTCTTGACGCCTCGCTGCTTTTTTGGCAAAGTCAGAAAATCCTAAAAATAGATTCGAATTTTTCCGATGGGCCCCCTTCGACTGCGCTCCAATCCCTTCCTTTTCTGCTTCTCCACCATCATGGCGATCTGTCATTTCTTTTCCATCAAGGAAATGCATTCGATCATGATCAGAGGGACGGGTTGGCGGCACGGAGAAAGCTGAATCTCTCATTTGGGTCATGGTGACAGCATCCTTCCCCCAATTAAGCAGAAAGCGCGACGATCGACACATGCGCTCATACGGATGGCCTCAAAAATCAAAGATCAAAGATAGCTGACGTTGCGGCCTTTGTGGCGAGTTTTTAAGGGTTGATCAACCGCGTATCAGTCCCTTCACCAAAGAATCAAAAATGCCCGAGATCCCGGTTGGTAATATATCTATTCTTCCATTTCGTCCACGTTCCTTTCCTGCTGAATCCAGCGATTCCACCAATTTCCAATCCGGACTTTCTTCCATCCTTTGTTTCCTGCAAATTCGTGATACAGAACAGTCCGTTCATCTCTTTTGGTGATATTTGGCTCAAATGTGCCAGGACTAAATGCTATTGGCGGTAAAATCAACACTCCTTCCTCAGCTCCATAAAACACGGATTCTCCCTTTCCGATGGCTTCCAGGCTACCACCGCGACTTTCCATAAAGGCTCGAATAACACGAGTCCACTGAACAGGTCCTGTGATTTCGACAACTTTGGAAGTGTCGCTGAGGTCTTTTGCTGGACCTGAAAGAACAGTGTTTGTGACAGTTTCAATCATGAGTTGAAGGATGGGGTGATTCGGAACCGACGCGAATGCCCATTGCGTCACTGATATAGGGACGTGCGGGAAATCAGGTGGAGGCACATACCACTAACTTGAGTCTTAGAGATGCACTCAAGAAAGGAAACGAACTTTACCTCAACACCAACAATAAACTGAACTTCCTCTTTCTCGTGATCGATTCTCCACCAATTCAGATTCCTTGCACATCGCGTATCAGTATCCGTATAGTAACCCCCGTATTTGTTGACAACAAGGTAACGAAAGAAGTCAGCCTTCTGAACAACCATCGGCAACTTCTTGTACGCAAGTTGGACTCTCGTGCCATAGTTGTCTCTCACAAATCGCCACATCTCATCGTCAGTCCAAACCGTGTAGTTGAATCCGGGATTCATTGTAATCCAAGTATCCATATGCGCCAGCCGTGAACTCTCAATTCGCGTTCTATCTTTCGTCTTGTACGTTTGATGATCAGCCTGAACACGAATGCAGTCAGAAAACTTGTACAAAGACACAAAACCTTCATACTTTGGGATTTTGACAGCATCCATTCCTTCAGGAGTACTCCAATACCGGGCCTCATACTCCTTGGTTGCAGCAACGAGTCGATTTGGATTAACTTTAAATTGATTTTGGAAGATAACGTCCATTCCGGTCTTCCTCCATTGTGCCCATATCCTGTCAACTTCCGCTTGCGTCATTTTATTCGCTGCATTGTATAGTTTGGCTTCTGGAACGAGAAAGAGCCATATTATAGTGAATATGGTACCGAGAAGGAGAAAGTAAACGCGTTGGTGACGGCGGAAGTGTGGTTTGAGGTTGGGACGGAACACAACCATTTTGGTATTTCGATTTTGAGCTTGATTTTCAAACTCTGGACTAACCCATATTATTCTGGAAATGAAGAATACTTTCGCTTACCTTTCTTGTGAAGCTTCAGATCTTGCACGAATTCAAGCTCATGGGGCTGCCACCTTGCCTAAAAATATCTTCAAACCAAAGGAGCAGGACAAAAAAGCCGTCGCCAAATACCAAGTAATGGACAATTTCAATCAAGAGCGATTTCGATGGGAAAGTGCCACGACGTTTGCAGCTGCCAAAAAGATGTCAAACTCTTTACGGGCCGTCACCCCAACTCCGACCTCATGCAGTGCCTCAATAACCTCATCAAAGACATCTCCCTCTACAATATCATCCACCAGTGGCGCTGATACCCCAGTCCCAACAATACGAGCGAGAACCGCAAAGGTAAGTTCAACAAACCAATAGGGTCAATATACCAGGCCCCACCCATCCCTCTCCTTGAGTCATCAACCGAAACCTCCCACCACAAAGTTATTCAAACTCCTTCAACAGCCGTCGACAACCTCACTCCACATGAACGCGTTCCCAACAGCCCTGTCAGGCCTCCCCCCAAAAGACATCCCTCAAGTAATCGCGAAACAAACAGCCCGAACCGAATCAAAGATCCAAAAGAAGAAGAGCGAATCGGAAGGCCTGGTAGCAGGAGCCACGTCCCTGGTGACGCTCGGGGCAGGAGGAATGGCGAGGATGGGTGCAATTGTGGAAGCCTTTGAGCTCGGGGAGAGAATCTTGATGTGGAAAGATGCGTCTTTATCATCGATCGTCTTGATTACCTTTCTCGTGTGTTGTAAGTGTGTCTGAATACGTTTTTGATTCCATCATTGACTTATATTGACTTTTATCAACCAAGGCGCATATCCCATCATTATCCTGATTCTCCCTCAGCTTATATTATCACTCTATATCCTATACCGTTACATCTCCAAGGCACCTCCACTTGCCCCTCCGCCACCCGTCCAAAGCGACCTCATGACAGTGATGGATATACTGGGATCAGAAAAATACAACCGATACCTATCCTTTGTCCAGAACCAAATGACATTATTCTGTGAATCGATGGATTCGCTTGCAACCTTCCACGAAACCTATTTCACATGGAGGAATCCGTCGAAAACGAGCATGTTCTTGAAAGGCGTCGTTGTTGCAATTCCCGTAACCTTGTTGGGCGCATTCATCGTCCCCTTTTGGCTCGTACGACTTGTTATCGGTGTCTGTGGTGCCTGGGTGTTGTGTCGAGAAACGTGGATCTGTATGATGCTTGTCGACGTTATGCCGAAGTACTTTGGCGACGAGGAGTGATGGTTGGAGAATCAGTCGTGAAAGGGATGCCGCTCCCAGATTCAGTGACGGATTCTTTGGGGGAATATTCAACGAGACGGGAGGGAAAGGGCAGCAATGTTATTGGAGACGGCAATGAGATGAATGGAGAGGAAATAGAACCAAAAGTCGTGATGGTGGAAGTTTTTGAAAACCAACGCTGGTGGGCTGGTGAGTCCATTGACGCCCCTTTACTTACCCTTGTCTTGTACATTTGGTTCTGTTTATGATGGCCCTGTTTTCTTTCCTCATTGCACATTTTCTTCTTTATCTTATTTTTTTTGGTTATGGGATGGTATAGGAGCTGGATGGACGTCGACGATGTTAGGAGAAGAACGTTCTTCATGGAGTGATGATTCGGGTTTGGCCAAACTCCATGAAAAGTCTGCTGATTCCATACCTCCTCTTGCAAATCATATCTGGGTCGATGACGACTGGGTTTTGGATACAGAATGGGCAGCGACTGATTCTGAAGGCTGGGTGTTCACGTGAGTTTCGCAACTGTTGTGTCACAATTTTATTGACACGACGGTAGCGATCATAATTGGACGAATCCATCAAAGATATCTGGTATAACTTCGTTGACAAGGAGAAGGAGATGGATTCGAGGAATGAAGGAGGTTCCGGTCATTCAAAAACCACTTCCAAGTGATGAAGGGGGAAACAGTGGGCTACGGAAAATGAGCGTGATGACGAGTTGGAGTGCATGGACGAATCGAGGAAGTGACTTGGATGATGAAGGGATGAAAAAGAAGCGGCTGAGTAGCTGGCTGACCAGGGACAGTGTGATGAGTTCTGGAATTGGAGGTGGAGGACTGAGAAAGCGGTCCACAGCTCAATAAGCTATTCTCAATTGTAAACTATTATTATATTCACGATAAACTATTCATTTCACGCCCTTAAACCGGTTAAACCAAGTGTGTTTGATGGCCTTGCTTTTCTTTTTTTCCGTCCTTCTCCAACTTTCACCAAACACAAATCAATGAGCACCGGCAACATTGAGGCCGCCCTGACCGGGCCCGTCATTGGCGAATTGGCCAACGTTGTCGTCCGCCTTCTTTCGACCAACAACGCCGAGCGACAAACTGCCGAATCGTCGCTGTCGTCGCAGTGGAAGGAGTCGCAACCACACGTGCTTCTCGCGGGTCTCTCGAACATTGCCTGTGCCCATCCAGAGCCACAGGTCCGTGCGAACTCCTTCTTTCTTTCTGCCTTGAAACAGCCCTTGAATGCACCCGTCCAAGTCAAATTCCAATGGCATTAAAACAATTGCTTTACCTAGATCCGCTCTCTCTCTGCGATTCTGCTCCGTCGCTTTGCCGTAAAGACCCTCTCCGATGCAAAGGAAGACGAGGAATCCCACTCATTGTGGGCCCTTGTCGGTGACTCTGTCCGCCAGTACGTCCAGTCGCACCTCCTTCAAGCTCTGTCCCAGGAATCAGTCTCGGACGTGCGACACAAGATTTGCGATTCAATCTCAGAAATTATGGTCGAGAATATTCAAATTGATCGTGAGTATCCTATGCTTGTCAAGTCTTTCCAGTGTTTCTAAAAACTTGTATTCCAACAGTCGAATGGCCAGCTCTCCTTTCTGCCATCCACGAGTGCCTCAAGTCACCCACCCCTCACTTGCGTGAAGCTGCTCTTCGTATTATTGCCGTTGTTCCTTCATTGATCACCGACAAGTCATCCCCTGCTGCTGCTGCTCCGCTGTTTGCTGAATGCTTGCAAACCCCTGGAAACGAGGAAGTCAGAGTCACTGCCATCCATGCTTGCGTCATGTACATGATTGATGTGTTGCAGACTGAAGAGGACAATGAAAACGCATCCAACAGCCCTTCACGAACTGCCTTTGGTCAGCTTATGCCAGTCATTTTGACCGTAAGTCTCTCATCCTCTTTTCTTGAAATAACCAATACTAAACTCATGACTTCAGACTCTTGCTGGTCTCACCGATGAAAAGCTTGTTGTCGACTCCTTCTCCTACTTGATCGAATTGGCTGAGACAGACCCACGCTTGTTCCGCGTCCACTTGCCACACTTGATCGAATTCGTTGCCACCGTCATGCAAAACGAAGATCTCGACTCTCCAACTCGTCAAACTGCCGTCGAGTTGTTGATTGCTCTCTCCGAAGCTCGTCCAGGAATGATTCGCAAGCTCCCTCAATTCACTGCCACCATCATTCCTATTCTTTTGACTTGGATGTCCAAGATTGAGGACAATCCAAGCTGGTACACCACTGACGATGTAAGTGTCTGATTGAATTATTTTTGGAATTCAAGAAAATTAACTCTCAAATTAGCTCTCTCAAGACGATGACGACAACGATGAAGATTACGTCTTTGCTGAGCAGGCTATCGACCGTCTCAGTATCGCTTTGGGAGGAAAGGCTATGCTCAGCACTGCGTTCACCTTGATTCCAAAGTTGCTTGGATCTGCTGAATGGCAAAGCCGTCATGCCGGTCTGCTTGCAGTCTCTGTTATGGGAGAGGGATGCAGAGACGTCATGATTGACTCTTTGAAGAATGTCGTTGAGTAAGTAATCTCATCCAGTCAAGTTCTTGATTCTAATTGCTATTTCACCAGCCTTGTCATTCCATACTTGCGTGACCCACACCCACGTGTTCGCTTCGCTGCTTGTAACTGTGTCGGTCAAATGTGCACAGACTTTGCCCCAACTTTCCAGTCCGACTATAACGACATTATTCTCTCGAATTTGGTTCCATTGATGGATGACAGTGCCAACCCTAGAGTCCAGGCTCACTCTGCTGCCGCTCTTGTCAACTTCATGGAGGATGCTGATAAGCACAAGGTTGCTCCAGCTTTGGACGAAATCGTTCGTCGTCTTGTTGGACTCTTGAATGTGGAGAAGACCTATGTTCAGGAGCAAGCCATTACATCTATTGCCACCGTTGCTGACTGTGCCGAAAAGAACTTTGTTAACGTAAGTTTCTCGAAATCATTCTGTCCAAAGTTTCAGCTTGGAGGAAAGAAATCGCTAGTGATTACAACAGAATCTGCAATGCTGACTTGGGGCCAACGGGTTCTCCCGATGGTAGCTCTTCAAATGCGAGTATTCATCTGCTTCTTTCGGGAGTATCGGTGGTATTTGCGGTGTTGATTGGCTCTGTCACCTGAACTCGGCCTTAGAGAGCGGACATATACCACACCTAGAAATGAAGCGATCACTCCTTCACTCCCATTCCTGCCTCAATTGTTCACTTACAAACAAGAAATCTAATAACTTATTGTCGTAGTACTACGGAGCCATCATGCCAGTGCTCATCAACATTCTCCAGAATGCAACTGACAAGCGTTTCCGTCTTCTCCGTGGAAAAGCCTTGGAATGTGCCTCTTTGATCGGTCTCGCCGTCGGAAAGGAAGTCTTCTCCCAACACGTTCACCAATTCCTCCAAATCTTGAACGTCATCCAGCAAGAGCCAAAAGAAGATGACGACCCAGTCTCCAGCTACTTGCTCGTCGCCTGGGCCCGTGTCTGTAAAGTCATTGGAGTCGACTTTGTGCCTTACTTGGCTGTCGTTATCCCACCATTGATTGCCAGCGCTGCCGTCAAGCCAGACATGGCCGTTCTCGACTCTGACGAAAGTGAAGACAAGTACCCAGAAGAAGAAGGATGGGAATTCATTTCCTTGGGTACACAAAAGTTTGGTATCAAGACCAATGTGTTGGAGGACAAGCACACTGCTGTTGAGATGATTTGTACCTACGCTCGTGACTTGGAGGAGCACTTTGTCCCATACGTTCAAAAGGTGATGGAGACGACTGTTCCATTGTTGAACTTTGTGTTCCATGATGGTGTCCGACATGCTGCTGCCTCCACTATTCCATTGTTGTTCAACTGTATGAAGAGGGCCAATATTCGTAAGTATTTATACATCGTTTGGCTATTTAGATCACGATTTTAACTTTATGCTATAGCACACCACAAATCATGACATTCTGGAATGATGTTGTTGCCAAGTTGTTGGACTTTATGATGACCGAGTTGGATCCCGGATACTCATCTCACATTTTCGGCACATACTCTGAGTGTTTGCAATACTTGGGCCCTGAATTCTTGAACCAAGAGCAAATGCAGCGATTCGTTGAGGCTGCCGAGAAGCAATTGGATGAATTCGTGAAGCGAACACGGGATAGAAATGGTAAGTTTTTCATTCTGTTGTGTCACTTTTCCACGTTGGGAGCACTCTTGTGATTACAATGAATCTGCAATACTGATTGCGGCCTTTGGTCCAACCAACGGAGATCCCTCAAATGCGAGTATTCGTCTGCTTCTTTCGGGGAGTATCGGCGGTATTTGCGGTGTTGGGGTGAGCTCTGTTACCTGGATCGGTTTTGCAATAAGCTGTCCAAACCTACACTTGAAATGAAGTTTCGCTCCTACTTCCTACTACCTCCGCACTTCTGATTCCTTGATGCCCATCAAATTCTTACTGATTGTTGATATGTAGCTTCCCGACGAGACGTTGATTATGACGAAGAAGAGGAGGAGGCCCTCAAGATGGACGAAGAGAGTGATCACGAGCTGTTGGCTGAGATGGCGAATGCGTTCCACGAAATCTTCAAGATTGCTGGTGTTGCCTTTATTCCATACGTCCAACCACTGTTACCCAAGCTCAAGTTGTTCTTGACAAACTCCAAGGACGATGTGAAGCACTTTGGACTTTGCGTGTTTGCCGACTTGGTTGAGTTCTGTGGACCTGCCTCATTCCAGTTCAGCGCCATGTTCTTTGAGTCATTTGTCCAGGCTTTGAGCAGCAAGGATGAAGATGTTCGTCAAGCTGCTGCCTACTCTGTGGGTATTTGTGCATCAAAAGGTGGTCCAGACTATGCAAATGGATGTATCGCTGCTCTCTCACCCTTGGGAGCATTGATCTTGGACCCCAAGTCTAGAACCAACGACAACATTATGGCCACAGAAAACGCAGTCAGTGCCGTTGGAAAGATTTGCGCCGCGTACACAGGAATCGCCGGTTTCGACTCGAACCAAGCCCTTACATATTGGTTCAACAGCCTGCCAATCCTTCACGACCAAGATGAAGCCAACCTCACATACATTTACTTTTTGAGTCTAGTGGAGAGCAGCAACCCAGCCATTCTGGGACCCAACAACGCCAACTTTGGCAAGATTGTGTCAATTTTGGCACGGGCTTTGGTATCAGACTTGGAGCTGAAACCAGAGTTGGAGCAGAAGATGGTGATGGCTATTCAGGCGATTCGAGGGGCGGCCCCAACAATCAACCCTGCTGAGGGAGTGCCAGTGGAGAGACACCATATTCTTCAACAAAAACTTGGTCAATAAATGCACAGTGGGATGTTTATTATTATTATTATTATTCAGAAATGGAGCGGCCACCATCGCTCGTCACGTGCTCGTCGATTCCAGCGATCGCGTCACCCGGACCCGGCGAGTCGCAGGTGACATTCGTTTCAGCGGCTGCGGCGGCCAAGACGTTGTTTGCCTCGTTCGGCGACGGGACGTTGGCGCTTGTCGACGCGGACTCGGCGGCGCGGCTGTTTCGCTTTCGGCCACACGCGTCGACCCTGACCCACGTGCGCATTCGTGGGACAAAGTTGATTTCGGTTGGGGTGCGTGTGTTGTTTGGTTGTTTGGTTGTTTGGCTGTGTTTGTAGGAGCCTAGGAGAACTAGGAGAACTAGGAGAACTTACAGTACTGTACCTGCTAGGACGATGCTTCTGGCGTGCCTGTGCTCAAACTGTGGGACTTGGAAAAGAAGGACCAGGCTACAAACGATCCACGGCTGATTCGTGCAATCACTGTGCAAGTCAACAACAAGGTCTTTCCAGTTGAGTCCTCGTTACCCGTTACACCCCACCCCTGTTCGTATTAACAAGAGACTCATCAAGGTGACAACCCTCGCAGCTACAACACATCTCTCCCAAATCGCAATCGGTCTCGAAAACGGCGTGGTCCTGCTAGTCAAAGGCGACATTGCGAATTCAGATAAATCAGTGAAAGTGAAAGTCCTATACGAGTCAGAATCCTCAATCTCAGGACTCGCGTTCTCATCAGACGACTCAATTCTTTATGTCTCAACCCTCAACTCCCTTGTCGCTTTCCAAACGGGCCTTTCTACGTCTGCGTCTACAGACCCAACATTGAAGGAAGGTTCCATGCGGAAGCTTGATCCGGAGTTTGGGTGTCAAGTGGGCTGTTTTCTCGTGACTCCTCCGTTGCATTCTCTTTCGTTGAGTCAAGCGGTTCTCGCTCGAAATGATGGCATTTACTTTTATGATTGGAAAGGACGCGGACTGTTTTTACTATTGAAGGTTGGTATCATTTTAGGTTAGATGGTGCTTCATGAGTGAAAGGAGCTGCAACTGTGAATGAGATTGTGAATGAGATGCGTGAGAAAGATCAAGAGGCATGACTAGGTATTTGGCGCGTGAGCAATATAAATCAGCGTAGCGACTGTTGGCTTTCAGTGAATGTTGAAGAAGACGGAATCTCAGAAACGACGTGCAAAAGGAGTCACTATGGACTAACACTCCATAAAACCAGGTGAAAAAACACTCATGTGTTGGTTCCGTCATTACCTTGTTATTGTATCGCGGCCTCCGCCTCGTCGTGCGGGTCCAACGTTACTCTCTTCAACTCAAGCACATGAATCTGATGGAGAAGACGATGACCATCAAAAACTTGGAACCATTTTGACAGTGTATGATTTGCGTTGCAAGCTTATTGCCTTCCAAGGCAGTTTTGAAGGACAAAGTTCTGGATCTAAGAATGGCGGTGGAATTTTAAGTATTGTCAGCGAATGGGATGAACTGTTTGTTCTAACTGTGGATCAAAAGGTATAGATTCCTGTTTGTTATTTTCAGTACTCAACTCGTATCATTTCAAAGATGTATCGATTGGAAGAAAAGGACATGTCCACCAAGCTAGAGCTTCTGTATCCAAGAATATGTACACTCTTGCACTTTCTCTTGTCGCTTCTCCATCCAACAGTGTCCTCCCATCACCAGCAACACACCGAACAGCTTCAACACCAACAGCCTCCTCCTCATCAGCAGCCCTCCTCCCTCAAGACCCAGACCTCCACCACTTAACCCTCGAAATCCACAAACGCTACGCAGACCACCTCTACTCCAACCAAGAATACCAATCCGCAATGACACACTACCTCCACACCCTCTCCCACCTCGAACCCTCCTACGTAATCCGCAAATACCTCGACGCCCAACGAATCCACCTCCTCGTCGTATACCTCGAACAAGTCCACAACCACGCGGGTCTCGCAACCCCAGACCACACAACCCTCCTCGTGAACTGCTACACAAAGCTCGGCGCAACACAAGACCTCGACGCATTCCTACACAGAGAAGACGTCCATTTCGATGCAGAGACCGCGATCCGAACCTGTCGCGCGGCAGGGTTCTCTGCACAAGCACTTTACCTTGCGCAGCGGTTCCATGAAACAGAGTGGTACCTGCACATCCTCGTGGATGATTTAGGGAGATATGAGGAAGCTGTCTCTGTTGTGATGGGGTTATCACCACGCGAGATGGAGAAAGGGTTGAGAAGGTATGGTGGGGTTCTTGTTCGAGAGCGTGTTGAAGAGATGGTTGCTGTTTGGTTTTGTTGTGTACGACTGAACGTGGTGGAGCAGGTGGAGGATGGAGGAAAGTAGTTTGTTGAGTCCTGGTGGAGAAGAAGATTTGAGTCTGAGTGCTGTTGAAGGTGGAGGATTGGTGCTTATGGGGAAACGTGGAGGTGACGGGATCGCTGCGGATGGTGAAGGAAAGCGAGTCATTGGGGCTGAAGAGTTTGTACATTTGTTTGTGGATATGGATGAATGGTGTGTCGTGTTTTTGGAACGCGTCATTGAAATCCGGTGGGGTATTCTGTTGGATGGGTCGGCTGTCGTTGGAGAAGCTTCGAATGTTATGGACGAAAAAGAAGAATCGAGTCTGGTTGTTGTTTGTAATACGTTGTTGGAAATGTACTTGAGTCTTGCTGGGAAAGAGGGAGTAGAACAAGGACAGGAGAGAAAAGTTCGAGCCTTGAGACTTTTGCAGCACCCTAAGGTAATCCTTATTTTGATAAACGTGTTTATTGATGTACTGTTTATAGACAAGGTACGATTTGGATCATGCATTGATTCTTTGCCAAATTCACAAATACCAACCTGGGGTTATGTTTTTGTACGACAAGATGGGAATGTACAAAGAGATTCTGGAACATTATACAAGTCACAACGAGTCGACACTTGTGATTGAGTCATGTTTAAAATACGGGTAGGTGTGTTTATCATCTTAACACGTTTCATTGATGTATGTAAACCAGGAACGAGGAACCAAGTCTCTGGAAACTCGCACTATCATACTTTGCAACCCGAACCACAGAAGCCTCGTCAAATGAACCAGACCTTCCTCTCCTCTCTCGAAATCGACAAACGAAACATTCTCTCACCACTTGAAATCGTACAAATCTATCCCAACATCCAACAGTAACAATCGCCACAATCCGCCCGTACCTCCTTTCAAAGCTCGCAGCCGAGAAGAAACAAACAGCAGAAAACGCACGTCTAACCGCATCGTACCAACAAGAAACCGAACGCATGAAAACGCTCTTGACAGAAGTCCAAACGAAACCCGTCGTGTTCCAAGGAAGTAAATGCAGCCTTTGCGCAGAAGTTCTCGACCTACCCTCTGTATACTTCATGTGTCGCCACGGATACCATGCACGATGTGTCGGCGTTGAAGGCTCAGATGAAGTAGAAAAGGAATGCCCGATATGTGCACCAGAGCATCGCGTTGTGGAAAGCCTTGCAAAGACGCAGCTTGAGAATGCTGGACGACATGACCTGTTTTTGGGACGGTTGGAGGGGAAGAAGGGGGATGCAAGGTTTGCTGTTGTTGCAGAGTATTTTGGGAAAGACTTGTTCGCGGGGAAAGGTGTCGATAGGTGAATACATACGTGTTCCATGGTTCAGTCGATAATAAATTAAATCTATTCGTGTATTCAACTCAACGAGACAACAATGATAAGCAAATCATAAGAAAATTAGCAATCCGTTCACAGAGACATCAATTCCTCAACAGGTGTTGGTGCAGCGGCGAGAGCTGCCTGAAGTTTAGTCACCGCAGCCTCAGCCAGTTTCCATTTTCTTTCATAGCATGTTCTCTCTTGCATCGCATTCGTACATTTTCCCGTAGTCTTAACAAGTTTTTTGTCAAGGAAATTCGTAACTTTGTTTGCATTCGCAAGGCTGATTTCCTGAAGAAGAGATTAATTTGAGACATTGTTTGAATAGAAATCAAACCAAATTCAATGCTTTTCTGTGAGTTTAAACACGGCAGAAACGCCTCTCTTTTGCGTGACGTTTTTCGCATCTCGGCGTACTGCTGTATGTAGTCTTTTCTTCAACTGTTTGTGATAAACGTAACTTGATGAAGAAACTCTTGGATGTTGGCTCGAAGCCAATTCAGCAATCTGCATTTGAAGTTGCAAAATTGTTCCTTTTGTGTTTGAGCCTCCGCCAGAAACCGCATTTTTTCATGAGCAAGGTTTTTCAATGCAATTGCAATTCTTGATCCAATCATTCTTGACTGAATTTCAGCGGCATGAATGTCAGCAGTTTGTTTTCCGATCTCAAGGTACCCTCATCGCTTGTCTTGGGTATTCCGCATTTTGTGCGTCGGCAATTTAACTCTCAAATTGCTATTTTCATACAGAGGTACGGTTGTCTCAAGTAATCCGATTTCAAATCTTTGTACTTTTTCTTTGCAAAGCAGTAAGTCTTGGTTTACCATTACGAAATGTGGAAATACCTGGAGATCGTTGTAATCTGGTATCTTGCCAGCAATTTGAGTCCAAACATGCAGTGAATCCAGTACCTCATGTGAGCTGCAGATCTTGTCTTCAATCAGCTGTACATCTCGTAGTTCTTGCAAAGCAAGTTCTTCAGCAAGTGATTCAAGTACGCTTTTGCGTTGTCTCGCTCAGAGAAAGCAACGTCTGCACAACGCTGATACTTGAGTCAACTTAACACAGAAAAAAAAAAAATCAGAATAGAAGCAAAGAACACTGTATCAAAACACAAAAAAAAGTGACTCTTACGCACAAGAAGCAATTCATGTTAACGTACTTCGCGATTTTTGAGAGTGCATAAAGATATTGAAAGTAGCAACTGGGTGTCGATTGTTTGAGGGGTAAAGTTACAGAATAAGATGTCATTTGCGATATTATGGAGGTTAATCGATCTTTGTGACACTGTAAGCTTCATCCTTTAATCCTTGGACTTTTACTTTGATAGAGTATGCACATTTAGGAATGTGGAATTGAATATATACGATTGGTGTTATCAGGTGCTCTTACTGCACCGGTTCGAAGATTAATGTGATTCATTATAATTTGCGACTTACTTTATTGGCTTTTCTATTTTGAATGTGGAGATTAATTGTTAAATCACTTGACAGCTGAAATAGCGCCTGAAACTCAACTGAAACGGCAACAAAGACAACACCGCCACAAATGGTCAAACCTTCTCGTTTCTCTGTAGTATGGATCATTATAGCCGCGACAGTCCTCTACTTTGTAACCATGGTGACAGTCTTCATGCCCAAGCAAGGACACGCTGTCATCCACAACCACAATGCTGCCTCCCCCAAAACACAGTCACATTCAAAACGACAAAGCCATTCAAAATGTGCGTCCACGATTCCATCGCACATCCAGACAACATCATTTCCGGGTCGATTGTAGGAAGCGCCGGAGATCCGATGGGAACATTCGAAGGAAACATCCGGCAACAGATGCTCGCGGTACTGCAGAGGAAGCAGACCCGAGTAAAGACGTTGTGATGGACATTGGAGCGAATATCGGGCTGCATGCTTTGTTCTTTGCGAATGCTGGGTATAAGGTGCATGCATTTGAACCAATGCTTGCCAACTTTAATGTTCTCAACTGTTCCGCGGTATGTAGTTTTAATATTGAGCATCTAATTCATGTTTTTAATTTATTTGTGGACAGTCGTCGGATCCAGTTCTCAGGGAGAACTTGGTGCTGAACAATTATGGTCTTGGAGACATTGTGACAACTTCATGCGTTTCTGCCAGCTACGGAAACCTGGGGTCCGCCAAAATTGTAGCCGACACTGGATCCTGCCAACCTGAAAACACCATTCAAGTCCGCCGTCTGGACGAATACCTCAACAAACACCAAATCAAGCCGTTCCTTATTAAAGTAGATGTGGAAGGATACGAATTTAAAGCCCTTGAATCAGCCAAGGAGTACTTGAAGCGTAATCCGCCAGCACACATTTTTTCCGAGTTCATAACGACGCATTTGGAGGCGGCTGGAAGTGACCCTAAAAAGTACTTGGACTTCTTTTGGGACTTGGGATACAAGATTGAGTGGAAGTCAGAGAGGAGGTGAAGAAGGGGGATGCAGCGTACAAGGAGCTACTAGATGGGAACATTCATGATATTCACATGTGGCGAAAGTAAAGTGACCTCATCCAATTTTTGTTCTTGGCATGGGATGCAGAGACTTGCGCAATCTATTGTTTCAAATTCTTGATGAACGTTCAGAACGACACAACTCCACTTCCACTTGACGCGGCGACGAGGCCGACCCGCCCGAGCCATCAGCAACGAAGAAGCGGCCAAGATCCGCAAGGCGCAGCTGAAGGAGGCGCAGCGCACGTGGCGGCGGCGGCAGAAGGCGGCTCTTGCTGCCACCACACCAACTGGATCCAATCCTTTGAACCCTTTGAACCCTACTATTGCTGAGTCAGCATCGTCGGTGTCCGTGTCGGTGTCCCTCTCGCCGGCGCCGTCGTCGGTCTCGGTCCAGTCGTCGACACCGCCAATTCCAGCGACAACAACCCTCCTCGACGATCTGCGCCAACTGCTTTCTCTCACGCAGCCAAACGCACTTCCGGCCGTGAACGAACTCGCCCTCTTTCTCTCCTCCTTCCAGACTTCGTGCATGCTCGATATAAAGTGTGGTTCGGCGTGCTCAGCCGCTGCTGCTGTTCCTGGCATTGCACAAGCTAAAGCGGCGATCCTCGACAAGTGTCAGAACTCGGCAGATCGTATGGTTGTGTCGCAGATAATTGACTCAATGAAGCAGGAACAGCTTGTTTTGCTGGCGAAATGGGCGAGGAGGTTGGTGGTGCAAGTGGACCTGAACTCTTTGACTGCTGTCGAGCAACCATGGCGAGTCTGTGAAAGAAGAACACACCAACATCGAAGCGTTTCTCATTTTAATAATATACTCTGTAGATAATCTTATTGGTTTGGTTTTACGTATCTAAACTGACAAACTCAAAAATCATTGCTCACCAGCAATTCCTTCTCAATTCGTTCACGAATTTGATCACGAACCACTCCATAGAAAGCCTTCTGCTCCTCTTCCGTGCCCGTCGCCTTGGATGGGTCCGGAAAGCTCCAATGCAGTCTCTTGCGGCCTTTGCGGAAAACAGGACACGAGTCATTCGCGTTGTCACAAACTGTGATCACGTAGTCGAATTCTGTGTCCAAGAATCGGTCTAGTGTTTTGGAGTAATGGCTGCTAATGTCCATCCCGAGTTCAGCCATGCTTGCCAGTGCCAGTGGTCGCACATGTGTTTCCTCGGTTCCTGCAGATTGAGCAGCAAATGTTTCAGGGGCGAGGTTGTTCAAGAGACCTTCTGCCATCTTTTATGTACATTAGTTTGAAAGCAAAGCCGAAAGGGGACACCATACCACCACATTCATACCTGAGAACGAGCAGAGTTGTGTGTGCACAAGAACAAAACTGTCTTCTTTTCGGTTGCCATTTGGTTTTTTGAACAATATTTTTGGATGTTCCTTGTGCTCAATGGTGATGTTGATTCTTGATTTTATGATTACGTCGGTGATATCCCTCATTCCGTTCTCCTGCATTTTCGATATTAAATCATAATTTATTTTGTTTATCGCCACGAAAAGAGTACTCTATCACAATTCCGTTCTCAATTACTCATCGAAAGTGTGACATCAGCCTTTTTTTTATGGACCCAATGGCAAAATGCGGACTGAATCGCCTCCCTGCAAAGCATTGATGGACCTCCCATTTGATGTTCTCGTACTGATCGTGGGATGGCTACGGCCACCAAAGCCTTTGGCGTAGCACATGTCTCCAAGTCCTTCAAGAACATCATATACACATCTGCATACGCCGTTACGACACTAAACAGACACCTAACCGACCGTTGCGCCCACTCCGAACTCGAAGACTTTGACGAAATCTTTTTTCGTTCACCCTCTGCCAACTACCAACAAGTCTACGCGCCAAACAATCAAACATCACAACCGAGCTAATTTTCTCATGGGTTCACCGTTATAAACCAATCCCAGAAGCTTTAGGCCAATTTAATCTCTTGACGTGTCTTATTCTCAAAGACTGTAACTGCCGAGGCCCGTTCCCAGCGTTTGTCTCCACTTTAACTCAATTGACTATACTGATTCTGGAAGAGTGCAAGCTCTCAGGCCTGATTCCCGTCGAATTGGGTCAATTGACGCAATTGGAAACTTTGAATCTCTCATACAACGACCAGTTATACGCCCCTCTGTATTCCGAATGGGGAAACCAGCTCACCAACCTAAGCCACTTGAACCTTTCCGGGACTGGTGTAACTGGACCGATTCCACGGGAATGGGGAAATATGAGCAAGTTACAAATCTTGAAATTATACAGGACGCGTATGAATGCACCAATTCCACCAGAACTGGCAAGATGCACCCAGTTATTCGTATTGGATTTATCGTATTCTGGCACTATTGGGCTGTTTCCCTCGCAGTTACAACCAATACCGCACCTGTATTTGGAAGGCAATGAAGAGGTTATATTTCCTGATGGACTTTACGAGTGTGAATAGAACAGAGGAATAATAAATCTATTTTCAAATCAAACCTCATCTTTTTCTCAAATCAGATATGCAGATTGAGAGCCCACTTCCATCACAACATAGTCGACCTCCTATCGACTCATTGATGGATCTCCCATTCGATGTTCTCGTTTTGATCCTGGTTGGCTGCATCCTGCCCATGCCTTTGCCATTGCACGTGTCTCCAAGTCCGTCAAGGACCTCGTATACTCATCTGATATGCAAGAACTACGCTTAACATTCATTTGACTGACCACCGCAGTTTGTCTGACGTGAACGACTTTGAGGAGGTCTTCTTTCTCTCACCCTCCGTCCAGTACCAAGAAGTCTACGCCGCCAAGAAAGCAAACGTCACGACGGATCTAACGTTTGCGTGGCTTCGTCGGTGTGGGCCGATCCCAGAAGCGTTGGGCTATTTCCGTTGGTTGGAGTATCTCACCATCAAAAGTTGTGTCTGCCCGGGACCTATTCCATCAAGCATTATCACTTTAACTGAATTAGGCGTATTGAGTTTGGAAGGGTGTAGACTCTCAGGTTTAATCCCTGTTGAGTTGGGTCAATTAACCAAGTTGGAACATTTGAGTCTTGCAGACAACGAACAGTTGTATGGACCATTGTATGCGGAGTGGGGTAGCCTTACTCTGCTACATTTCCTGGATCTTTCTGGAACAGGTGTGACCGGACTGATTCCACCAGAATGGGGCAATATGGGCAATTTGCATACATTGATTTTGACTAGTACGCGTATGAATGGACCAATTCCGCGAGAGCTTGGAAGATGTACTGAATTGCAAAGGTTGGAGTTGACAGACAGCAGCACTATTGGGGTTATTCCAGGCGAGTTGCGGAACGTACCGTTCTTGATTGTGGAGGGAAACGACGAAGTGATATTTGAGGTATAGATTACTTACTTTGTCGTGAATAATAACTGTTATGGAATCGTGGAACAACTTTGATTGAATGACAACAGACACACCACCCGCTTACACACAAGGCAACGCTGAGGCCCCGCCCCCATTCGATGCGCATGTGACACCGCTTCCACCACCGCCACCTCGCCCAATCAGAAGCGGCCACGCCATCGCCTCGCCCGAGTTTATAAGATCTGCTGCCCAGAACCACCTCAGAAGCAGCTTTCTGTTTCCGCCGATCGCCGACCTCTTTATTGATTTCAAGCCGGCGAGAGATGCGCGGCTTGTGCGTGTGGATCCTGTCGCTGTCTTTGCCGTTGATGCGATTCGTGCGACCGAAGAGCGGAGGCTCGTCACTAAATCGGTGAGTACATTGTGTTCAACGCTAAATGAATGCTAATTGGATTTGAAGGAACCTAATAAGATGAACCGGCTGGCAATGGTTGGGCATGGAAGCCTCGTCTTTGTGGACCATGGAATCTCGTGGCTCACCCGAGCCTTTACCATTTCTAACGAAACAGTCGACCAACTATTTTCTGTACCTATCAAGGCCTCTTTGATTGGAGATTCGTCTGAACGACTCAAGTTCAAGCAAAATGCACTTGTTCAACACGAAACTGATTACTCTCTCATTTCGGCTCTGACACATCGTTTCCAGTTGGTACTTCAGACTTTGTGGTTCCAAATACGGCATCTGTCTCTAGCTGCCGTCAATGTGCTGCTCAGGGATTCCTTCCTTGTAAGGAATGCAATGCTACCGGGAAAGCTTATCTGTAAGAAGTGTGATGGGACGGTGTCATCATCAAGACCGAAAAACCGCCGCATCGTCATCAACTATTACTACGACAAAGAAAATCATCCGCGACGCGTCAGGCCAAATCCATCAAGAAATCCAAGAAACACCACAACGACACCAACATCCAAAACCCCAATCAAAACAACAACCCCCTGTCCATCCTGCAAATCAACAGGTAGAAAACTCTGCGAAACCTGCAACGCAACAGGAAAACGCATTTGCAAAACCTGCGACGGAACCCTCTCAACCCTCACATACCTCAGTCTCCGCGTCTCCCGCCTCCTCCACCACACAACAAACTACTTCCAAAAGCCAATCTCCCCTCAAACAAGCCTCTACCAAACGACCGGAACCCCAACCCCCATTCCATACCCACACAAAGTCCCAACCCGCGTCATTTGGGAATCCGTCGAAATCGACCCAACCTCCACCGCATCCACCACCACCACCCGCACAACACAACTCCCAACCGCATAGTCTACCCAGAAATCCACATCCCCGACACAACCTCCTCCGAAACAACCGCCCGAATCGCGTCCATCGACATCCAAGACGTTCTCGAAACCGCAGTCCCCCACCGCATAGCCGTCGGTGAAACAACGTACTCAGCGACACCTTCGTCCTCACGCATCACGATTTACGATGTGCTTGGGAGCGAGAGGGAAGAAGGGGTGTCGAATCGGTATGCGGAGAAGACGGTTGCAAGGCGGGTGAGGGTTCGACAGGGAGGTGTGTATGTTGTTGAGTGTGAGTATTCGGGGCTGGAGTGATGGAGGAGGGCAGAGGAAGTTTCAGGTTGTGTTGGCGGATAAAGATGTTGGACGGGGTGATGATGGGGTGGATGATCATAGGCGGTGGGTTGTTGTGGATATTGTTGGGTATCCTATGATGTCTACGTATATGAAAATGGGGATGTGGGGATTGGTTGGAGCTATAGCGATTGGTGCTGTAGTTGGAGTGGGAATGTATGTTGCTCGGAGACGTTGATTTAAAAGTTAAAGTCGGACTTCATTATTATTTCTGATAAAAAGCTAAAACTGAAAATAAGCAAATCATAAATATGGCAGAAACAAGTCATTTGAATCATTAGTCCAATATCTGTGTGAGTGATACTCTACGGGAAATGATTCTACTGCCATTCTCACATCATCAAACCCATTCATCCGAACAGTTCCGATGAAACCTCTTGGAACCTGGTGATACGTAATGTGGAGAGGAACAGGAAGTCCATCAACCACCAACACATTTTCCAACAAGAAAGGAAGTGGTCTAGTTTCATTCCCTTCTCCGAAAAAAGGATGCAGGTGAACCGCAAGAGAAGGAAGCGTGCCTAGATAGCTTATTAGTATCCTAATACGTGGGTCGCTTTGGAGCAAACAATTCCATTTCAAGAATGCGTATTTCTCGTTCAAGGAGAAGTTTCCCTTCGCTTTCCGATAAGTCGTTCCCTTTGCTCGCATTTTCAACTTGCTCGCTTCGCTCGGTTCATGAAATACTCAATCTGAATCTCAATTCATACCCAAAATAGGAGCTGTAAAACCGTTTCCAGACAAGATTCTCATGGAGGCACCCGCATCATGGAGCTTCCAGAATTTGCGCAAACCACTTGGACGGGCAAACAGTCTCTCAAGAACTTTGCATCAATCATGTTGATACATTCACTGAACCCAGCCCCAAGATCATTTGACGCAATAACTTCACTGTTATCGATTGTGAGAGTAGATGCAAGCATTAAGTTTGGGTAGTAAGGTATGGCACCAGAGTAAGTTGTCTTGTTGATTTGAGTGTTTGCCATGGAATCCGCAACAGTGTTGTATTTACGGTCAATGTGGTTGAATGTGACTGAACGGAACTTATCGACCAGAGACGAGGCAATAGCATTCAATATCTTGAGTGAGGGATCCCTGACCGAGAACACACCCGTCATCTGGTTGATTACAAGCTGTGAGTCACCGAGGACTGCCACGGCAACTGATCGCAGCGGAACCGAATCGCGCAGGGTCTCCTCGACCAATCGCAATCCGCCAATCAGAGCACAGTATTCGGCATAGTTATTCGAGACAGCGCCGCCCAAGTCGCCGACGCCGCGGCCCAGTTCGTCCTGGTCCCTCTGCGCACGTGGGTCAAGCGTCGGAGTTCCAAAGTACAAAACGGCGGCCCACGCGCCCTTTCCCGGATTCGGCGAAGCTCCGCCGTCGAAGCAGAGCACAATGTTACTTGCCTTCGTTTCTCTGTTTCTCATTTTATTTATATAAAAAGTAATCAATGGATAATGCTAGGATCAAATGGTGTGTATGGTGGAGGAGGTTCTGTTGGTCGTTCGTCATCATCATCTTTCTTGGCTTCGTCAGCTTTGGCATTGGATGACGAGTTGGTGTGTAGTGTATTCGGTTGGACACCAGCATTAGAACTTGTTGCATTCTGATGAACAATAGGTGCAGTTGATTGTACCGGGAGACCCTGAGTCTGTGGAATCTGAGCTTGGTAAACTTGAACAGGTTGTGGTTGTGGTTGTGGTTGAGGATGATACTGAGCCTGCTGGGTTTGTTGATGGTATTGCACAGGAACTGATTGATTAGTAGGAGAATACTGTGTTGAAGGGCTGTATTGGGCTTGCATTGGCTGTTGAAAGGCACTGGAGAAAGTGGGAAAGGGGAGGAAGGCCGCTGCATCACCGGCGTCACAGGAGCAGCCAAGTTTGAAGGAGGTGGTGCATTTGGGGGTGCAAATGGCCTTTCCCATTGTGATTGCTGCGTTCTTGTGTCTGTTGATGTTCCATCGTCAAGTTCGAGTCAGCGGAATGAAATATGATGGCACTCACAAACGTAATACGGCCTTTGATATTGATGACTATACTGTTCAATCCATCCCTCTGGAAGTGAGGCCACTGGAGGTGAGGGTGTCACTGGGCGATTGTACTGGGGCTGCGCTAGTTGTTGAAGAACGTAAGGGGCTTGCTGATATTGTTGAGGTTGTTGCTGCTGCTGTTGCTGCACTACCATGCCCGGATATCCATAGCTGTAGTTGTATTGAGGTTTGACTTGTACTTGCTGAGGAGGTGGATTGCTGGAGCCGGTGAGGGAATTCACAAAGCTGTTGATCTTCTGATCGAGGTTCGATAAGTTCATTTCTTGTTTGTTTTTTCCAGAATAAATCTTGGCATTTGGATATCACTGATGCTACTTTATTTAAATGTAAATCTGGTCGTATTCGCCCGAAAATTAAAGCTGGGTGCCCAAAACATCTTCAAATGATCTCTTGAAATGATCTGTTGGCCCTTTCCACACTGTCATTCATACGCTGATCAGCGTGTTCAACAGAACGGTTGTGTTCAATTTCTGCATCCTTGAATCAGAAGCTAAGTTGCTGTAATTTGAAGCTCTGCCCATGACTAAGAATGAGAACCTCGGAGACGAAGCTCGTAATAGTAATGCTTGTAATTTGGTTCGTGGCCTGAGTGTTGTTGCAATAAGGTAAGCAACAGATGCGGCAAGGCGACGAGAACCCAAATGACAAACTGGTAGATCGATTATATTTAGAACTTCGATAATAAGAGAATCATTTACAAACAAAAGAGAATTACCCTGAGTGTTGTTGCAATAAGGTAAGCAACAGATGCGGCAAGGCGACGAGAACCCAAATGACAAACTGGTAGATACCAGTATCAAGAGGGGAGTCCCTTGCTTCTTATACACTCAAGGGAAAGGGAGAGATTTAAGGAATGATTAAATGGAGTGATTAAATGGACTTTCACTTGGTGTAAAAATAGTGGGAGGCACCAAGTGGACTGTGAGACACTGAGTGGACTGGAAACTAGAGAGAAGAAAGATAACCCGGAAAGGAATTGTAGAAGATAGGCAGTATATCTCACACACCCCCCAAGACCTTATAGGGTTGATACGTCAAATTCCCCAAATGCGTCTCGGCAGAACTCAAACTTGATCCAGCCCAGTCCTTTAGTCAGAATGTCAGCCAGCATTTTTGTGTCTGGCATATGTCCAACTGTGATCAAATGTTGTCTAACCAGGTCTCGGAGGAACATATACTTTACATCCATGTGTTTGGTTTTATGGCGTTGTGCTCCTTCCTCCAAATTGAAGACTGTGCCCTGATTATCACACCAAAGTCGAGTGGGACCGTCTTGTGGGTATCCAAACCATGTGAGCATGTTGCGAACCCACACTAGTTCTTTTGCCACAGAACATGCAGCAATAACTTCTGCTGATACAGTTGAGTCTGCAACAATGGGTTGACGTTTGCTGAAGCTCAGTACTGCTGATTTTCCTATTCGAACCACAGCCCCTGTGGTGGATCGTCTTGTTGCTGCATCGCCTGCCCAATCAGCATCCCCAAATCCTTCTAGTAGAAACTCCGCTGGGCTTTCTGAACGACGGTAGATAAGTCCATAGTTTCGGGTGCCATTCAAGTATTCCAGCAGTTCCTGAGCTCGTTCCCAGTGAATTCGACGCGTTTTGGTTGTGTGTCGTGCAAGTTTACCTACAGCTTGCTGAATTGTGGGCCTGGTGATTGTGAGATATTGTAGCAGGCCAACAAGTCGATAATAGTTCTTTCCTGTGAGGAACTCAGTATCTAAGGCAGACGGATCGTCTGTTGCGTCAAATTTGGAGTCGTCTGTCTGACGCCAAGCTGTACGGCGTTTTCCCGATTGATTCTCCAAGAATTCTGATAAGATTCCCTCAAGATACGCAGTTTGACTCATTGATGAAGCTCCATCTTTGAATTGAAATACTATGCTGATGAATTGGTCTACACATGGCTTAACAGTGAGTTCAAAGTGTTTTCCCAACTCCACTATCAACAATTCCAATTCCTTCTCAACATCCTTGTCTGCTGCAAAGAAGAAATCATCTGCCCATGTGAGCACATAGATAAAATGAGTCCTGCCTTCCTTGATGATTTCCTTCTTGAAGACTAACGGCTCATGTGGATTCCGAGTCATTCCTATTGATTCCAGAGCTCGATCTCGGTTTCGTTCCCACATGAGTGGAGCTTGTCTTTGACCATACATGGTCCGTAGCAACTCGAGAACTTTACCTCGGTCTTCTGGAGCCACTTCCATTCCCTGTGGGACTTTAACATACATGACCCTGTCCCGATCCGTAGTTAAATGTGCACCTTTTGCATCGCACTGACGAGTAACCATTCCACGCTCAGTGACTATTCGAGTGAGAATCTTCAGGGAGTTCATGTGTGGGGTACCTGAATATGTTTGGCTGAAGTCCACACCTTCTACTTGTCTCCTGCCATCCATACACAGGCGGGCTTTATATTGGGTTTCTCCAGTAATATCATTCTTCTTGATTTTGAGGACCCAAATAGTTCCCAGAGTGCGTGCACCTGGGGGAAGCCAAACCAGTTTCCAGACCTTAAGGCCCCAAAATTGCGAGAGTTCTTTCTCTATAGCAGCTCTCCATTTCTCATCTTTAAGCCCAGCTTGGATTGATGGCCCATCAAGAACTGAGAGTGCTAGTCCATATCTTTGACCCACACCTGTCAGAAAACGAACTTCATCAAGTTCTACTTCATCAAAGTCTTCTTCTTGAAGTAATAACGCAGTGGCACATGAGGCAAATCCAGCTACTCCTTCTGACAGCCCAGCAAATGCTTCAAATGTATTCTGGGAACCACAGAATGCTGCCAGACCTTGTAGTGGAATAAAACTTTTATCCTTAGCATCATGCTTTGGTACAACAGGAGGAGACGAAGCATATGATGGGGTTGATTTGTTGTAGTGACGTGAGCGACGATCCTTGTTGGACTTTGGTGAAGACAGTGTTTCCATGCAGATTTCTTGGAAAGGGTCTTGAAAGGCTGCGGGGGCTCGCGCGAGCGCAGCGAGCGCGGCGGATTTTGCAGGCGGCGAAGACGGCGAACACACACCTGACGCAGCGGCAACGTTAGAAACGGATTTTGCAGGCGGCGAAGACGGCGAACACACACCTGACGCAGCGGCAACGTTAGAAACGGATTTTGCAGGCGGCGAAGACGGCGAACACACACCTGACGCAGCGGCAACGTTAGAAACGGATTTTGCAGGCGGCGAAGACGGCGAACACACACCTGACGCAGCGGCAACGTTAGAAACGGATTTTGCAGGCGGCGAAGACGGCGAACACACACCTGACGCAGCGGCAACGTTAGAAACGGATTTTGCAGGCGGCGAAGACGGCGAACACACACCTGACGCAGCGGCAACGTTAGAAACGGATTTTGCAGGCGGCGAAGACGGCGAACACACACCTGACGCAGCGGCAACGTTAGAAACGGATTTTGCAGGCGGCGAAGACGGCGAACACACACCTGACGCAGCGGCAACGTTAGAAACGGATTTTGCAGGCGGCGAAGACGGCGAACACACACCTGACGCAGCGGCAACGTTAGAAACGGATTTTGCAGGCGGCGAAGACGGCGAACACACACCTGACGCAGCGGCAACGTTAGAAACGGATTTTGCAGGCGGCGAAGACGGCGAACACACACCTGACGCAGCGGCAACGTTAGAAACGGATTTTGCAGGCGGCGAAGACGGCGAACACACACCTGACGCAGCGGCAACGTTAGAAACGGATTTTGCAGGCGGCGAAGACGGCGAACACACACCTGACGCAGCGGCAACGTTAGAAACGGATTTTGCAGGCGGCGAAGACGGCGAACACACACCTGACGCAGCGGCAACGTTAGAAACGGATTTTGCAGGCGGCGAAGACGGCGAACACACACCTGACGCAGCGGCAACGTTAGAAACGGATTTTGCAGGCGGCGAAGACGGCGAACACACACCTGACGCAGCGGCAACGTTAGAAACGGATTTTGCAGGCGGCGAAGACGGCGAACACACACCTGACGCAGCGGCAACGTTAGAAACGGATTTTGCAGGCGGCGAAGACGGCGAACACACACCTGACGCAGCGGCAACGTTAGAAACGGATTTTGCAGGCGGCGAAGACGGCGAACACACACCTGACGCAGCGGCAACGTTAGAAACGGATTTTGCAGGCGGCGAAGACGGCGAACACACACCTGACGCAGCGGCAACGTTAGAAACGGATTTTGCAGGCGGCGAAGACGGCGAACACACACCTGACGCAGCGGCAACGTTAGAAACGGATTTTGCAGGCGGCGAAGACGGCGAACACACACCTGACGCAGCGGCAACGTTAGAAACGGATTTTGCAGGCGGCGAAGACGGCGAACACACACCTGACGCAGCGGCAACGTTAGAAACGGATTTTGCAGGCGGCGAAGACGGCGAACACACACCTGACGCAGCGGCAACGTTAGAAACGGATTTTGCAGGCGGCGAAGACGGCGAACACACACCTGACGCAGCGGCAACGTTAGAAACGGATTTTGCAGGCGGCGAAGACGGCGAACACACACCTGACGCAGCGGCAACGTTAGAAACGGATTTTGCAGGCGGCGAAGACGGCGAACACACACCTGACGCAGCGGCAACGTTAGAAACGGATTTTGCAGGCGGCGAAGACGGCGAACACACACCTGACGCAGCGGCAACGTTAGAAACGGATTTTGCAGGCGGCGAAGACGGCGAACACACACCTGACGCAGCGGCAACGTTAGAAACGGATTTTGCAGGCGGCGAAGACGGCGAACACACACCTGACGCAGCGGCAACGTTAGAAACGGATTTTGCAGGCGGCGAAGACGGCGAACACACACCTGACGCAGCGGCAACGTTAGAAACGGATTTTGCAGGCGGCGAAGACGGCGAACACACACCTGACGCAGCGGCAACGTTAGAAACGGATTTTGCAGGCGGCGAAGACGGCGAACACACACCTGACGCAGCGGCAACGTTAGAAACGGATTTTGCAGGCGGCGAAGACGGCGAACACACACCTGACGCAGCGGCAACGTTAGAAACGGATTTTGCAGGCGGCGAAGACGGCGAACACACACCTGACGCAGCGGCAACGTTAGAAACGGATTTTGCAGGCGGCGAAGACGGCGAACACACACCTGACGCAGCGGCAACGTTAGAAACGGATTTTGCAGGCGGCGAAGACGGCGAACACACACCTGACGCAGCGGCAACGTTAGAAACGGATTTTGCAGGCGGCGAAGACGGCGAACACACACCTGACGCAGCGGCAACGTTAGAAACGGATTTTGCAGGCGGCGAAGACGGCGAACACACACCTGACGCAGCGGCAACGTTAGAAACGGATTTTGCAGGCGGCGAAGACGGCGAACACACACCTGACGCAGCGGCAACGTTAGAAACGGATTTTGCAGGCGGCGAAGACGGCGAACACACACCTGACGCAGCGGCAACGTTAGAAACGGATTTTGCAGGCGGCGAAGACGGCGAACACACACCTGACGCAGCGGCAACGTTAGAAACGGATTTTGCAGGCGGCGAAGACGGCGAACACACACCTGACGCAGCGGCAACGTTAGAAACGGATTTTGCAGGCGGCGAAGACGGCGAACACACACCTGACGCAGCGGCAACGTTAGAAACGGATTTTGCAGGCGGCGAAGACGGCGAACACACACCTGACGCAGCGGCAACGTTAGAAACGGATTTTGCAGGCGGCGAAGACGGCGAACACACACCTGACGCAGCGGCAACGTTAGAAACGGATTTTGCAGGCGGCGAAGACGGCGAACACACACCTGACGCAGCGGCAACGTTAGAAACGGATTTTGCAGGCGGCGAAGACGGCGAACACACACCTGACGCAGCGGCAACGTTAGAAACGGATTTTGCAGGCGGCGAAGACGGCGAACACACACCTGACGCAGCGGCAACGTTAGAAACGGATTTTGCAGGCGGCGAAGACGGCGAACACACACCTGACGCAGCGGCAACGTTAGAAACGGATTTTGCAGGCGGCGAAGACGGCGAACACACACCTGACGCAGCGGCAACGTTAGAAACGGATTTTGCAGGCGGCGAAGACGGCGAACACACACCTGACGCAGCGGCAACGTTAGAAACGGATTTTGCAGGCGGCGAAGACGGCGAACACACACCTGACGCAGCGGCAACGTTAGAAACGGATTTTGCAGGCGGCGAAGACGGCGAACACACACCTGACGCAGCGGCAACGTTAGAAACGGATTTTGCAGGCGGCGAAGACGGCGAACACACACCTGACGCAGCGGCAACGTTAGAAACGGATTTTGCAGGCGGCGAAGACGGCGAACACACACCTGACGCAGCGGCAACGTTAGAAACGGATTTTGCAGGCGGCGAAGACGGCGAACACACACCTGACGCAGCGGCAACGTTAGAAACGGATTTTGCAGGCGGCGAAGACGGCGAACACACACCTGACGCAGCGGCAACGTTAGAAACGGATTTTGCAGGCGGCGAAGACGGCGAACACACACCTGACGCAGCGGCAACGTTAGAAACGGATTTTGCAGGCGGCGAAGACGGCGAACACACACCTGACGCAGCGGCAACGTTAGAAACGGATTTTGCAGGCGGCGAAGACGGCGAACACACACCTGACGCAGCGGCAACGTTAGAAACGGATTTTGCAGGCGGCGAAGACGGCGAACACACACCTGACGCAGCGGCAACGTTAGAAACGGATTTTGCAGGCGGCGAAGACGGCGAACACACACCTGACGCAGCGGCAACGTTTGCTGAATCTTCAAATCCGTCATTGCCCAGTATCTTACTGAATGCCGGCATAGTTGTGTTTGAGCGCAATGTACGTCGAGGTGCAGGTGTTGGAGTTGCAGGTGTGTCCTCTTCTTCTGATTCTGAATCGCCGTCTACAACATTAACATCCACTTGGCTAGGCGGTGTTGCTGTCGCTGGAGTTTCTGCTGGAGTTCCATAATCTGATGGTGTTGATGGTTGATCAAGGGATGGTGTTGGAGATAAGATTGCGTGAGGTTGTGTTGCAGTTGAAGATACATCTCTCTCCACTTCATTGATGACAACTGATTCAGATGTTTCATCATTCGTTAGCACCCCCCATGATCGTCGGCGTTCCAAGTTGTCTTGAATGGTTTCAGGGTCATGAGGAAATCCAGTGTCATCTCTGAAGTCAGACCAGCTGAGAGATCGAATAGGTGCAGAAAGAGGTTCATGAGTTCCGGGATGGAAGTGATCTTCCCTGAAATACACATCCCTTCCTACCATGATGGATGTGGCATCATTATCAACGGTAAGACAACGGTATCCTGGATGTTCCCGGCGAGGTTGCCATGGATAGTTGGAGTGGCCAATGTAGCGTCCTCGGACAGCACGTGGACTGACTTTCCCATCTATGTAGTTCTTGGGTAGTACACGAATGTACATTGTCTGGAACATTGTCTTAAGATCGCGAACTGTTGGCTTCTTTCCAAAGAGTGCTTGATGAGGGGTGATAGTGTGATCACTGTGGAGGAAACTGTTGTAGATTTGGCACTGGTTGTTCATTCCATCAACCCAAAGATTGGTAGGAGCGTTTGCCCTTATTTGTAGAGCACGGTGTCTGCCCATTGCAATGCCATGCCAGCCTTCCTCCATACCCAAAGATTCAGGCTCTGCTGTACCAGTGTTGATGAATGACACACCATTCTCCTCACACATGTCCAGAAACCATTGAGGGTGGTTTTCACCACCTTTGTCCAGAAACCATGATTTCACTTTCTGTCCAGTTGTTCGTTCCAACCATCTCCAGGACCATTGCAAATGTTTTGCAGCTTTGCCTTTACTGTCTACTCCAAACCCAAAGCGATACCCAAGTGCGTTTGGAACAGTGAACGATATCCAATATTTACTACCTCCAAGTGAGACATTTGAAAATACCATTAGATCCATAGTTACGACTGCCAGGAGGTCATCTGGGACATATTGTGCTCCTTTAGATCTAGAATGTGGTAAACGGGGCAGTTTTCCAAGAATACATGCCTCACAGGGACAAGACCCATTCACCAGTACTTCAGCATCAAGATCAAGACCATCCACAGCCTTGAGACGAAAAGTTCTCTCCAGCTGACCATCACCAATATGAGTGCGATTGTGCCAAATATGATTTTGAGTAGAGAAAGTCTGAGGCTTAGGTTTCTTTGCAGCAGCTAGTCCAAGATTGTTGGTTGGATTAACAGGTGATTTGATCACAAGTGGAAAAAGTCCTTTGTCTCCAACACCTTTTGCAACTACAGTACGAGATTTGTTTGCAGGAAAGTGACCAATATTGACTGACATATCGTTGTGATCAAATAGCACATCAAACTTGTTCTTAGTTGTTATGTCCCAGACACTGAGAAGATTATGGTTGGCTGCAGGTATATACTCAATTGGAGGTGTTGTATATATCTCAGAGATTGCTGTGGTGCCTGAAATTACTCCTTCTCTCCCAGGACCAACAATCTTTGCGCCGCTGATTCCTCCATAAACAGTGGCTGAGCGCGAGGATACATCAAACATTGGATCATTTCCAAGGGATCCAGTTGCTGCAGAGTCAACATTGACAGTTATAGTTTTGGTTGAGACAAGAGAGTAGGCATCAATATCGTTGTTTATTTCGATGACCACAAATGCTCCTCCCAAGTTGCTGCCAC
Organism: Rhizoclosmatium globosum; assembly: GCA_002104985.1. Taxonomy (NCBI): domain Eukaryota; kingdom Fungi; phylum Chytridiomycota; class Chytridiomycetes; order Chytridiales; family Chytriomycetaceae; genus Rhizoclosmatium; species Rhizoclosmatium globosum. The sequence continues at coordinate 473,587 of MCGO01000006.1, read as the reverse complement.
CTGTATTTCTTCCTGGTTGAGCAACTGACTTGACCATCACCAGTGGAAGAGGCTTGCCTTGCTGATCCAGTCTCCCAATAGCCATAGTTTTACACGCAATAGCTGCTGCCGCTCCAGCAGCTGTAGAGAAAGTAACCCAACCAAGGCCAAGAGTCTTTCCTTGACCAAGGGACACTCGTCCTGTTGGACCAAATCGAGACATTGCATTCTTCACTGCTTCCTCAGAAATTCCAGGGGGTAAGTTTCTGACAAAGACTTCATTGGGATCTCTATCGCGAGCATCACGATCACGTTGGCCACGGCCACCTGAACGCTGACCAGAAGTGACATGATGATGTTGTGACGATGGTTGCACAGTAGACTGAGAGGAAGTGTTTGCTTGAAGAGCTGAACCTACTTGACGAGTGTCATCGTCTCCACGTTATGCAGCAAGCTGTTTGAGGAATGCAGATCTTGCAGCCAGAAAATCAACCATTTCCACAATAGTATTGCGAGGAGCAGCAACACCAGCATTGTCAACATTGCGACGGAATGAATCGACCAAGTCCACAGCAGTGTCGGGATGAAGACCAAGACGTGCTCTTTCACCCCATCTTGTTTGAGTGACATTAATATCAGCGGCTGCTGGGAAACCATCCAAAGATAACTCATACTGGACTTGAGCAAGTCTTTCCATGTATTGGAGTGCAGATTCATGAGATAGCTGCTTTGGGCGATCCATCAAAGCCTTTCGAGTATCAATACTAGACGTGGTATGATGGTCAATTTCACGGAGAAAAGTTGTCCATTGTTGATGTGGCGTTTGAGGATTCGCTGGATTCACCACAAAATACTTTGCCAGATCGTCATCAAGAAACTTCACCAGTCCACCACGAAGAATATCATTATATTGATTGTGAATCATAGTCTGAGTGTTGAGATCTTTCCAATCTTCACGAGCTGGGATTGAAGGTAAAGCTGGTTGGTAGTTGGCATCACCAGGGGCACCAACAGCTACCACAGCAGCAACTGCTGCAATTCGAGTTGCTGGGAATTCAGCCGCAGTTGGGCTGGAAAATCAGTGGTAAAACGATCCATTCCCTTGGCATTGAGATGATTTGGCCGCACCATACCCTTTCCAGGTTCCAGAGCATTGAGTGCAAAACTGGCTGTCTGAAGGAATTTGTGAAAGTGAGTGGCTGCATTGGCGCGAGACAATTTTCCAGCTGGAACAGTGTTGGTTCGAGTGGACATTGTAAGAAGAGAAGGCTGGAGTCGAGCAAAGACAAAGAGTAATCCAGCAAATAGAAGCGAGGTGTAGAGCTGTTGAGACTCTTAATCAATGAGAACCTCGGAGACGAAGCTCGTAATAGTAATGCTTGTAATTTGGTTCGTGGCCTGAGTGTTGTTGCAATAAGGTAAGCAACAGATGCGGCAAGGCGACGAGAACCCAAATGACAAACCTGAGTGTTGTTGCAATAAGGTAAGCAACAGATGCGGCAAGGCGACGAGAACCCAAATGACAAACTGGTAGATCGATTATATTTAGAACTTCGATAATAAGAGAATCATTTACAAACAAAAGAGAATTACCCTGAGTGTTGTTGCAATAAGGTAAGCAACAGATGCGGCAAGGCGACGAGAACCCAAATGACAAACTGGTAGATACCAGTATCAAGAGGGGAGTCCCTTGCTTCTTATACACTCAAGGGAAAGGGAGAGATTTAAGGAATGATTAAATGGAGTGATTAAATGGACTTTCACTTGGTGTAAAAATAGTGGGAGGCACCAAGTGGACTGTGAGACACTGAGTGGACTGGAAACTAGAGAGAAGAAAGATAACCCGGAAAGGAATTGTAGAAGATAGGCAGTATATCTCACACTAAGTTGACCCTGGACAGCATATCCCATACTACTGATACTGTGACTTCATCAACGAACTGAGTGCAGAAGATGCACTGTTGAGCTTAAACTGTTGATCTTGATAATGAGCATCCTTGACGCGTCGATCGTGGTCGACTTGAGCGTCTCGAAGATCACGAGTATGCTACGTCCTTAAATGCATTCAAATCAGTTCAAGATCATTTAATGCTGGGTTTAACTTGACTGCGCATCTTGGATTTCACGGAGATATCTTCTCCATCCATGATAGCGACAGTTGGATCAACCAACAACAGACTGTATTGGTACATCAGAATGGTGTTCGACGGCTGCATTAGCTGGAATAAGCAACGGGTTTCCTTGTTGTTGTTGCTGAGAGGTCTGAAGAATTGGAGCAGCTCCTGCAGCAGTGTTCAAATTGCAGTGATCGGCAAGGGTCAATTTTTGGCAGCGTATATATTCCCTCTTATACAGTCAGACATACAAGCTGGCTGACGAGATTTTTTGTAAACTTACCAACATAGAAATTGCGCTGATATTGCGTATTCCACTGTGCGATCCAGCCGGGTGGAAGCATTTGCTGCTGCTGTGGTGGAGGAGAGTATCTGTTAAAAGCTCATTTTTTGAGCTTTCTGTAAATGACGTGTCTTGGTAATCGAACGCATTGCAGCTGATGCAAGGAAACCAGGATAAAGAATTCGGAAAATAGAAATAGTTAACCAATGCTTTTACTCTTTCTTCTTCATACTTCTCAAATGCAACGCAACTAAATGTTGGTTCGCACAATCTTCGTAATTTCTTTGGCTCTCTCTACTTGATCGTTCATAGTCTGATGAGCATGCTCAACAGTTCGGTTATAGTCAATTTGGGCGTCCTACGAAAAAAAGGGTGAGATACAAGAAGTTTAACCATACATACATCAAGCTGTTGCTGCAAGCTCTGTCCATGGCTCACTTGACTCTGCACCGCATATCCCATATTGGTAATACTGTGGCTCATAATCGAAGAGAAGGCAGTTGACGCACTGTTCAACTTGTACTGCTGGTCTTGATAATGAGCGTCCTTCACCGACGGTCGTGTTCAATTTGGGCATCACGAATAGCACGAGTGTGATTGGTCCTATGGGTTTCGAGGTCAGCCTTCGGAAAGATACGAATAATGAACTCAACTGAGCATCCTGGATTTCGCGAAGATATCTTCTCCATCCATCCAATACTTCAGGCTTAGATCCAGCGGGTGGTGCCTTCATCAACGATGGAACGTGCTGTGAAATACAAGCTTTGAGAAACGTATAATATCCAAGTATAACGCACCTGCGACAACTCCAAAGCAATGGCAACAGTTGGATCAACAGTTCCAACGGCTGGCTGGATTGGACACCGAATGGTGTTGAACCGTAGCATTCGCTGGAAAAACAGCGGGTTACCTTGTTGCTGCTGTTGTGGAGTCTGAAGAATGGAGCGGCTCCAGGCTCAGCGTTCAGGTTGTAGTGATCAGCTAAGGTGACCTTCTCTCCAGGAGCACCAACGCTTGATCCTGGTGGGGTCCAGCAGGAGCAGCAAATTCCGTAGGAGGAGGACAGGAGGAGGCGCGAACGTTGGGGCTTCCCATTGGACTTTCCTGTTGCGTTTCTAATTATATCACTTCAGTTCATAGTCCGCTTGGAGACACACAATTGTGCTGACAAAGCACTACACACTCACCAAACTGCTTACCAACATAAAGTTCCGCTGATACTGAGCGTTCCACTGGGCGATCCAACCTGGTGGGAGCATGGTTGCTGAGGGGGGGAGGTGGGGAAAACCTTGTTGAGGTGGCTGCTGCTGGTATGGAAGGCCATAGCTTGTTTGTGGTTGTCCTGGATACTGTTGCTGCGCTTGTGGGCCCGGGTACTGACCGTATTGCGGCTGGTATGGCTGTTGAGCTTGTTGACCAGGATATTGACCATAAGGAGCTTGTTGTTGCTGCTGCTGTTGCTTTCCAGTCAAGGATCCGAGGAGTCCGCCCAATTGACCCTGAAGATTGCCAAAGTTCATTTTGGAGAAAGTTTATCGTTGGCAAGGTTCGATTTCAAATTGGAAACGAAAGCCACCCTTTCCCTTTGTGAATACACTTTATTCAAGAGTTCTCAGTTCCATGACCTGGAATGTAACTATGAGATCTGAAGAAGTACGATAATCCTCACAAGTCTGAGTCGTCCTTGCACGTTTGATCTCTTGGGTGTCAAATCCACTCGTCGTGCTTGGTCCGGTTTTCCATTAATGCAATATAGAGCTGTCACTGTATCTCCTACGATCTCGAGAGCAGCACAATTGGCGCCATAAGCGCTAGAAATTCCCACGTCAATCACAAAAACCGAGCCATTGCAGCGAGACAAGATTTGTCCATTCTCATACTAATCAAAGACGATTAAAACCAAGACAAGCTTCTCACAAATAACATACCTGAGGCGTATGACCGATAACCATCCGCTTCGCACCCAAGTACTTCAACGCCTTCTTCAACTCCTTACAAACAACAGCCTCCCGATCCAACGCATATCCACGATACCAAAACGGCCCATCTCCTCCAAAAATCGGGTCTCTCCATGACTTTCTCTGCATCGCGTCCCGAACTTGTTTGTTCATCCCATCAACACCTAGTCGAGCCCAATCGGGTGTGATTCCACCGTGCACAAACACGGTCCCGTCGAGTTCTAGAGTCACGTTCGAGAGTGTATTCATGAGGAGTTTGCCAATCCATCCTGATTCGCTCCATGCTTGCTTGCGTTGGTTTCTGCCACCGAAGGATGCGTAGTCTTCTTCGGTTACGTATCGTAGGTCACCGGATAGATTCATGATTTCGTGGTTTCCAAGCAGCGGGTATACGGAGTGAGTTGCGGTTGGGTTTTGGGATTCATTGTACAAGCGTTGGAGAAGTTGGAACAGTTGGATTGTATCTGGTCCTCTATTCGTTGAATTTGGTTTAGCAAATGGATAATGAATTGACCATGATAGAAAGAGAATGCTTGCCTGTCAACAACATCACCTGTATGAACAAATGAAGCATCTCCTCCAACCCATTGCAAGTCCTTGTCTACGATGCCAGCCATTCGAAGAACTTTCTTAACTTGCGGCATATCTCCATGGAAGTCTCCCACTATGCATAGTAATGAGAATCATCATACTCATTTGCAACTTCTCACCAGCGACAATTCGCTTTGGACTTCCACCCACAATTGGCTGCTGCTTACTGCCTAGTGCCACAAGCGCAAAAGTGGCAAGGAAGAGGATGGCGCGAATCATTATTGTTGCTTGCTTTCTTTTTTTGGTTCCTTCTCCAACAATGGAGGCAACAGACGATGCACTGAGGCGAGAAGCAAAGTCGCTGTACGTAAGCTCAAATCAATATCTAAATGATGATCATATCCTCACCTTCCCGATCTTGCGATAGACTCAACCGGTTAAGGTCAATCAAGCATGATGCAGAGTTTGTGTCGCAGATTGCCGCCCGCTTTCCTTCACTGAAACTGGTTGCGAATGAGCGATGCGGGTTGTGGTATATTCCACCTTCGAAGGTGGGTTCTCTAGTTTGTTTGACGTCATTCGTAAACAAGTTTTGGTAGAGAGCTCATGGACATACAGTCTACTTTAAGTCAACGGATGGACACTTTGGAACCTGGAACCTGAGTCTCAAGAGATTGAATTTGCACATATTGCCGGTCATAGTTCAGGATTCGGGGTTTGTTGACACTTGAATGTGAGAATACTTGTCGAACTGACATTGAACTTGTACAGATGTATTATCGTCGATTCCACAAGAAGTGGTAAACGCTTTCCCGACAGTTTATCAAAGACGATTCCTATCTGGTGCAGTGTCCTCAACACAGCTGTCGCAGAATATCGAAAACAAACTTCAAACGAGAATACAGCTTCAGATTTTGCGACTTGGGACACTGACTTTCACAGTCTATCATCTGTTATAAGTCCCTCAGAACACAATCAAATCCAATCAAAGATTCAGTCCCTCGCAGCGTCAGTTCTTGCAACGCCATCCATTGATATGGAATACTTGTCGACACTATTAAAGAAACCGCTACGGCCGATATGGATTGCACCAGATACACATTACTTTAGCAACATTATCGAACCAAACAATTCTGGATACGTTAAAAAGGCGTGGACGGATTCAACAGATTTTGAATTCTATCCTGTCATTTGTGTGAATGCAAGCGAAGTCGCCCACGATGCGAGTCAACGACGGAATGGATTTTATTATGTACAGGGTGCTGCGGATGATCATGAAATGTGGGCTCCAGCAGGGTTGACGCCTGAGACGTTTTGGAGGCATGAAGGGAAACTATTAGAGGCGGGACTTTCGGATATAGATTGTGCAAGAATAGCTAAGGATTTATTGGCTCGGGAAAGGTGGGATGTTGATTGCAGTATGCAAAGTCAGGAAGCTTTGTTTCATTGGATAGGGGAGACTGGAATTGCAATTGGAGGCAGGAGAGCAGGAAGGCCGCCGGAATGTTTGACCAACTTTGATGTGATCATCAATTGCGGGGCGGTGGAATACGATGATATAGCCAACATTTCGGAACAGATGGGAAAACGATATCTGTACCTTGCAATTCCGGAAGGAAAGAAAGGACAACATATGCTTTTTGAATCTATTCCCATTGCGACCCAATTTTTGTTGGAGTCAACGCAGCGATTTGTGAGTCCTCGAGTTTTGGTTCATTGTGCACAAGGTATATGTTTGTTCTGTTTGTTGCCAGTTTTAATTGTTTCATGACAGGACGCGATCGATCAGTGGCAATTTCGTTATCGCTGATGCTGCAATTTTTGAACAACGAGCAGAAGATGGAGTACAACCAACGACGACCACGAGACTCTTTCACCAAAAAGACAATTCAAGATCTGCTTATATATATTCAACAATATCGCCATATTGTGAGTCTGTCATAGTTCTGTGTCTAATCTGACTGTGTCTGATATTGGTAATTTTGCAGGCATTACCTTCACGAGCATTCATGTGCCGCATTAACGACTATTTCCTATCTAGTTCGCGGTTGTAAATAATAAATAAAATATATCTCCATTAATTTGTCATTAGTTGGTGGCTGCCGTTTTTCTTTTCTCGTTTCGCTCAAGCTCCAAACAAACGTTTCCATTTGTTCCAGAAGATCAAGTCCCAAAATGGAACCAAATCGCGAGTCTGAAGGGGCCTCTTCAGGCATTGGCAGCAATGCAAGTTCCGCACCTTCCCGCCATTCCCCACGACCCGCCGACGGTTTCCTAGTTTCAAACGGCGGCCCGCCAATGCACCGCCCACCCTCGAGCGCTGCCGCCCAACCACCACCACCACCGCAACAACAACAGCCAAACCAAAACATGTGGGCCGACTCGGAAGCCTCAGAAACCTCGGCCTTCCCGGGCCAAGTCCCGCGACTGTTCACGCAGCCTCCGCCACCAATCCAAGGCCCTCTCAGGAACCCGCTTCAACCTGCCCCGGCTGGTCCGCGCTACCAGCCAGTGCCGCCTCAGCCAGGTGGCATGCGCTCGCCAATTGCCGTGCCCGCTGCTGTTCAGCCCGTTGTCACCCAATCCTCGGTTGACGTGAAGCCAAGCTCGAACGCGTTGAACGACATCTCCGAAGAACGCACAAACCTTGGAAACACGAGTCTAGTAATGAATCTCCTCAGTGAAATGTGGATTCTGAATGTGTTTGCTATTCTTGGAGGTACTTGGTTGAAAGTGTTTTATTTGGGAGACATTCAGGAGTATGTCGACACTGATCTATGGAACTATGGTTGCTATTGGAAACTAGGTTAGTACTTCATCAGTGTTTGTCGTAGGGTGGAGCTGCTTTGACAACTGACAGCTTTGACATCTCTGACATGATGTCCTCCTTGAACCCTGCGAAACGACTAACTCTAACTCCCCATAGGACTCTTACTTCCGCTTCCATACACTCTTATCTGCTTCTTTGGTCTCACACTACCCTTCCGTACACCAAAGTTTCTGGTGTATGAAGGCGAAAAACGCCGCCGCGTTGATAACCTCTACATTTTGACTGTTACCAAAGGAGACAATCGTGAAGCTGTATACCGTGCATGGAATGCCCACAAGCACCTCGAACGTCTGCACCCCGCCATTCGAGTCCACGTTTTGACCGACGAACCCTACTTCTTTGAAGGAATCAACTGTTACACGTGTCCCAAATCATTCACCACTGGCTCCTCAAAATACAAGGCTCGTGCCCTCGAATGGTACCGTCAAACCATGAACTTTACCGAACACGACTGGATCCTCCACTTGGACGAAGAATCCGTCATTGACGACGAATCTGTCAAACGAATCCTCGAGTTCATCTTTTACGAAAAGGACTATCACTTTGGTCAAGGTGTTATTTTCTATAACCAGTACAAATACTGGACCAACTGGATTTTCACTGTTGCCGATGCATTGCGAGTGGGTGACGACGTGTCGCGATTCCAACTTCAGTACACCTACTTCCACCGCCCTGTCTTTGGTGCGCACGGGTCTTTCTTATTGACCAATGGCCTCGTTGAAAACGCTGTGACATGGGACTTGGGTTCATTGACGGAAGACTATCAATTCGCCATGAAGGCCTGGGACCGTGGCTTCAGATGTGGGAAAATCGCTGGTATCGTTCGTGAACAGAGTCCTCTCGACCTCATTGGATTCATGAAGCAACGTCGAAGATGGTATGTCGGTATCCGTCGACTTCCCAACTTCCTTCCGAAAGTGTGGGCCTTCTTCTGGAGTTTGGGTATTGTGTCTTTGTTTGCAACTGTTGCTAGTATCGGTCTGGGATTCAAGTTCCATTTGGGAACGCCAAGATGGATGGCCCTGTTGATTGACTTTAACTTTGTCAACTTTGTGTGGTTGTATGTGCTTGGAATCTTTTTGCAGGATCTTGATAAGGGGGTGAATCCATTGTTGATGTTGGTGCGGATTCCAATCACTATTGTTGTACAGTTTATTGCTGTTGTCATGGAAGGTGAGTTGAATTCTTTGAGTTTGTGTTTGAAACTGATTACTTTACACAAGGTTGCGCTGTTATGTATGGTATCGTCTTCCCTCCAGCTGACTTTGATGTCATTAAAAAGTAATACGTTGGACGTTGGACTCATGGCCTGTGGCCGAAACAAGATATTTATCGCTTCTTAATTCTCATGGTGTGATTTGAAAGTAATCCGGGTCTCTCCTTTCTTATTCTGTCTTTAAATATATGCTCTGCATCCCAAATTTGTTTTCCCTTCACCAGTTCCGCTGTCAATGAAAAACCCAGACCCCTTTTTTATTACATAGAGAGAATCCGCCGCCATTCTGCAATAGATTTGGCATTCCATGCCTTCCAAACACCTTCTCCGCGTTCTCGAATATTTCGGACATCTATCACTGGCCGTGCAAGAATTTCTTTCAATTCAGTGATAGAATCGAAAACATACACGTAATCATGCATATCTTCATACCAATATTCCACATAATCCTGCCAATTAGAAACACGATGGCCTTCGATGATGTATCCCCCCAACTCCCTTGACAAGAAAAGCCGCTTCGATGGAACAAGCGTCACGACTCCAAACAAAAGGTTTTCGTACATCTAAGAGTTAAATCTTAATACCCTTCAAAATAATTTCATTTGCCTGTACCTTCATGGTGGAAGCCTGATAAGGAAAGTCTATGAAACACCTGAACTGACTCAGAGATGTTGGTCCTCCGTAATTGCGCGAAAACACTGACACGTTGATATCGTTGCGCATAAGCCAAGCAATAAATCTGGATTCATCATAGTGATTATAAACGGCAGGAAGTTCAGTTACTTCTTTTGGAAACGGTTTCACAACTGGCAGCGTCGAATATCCGACAGATCTTATCAGTGTGAACTTATTTGAGGGTTAGGCTGTTTCCGCTGATATCGAGCCATCATACCTGTCCAATGTCGGAACCTAACGCAACTTCAGCATATTTGATATCAAATGGGTTGTTTGCCGTCCAAATAATTTTGGGGATTCCTCGACTTCTAGCTCCCAATTCATGACTTTTAATAGTCACTCGACGAACTAATGCGTGATAGCTGGGTAACTCCAACGGCTTAAATCCAAAGTCGAAGCGATTCGTCGTCATCATAATGATTCTGCGTATTTGACATAGACGTGTTGTATTATCCGTTTCGTTTGACTCTGTTGTAGTCTTGTTGATGATTCTGTCAAGGTGTTGAAGCAAGAAACGAGAGTCGGGAATCGTATCACCCACAACCACTGTATCAAACGACCTATTTTTAGGAAATTTAAATGATTGAATTGGGTATATCATGTTGGTTAAACAAACCTGCAGAAGAAGTCTCCAAGGTTTCCATGGCGATTCACATCCTCTGCACGTCTTTCATCCACGCCATAGAACCAGAACGCACGTGGATTAAATTCAGAAAATTGTATGCCCAACTGATGCGTGACGTATGCGAAGTCGTCAGAAGTTCCATGATGCCCATTGATAAATGCGATTCGTCCTCCCAATGATGATGCTTCTCGCGGACGCGAAGTATACCGAGGATCGGTTGAAAGATGCGGCATAGGGATACGTTTTGAGCTGTTGTAGCGGAGAAACGATTTGACGTTGGGCGGTTCGGACACAGGCGTCAGAAAGGTCCAGTCGATTCTGTTGGAGTGACAGTCAATACACTACTTTACTTGTTATAACTGACTTACCTGTCAGCATAGTCCTGCTCAATTATATCAAGAACTTGAGGGGCTCTGCGTGGACTCATGCTACGCCAGGATGTTTGAAGAGGTATTGGTTTTGATTCATGGGAAGACTGCGCATATGGCTTCACTGTGATTCTGGTGATAAGAAGAATACATCCAAGAAAGAGAAGACCAGCTTGTAGTTTCGGGGTAAACTTGAACGTTGGTGTCAGTTTGACAACCATCGATAGAATCAAACTGTTTTTTTTCGAACCTCAAAATAAGTGGCCGAACGAGTTTCAAATCTGATCTCTTGTTCTGTGGATGATTTAGCGCCCGATCGGGAAAGCCGGCAAGCTTCAACGAATGGAGATTGAACTGTTATCATCCTCATTACTTCCCTCACCCGATTGGCCTCCAGCAGTTCAAACGATCAAACTATAAACGAATGCAGTACTTTCAATAATGGGTTCAAAACAGATCTTGGAAGCGATAGCTGAACCGTTATGGTGAACCCATCCCAGATGGTACCATACTCCAGAGAAGGATCAAGAACAGCCTTTTCCTACCAATGTAGCCATTAAGTGATGCCACCACCTTAATGCTCGTTTGCAGTGAGGTGGCTTCTTATCAGATTTTCCGTTCCAGGCGCCAGCCGCCACTTTGAAGCTCTTCGAAGAAACTCTCCAAAAACTCAACGCTGTTCGTGTGGACCCCTCTTTCAACGCCCTTGCGAATCATTCTTTCTCTGATCAAGTCCCCTTAAATCAGTTATACTAAACCCACCTCCACCTTCTTTCTCCAGATGACTGTCCCAATCGAGGCGCACCAACCACCAGCCCGTCTCTTCGACAAAGACGAATGCCCAACCCCACACGTCTCGTCGCTTGAGCAGTACAAACAGATGCACGCCGAGTCAATCACGAATCCAGTCGGCTTCTGGCGCCACGTACGTTTTGTCCCCTCAAACTCGCCTTATCTACCCTTCTTTGAATGAGCCACCCTGCTCCCCTGTCCCTCAATGGAACCTGCTAACACCTGATTCTCGTAGATGGCCAAGACCCACATTGACTGGATCGTTCCTTTCAAGGACGACAACGTCACTCAGGGGTGAGTTTCACAGTGAGCCAAGAAGACTCGAAATCTGACCACTTATCAATCCCATCAACAGAGGATTCGCTGAGGGTGACATTGCCTGGTTCCCATCTGGTTCCTTGAACGTTGCTTACAACTGTATCGACCGTCACGCCGCCAAGGACCCTAGCCGCGTTGCCTTGATCTTCGAGGCTGATGAGCCTGGAAACCACGAAAAGATCACTTACGGAACTTTGTTGCGTGAGGTCTGCCGTATTGCTAACGTGTTGAAGAAGTACGGAGTCAAGAAGGGTGAGTGGCTTTGGGTTTTTATTGGTCATGAGATTCTAACTCTGGTTGGGAAGGTGACCCTGTTGCTATTTACATGCCAATGGTTCCTGAAGCTGCCTACGCCATGTTGGCTTGTGCCAGAATCGGAGCCGTTCACAGGTAAGAGGGTGTCATCAAGTTCTCCAAATGAAGGGCTCTATCTCTAAATTTTTCGTTCTGTAACAGTGTCGTTTTCGCTGGATTCTCCGCCGATGCTTTGCGAGACCGTATGGTTGATGCCAACTGCAAGGTTCTCATTACCGCTGATCAGGGTCTCCGTGGAGGAAAGGTGGTTCACTTGAAGAAGATTGCCGACGACGCTCTCGCTCAGTCCCCATGTGTGGAAAAGGTTATTGTCTTCCAGAGAACTGGAGACGAGAAGGTTCCTTTCTCTGCCCCAAGAGATGTTTGGTGGCACGAGGAATGCAACTCTCAGCGTCCATTCTGCCCAGCTGAGCCAATGAACGCCGAAGACCCATTGTTTATGCTTTACACTTCCGGAAGGTTTGTTATTTGAATACTAGATTGAAGGAAAGCTGATTCTCCTTTTGCATTCAGTACCGGAAAGCCAAAGGGTGTTGTTCACACCACTGGAGGATACTTGCTCGGAGCCATTGCCACCAGCAAGTACATCTTTGACCTTCACCCAGGAGATGTCTACGGATGCATGGCTGACGTTGGTGGATTACTGGACACACTTACATCGTCTACGGTCCACTTGCGAACGGAGTCACCACTGTTCTCTTCGAATCCACCCCAACTTACCCAGATGCTTCTCGTTTCTGGCAAACTGTTGACACCCACAAAATCACTCAGTTCTACACTGCCCCAACTGCCATCCGAGCCCTCCGTCGTCTTGGAGACGATTTTGTCAAGCCATACTCCTTGAAGTCCCTCCGTGTCCTTGGATCTGTCGGTGAGCCAATCAACCCAGAAGCTTGGGACTGGTACAACACTGTTGTTGGACGTGGCCGATGCGCTGTTGTTGACACTTACTGGCAAACTGAGACTGGTTCCATCATTGTCACCCCACTTCCAGGAGCCATTGCCACCAAGCCAGGAGCCGCTACTCTTCCATTCTTTGGAGTTGACTTGGCTGTGTTGGATGCCACCACTGGAAAGGAGATTCCATGGGATGGATCTGAGGAGATCACTGGAGTTCTTGCTCTCCGTCAGCCAACCCCTTCCATTGCACGTACCGTCTTTGGTGACCACAACCGTTACCTTGACACATACATGAGACCTTACAAGGGCTTCTACTTTACCGGAGACGGTGTTGCTCGTGACACTGACGGATACTACTGGATTAAGGGACGTGTTGACGATGTCATCAACGTTTCTGGACACCGTATGTCTACCGCCGAGATTGAGTCTGCGTTGATCACACACCCAACTTGTGCCGAGTCTGCTGCCGTTGGTATTCACGATGACCTTACTGGACAGGCTGTTGTTGTCTTCTGTACCTTGAAGTCTCACCACGCTGACGAGTCCTCTGTTGCCAACGCTTTGCGTACCCACGTTCGTACCCAAATTGGTCCATTCGCTGCTCCCAAGGCAATCATTATTGTCCCAGACTTGCCAAAGACTCGTTCCGGAAAGATTATGAGACGTATCTTGAGAAAGTGTGCTGGAGGAGAGGTTACTTTGGAGGATGTTGAGGATGACGAGGCGATTAGAAACAAGTTGGGAGACGTGAGTACTTTGGCTGATCCTTCCATCATTACGATCTTGGTGCAAAAGGTCAAGAAGAGCGGTCTCCACAAGTAAACTGATGGACTTCTTTTTCCTCTCATTGTTCTATACATGGTTCTTTTACGTTTCCAATAAACTGTTATTTGTTCAACTTGTTTTGAGAATGGCTTGGCTCACAAAAAGATGAGCGAACCAGAAAGCACAACACCGCTTGACTCTACCGCCGACACCGTTGTCGTAGAAACAGTTGTCACTACTGAAGTTGTCATTCTCGAGGACGACAAAGCCGAAGAAGCCATCGCGGCCACCGAGTCCGTCGCTCAAGCCGAATCAAACGAGTCGTCGGATTCGGCGGCGCTGATTGCAGATTTGCGGGCACAAGTTGCGGCGCTGACTCAGAAAGTTGCGTCGCTCGAGGCAAAGTTGGCCCTCGCCGAACGCGCAAACGAGGCCGCCGCTGCCCCGCGTCTCGTCCACGTGCGTTTGTTTGATTTGGTGTAACGCTGCCTGTTCGATATTGACTGTGTTTAAATGGGTCAGGCGACAAAGGCTCGTGCTGGGCCGAGGAGGGCAAAGGCTGCTTCCACTGAAGACCATGCCGATCAGGAGAACGAAGAAGCCCCGAATGCGGTTTGTTTCCGTCTTAATAATCGCTGTATTTCCTGTATTAATCGATCATGATGCAATACAAAAGAATCGTGATGCAACGACTCCAGAACCTCACGATGGGGCTGAGAACGAAGAACCAACGACTCCACAGCAAACCATACAAAAGAAAATCGCAACGATGGGAGGTGTATCTGCTTTTGGAGGTGCCGGATTCAACCCATTCGCTGGCGGTGCATCCCCAAACGTCCTCTTAAAATCGAGAAGCAGTGTCACGAATTCTTCTGTTGGAGGACCATCTGAAGCGGAAGCTGCTGAAGCTCTTGGGAAGGCGGATGAGGTGAAGGAATGGGTTGGGACAACATTGGGAGACGAGAACGTCAAGAATGCGACCAATGAAATATTTTGTGGGGAGCTGTTGAAGGACGGAACTCTGTTGTGCAGGTAAGAATATTTGTGCTATTTTGGATTGAGGATTTAAACATATTCTTCTGCTTCGGTTAGACTCTGTCCACTGTCTTCCCTTCTCACGCTGCCAAGTCCAAACCTGGAAAGTTTCTCTTTGTGCACAAGGTGAATCTTTTTCCTATTGCTTGATGCTCGTGGTCAAAATAACAGAAAGAGAACATAGGAAAACCTGGGAAACTACTTCAAGGCTTGTACAGCAGCTGGAGTCTCTCAATCTTTCGAGTACGAAGACTTGATTGACGAGAAGCGATATGGCTATGTGTTTTGTGAGCACATCGATTCAACGTATCTGTCTTAACAGTTTCTAATCCCTTAATATGCCAGCTCAACTTCTCAGCCTCAAACACAAAGCTGAACAAACAGCAATCACCGAATAATTCGTGACATATTCGATATGAAACAAATTGCATTTATCCTCATTTGTGCGTAGTTTGCCAATAAAATCGCCTTGACCGAAAAAGTCGCTTCTACATATCTTCAAATGTTGTATCGAGCTCTTACTTTAAGTGTGGGCTGGATTCTTGTCCCTGTGTCTTACTTGATTCTTAGGGCCAGGATGCCTTCAACTATGAGTTTTTTGGCTTACAATTTGAGGTCATTCTCAATTTGGATATTACTTTGGACTGTTAAAAACTGCACTAGTTTTACAGTATATAGTGTAGTGAGTGAAAGGTAGATAAGGGAGTATGTCCGAGTGGTCTAAGGAGCTGGACTTGAAATCCAGTATGCTCTGCATGCGCAGGTTCAAACCCTGCTGCTCTCGCTATTTTGTCAAAGTAGGGCATATCGACACAGGCAGGAGACCAAGTGAAGGGTGTGTAGGGAGTTTCTCTTCCGGGTTGCTTTAACTCTTACTGGGTGCGCTCATAAGATAACGGCTTCATCTTCATTTGATTCTTGAATCCTCACTGGTGGGTCATTCGCATACCTTACTACAATGAAATAGTATTAACCCAATCTGCGCAATTTTTTAAAACAACCTGTTTCTGCGAGTATCTTTTAAGCATGAATGGACAGCTTTTATCATTAACATGCATGGTTTACAGAAAAAGAACATGGTAATGAGAGTAAAAGTAGGTCGTACCCGGATTCGAACCGGGGTTACGGGTATCAGAAACCCGGGTGATCACCACTACACTATACAACACAACTGCGGAAGAGGGTGCTTAGTTAATGTCCGTAAAACCAACTCTGGCAAGCATTGAGCCTTCTGAAATCCCAAGGACCCTCTCTTTGCTTTGAAACTGTTGAAACCAAAGCCCAGTGTCATTACACTTGCAATCTACTTCATGACAATACGAGCAGATGCAAAAAGTATATCAGAGGAATCCTGATGATTCGTTTTTTTGTTATTGGGTCTGTTAAATTACATTCAGAAAATGAAATAACCTCTAGCATACCTATTCACAATTGTACTCCATCATCTCTCGAGGATGCACTCTCTGTTTGCATGGAGGTATCACCACTGTTTCATCTTCTAACCACATCAATTCCTTGACTATATCCACCTGCTTCAATCAGAGGCCAGATTACACTATACAACACGCACCTTTAAGAAGGTTCACTGAAAATAATGCTGAAACTTACTCCGGCAAGCATTCAGCCTTTTGAAATCCCATCACCCACTTTTATGATTGTTATTCACAAGTATCAGACACATACACAGTAAAAAGGACTAATCCAAATGCACTCTGAATCTGGGCTGTTCCCGCAGCAAGAAAAAACCTGGAGTCTCCCCTCATTGCACTTGATAATGAAGTCTCCACTGCCAACACTTTCTCATCATTTTCATGGATAACAATACAATTGTAAATAAAAATACTACAGATTGTTTCATTTTCTCGAGGCGTCAGATTCTGAGTTCTGTTTCTCTCTTTCTTTTTTCAACACGACTTAGGCCCCGTTCAGCGAGCAAAAACCGTTTTTGGCCTATTTATCGATAAATTGTTTATTTCCTGAAAGGCCTATTTATCAATAAATTCGCTTTCCCTGTTTATTGATAAATAGCTCAGAGCTGTTTATTGATAAATTCCGGCCATAAATAGCCATAAACAGCGATAAATTCGAAAATAGCGTTACATTGATTTAAATTGGTTTATTGACATTCAAACAAGGCCTCATGAATCCAAAATACTCGCCATTTCAAGATGACCCATAAACATGGAACGTAGAATCTCGATGTTTCCAGGCTTGTCAGTCAAGAATAACATTTCAGAGGTGGGTCTGAGTCATAATGGTCGTTACTCATCGTTGCTATTCCTCCAACATGGGCTCAACCCTATTGCCCTCATCGACAGCCGCCGCGAAGACGTCCACGGCGGCGCAGTTCTCCTTCCTGAGCTCTACATTGAACGCCTCACTTGCAACAACCGCCTCGATTCCCTCTACTCCAACGTCACCGAATCAACACACGCACTGCTTTGTCTGGAGGCTACGCAACAAGTAACAGGAACAACATTCCTATACTCCATTACCCATTAGTAAAATAAAACACTCAATGCCAAAACGTAAAACAAGGATCAATCTACTTCCCTAAACTTTGAGGACGTTGACGCAATATGGAGGTAAGGAGTGGAAACAAAGAGAAGAGTACGGAGAAACGGGGCAATGGCTTCCAGCATGAGAAATAAAGGAGTAGGGGGAAGGATCACGTCTGCCGTTGATGTGTTCAACAATGAGAGTGAAGACATCAAAGGCGACGATTGTACGTATGCGCAGGCCAGAAACTTGTGTTGAAGAAGAAAAAGATGGGGGGAGTGGAAGGTGGCAGTGTGGCTGTGTAAGAAAAATTTTCCAATTTGAATTCAATCAGAGCCCTCACCACTTCTTCTTTTTTCTTCAAGTTCCCAACCCTCCTTTCCAACTCCTCTCCCTCCCTCTCGCATACACAATGGCCCTCGTCAATCCTGTCAGCATCCCATTTACCTTTCTGCATCTAGGTATGTTGTTGATTCCTCTCCGTTCTTCTCCCGTTGCCCTCTTGTGTTCGTTATTTGTCACCGTCTGTTTTGTGTCAGTGGTTGACGCTCTGTCTCTGAATGTATACGCTTGATTCAAACTTGGGATCGCTCTAATGCCTTGCTGCTTTCAATTGACATTGTGTTATTATAAGTGAGTAGTGTATCGAACGATGATTGCAGATTTTGGCGATTGAAGTTACAGTAGTCGTGATCATCATCAGCACTTCTCTGTTAATATGTATTACGAGATTGGTGTGTTCAAATAAAAGACTGTGTATTACATCATCTTTGCATTGTTGGTGGAATTGGTGGAATTGGTTGAAAATGGTAATAAACAGGGCCAAAAGCAGGTCCAGAGCTACTTATGGAATTTATGGAATTTATGGCTATTTATGGATTGTCATAAACTGTTTATGGAATTTGTGAAAAAAACGATTTATTGATAAATAGTTTATTTGACATAAACAGCTATTTCAGTTTATTTCTAATAAACAGTTTATTGATAAATAGCCAGTCCATAAATTTCGATAAATTCACATAAATCACCACCAAACAAATAGCAATTTTTTCTCGCTGAACGGGGCCTTAGTTAACAACATGTCCACCCTACAACTTCACGCCACAGCAGCTCGAGTCGTGGAGCAGTGCCTCTCAAACCAAAAGAATCTCTCGATCCGTCGAATTGTCGAAGGAGTGTGTCAAGCCGCAACGGATAAAGAGCGAAAGGCCGTGTTCGCAATCGTCTGTCAAGTCCTGAAGTACAAAGAACCAGTTTCGACAATCATAGCCAACTCTGGAATCAACCCTTCTGCTTTAAAGGGAAAGAAATCGTCGATCTATCTAGTCCTCATCTATGAACTTCTGTTTGGAAAGGGCTTCAAATCAGCGCCGTCCCAACTCCGAAACCTTGTCATCCCGCACAAGACGCGACTCACAGCGGAACTAGCCAAACTGAAGATTAAAAGGCGGGCAGTGAAAAACGAAGATTTGATTCCCGAACATATTCGAAATGCTGTTGTCCTTCCTCGATTTGCAAGAGTAAACACACTCGTGACGACCATGGATCAGTGTTTGAAAGATCTCGCCAAGAATGGATATGAACTTATTGAATACGAAGATGGCATGGACCTGTCTAAATTGAAGTTAGTTCATTGACGCGACCTAAAAAACTGACTGCTGATTATGATTTAACTGAAGGCCGAAGACGATGGTGAAAGATCCCCATATACCAAGTCTTCTCGTATTGCCACCCAATTCGGATTTTCATAATCACGAACTCTTGTTAAAAGGCCATATCATCCTTCAAGACAAGGCCAGTTGCTTTCGTACGTGCTTTAAAGCAATAACATAGTTGTTCTAATATTTCGATCAAGCTGCGTTTATTCTCAACCCTCCAAAGAATGCAACAGTGATTGATGGATGTGCTGCACCAGGAAACAAAACCTCTCAGTTGTCGATGATCATGAATAATACTGGAACAATTCATGCCTTTGACAAAGATTCAGCTCGTCTTCAAACGTTAATCAAGTTAACAGGTCGTTCTGGCTGTAAAAGTAAGTTGTACCTTGAATTAGAAACATCAACTGATTCGACTCAGACATCACCCCAAAGCGGATGAGTTTCCTAGATGTAGACCCTAATGATAAAATGTATGCTGGCGTTGAATATATTTTGCTCGATCCTTCGTGTTCTGGATCTGGAATCACCAGGCGATTAGACCACCTTCTCATTCAGTCCGACACGGCCACCGCAGAAGAAGAAGAGCTGGATGAAAATGGTGGCATCGTGAGTGGCGAGGCTCGTATTAAGGCTCTGGCAGACTTCCAAGTGGAAGTGCTGATGCACGCTTTCAAATTCAAGAAAGTCAAGAAAGGTAAATGAAAATTACTTGACTAGTCTCTCTTTTCTGATGTATTTGTAGTTGCATATTCCACTTGCTCGAAACATCGTGAAGAAAATGAAGGTGTCGTTGAACGAGTCCTGGCTTTGCAATCCGACTTCAAACTTGTGAAAAACGTCTTTCCTGAATGGAAACGCAGAGGTGTCGATGGATTTGAAGAAGTCATTCGTACTCTCCCTGAGGAAGATAACTGCATCGGTTTCTTTGTAGCACTATTTGAGAGAAAGTAATACTGATACAATAAACTGAAAACTCTATATTATTATTGTCCAAGGAAGCATTATGCCAACGTCAACCACCCACATTCTCTCACCAACGACGTTCTGCATCCTCCTGATTCTGACGGAATTCTGCCTCGAAAGCAGTCAAAGATACACGCCAAAATGGAGGAATACATCGGCCAAATCTCAAACCCTCCGTCTTCTCTTGTCAGTTGTGAAGGTATTGGTTTGCTTCGCTTTGATGCAACGTCAACCTTTGACCTAGAGTCCACCGGCATCGCCAATTGTGCTTAATGAAAAGCTATCGGAAATCCTTGTTGACTTCCCAGACGTCTCGTTGTCGTCCAAACTGTTTGGCAAACTCCAAGAACTCGAATCTATTACACACCTTGACAAAGCATTTGATGAAGCGGAGGCACTTATTGATAATGGAATGAATGGGCAAGACTCGAGTCTGGAAGGCGCCTTGATGCTGGTGAGCTGTGAAGAAGTAGCGTGAAGGTTTGACTGACAAGGATAAAGAAACGAACTAGCGAATTCGGCATCTTCATCCGACGGCTTGTACTAGACTATAACACGTTTAATTTCGTGGAAATCTCGCGGTTTTTCGATTCAGTCGTTGAATGGAAACAGACACTTCTGTCTCCCAATCCCAATACCACTCTCGAGGCCACAAATACAATACTGGAAGCCGATTCCTACTTAAATAATCAATTAATGATGAAAGATGGAGTGAATGTGAATGGAGAGACTGTGCTGAAGTCAGTGGAAGGAATCTTGAATGATATCCCAGAGAGCGTGAAAGGATATTACGTGCAGTTAAGTAGACTCTATCTAATTGTACTTCTTACCTTATGAAGCTATTAGGTATCAATTGGCACTGCGAACTGGAGACTTTGACACGGCGCTCCACAAACTGCATCAGTTTTTTGATTATAGTGCCGTCCATAGCAAAAAGTAACTGATGTTTGGTATTTAAGACACTTCTTTTAAGCATTATCTGTGCCTTCAGGAGTATGCGGCAATATGCACCTCTCCACCTTGCCCACCTTCACGTCCACTTTGGAAATCTCAACCAAGCAAGTGCGATGCTCCAAGAATCTATGTCAGCTGCGCGACTTGCAAAAGATCAGGAATGTCTGAATCATTGTCTCAGGTATACATTCTCATCCAATATCAAAACCAACTCAACACCAAACCAGCTTGATGCATAAATTGACACTCTTGAACCCATCTCCCAAGGAATCAACAGACGCTTCCGTGAGCCTTCTGGATTCTCTTGTAAAAAGTGCAGCTCTACACAAAATGCCTGGCGTGCAACAAGAGGCTGAACTGGGACTCACAGAAACACTTATATCGCGACAGGATAAGAATTCTCCGGGAGCTGTGTTTGAATCGCTGAAACGGGCTAGGATGGTTGGTATTCCTACAGCAGGAGAAGACGTAGGTGAGAGCAGCGGGACTGGGAACGCTGTTGATGTCTTGAGTGCTCGCGTTTGGGATATGTATGGTAATATGATTCGTTGAGGATGTTTTATACTCAGTTCTGACTCGCGCATTCCAGGGGTGTCCACTGTTGCCGACTTGCACTCGCGGTTTGTTGAAGGACTTGACGACATTAGAAGCAAAGATGTGGAGAGCTTGGAGGGCTTAGTAGAGGGGTTGGCAATGAAGGCAGAAAAGGTCAGCAGCGTCTTACAGCCAAATGAAGACTGACTCCAAATAGGAATTCTTTAATGGAAACATACCAGCCTCGAAAATACTACTCGAAGGTGCGAAAAATCTTGCCAACGAGTCAAACGTTGTTCTTTCTCGACCATGGCAATATGTAGCTTCGAAAATCGAGTTTTGCCTTGCACTCAACCGTGGTCGCAATTTCGAAGAGGTAGAACGGAAGTTAGGAATCGTAAAGAGCTTTTCAGAGTATCGATTACGTTCGATTTGGAAGCTAAGTTCCTGGAAGCACAAATGCTGAAACAATTTGGAGAAACGAACACTGTGAGTGGTTCTGGTTTTGTAACCAAAATCTTATATCGAGATTCAAAGGCAATTCAAATGGTCAATACTCTTATTCAGTCAGCAGAATCTCTTCAGCGAGAGCCGCTTTGTATTCAGTATCAACTTTTCCTCGCAGATTGCCACTTGGTATATATTTACATTGTGCGTACCTTAAACTTATTTGTACCTGATTCCAGTCACTGGATTCTCCGAAAGCAGCGTTGCCGCACATTCAAATCGCATTGACAACGTCCCAATCCTTTTCTCAACATCAACAAACGCGAAAATCGTATGTAAGCCTGTCTCGCTATTTCTAAAAGTGAGGAAAAACGAAATGGCTCTGCGGGTGTTGGAAAAAGTGCAGGGATCTGTTTTAATCAATGGTGTAAGTTCGTTTTCCTGTTATGTCGCCACCACGAAAAATATCCCTAAATTAAATCTTAGGATGCTACAGAGCGAGGCGTTTTGCAAGAAACGCATGCGGAGTGTCTGTGGGGTGTTTTGACAGAGGACGAGTCGCAAGGAAGTGTGGCTTCTGTTCTTCAACAATTTGACGCATCTTGTAAAGGTAGCTTACATATATGCAATAGTGATCTGATATTTGGAATAGCATTTGAGTCTGTGGAAAGTTGGAGGGACGTGCAGCGTGTCGTGTTTAAAAAGGCACGATTCTGGATTTCGTCGGTGGACAGGAATATCGCGACGAATGGGAGCGCGCAGTAAAGCGATTCCGTGAGATGGATAATATTCTAAAACTGTAAATAAACAACGTCTTTTCTTGTAAAGATTGCTTGGTTGAATGTCCAATAGAACGCTGTGGAAAAATGAACACTTCTCCAGTCGTCCCATCCACGAGCAGGCAGACTTCAGAGGCCTCTCTAGATTCTTCTCACTGCTGTAGCAACTGTTTTATTGCAAATCCATCGCTCGCAAAGTGTGGTCGCTGCATGAAAGTCCAATACTGCTCTCAGACCTGTCAATTCGCAGCCTGGAAATCCCACAAGCTCGTTTGCGGAGATTCCGACATCCTTTCCGAACTAGACTCTCTCGCGCCGCCGCACAAATCAGCGAAACAGGAAAGAAGGTACAAGGAAGTCGCTGAAAAGGAACTCGAGCTGTTTCACAAAATGTATCCAACCACTTCAGCGCAAGGACCTTTTGAATCTTACGTGTTCCCTGAGTTATTTTGTGGAAGTGACGTGTCTCTTTGTTTCGGGGAAGAGAAGGGAATACGGTTCCGAGAATATCGCAAGCAATGTGAAAAGGACAGTCGGATTCGCAAGGATTCTGTATGGAGCGCGTGGGTGAAGGAGACAGAGGCTCGGTTGAGAATTGAGGTTGCACATTTGATTGCGAAAGAGAAGGAGAAGGAGCGAGCAAGTAAGATGAACACAAGAGCATAAGAGGACAATAATAACAACATGCGCATAAAGCATATATTCTTCTAATTTATTATTATATACTTACTCTATTGGTTTACTTTGTTTGAAAAGGGCCAACAAAATGACGTCCGAAACACAAGAAACAACAGCCATCGACTTCCTTGCCTCACAAGAACAACTCGAACGAGACGCCGCCGCCGCACTCCCGCATGAAATCGACCAATGTTCGTTCGGCGGCGGCGCGCAGACCAGCAAATCTTCTCGTGTTTGACGTGTCGCGGGCCCGAGACAAACGCTAATGTCGGCGTGTGTTACGCATGTTTTGTGCAGTGTCACACAAGCCACGAAGTTGTTGAGTTGTTTGAGCGGCGCGACTTTGTGTGCGACTGCGGCTCGAGCGTGTGTCCTGGTTTGTTTTGCCGAGTCTTTGCAGTCCTGTATCTTAAATGCACCTCAATTCAACAGTTAAATGTACTCTGCAGCAGAAGTCTGTTGGTGTCCTCAACTCCACAAACAAGTACGATCACTGCTTCAACAACATCTTTTGTTACTGCAAACAACCTTATGACCACGAGAAAGAACCAGACGACTCGTTTATGATGCATTGTATCGTTTGTGAAGACTGGTTCCACGATCGTTGTGTCAAGAACTGTCCTGATGAAGATGCATTTGACGAGTTTGTGTGCAAGAACTGTGTCGCGAACAATCCTTGGTTGTGGACGTACGAGAATTTGACCGAAAATATGGTGTTTGTTGGAGAGGATGAGGATGATGTTGGGGATTCTGGCAATGGGAAAGAGAAACTTTCGAAGCTAATGACACCCAGTCGCAAAAGACAAGCTAGTACCGAAAATGACACTGACACAGATTCTCTTCAGCCTCCATCTTCAGTGAATAAGCGCGTTCGCCAGTCTACCTCCTCTCCTCCTCATCTTCCTCCTCTTCAACACTTGCCCCATCACCCACACTCCCATCCTCGATCCTGCAATATCCAACTCCCTTCCGGCAAATGTTTCGAATCTTCCGATCACGTGCAAACTACCCGTTCCACTTTCTTCCTCGTTATCCGCTAAAACCGTTTCTCACCTCTACTGTCTTGATGGATGGCGCGAAGACCTCTGTGCCTGCCCTTCCTGTAAAGATTTCCTCGCGACAACAAAGCCCTACTCGTTACTTTATCTCCTACCTCCCTCCGCCTCCTCACCCACCTCACCTGTCAAACCTCTCCAACGTCCAGACCTTGACGCTCACAAATCTCTCCTCGACCTCTCCTTCAGTGCTCTCAACAAGATTCCCCGCGTAAAGGCGATCGAGGGTGTACATGCCTACGAACGGATGGCAGCTTTGCAAAAGAGTATTTCAAGCAGTTTGCGGATGAAGGACGCGTTGTTACAAGTGAAGATGTAGTGGGAATGTTTGAAGAATTGAAGAGGCGTGATGCGGAGGGTAGTGGTAGACGTGCGTGATGGATGTGTACAGATATATGCGACCAATAAACTTTATTCCGTACTACCCATATCGATTAAGTGTAGTGCAGATTTCAAAGAAAGTTCCATCAACCAAATCCAATGCACTCACCCTTCCAACCGAATACGGATACGTAAGCACGGGCTTCTCTTCTCACCGCCACCTTTGAAGCGTCTAACGTTGTTTCCGAATGTGTCAATGTCAGGTGCTCCTCGTCGGCGCGGCTCACGGTGTTCCCAATTGTTCTGGCGGCCAAGTCGGCGGCGCGCGCTCCAAAGCCAAAGTGCCGTACCCGCACATGTACGCAACACAGGCCGAATGCGCTGACGACAAGAACAACTTGTCTTCAACTGGTGAGTTCCTGGTCCGGTTGCGCATGACAAATCACAGAAACAGACGCGTTGCTAAGTTGCTAACCTGCCCTGGCCTGCTCAGTTACCAACGCGCTCATCAGAACTTTCTCGAAACTATCCGCAGTTTCTGTTTCTGCTTGCGTGGCGGGGATTCAGTATCCTGTATTGCCTCTGTTGCTGGTGCAACGTGGCTCGTCGGTCGGATGCTTTACGCTTTCAATACCAGTCCGGAGATGCTCGAAGCGCAATAACGGTGTTGCGTGGATTCATTTAGTGGCTTTGTTGACGTTGATTGTGTTGGGGATTTCAACGGGCGTTTCGCTTTCTCTCGCTGCCTTTGCCAGCTCATGAAGGTTATGAAGGGATTTCATTTCGAATAAAGTGTTGAGAACATGTTTCCAATGAATTCTTATGATTAGTCGAGTAGATTGCTGGATCACGACTTGTCATGCTTGTAATTTTATTTTATAACATAAGTAATACCGGATGGAAGTATTGATTTGATTTTTATATGTACATACGTGTTTGTAATCAGCGAAATTCCAATTTCCCACGAAATGCAATCCGTAAGCCAAAAATCATAACTAAAATCACCAATTATGCCAGGCCTCATCACTCTCCTCCCTGAATTCGGCTATGTAAATCAAAGCACTCTTGTCTCCCTCTTGGTCCACCTCTAACCAACCTCAAAGGTAATCGCCGTTGGAACCCTTTCCACAATCTTTCCAGTCATTCTCGGCAGCCAGGTGGGTGCCGCCCGGAAGAGAGCCGGAGTTCCATACCCACACATGTATGCGACCCAACTCGAATGTGCTAACGACAAGAACAAACTCGTCTTCAACTGGTGAGTTTATATACACTTTTTTTGATATTATGAATCAATAACACACACACGCGCGTGCCTTAAAATCACGATCGTAGCTATCAACGTGCGCACCAAAACTTTCTCGAGAACTACCCGCAGTTTCTGTTCCTGCTTACTGTGTCTGGGATCAAGTATCCTGTCATTGCCTCGGTTGCTGGTGTTACTTGGGTTGTTGGCCGGATGCTTTATGCATCCAACTACCAGTCTGGAGATCCATCGAAGCGTAATGGCGGCGTTGCGTGGATTCATTTGGCGTCTTTGCTGACGTTGATCGTGTTGGGGGTTTCGACGGGTGTTTCACTTTCTTGGGCGGCTTTACTCATTGATTTCGTGATGATGATTGATACACAAAATATACAAGTCCAGAGACAGTTGATAAATTACAGTGTGACTTAAGCAGCCCACCAGGCCTGAACAAGTCAGTTCAACTCATTGACACAGTCACTGCCAGTCAGAACATCGTGAGAGGATATCAACTCAGCCAATCAAGCGAGGAACTACTAGAACAAACAGCTACACTGTACAGCTTCATATCACTTTACTAAAACACAGCCAAGTACCACCTTCCTGTTTTCACTACTTCCTTTTTCAGGAAACCCCAAGGAACCCAACCAAAACCAATTGCCCTCAGATTGTAACTGCCAGCCCCCGTATTGTAACAAGGTGCATATGGACAGGAGCTTACTGACATTGCCAACCCATCACCCCACGAGGGAGGAGGGAAGGCGACAGATCATGTTCTTATCATCGCAGGACGTTTAGTTTTGGTTGGATAAGAAAAAAAGAAGGAGGAAGGCGATTTTTGCTATTTATAGGTTGCTGTTTTGG
Organism: Rhizoclosmatium globosum; assembly: GCA_002104985.1. Classification (NCBI taxonomy): domain Eukaryota; kingdom Fungi; phylum Chytridiomycota; class Chytridiomycetes; order Chytridiales; family Chytriomycetaceae; genus Rhizoclosmatium; species Rhizoclosmatium globosum. The sequence goes on along the minus strand of MCGO01000006.1, from coordinate 446,888 downwards.
GAAAATGACGCGAGCATTAATGTTCCGAGATGAGAATGAATCAATCATGTTGGAATGCGTCTGTCACTCAATTAGGAGGCAGGTTAGGAGGACTATTTGGTGGCTGTAAAAAGGATGAACTTGTTCGATTTAAGCAATAAGTTTGACTATTGCCTCTTTCCTAATACTTCGCAAGTATTCAGTTACAATACATCATAATAAACTTCTTCCGACTTTATCCTCTGATTTGAGCCATCAACTTCTTTCTTTTTCTTTTTGCTAATCGAACAAACTCAACCCAACCCAACAACCCCTTCAGCAACACAGTCCCAAACCACACAAATGGTCAAAAAGTACAAGCAACCAACACACACCCGACCCACCTACGACATAACCCACAACCAAAGCCCCTCCTCAAAAGACAACCTCGCAACCGAAGCCCTTCCCAAATCCCTCAAACTCGTCCTCGCCAAATCCGCCAAAATCCAAAAGAAAAAGACAGACGGCTCTAAACCCAAACGCGACAATGAAACAACAAAGATCCAGGCTGGCGAAAGTATCCGCGCCTTCACACGTCGTATCGAATCCGACATGCGGAATAAAGTCAACGCCGCAGCTAAAGCCGAAACCGCAACTGCCCAAAAACGGAAACGGAGACTCGCGGAACGGAAACTGAAGCGGAAGGAGAAGGGGAAGAAGAAGGTTGATAGCGATGACGAGAAGGAGAAGGAGTTCATGACGCCTGAAGCTGTTCCGTTTGGGTTCCAGGCGCAGGAACCGCCGCGGTTGACTGTTGTTCCCAAGAAGGTTGGGGGCGGTGCTGGTGCGCTTCGTGCTGTTCAGGCTGCGATGGAGGCGAAGGAGAGGAAAGAGAAAGACGCGGAACGGAAGGCGAGAATGGAGGCGAAGGACAAGGAACGCGATGCTGGGTTGCCTGCTGTCGGTAGAAAAGTTAAATTGAAGGATTTGCCGCTGGTGAAGCAAAAGAACTTGATGGAGGAACGGCAGAGGGTTATTGATGAGTATCGTAAGAATAAGGCGGCTGGAAAGAATGGGGCTTCGTAATGCTTTTATTAAATCGAGATACCATGCATATTACTTAATTTTTATTTGACCCTATTGATCCCAAGTGTGAGACCAGTACGAAATAGAATAAGCCTGACTCTGGGGTCCACAATCTCCCGACATTTTGTCTCATTAAATGAAGGAACTTGTTTTGAACACACATCATGGACATTTGTGGCGTCGAAAAGCTCCAAGAATAAGGAAATATAGCATCTATACCACGTGATTTAGTAATTCCCTCCGTCTCATTTCGAACATTTAACATACCAGGCTTAGCAATAAAGACATCATCCAAACTCGCAGCCCCCGACTCAAAATACGCGTACAAAGCCTGCGAGAGCACAACAGGTCCCGCCAATTCCTCAGTCCCTTCTTGCACGGCCGCCTGCTCCATCATCAAGTGTGCATAATACATCCAAAACGAATGACCCGGCTTCGAAGCAAACCACGCGTTTGGAATGCTGTTCTTTTCTTCCCACTCTTCTCCCTCGGAACCCACATGCTCGCGAGGACTAAATGGTGATTTGAAAGCAGGGGTCTGTATTGAGTCGAGATTATTAATGGAGCTGTATTTTTGCACTTGTGTTTAGGGTACCGAGGTTTTTGTAACAGACAGCATCAAGATCCGCATACACGCCTCCGAACTTGTGCATATAAAATACGCGGGCGGCATCTGCTTTCGATATCGTTTTGTTGTAGGATTCGTATGTCGACAGGAACCACGGGTAATGCTCTTTGATCAGGTTGTGGTTGTCTTGATCGTCCCACAATATGTACGAGTATTCTGGGTTATGCTTTTTCCAGGATTGGTTCCAGTCTCCGAATAGCTAATTTAGTGGAAGGTGTTAGGGGTTTGTTGTTTTAAAGGAGGCCCTGAGGGCTGATTCACACTTGTTTTGGAATGTCATATGTTTTCCAACTTTGATGGATGATCCTGGGTATTAAGCGCGCAGATTTGTTACGTGGTAGGTTGTCTGCGGTTATTCGGATGCTAGACGAATGTCTGCGGGCTTAACAGGTTTGTCAGTACGGTGTTTGGATGAATGAGGAAGTAAGCTCACACGCAATAGCAAGAAGAATCAAAGAGAGAGCAGCGGTTCCAGCGATGCAGACTAATCGATGTCGCTTTGTCAATATCTTTGGAATATGAACTGTCATTTCTTGTTGATTGTTTCTGTACACACATAAAATCATGCCCCCAATCTCCAAAAAGAAACTGTTTGCCATCGTCTGGGTGGCAGTCAAAGTCGTTGTCCTGATACATTTGTTCGTGCAATGGTCATCAAAGAGTCCAACAGAGACGTGACGCCGACAGGACCAGTACCCACCCCAATCCAATACCGCCATCGAAAGGCCCAAACCATACAAAATACCTGGCATCATACATCAAAGCTGGAAGACAAACAAAATACCAAAAGTACTTGCTTGCTTAGACTCTCTTTAAACTCGCTTACCATTGTACGCTTTGTAGGAGTTCACACAATGGTTCAATGCATGGTCTCAACTCAACCCAACCTACGAACATAAACTGTGGACGGATCAGGATAACTATGATTTGATTGCGGAGCATTACCCGTGGTTCTTGCCGACTACGAATCGTACAAACGACCGATTATGAAGGCTGACGCTGTGCGTGTGTTTTATTTGCACCGATATGGAGGCGTGTATGCGGATTTGGATGTGATTCCTTTGAAACCTATGGGTGCGTTTGGTTGTTTGGTTGGTGTTGACCAACTTGACACTAACTTGTTTTAATTGATGCGGCTGGTTGCAGATGAACTGCTGGGAAATAACGATCTTGTGCTTGCAAAGATGGACGTACCGCCAATGGTTGCGAGTAACCCGGACTCGAATTGGTATTATGTGAATCAGATTCCTAATGCGTGGATGGCGTCGAAGCCGGGACATCCGTTCTGGATGCATGCTGCGAAACTTATGATGACGCTTGCGGAAGAGAAACGGGAAATGAGTGTAGAGGAAATGACTGGGGTGAGATATTTCTGTTAAGACTACGGAATTCGTGGACTTACGAATTTCCTCTACTGTAATGCAGCCTATTGTTATTTATCGGTCGTTTTACGAGTACGATGCGTTGAGGAAGGAAAAGAAGGATGAATTGGATCCCGTCACTCTTGTGGAGCCATACGCGATTTTCCCGTATTCCTGGACACCCATTTCGCCGGATGACTTGCACAGTATTTGCTCTCAGCAGAGTCCCAAGTTCAATCAAGTGGAATGCCTGAAGCAGGTAGATCCAGAAAACAAGTCCTATGCGATATCGTATTGGAGCCATACGTGGGATAAAAAGAGGTCAAGGTACTTCTTCTGGCGGTTATTTGGCTATTGATAGAGATAACGCCATGGGGTACGAGGGTTTCAATAAATGGGTATTGTTGCCAGTATTTTTATTTGATTGAATAACTTAAGGATATCGATTGAGAGACTCATTTCTTTGGAAAAGGAGCCAGCTTCTTTGCCAGTACTTTCTTTTTGTCGTGTGCTAGAATGAGTTTGGAGCGTACCATTGCAATCTGGCGCAAGAACTCGAAATTACAGTTCACACAATCCTGACAGACACCATAAGTCATCACATATGAATAAAAATACCAGATTAGATACCTGCACAACATCCCTAAACTCTCGTTGAACTTCCGTGGAAACACCCAGTTGACTCAAATCAAAGTCCTGCAAGAAAGGATCGTCCATCTGTAGAGCATCAACGAGCCGTACGAGCGGCTGATTCTTTACAGTTTCGCGTTCAATGGTTTGCATGAGTTCGTGGCCCAATACTTTGAGCTGCCTGCTGCGGAGGGTGCGCACATGAGCCTTGTTGTTGATCACGTCAGCTGGGGATTCAAGGGGAGCCCATATTTCTGAGTGAGTGTTGGGGGTAAGTGGTTTTGGTTGATAGGCGAGTGAGGCACACCATCAATGTTGATTCCAGCATAGGGAGACTCGTCCGCATCGTCCTCGTCCTCGTCGTCTCGTTGTTTCCGAGTGATTGTTCTCTTCTTTCCCATTTTCTCGACCTAGTTCGAGTGAGCAACAGTACGAGCCATAGCAGATAAGCAACCTTTGTGTGCTGGTCAGCGCCCCGTCCTAGGGCAACAACGACGGGCCTAAACGCAAAGTTCTGTGGTTCTGCGGAACGGCTGAGCAGCTTTGAGCCGCGGTTCATTGGGCGGTAGTTTGCGGTGCCAAAGTCGTCGTCCATTTGTTGTGTTTTTCAAGAGACAAATAATCTCAAATAATAACCAAAATGCATCCAAACCAAGAACCGCCGCCGCCACCACTTCCGCCCACAACGCCACCCGCCATCGACGTCCACCTTCTCTTTCAAACTCTGTTTCCAATTGTTTCTGCACTCGCGTTTCTCGGTCTTTCTCTTTCCGCCGTTTTCCACTTTCTCTCGTTCGTCGAATGGCGCCGCACGTCGAAACTTGTTCCGCCGCGTCTGAAACAGTCGATTTCGGTGTGGTCGGACGCGTGGACGCGGCGCGGCGTCGCATTGTTCGGACAGAGTTGTTTGATGATTCTGAGGACACAGAACAAGTGCCCCTGCTGCAAACAGATCCGCTCGAGCGTCTTGTCCCGGATCCAAATGTTTCTATATTTGCACATATTCTGTCAGACACACCGGTGATTCTTCGTTGGCTTCCTGTCGCGTGCTTGGTGATTGTTGTTGTGGGGAGTACCGTGAAATACGCGTTATTGGCATATGCTGGAGTGCCTCAAGTTGGATACAATAGCTACGGGTTTTTTTCTTTGTGGATACTGTCGTCGGTGAGTGTTACGTGATTGTGTATGTGATTTAATGTTTGACGTGATTACAAATCCAATGACAGTTTTTGGCCCTTTCCATAGCTACGAGCTCTGCATTTGTGCTTGATCTTGCAGGACCTTCATCTATTGTCAGTACAACATTGTTCTCTATTATCCACCTATTCATCTCTTGGCTTGACGTGTACGCCTTTTCGGAACACAACAAATGGTTGGAATGTATCATATCCTGGATCGACGCGATTCAAATGATTTCTCTGGTGTCTGCAATAGCCGCTAATGGACTTAGATATTCAGAGGAATCACGGCACAAAATTCTGGCTTTGGAGACGTACAAACTAGAGAATAGAGTATGCTTCTACCTTCGTTATCTCCACCTAAAAACAAATCATTAGACGTCTATGGAACTTCAATCTAACTTTTTTTCGTACCTCACCTTCTCGTGGCTCACCCCAGTCGTTCATATGGCCTCAAAAGCAACTTTACAAGCATCAGACATTTGGCAACTCAGGAACTGTGATCAGACAGATTCCGTTTTGATCAAATATGTCCGCAAGAAGTATCAGTCAGTCGCTCAGTCTTTATGTTGGCATGATACAACTGTGGCTGGTCTGGGAAAACGCGGAAGAACAGTTGTCTGGCTATTGCGAGGTCAATTGCTGGATATGCATTTCTCCAGATAGCCATATCTTGTTGTACCGTGTTGCTTCAATTTGCAGGACCATAGTTGAGTCTGAGATAGTCCACCACCAAACCTCTTACACTTGCAAAACAGCTTCATCAACCGCTTACTGAAATCATTCGAATCTTTACCCGATAATCCTAGTCCCACCGCTATACTGGTTCCTTAACATACATTCTCGGATTATTTTTGGCCAATGTGGCATCTGCACTCCTACATGGTCAACAGTTTTTTATCGGGCGACGACAGAGTTCACATGCTCGGTCCATCTTGATTGCAGAAATATATGCAAAGAGCTTGAGGCGCGTAGCAGGGACTGGTAAAGCAAAGGTTGAGACTATTGAAGGATCGTTGGGATTGGAGGAGACAGATAATGCTTCAACGGTGAGTACAAAACTTTTCTGGCACTGCTTAGCTTACTTCATGACTTTCAAGGGTAAAATCATATCCCTGCTGTCTGTAGATGTTGAAAAGATTCGAGAATACGTGTCTTACCTTTATAACCTGATCATCTTCTTTCCCATATCGTTGCTCATCAGCATACTCTCATTGATGAGTATTCTTGGAGTGATTCCAACCCTTTGCGGTCTGTCAGTTATGATTGTAATGGGACCGATTAACTTCATGGTTGGAGGATGGCTGAAGACCGCCCAATCAAGACTTTCAAACGCAACCGACAAAAGAATCAATGCCACTAATGAAGTACTTCACGGCATTCGAATCTTAAAGTGTGAGTATTGTTATAAGTTAATGACGGTAACTAATCACAGACTAAGATCTTTCTTGGGAAGAGAAATTCAGCGAAAGTGTTGAAAAATTACGTGCCATTGAGCTGAAAGAGCTATACCGACTCAATTTAATTCAGTTGCTGTTTAACTCGTCGTCAATGGCTTCTGGACTCTTGGTTTCGTTCATTATATTCTCAGTCCATTCTCTTCAATCTGAAACAGGAAACATGGATCCAGCAACGGCTTTTACAGGACTTTATCTCGTACAGCAGTTTATGGATATTCTCTCTCGACTTCCCTATGACTTGATGTTCCTCTTCCAAGCCAAAGTCGCAATGGAACGTATTCAAAAGTTTTTGGATGAAGAAGAAGTGGCAGGATCCTGTCTAGATGATGCACTTTCCACAAACATGAATCTAACATCTGCGAATGAATCGCAAGTGGCATTTGAGAACGCATCGTTTACATATTACTCAAACTCAACTTCAGATACTTCATCACATCCCATTCTGAAAACATTTCCCTGAACTTCCGTATAAACGCTCTCAATGCAGTGTGTGGATCAACAGGATCTGGCAAAACATCTCTCTGCCTCGCGCTTCTCGGTGAACTCAAACAAACTGAAGGACGTACAATCTTGAACGATGGAACAACCAATCACCCAATTGTAGCCTATGCGGCACAAAGCGCGTGGCTCCTCAACGCACAATCCGCGAAAACATTTTGATGGGAACGCCATACAATCCATCGCGATACCATCACGTACTAGAAGCAGCTGCACTCGTGAAAGACCTGGAAACACTGGAGTGCGGAGATCGTACTGAAATCGGAGAAAAGGGCGTGACACTCAGTGGTGGACAGAAACAGCGGATAAGTCTTGCGCGTGCCTTGTACAGCCAGGCCAAGATTGTGATTCTAGATGACCCGTTGAGTGCAGTAGACGCACCGACTGCAAAGCATTTGATGTTGCATGCGATTAATGGGCCTCTACTTGCAAATAGGACTGTTATTCTCGTTACACATGCTGTGGGGCTCGTTGTACCGTTTGCAGAGTTTGTTGTGTTTATGAAGGCTGGGCAAGTTGTGGCGAGTGGCTCGCCTGCGGAGATTGCGAGGCATCCGGACGTTGCTGAAGTGACTGGTGAAATGGTTGCGGGGTTGAACGAAAGCCCGAGAGTCAAGACTCTGACAAAGTTGCCGTCAGCTGTGAATGTGACTGAAGGAACGAAAGAGAAGGAACTTGTCAAGGAAGAAAAGATGGCATCGGGTACAGTGAGCTACAAAGTTTATTGGGCATATGTGAAAGCTGCAGGTGGAATTTGGTTCGCTTTAGCTTTCTTGCTATCGTTTTGGTTTGTGATTGGGGTGCAGTTTGGGAATGACTTTTGGCTGAAAAAGTGGTCAGAAGCAGGAAAGGGACAATGTGAGGCACTTGATTTGAAGTCGTTGCCACTTATCATTCTATGCAGCTGGAAATACTACATTTTTCAGCGAAACACAGCTTGATTCCATGCTAATTTCGACAATTATACCATGGTCAAATTCTCTCGTTCGCGGAGTTTCCGAAATCACGGCAATGAATTCGCGTCAATCATTTTTGATGACTCTGGAACGAAACGATGTTGTTTATTACATCGCTATATGTAAGCGAAGTTCACTATGCTACTTCTCATCACTGAACCAAAATCATAGACGGACTCTTTGGCGTCGGAATAATTCTAGCGAGTAATTTCAACTCCTTCCTTGCAGTTTGGTGTGCACAGAATGCTGCCAATACAATGCATAAAAACTTGATGAACGCTATGCTCGGAGCTCCACTCCGATTCTTTGAAATAACTCCAATCGGCAGAATTTTGAACCGGTTTTCTAAAGGTTGGGTTTACCTCCCCGAAATTAGCATTGATAAATCGAAATCCCACAGATATCAGCGTGATTGATCAAACAGTCATGAACACGGTTCGTTTCTTTTTGAATCGACTCTTTGTTGGGATTATGGTTGTGTTTGTTGTAACTAGTGGCTCCATGTACTTCCTGATTGCAGTCATTCCCATTGGTAAGCATAATGAAGCATTCGCATAAAATTTGACGTTTATGACAGCTTATGTATCACTGCATATTGGGAAACTATATTTGAACGCGTCTCGTGAGCTCAAGAGGCTGGAATCGGTTTCACGGTCTCCAATCTACAACCAGTTTTCCGAAACCCTGAATGGAGTTGCAACCATAAGAGCGTAAGCCGTATTATATGCCGTAAATTTGCTTTATTCTAAACGTTCCAAACAGGTATCGCCAACAAAACCGGTTCCTCGCTCAAAACAACGCGAAAGTAGATACAAACCACCGCTTTTTCTACACACTTTGGGCGGGGAACAGATGGCTCTGCGTTCGCACGGATTTAATCTCTGCCACTGTCGTTCTTTGTTCTGGGCTCACAGTCATATTTGCCCACTCATCGATTTCAAAAGGATGGGCAGGTATCATTTTACTGTACGCCGGTAAATTCAGCGACGCATTAGTATGGATAGTCAGAATGCATGCTGAAATGGAAATGTCGTTGGATTCCGTTGAACGTGTTGTAGAGTATTCAGAGGTGACCCAAGAACCTGCACGAGTGAATCCGGCATACAGGCCACCTCAAAACTGGCCTCATGAAGGAAGGATTGAAGTCAAGGATTTGTCGATTCGGTATGCAGAGGATCAGCCTTGTGTGTTGAAGCGGCTTAATTTCGTGGTGAAGCCTGGAGAGAAGATTGGCGTTGTTGGAGAACTGGTATGTGGCTCAACTCTTAATTAAGCATGGTTAAGTTATTCGATAGGTGCTGGAAAGAGTACTCTGTCACTTGCGTTCTTCCGAATCGTTCCGTTCTTTGAAGGGTCTATTGAAATTGACGGACTTGACATTGAGAAACTTGGATTACACGATTTACGATCGAAGCTCACTGTCATTCCCCAAGACCCGGTCCTTTTTGAAGGTAATGATCTACAATATCTTCCAATTTGCTCAAACTGTAATAAGGAACACTGAGATCCAACCTCAATCCATTTGATGAGTATTCAGACGAAGAAATGATGCAGGTCCTCAAAGGAACTCACGTACTCGAGTCTCTCCAGCGTAAATCCATTACAAGTCAAGAAACACTTGTTGAATGTGAATCTGCAACCTCAACACAAACCCAACAACTGAAAGAAGCATCCATCACTCTCGATTACCACGTGACTGAAAACGGACAAAACTTTTCTCAGGGCCAACGACAGTTGTTGTGCATGGCTCGCGCATTACTACGTAACACAAGAATTGTGATTTTGGATGAAGCTACGGCTTCTATTGACGGACCGACAGACGCTCGGATTCAAAATACAATCCGAGAGAGGCTTTGGGATCGTACTATTTTCACAATCGCGCATCGATTGCGTAGTGTGGCAGATTAGTTGAGTTTAATCTTGTACTGTTTCACGCGTTTAACGTTTATCTCGTAACTCCGTTTCTACAGTGATAGGATTCTTGTCTTGAATTACGGAGAGATTGTGGAATATGCGTCTCCGTATGAGTTGTTGATAGAACAAGACTTAACTGCCAAACAGAAGACAGGAAGCCTCTGATTACAGGTCAATTTCAGAAAATGTGTCAAGAGACGGGAGAGTTTGATGAGATTATGAGTATTGCAAAGAAGGCATGGCTTTCAAAGAATGAGCCAAATTGATGAATTTTTGATTTCACGCGCACATTCAAAAATGAAACACATAATTTATTTACAATCACAGTTCTCCACAATCTGTAATTGTTACTTTTTTCGTAGTCTTTCCCGATGAGCTTCCTTGCTTCTCCATCTTTTTCACCACATCCATCCCACTCACGACACTTCCAAATACCACGTGTTTGTTGTCGAGCCATTTTGTTTCTGCGAGAGTCAAAAAGAATTGAGATCCATTCGTGTTAGGTCCCGCGTTAGCCATGGAGAGAGTCTACAAGTGGATGTTCAGTGCCTACACTACTAGTAATCAACAATACTCACTCCGGCTTTCACATGCCGTAAGACAAAATTCTCATCATTGAAGGTATCCCCATAAATTGATTTCCCACCAGTTCCATTATGTTTTGTGAAGTCTCCACCCTGACACATGAATTCCGGAATAATTCGATGAAAGACGGACTTTTTGTATCCAAACCCCTTCTCGTGCGTACAAAGAGCCAAAAAGTTCTTTACAGTCTTTGGCACGACATCAGCACGAAGCTCCATAATGATTCTCCCAGCCTTCGTTCCACCAATATCAATGTCGAAAAAGACACGCGGGTTTTCAGTAGTTCGTTTGACTTTCTTTGGCTGTGGTTCATCCGAGGTTCCAGCCTCGCCTTCTGCTGCCACGCCGCCTTCTTCCGTTGCAGGTTGTTGCTGGTCTGCAGCATCATCCTCCGTCTTGAGTGCGTGTTCCTTGAGCCAGTGCTCGTCGGACCAAACAGGTTTACTCGAGTCGAACTTGATTTTGCTCTGTTTCGAGGACGTGACTTTGATGACCTTCCCGAGCAGTTCAGACAAGTGCATGTTGTCGATGGCTTCGCGGGCGTCGTTCGCCGATTCGAATTCGACAAACGCAAATCCGCGATGCACATCTGATGTCCGAACGGAAGAGAGAGAGAAGAGGGAGAAGAGGGTGTTAGCGAAGACTACGCAGCAGTCAGAGCAAGAACAAACGCACTCGAGTCCGGATCAATCGGAAGTTGAATCGAGGCAATGTCGCCAAACGGAACAAAGGCCTGTGTTAACAGTTCGTGCGTTACTTGGGCGTCCAGGCCGCCGACGTGTATCACATTGGAGCTTTTGGCTTCACTCATTCTGTAAAAGAAACTTTCTTTAAACCAAACACTGTCTCTATCTTCAGCTCAAATGGCCCAGCTCATTCCTCTCGATAATATCCGCAAACTGGCTGCACAGGTCGATCCGAGAGAGAAGTTGGACGCTGACGTGGAAATGGTGGCTCTACTCAACACCCTTCTGAACCAACTAAACCTGCATATCCAAACAGATGCTCTTGGATCTCGCAAACGACTTTATTAAGGACGCTGCGACACAGGCGTGTAAACTGGCCCGTCACAGGGGCTCAGACTCGCTTCAAGTCGAAGATGTGATGTTACCTGTGGGTGAGTGCTGCTCTTCACATCACTGGTAGTGTAACACCCGGTTTGTACTCAGATATGAAATGGAAGATTAAAGTACCGGGCTTTAATCAGCATGTAAACTCGCTTTCAGCTAGGCTCGGAGTACGGAAAGTTCCCACACGTACTCACGCGGTAATTTATGGCTATTTTATATTAAAGGTGTTTATTATTCTTATTCTTTTCACTTGAAGGCTATTGTCAGTACTGTCCGTGCAAACATCGCAAATGATTCAAAGAAAGGAAAGGATCGTAAGAAATATGCAAAGAAATAAATGCCTGTAAATAAAAGATTAATATCTGCGTTGTGCATGTGGTTTGATTTCTGATCAGGCCGAGTCCATAGTGCAAGTCTAAGAATGTTTAACGCCAATATAATTTTGACGCGAAAATCAAATCGCTCTTACTTGCGAGTCTGCAGAATAAATGGCTGCATATCATTTCACTTCAAAACTAATCACAGAGTCGTTTAAAAGTCACCCAACCAAAATTTATTATATTACGTCTGCAATGAGCCATAGTTTATGCAACAAAATGAAATCAACATGATGAATATTTGACGCCAGCCTTGTACCATTTCTCTGCCTCCGCCAATCGTTCAGCAGCTTGTCTCTCCGTCACCCCTTCTTCATCCTGAAGCGTCAACAGAATTCTAGCACAAGTATTCACCTTCAACGCATTATATCCCGTGAAAACTTGCCCAATCTTGGCCACCTGACGAATCGTAATTCCCAGGAACAGGACACTCCTCCCCCTTCGGCACAGCTTCCAACTTCCCCCTCTGCAACGGAACAATCAAATCCGCAACAAGAAACCCACCACCCCCACGTCCATGCCCAAAGAGCTCACTCCGCTCCGCCTGGTCCCTCGCATACCGCGACCACTCCATCCGATTATGCCGCAACGGAAGTCCAAGACACAACCGGAAATCCATCTCCGAAAACACGTCCATCCGTTTACTCGGGTGATCCTGCGGGAGCAACGACGTTTCGCAACGGTTAATCAGTTCCGTGATGGTGGCGCCCGGTTTCCTGGCTGCAATTTCACAGAGTGAGTATTTGAAGGGCCCCATTTCGTTTACTGAGTCACGACGCTTTTCAGCGTTTTCGAAGCCGATGGCACTGTCGACGGGGGATGGGGCTTCTGGGTCGGGTTCTTCAAAGAGCTCGAGGTGGAAAATGAGGCGGTCAGGGCAGGGGAGGCTGTCCAAGAGGTGTTGTGTGGCTTTTTTGATGGCCATGTATCGGGGGGAGGAGGTGGGGATGAGGACGTTTCCATAGGAGGATCCAGTTGTGAAGCAGAGGTTTGTTGCTATGTAGAGGAATGGCCACATTAATTCAATGACACCGTTTCTTGCGAATCCATTTACGTGAACCATTCTAGCGTTGACGAATGACTCGATAATAACGTCTCCACCGCTATAATTGGACGGTGAATGTCAAGGCAGGGGTTCATCAAGATTACCTCTTCTCATCGCATGTGTTCTCCACAAGATACATATCCTTGATGTAATCATTCATATCTTTGTCGTTTTTGATGACTTTTACGCCGTATGACGAGATTCCATTCGTTGGCTTGATAACTGAACCCACAAGTCCCATTTAGAACAAGTTCACAAACCAATAAAGAACTCCACGTACTCGCCGGGTATCCAAACTCCTTCAGAAACGCAACAATATCAGCTCCAGTCCCAACCTTCCGAAACTTGGACACCGGAAACCCAGCCTTCTCACATTGAACCTTCATCTCCAACTTATCACGAAAACATTCCACAGAATCCCTGCCAAGACCGCTCGTAATTCCATATAAAGACCGTAATCCAGCACACCGACGCACAAGCTCTTCAACAGTCGTATAGATTGTATCCACATTGTACCGATTCAAGATCTGTATCGCCTCGATTTCCACCTGCCCGTTTGACTTCAAGTGCGGGAGTTCAACAACGGTTGCGGCTTGTTTTTGGTCTTGGACGGGGATCCGCCTGTGGTTGCGATGAGGTGGATAGAGATTTCTTGGCGTTCTTCTGGGGTTAGCATTTCAGTGTATGGGTTCGCGGTGGGAAGGAGGACAGAGAGCGGGTCGGCACAGTCGTTTATGACTAGGACGTTTCGCGGCATTTTTGGAGTTTGTGTTTTTTGGGTGAAGAGGGGCGAAGGTGATGGAGAGAGTGTTCCAAGAATAGCTGGCTGTGTTTCGTCAATTTCCTTCTGTAGATAAGGGCATGAGTTTTTGGAAATTCAATGATGAATGAAGAGTATACCGTTGGTGGTCTGGATTGTTCTCTCTTAACTGCTTGTCGTAGTTGTCTGTTCAATCGTTATGATTTGGAAGTGAAAGGAATCCAGGTGCCCGCCCATGCACTGCATACAGCAGATTTCATTATTGTATGTGCATTTGACCAAGAACTTGTGATATAAGTTCCGAATCACTTTCTTTTGGCTAAGTTGGGACATACCTGATTCCTCATGGAAACGCCGACGACCAAGAGCAAATCCCTATGTCTTTCGATGGCATTATTGGTTTTTGAAAAAATTGGTAGCGAAAGGAAAATCTGACTGACTGGACAGGACGGCGGTATCCGCTAAAAACGTGTTTCATCTGACAATCCAAAACCAAAGAAAAGAATACATATGAGGCGGTTTTTATAGGAAACGATAAGAACAACACAGGTTATAGAAGGTACATATAAAAAAAAGCAACAAAGTTACAAATTATCTACGAGGTTCGTTTGAAAAACAACTATCAGGACCCAAAACTGAACAAGACACTGAGACAAAAGAATACGGAGAGTGTAGGGGAATAAAAGAGCATTGATCAACTCTTAACAGACTGCTGCTGTGACGGAAGACGAAATGGCAGGTCCATAATAATACTTGGGTGATTTGTGGCCACGACGGCCGTTACTTCCTCCACGCGACATTTTGACTCCACCAGAAGGCGTGGGAGGGAGTCCAGGAATGGTATGCATCTGAGGGGCTGGTTGCGGAGGTTGCTACAGAGTTCAAGTCAGCTTAAAAACCTAGGAACTTTCGCAACACTCACCTCAGTCTTTTTATAAGCTTGCGAATTGGAATGGTTCGACTTAGAGCGACGCGCTTGGGGAGGAGAAGGGATAGATGGGGAAGGAGAAGGAGAAGGTGGAAGGGATGAGGATGGAGAAGTGCGGGAATCATAGGACGACCCAGTCACAGATGAGACTGACTTTTGGCGCGAGAGGCTTGGTGGACTAGTTGGACAAGAGAAAGAAGAAGGGTATTGGTGAGATAACTGGCGAGCCATTTCTTGAAGCTCAATTTGTTTTTGCTGGATTTTCAGTTGGCGCAGTTGTTGGCGCGATAGGTGGGGAGGGGACGGGGGCAAGGAAGAAGCAGATAGTTTTGGGGACGCTAGGTAGGAGAGAGAAGGAGTGGGAGAAGCTGAAGGTGTTGATAGAGTGGAATCATCGGTCCATAGAGTAGAGGATGGCCCAGAATCGCCAATACGATAAGCGACGCAGCCGGGATCGATCCAGAATGTAATATTCAGAGGAAATAGGAGGCCTTCAATCAAAAACAGAAGTTAGCCATGGTGCGCGTGGAAGTATATGAAAATTTTGAGTAGAAGGTGGTGGTGTTATTGAATGGGAGACATATTGAACACTGTGACCAAAGACAGGGCGCAAACGGATGAACATACTTAGAGAAGGAATTCCTGCAGCTTCAGCAGCTTCCGTCAGAATGCGGTCAGGCTTCCCGTTGACAACGGCAATAGATCTGTAGGCTGAACCTCTCGCAGGCCTACACGAACACCGTCAGTTTCTCTTATGATTAAAAAGCCTTCAGCAACAAACGCACGTGAGTTCGTGCCAGTGGCCGTGAAAGTGTTTCGCCAATCGCTCGTTCAGCACCGACACGAACGCCGCACGCGCCTCCGCCGAAACCGACGCCGAAGTTGATGACGCATGGGCGATGACGGCGGCGGCGTGGGCGGCAAAGTGGCGGCGGTTTGAATCGGCGGCCGCCGCGGTCGAGTCGGGCGCGTGACTCACAATCAGCGAAAGGAACGCCGTGAGCACGTGGACCTCTTCAGTTGGATGGTGTTGCATTGCAATTGAGGGTGGGTGGATGGAGCGGCGGCGCGGAGTGGGTATGAGGTAGGCGGTGGGTGACAGCGCTTTGGCGCCTGTTTTTTGTTTGGAGATTTCGACAGCACAAACGGAAAAATAAGGGACAATTCACCGCTGCCTCCCTTATTTAAATCTAATTCGAGAATCACATATACTTCTCGTATCACTTTATTTTGAATTCGCTCAAACTTTTCCTTCAGCCTCACGAAATCGGAATACTCTTCTTTCGTCATACGCAACCATAAGTTGGCCGCGGATACAAGTATTTCTTTTCTCCATTTCTCTTCATTTGATTTTACGATCCATTGTACATCATGACCATCAGATACATCTGTGTAGCCAACAAGCACGCCCAACATTTCATTCCGATATACGCCCGTCATGAACCCATGAAGTTGCACTTTATCTCCAAGACGGTATTCTCCTTTTTGGCGACAATGCCTCTTGTGTCCTAGCTTCCAATCCATTACCTGGCAGTTACGAGAGCAATAATACTCAACTTCACAGCGATCGCACTTTTTAAGAGGCGATTGATCTTTTGAACGACAGTCTCCACATTTAGAGCAACTTGATCCAAGAATATTTTTCCGAGAAGGAGAACCCAGTGTTGAGTGAAAGACAAGGTTATTCCAGTGTGACAGGTACTCATCCACCGGCATTCTTTCAGTTTCAGGAAATTTACCATACATATGCATTGGCTTCTCTGAAGATTTGATTTTATCCAAACTCCAAACTGCAGATGGCAATGATTTTCTTGTGACACTGCCCAACGCCTGTTTGAGCAGAAATAATAAATGACGAGCCATTGTTCGGAGAAACCAGTGCTCATTCGCATTGTTAATGATGTTTGTGACAAACTCGAAGTCCTCGCGTTTGAATGCATATTTATCAATTGCCGCAAGAGCCTCGTCATCATCCCCACTTTGAATGCAACTTTTAGCCCCTCGTTGACAGCAATAAACGTCGTTAATATAATGCGAGTAAATTTCCAAGATTGTTTCTTTCCCCTTGCCAAACTCAAACAACGAATATTTCTCAATAAGAAAGTCTCTCGCTTGATCGACGCAGCCATCACGAACTAAGACTCCCATGAATGTGAAAATATGACCAAAGATGGCCTTTCCGGTTCTATGCACACACTCCTGTTCTTTCATCCGAGACGCCGAGTCAGGACTGCAGTCGAAAGTGATCATTTCTTCTTCTGCTAAATTAATAAACATTTTCGTCAAAAGCTTCATTGTCGGCTGTCGAAACCATTTGTACGCCAAGTGGAGAAGCATCATTTCAATCACAACAGGCTGGCGTTTATTCCTTTCTCGTTTCAACCAATTCGACGCGAAACTTGGAACATGGGGAAGAAACTCGTTTTTGGCGAACGGAATCCAGTCGTCCATTTGGAGGAGGAGGACGATCTGAAGTTGATGGAGTTGACAAGTATCGTAGTATTCAATTATTCTGCGCAAGTTTTCGTTTAGTGCTGATTCGGACGTATCTTTCGTGGATATTTTGGCAGGGAGCATGTACGGCGGCGGCGGTCGACTGGTTTGGAAAGTTGGCTGCATTGTTGAAGTTGTTTGTGAAGTGACAATTCCAACGATAGAGAAATTTGTTTTACACTAAATCTGAAAACCAATATTTTACCTTTCCACTAAGATTTGCTGAGGATAATGGAGATGACGAAGTCTAAAAATAGAAACCCGTTCATCAATCCAATCAGAGTGTACCGTTTCGCCTCAAGCTTCCGAGGCTTCTAAATCTCTCCAAGCATTCTGCTTCTACAGCTGTCAAAACCGCAACCACGGCTCTTTACATGCAAGTGTTCTCAACCATCACGACTTCTTGGATTTATCCTTTGTTAAAACGAGGATACCACGTTCCATTGGAACCCAATGTACGTTACGTATCAATGAGATTTTGAGTTAATGCATTAATTTGAATAGACGTTGCTTCCTTTGAAACCGAGTGACACGGCAGAATTAGGAGGTTGGCTTGATTCCTTCGGCAAACATTCATCCTACTCACTCATTCACCTCCTTTGGAAACAACAATCAAGAAAAATGTAACAAATTGAATTATTTGATTTTCTCTTGCTGACGTACAATAAGTGCTCTCGACGCAGTTTGCAAATTGACAGAGGCAGCTTCAACGTTCTGTCTCACGTTCATGATTGGCCTCATCATTGATTATCTTGATCCACACGTTGATAAATCAACACTTCTTGTTCAAAATGGATTTGTGATTGCTGCGCTTGTATTTGCTGCACAACTGTTGGCTTGTTTATGTGCCAACGTCTCAAACTCAACCGCTGCAATAGCGGGAGTACAAACAAATGCTGCACTTATTAGAGCTATTTACAAAAAGAATTTGAGACTGTCTCGAGAATCTCAGAAAGTAAGTATTTCCATTTCTCCTTTTAGAGTATCTAACTGCAAATTTTGTAGCTCTTCCCTGCTGGAAAAATTAACAGTCTAGTGACAGCAGATGTTGAAGTAATTCAGAATTCATTCTCAAAGATTAATCTTATATGGATATCTCCAATCCAAGTTGCTGTTTCATTATATCTGTTGTCAATCTACTTGAAAGTCACCACTGCAATTACCGCAGCAGTTTTCTTATTATTTGCAGGCCTTTGTGTTGCGATTTCTCCGTGTTGAATAAGTAATTTTAGGGTTTACAAGCTGAATGCAAGAAAGATTGGAAACACGCGTAATCTTTATTAGGACAAGACTTCAATCAAGGTTCAAGCTCAATCGAACTTCAATCAGCATCTATATCACTCACATATGTGTTCAAGGGATAAGCGAGCGGAGGCTGATAGGGGGAGATGAGGAGATTTGTGATTGGAGGTCTCGGGTGATTTTCCCGGCGTTTAAATTGTTCTATTAAGATTAGTATTCCAATAAGATTAAGTTTCCCAAATCCCTATTAAGCCTACACATACCGGGGTCGTAATCCGCAGACTCCAACATATAGATGAACGAAGTAACCGTCGAGAGCGAAGCGAACGAAAGTGGAATGATTCGGAACAATGGACCAAAAAGCACCCAAATCGGAAACAAAGGAGGAGCATCACAACCCCCTCACCAAATTTTTCGATTGTGTGATTCTAACGTCCTTTGTGTTACAAATAGGATAAAAGCTGATTGGTTGCCATTAGTTTATGACACCAAAATTAGCGACGAATTAAAGAAAATGACCAACACGACTTCGAGACAACTACAGGCTACCGACGGCATTACCGCCATGACTACTTGGTTCAAGAGTATGATCAACAGTGGGAACTTCACCCGCTGGCAGGAATACTTGGACACCAAGCCCGGTAGTACTGGTCCCAACCTCCAATTAAAGCCAATCCCGTCGAAGAAAGGCCTCCATGCTACGCAAGGTTTGGAGTTCCAGACACTCAACGACGAGATGCAGGAATTGGAGATCCGCAAGGTCTATGCGGAAGGGAATGAAAAGTGCGAAATGGATCTATTCCATACGAAAGCGATTAAGGTGAACGTCACTTACGCGTTAGTTAACGATCCAAACGACAGTACCGGTGCGACTACTATTCCCGGTCCTATTGGACGACTTAACGACGTTGAAAAAGCCGTTCACGTCAAAGAAGAAATTGTTAAAACGCAGTTCAAGATTAATCAACTCAAAGACAAACACAAGAAACAAATTACCGAGTTTGAAGAACTGCAAAAGGCCGCCGAAACCCACAATAAGGAACGCGACCATATTATTAATCGCATGTCAAAGGCTTTGAACGAAATGCGGTCCGATAAATGGATGTCTAAGTGGTGGCAGGATCATACAAAGGAATGTACTACGGTCCAGGAATTATTTCTAAAAGTACATACTATTGCGTCTGGAATCAAAGAAATTGATACCAAAAGTCTATGGCGCAGCAGTGAAACGAAGCTACAGGGTACTTATTATCACTCGGTCGATCAGCTCTTTATTGATTTCAAGGAGCTATGGGACACGTACGAGTCAGCCTACCCCAACGAACCACTTAATTGCGAAAAGCGCCGCGAGATGGTTGTAACTGCAGTCGATAAACTTCAACAAACACTTGCGCCGATTATTAAGGACGACGCGGTATCCGGCCATATTCTATCAAATCTCATGAATGATATTCGTGAAAACGATTGCTCGAACGTACCAGACATTGAAGCACTCAAATCTATGTACGCCGTTGAAAACATCAAGTATATCAACCACCGAGCAAAAATGAATCCGATGGAAATGGAGGTGCCAACGAAAAAGATTAAACAAGTAACACGTGGAAATCCAACACAAACGAACCAGTCGTCAACTCAGCAACACAACCAGCCGACGCCACGATCGAAACCACCACGTCCAACTGGAGCGCCTCCAACTGGAAAGGAAGTTAATTGGTGTGGCTATCACTGGAAATGGGAGGAGCGCGACATTGGAAGGAAGTGTTTCTGGGCTAATGAGTGTAAACACATTAAACCCATGGAAACTAGGAACCAACACGCTCGGAACTGCCCTGATTGCGCTGATTGCAAGGCTGGTCCAAAGGCTAACGCTGGCTCTGGTGGTTCAAGTATTCCAGAACAACCAACTGGTGGTAAACGCCAACGCCAACAGTCATCTGCCGCCTACGAAAAGCAAATCCTTGCTTTGACGAACAAGAAGGCAAAGGCTGAAGAGTTGGAAGCCAAACTGCGAAGGCCAAGAAGAAGCTCAACAACTGTAAAGTCGACGATTCCGACGTTGAGATGGACGACAACGAGCCAGAGGGTGACGATACAACCCAAAAGCCAACCAAGCCATCTCCAGCTGTTGCAAACCTCAGATCCCGCCTCGGACTCAAGGAACTTGACTCCAAGACTGGAACTACGTCTACAAAAGCCTCCAACGGTACTGGAGCAGGAACTCAAATGGTAATTGATCTTACAATTCCAGTTGAAAACGCCGACGACATGGAGGTTGATGTTTCACCTTCGTCGTCAACGAAACTTTCCTCAGTTCAGACTGAGCGTGTGGACGGATCTACACAAACGACGATGGATAGTGGAGCGCAGGTACATGGATATTCTAGTTTGAATCTCCCACGTGGTACTAAAGTAGTCTCTTATAAAAAGGTCACCGGACAGTCAGTTTCTGGTATTGTGAACGCCAAATCCAATGTTGATGGAATCATGGATCTGGTCACAAAAGTTAACGGTATGAAGTTTCATATGAAAAAGGTTAGAGATATTGTGGCACTAACAGAGAATTTATTCTCAGTGGGCTCTCAACTGGACTCTAACAACGGCGCATTCCTGACGACCAAAGAAGGAATGTTGTACGGCAAAGCCCCGTTCAAAGTGTGGCATCCTGTTGCAGAACGGATTGAAGGTGGAGAGTACAAGATGTTGGGACCGGAAGCTGTGAGGAAACCAGTTAGGTTTTCGGAAGCAGTGTCCCCAGCCGACAAGAAACTTTTGAACAAGCTTCTTGTGGAGTCTTTGAAAACGAAGCCGAAGGAAAAGGCTGAAGACAATAGTGAGGAATCTTCTACATCTAGATATTTCACTATTGACAATTCATTAATAGCGCCCACAATCAATGAGTTGAAAACGGATCTTGACAACGTCAACAAGAAAATCGATCGAAAGGCCCATAGCGATGCCACTGGCCCTGGTGTTAATATGGACGAGATGGGAACTCAGTTGAAGAAGCACAACTCCCAACTCAACGGTGCGGAAGAGAGCAGTGCTGCTGTTTCTCAGGCTGCAGAAGAAGATGTAAGCGAAAAAGTTTTAGCTTTGAAGTTAGCTTCCGTGGTTAACCAATTGATGGCACTTGAAATAGAACGCAACAGCAACGACAAAGGTGATGGAGTCACCGGCAAAGCGCGGGAAGAAAGGAAGCAAATAAGGCGGAAAGTGGACTGGTCAACGATACATGACTTGGCTCATTTCTCTCCTAATTTGATTCGTTCTTCTATTTCTGAGGGTGTTATTGTGGGGGTTGAGTGTGATCACGTTAAACCGAATAAATCTAGTAGTAAAAACGGTACAAAGGAACGTTGTATTAGTTGTGCACTGGGTAAGATAAGGCGTGAACCCATTTACTCAAAAGTAAATGAATCAAAAGCGACGCGAGTACTTGAAAGAATCCATATGGATTCAATCAAATTACCGGTGGAAACACCAAACAGGGAGGACACAATGATAGTCATCATTGACGAAAGTACAGGTTATGGTGAAGTTTTATTCTGCAGAGGCAAAGATTCTTGCGCTGCAGTAACGGCTGAATTAATACATGAATGGGAAGATTTCCATAAGGGAGTAACGCGGAGTGTTGGAGTCTGCGGATTACGACCCCGCGTAATCCGCAGACTCCAACACTCCGCGTTACTCTCATGTGTGCAAGGAATACTTAAATAGTCTTGACGCGAGAACCTCAATTCTCCGCGAATATCTCTATGGTTTGAAATCTATTTGACATACTCTCAAAAACTCATTCAAATACTTGATAGGTGCAAAATTATCAAGTATGGTGCAGAGAGTCTGAATTTGCGTCAAAACTTTCAATGCTCGAGCTGTACAAACAAAAGCAGTGAGAAACAGAATTGGTACTGGTCTAATACTCTATGCATACCTTATGGGTCAGCAGCAGCTTTCTGTTGTTATAACGTTCATTGTTTATGGTGCTTTGGGAAATTCAATGAGCGGAGCTCAAGTATTCCCTGCAATATCTGTGTTAATGACCCTTATACAAGTTTCAACACACTTTCTATCAATATTTGATGCCATGTTGTCTGGATTGGCCTGCCTTGGGCGAGTTGAGTCATTTCTGAGGGCTGATGAGCTTGATAAAACAGATGGAATTGTGTATTTGACCAGTCAGAAGCAGAAACTAAAATATTGGTTGAAATGGAAAATGCTTCTTTTTCTTGGATGGGGTGACACCTGAAACTGAGGCCTTGGGGAAATCTTGCGATACACTCTATATTGACTGGGGCAAAAAGCCTTGCTCAGTTCTTCAGAATTTAAACTGCACTATCAATAAGGGAGAACTGGTTATGGTTGTAGGTGCAACTGGGTCAGGCAAGAGTTCATTTCTGTCAGCCATTGCAGGATCAATTCCAAGGACACAAGGAAGAGTAATACACTACCAACTTTGACATAATCTAAATTTACCTTTCAGGCTCATATATGGACAAAGAAGTTTCATATTGTGCACAAGAGCCTTGTATTCTGTCTGGAACAATTGAAGACAACATTATTCTGTTTAACATGTCACTTCAACCAAAATGCCAGAATGCAGTTAACCTCTGCTGCTTAAATGGAGACTTGAAAACCCTCCCTGGTGGAATATATTCTCAAATTGGTGAAAAAGGAACCAACATTTCTGGAGGTCAACGTTCCCGAATAGCCCTTGCTCGTGGACTTGTATTTGACTCTGATTTACTCCTGCTTGATGATTCCTTAAGCGCTTTAGATTCCCAAGTTTCAAATGAGGTCTTCAAGAATGTCATCTTGGGGCTATTTGTGAAGGAAAGACTGTTGTATTAGCAACAAACTTGCTACATCTGCTCTCTTATGCTGACAAAATTCTTGTGTTGGAGAAAGGATCTATTGTAGAGCAAGGTTCATATTCTGATCTAATGTCAGCAAAAGGACTACTGTGGACAACTGTTCATGAAAAAGAATCTCTGAAAGGAAAGTGTGAACCCCAAAAGACAAGAGGTATAACTCAAGTCAAAGATGTTCCTGTTGAAAAGGACACCACACATGAAGAGTTAATCAAAGAAGATCGTGATTATGTACTATATTTGAAAATGTTTTAGGACAGCTAATGTATATTTGCAGGGAATGGTTTCTCTCAAGACATACAAGCTATTTTTCACAAGTTGGACTTTACTACAACGTTTCTCTGTTGCTACATTGTTCTTGGTCTACTTTGCAACATATTTGGCCTCCCAACTTGCCCTTTCTGCTTGGAGCAGTAACTCATGGCAGTTAAACCAGTCATACTATCTTTATATCTACACTGGTGTGGGTATAGGACAGAGTTTAGTGTTTTGTGAGTAACAATTATGTGTAGAGTAGTTATTAATTTGAACACATCTTACAGTGGCTGTTGAGGCTTCCTTATTATTGGCCTGTGCAAATGTTGGTGATACACTTCATAATCAAGCTATGAAATCTATTCTTTGTTCACCAATGTCTTTCTTTGAAGCCAATCCAGTTGGTCAAATATTGAATCGAATGACTGGAGATGTAAAAACACTTGAAATTGGTATGGGAGATAATGTCATTGACTTGGCATGGTCTACTGCTATCTTGCTTTCATCGTAAGTCAGTTTAATTATAAAGGTTTTATGACTGACGTTATACAAAGAATGGTTATTATGGCCATTTCATCACCATTTATGCTCATTGGATTTGGCGCAGTGTGTATTCTTACTTTCCTGCTCTTTCGTTCTATAATGCATCATATCGGGAGTTAAAACGTTTGAGTTCTTTGTCAAAGTCACCTCTTCTCTCTCACATTTCAGAAACTTCACATGGCCTTGATACTATTCGTGCATATGGCTTGCAGTCTCAGTTTGAAGCTTTATTACTGCCTAAAATTGATCTATGCAATCAGTCACACTTGCTTATGGTTCATGCACAGTTCTGGTTCAATCTTAGGCTTAAGCTCCTTGGATGTCTCCTTGTTCTGGCTTTGATACTACTTGGAGTAAATGGACTGCTTAATTCATCTATTGTTGGCTTTGCAGTCACAATTGGATTGCAACTGAATGAAGAACTGAATACGTTTCTCATGAACTTAGGACTCTTTGAAGCAAATGTGTGTAAACTCTCAGGTTGTTAAGTTATTTAATATTTAAAACTTAGATGGTGGCTGTCGAAAGGCTCAGTGCCTACATTAAAATCCCGTCAGAAGCTCCTGCCATATGTCCTATTGATTCATCTCTTCCTAACTGGCCATGTCTGGGAACTATTGAATTCAGAAATGTTTATATGAGCTATCCAAGAAATCCAGAACGTCTTATTCTCAAAAACGTAAGCTTTGTAATCAAGGCTGGTGAGAAGGTGGGAATTGTTGGACGTACTGGGTCAGGCAAGTCATCCATGATGGATACATTATTTCGCATTGTAGAACCAAGAAGTGGAGCAATTTTGATTGATGGTCAAGATATCTCGCAGCTTGGACTCTCAAAATTACGGGAATCAATTGAAATGATACCCCAAGTTGCGATATTATTTTCAGGTACCATTCAAAGTAATCTGGATCCTCAGAATAAGCACACAGCTCAAGAAATATGGGATGTTCTTGAGAAGGTTGGTTTGCGGCAGTTTGTGGCAGGCCTTCAAGATCAACTAGACTCTGTTGTTGAAAATGGAGGGCAAAACTTCAGTGCAGGTCAAAGACAGCTCTTATTGTTTGCAGGAGTTCTATTGAAGAAGGCAAAGCTGGTTGTTCTTGATGAAGCAAGCTCAAGTGTGGACGTAGAATCAGATCGGTTGATACAAATATGCTTACAAAAAGAATTCAGTGGAATCACTGTTTTGTGTGTTGCCCATAGATTGGATATGATTGCAGGATTTGACAAGATTCTTGGTTTAAATCAAGGCATTTTGGAGGAATTTGACACACCAGCCAACCTTTTGGCTCAAACAAATTCTATATTTAAGCAACTAGTTGATGCAACAGGACCAGATAATGCAGTCTATTTGCACAAATTAGCAACAGTTTCAAATCAGTAATAAACAATTATATTTCAACACGTTTTCTCAACAATGATGCCAACTTCCTCAAGCTTTTCATCATCTTTCTGCATTTTTGCAGCAACCTTTTCAACTTTCTCCATGACCCGAAGCAAGTTACTACCAGTGATGCCAATGATTTCTTGTTCAGTGAACTTGCGGCGTAGCAGTTCAACAACTAACTCAGGATACTAAATTGCATGTGATTAGTCTTCTATTTGGTAGAAGACTCAGTCTCACCTTGGATACATCCTTCAATGCAAAATCATCAATCCCGCTTCCATCAAAGTCAGCCCCAATCCCAATGTATTGTGCTCCAACAACCTTCTTGATGTGTGACATATGCTCCCAAGTTCCCAAACACCGCATCTTTGTAGTTTCATTTGTGTATGTGTAGGCTTTCATGAAGTTGATCATCACAACGCCATCCTTGTCCTTGAGCATACGCAAGACATCGTCTGGAACATTTCGGGGAACTGGCGTAACTGAATATGCACTTGAGTGTGAGAAAATGACAGGTGCCTATTACCAAGTTAACTTTCGTGTGCTTATGAAATTCTAGGTTATACCTTTGATGCCTCAATTGACTGCCGCATTGCATCAGCAGAAACGTGAGAGATGTCAATCATCATACCAAGCCGATTCATTTCGCGAATAAAACGATGTCCTTCGCTTGAGATACCGTTGTGGATGGGAGGCAGAGAACAGGAATCAGCCCAGGCAGTATGACATGAATGAGTGAGAGTCCTGTGTATTGTGTGAGATATGGGACCTGTTGGGAATAATGAAGCACAAACATGTATCGTACGCCCAACTCAAAGTATTGCCGAAGGACACCCATAGACCCATCAATCTGATGACCACCTTCAATACCAATGAGAGAAGCAACCTTGCCTTTCCGAGCGGCGGCACGAATATCTGCAACAGTTCGCGCGAATGCAAACTCATTCGGATACTTTGCAACCAATCGCTTGATGAGGTCAATCTGATTGAGAGTTTCTTGAACTGCGTTTGTTTGCTTCGTGTATTCCGCACAGCCAACGTAGGCAGACCAGAACTGTACTCCAAGGTTGCCGGCACGGATTCGGGTAATGTCAGTATGGAACTGCGATGGAGGAAGGTTTACGAGGGACTTGTCGTGAAGCTTTGAGTTGAGGATCCAGTTGAGCCTAGTTTAGGAAAGATAAGACAGTTGATTGATGGGTTGGGCACGACACTCACTTTCCCGGCCAATCATTGTGCGTGTCGATGACTGGCGCATGTCGCAGAATTCGTTGCGCTGCCTCGAGCGGCGATTCGTTTGGCGGGGCGCGTGGAAGCAGTGGCGACCAGGGCTCCGAGTCGAGGCCGTGGCTCGAAACCATCCACAGACCATGCACGGCAACAACAACCGCCGCAACTTGAAGGACTACGAATGCTGCTCGGAGAAGCGAGGATCCCCGTGGTGTCGCTGGTTGAGGCCGAAGGAGTGCCTGTGTTTCTTTGCGGTGCATCTTTTTGGATGATGCAAATGCGGAACGCCACTTCCAATTGTATCTGTTCCGTCTTCTTGTTTTATTTATTTGAATTTGAAGATACAAGATTATCATGAAATCATAGCAGTGCTAACGAACGCGTAACAATATCAATCCTTGTGTTCGGAGCAGGACCCACAGCAAGCACAGTTATACTTCCAGGCGTAACTTCAGTTCTACCAGCATCACGTACAAGATATGCTGGCAATCCTTCCGCTAGACTTTTCGCTTCCAGATCCTTCAATGTCAGTTTCCCAGACTGTACAACGATTATTGGCTCTCCCTGTTGCAACCATCGCTGTACATTATTGTTTTCGGGACCTCCTGCTGCTAGTACTGCGCCGAGTGTTGCGTGCGAGCATTGAGCTGCTATCTTTCCTGTTGACATCCCCAGAGCCGAGTTCACCACCAAAACCATCTTATACGGCGCATTTAATTCTTCCGAGCTGTATTGAATGGCTGGTGTGCACTGGCTGGTCATCTGCAATACTTAGGACCAAGAAGTTGGCAACCTCCTCAACTGAAGCCCCGCCCGTCTGTTCCCAGGCAACTTTAACTTGCGATTCAGAGAATCCAAGCGGCACAAGCGCGTCTATGGCTTCACTTTGGGTGATTGGCATCCGTTTCGAAATCAGTTTTTGTTTCCAAAACCAGCAGCCCATGAGCGACAGTGAGACGGAGTTGGAAGCCTTTGATCCAGTTCAGCGATCTGCTACTTTGCGAAAGCTGTTGCCAACATTAACTCCTTTCCGAGAAGAGTGTTTGATCAGGATAGCAAAGACACGGACGAAACCTGAGTGGGACCCCTCTCGGTGTTGCGGCAGTTCTTGCGATCCTTGCACAAAGGTTCTCTATGGGTACGTGCACACTTTGTTCTTTTGTATGGACCTCATACATGGCTTCGAGCAGACAGGAGCTGAGGATTTGGAAGGAATGCCGGAAGAGTTCGGAACCAATACCTGAAAGAGAACCAATCACCATCGCTGTTGAAACTCAAGCGCCTAAAAAGAAAGAACCCGAGAAAGCTTCAAGTACCAATACGCCAGTATCTCGTTTGTGGTCGTGGTAATAAGTAATAAAACTTATTATTATTTACCAGCCTTCGCCACTTCGTCATATCTTCCATTCCTATTTCCTCATCTTCTGCCGTTAACGCACTATCCAACAATCCATCCTTCTTTTCTTTGGCACCACTTCCTTTCGCCGCCGAGAAAGCAACAACCCCACAAACAACAACTATGGTGGCGATTCCCTTTGAGAACGTAAAACACTGCCCACTGTCTCGTCCACAAAACCACATCCCACTTATACCAAACACCAGCACTGCACGCAACCCTTGTAAAACACCTGTCGCCACACCTCCAGTTGCTTCAACCAATTCAAAATAAGCGAGTGAGTGGCCCAATGAACTTAGAATCAAAATCATATGCGCGATAATCACGTCAGGTGCAAACAGAGGAAGAGTCAGGAGTGTTGGAATCGAGATAAATAGCATAATGCCAGGGTAAACAGCGTCGAGAACATCCCGACATAAATAGACTGCGAATAGGCGTGGAAGCTTCTGTAGCCAGCAGATGGTCTGTCCCCACGTACACGAGGGAATGCAGACCCGTTCCCACCAAGCAAATGACAATCCCAAGAAGTACAGCTTCCCCAGACTTATCGTGATGTCCTGAGCTTTCGATCGCGGTTATTGCGAGTCCGAAACAAATTGCGAAGACGGATATCCATTGTGTAGTGTTGAGTTGACGAGATGATGGGAGTAGGAGTTTGGAAAACATGGCAGTGAAGACGACGATAGACGAGTATATGACCATATAGAGGCCTGATCCCGTCAAGAACATTCCAGCTACATTGATGAGGTTTCCTGAGACTTCTAATGTTGATAATAGGGCTGCGCCTTTAATAGACACAGGTCCATAGAGTGACAGATGAGATTTGATTCGATCCAGGAACGATCCACTTGGTTGGACTGTCAAAGTTCGCGGCTTGGCTAAAAGAGTCTTTGGAGGCGGTAATGCAGCGACGAGGATCATGCCCATAAACTGACATAGTGAAGTGACAAACGATATTGAATTGGCAGCACCCCGGTATTTGACCCATTGTGCTCCGATAGTAGATATAACTCCTGTTCCTAGAAATAAGAGCTGAAAGAGGAGGACTCGTCGTTCATCGGTGATCATTTGAAGCGGGGAAAGTTTCTTCCCAACCAATCACCTTCTCAACACATCAATGTCAATATCAAGAAACAAATCAATTTATTCCGTATTTCAATCATACTCAATCCGCTCCTTCAACTTCAACGGCTCCCCATTATCCTCCTCAACAGAAACCGCGAAAACGAATGCACTTCCCATAACCATCCAGACACCTGTAAACACCCAGAAAAACCAATCGTGCAACTGGCTCACTGAATAGTCTCGTAAAGCGGCGAGACCTCTCATATGCCGAATATGGCGTAAATCGGTTTTCAAGTCAATGGCGGGTGGCGATTTTATGGAGGATGTTGTTGATGGATGATTCCAGTAATCTGGTTTATGAATGTTTAGGTATCCTCGCCGTTCGCGGGGCGGGAATGGGTCCGGGTGGTTGTAGGTTGAGGGGTCGCCATCCATCCCATAATTATTTGCTGCTCTTTCTCGTGCCTTTTCCTAGTTTGCATTCAATAAGGATTTCATGTGGGAACTATTGGGAAAAAGGAACCTGTTTTTCGCGGAATCGAACTGTTTTATCTACTGATATTGGTGGAGTTGATAGTTTTTCAACGTTCCCTGAAGCTTTGAGTTCTTCTTGGCGTAATGCATTTCGTGAATCCTGACGAGAATGTTAGCAAAAGTGACGATGTCCTTTGAGTTGTTACCAATCGATGCTTGAGCTTTTCCGCAATATTCACAGCTCGTTCATTCGAAAGGCCAGGAGTCACTTTTGGGCGTGGTGTCAAGGCATTGGATTCCGAAACAGCCCAAAGCACAAGTAAACATAGTATCAAGCGGGGCGAGTATTTCATTCTTGTTTATCGACAGCCTTTGTGAACTGTTTTATTTTCCTTTGTCTGAATGACAATAGATGCTTCCAACAATGACACAATGGCAACAACAGCCACAATGGCAGGGTCGCGTGGCTAAAATTCAAATAAATATAGAAAGATATTATATTCTTGTAATCTTTACGAAAATTGTTTCAGAAATGAGTCCGCATCATCATCTTCCCCTCAACAGCTTCACCTGCATTCGACACACCCACAGCCCCCACCCCTCCTTCCTACGTTTCCTCTCTCTTAACAACGCTTTCCGTTCCTCCAATTTCGCTTTCCGCTCCTCTTTAATTTGCACAGCTTTCACACGAGATCCCATTGTATCCTTCCTCAAATTATTCAACGCATCCATCTGCTTCTGTCGCTCTTCTTCATGTTGCGAGAGCGCGTAGAAAGCGGTTCCAAGGTTTCTGGGTTCTCGGGTCGCGTCAAAGTGGGTTGGAGGGGGGAGGGGTCTTTTCCGGAGGTGATTTCAGACATGGCTTGGCGTTCCCATTCTTGTCGCATTTGTTCTCGCGACATGTCGGAGGATATGAGTTGTGAGGTGTAGTTTGGGTCTGGGTGGGTTGTTGATCCTGATCCTGATCCAGCGACGAAACTGGGGCAAGTTGGTCGTTCAGATCAATGCGAGAGAATAAAGGGAAGTATAGAACCTACCTTGGTCCAGCTTGTCCCTCTTTCCTCAGTTTTGCAGCTTCACTCCTTCGTACAATTCGCGTTCGTCCAAATGCATCCGTCGCTTCAACCCAAGGATCATCATCCTCCTCCTCATCATCCACATCTCCATCGCCTTCACCATCCCCCTTCTCCAAATGCTTCCGCATAAAATCAACAAGCGGGACTTTATCCTCCCCCTTCTTCCCCCGCTTCCTCATCGCCTCATCATCATCCTCGTCCTCCGAAAGAGGTGCATTCCGTTTCAATCGATCGTATTCAGCTGTTTTCCGCTGCAAAGCGACCCACGAAGCTTCAAGTGCAGCATCACTGACGGCTTTCAACTCTTCCTCGCTTTTATCTTTCTTTCGTTTATCGGATTTAGATTTCGAGGAGGCTTTTTGGTTTGGACGGCGGCCGTATCGGGCTTCGTGTTCGTCTTCGAGGCGCTTTTTGTTGGCGTAGCTGAGTTTCTTGTGTGTAGAGGTTAGTTGGTGGTCAAGGCAGGGATTCGGATGGATCGAATCGAAGGAGAGGGCGTACTTTGAATTGTTTGATGTTGTCGTTTGAAGTGGCTGAAGCGAGGTCTGCGAGGGTCGTTGTGGATTGGCGGGTTCGGTCAAACTCTTCCTTTTGTTTGAAGAGCTCGGCTTTCAATTCAACGACCTGGTTTTGCGTTAATAAATGTGTTCTTGAATGAAAGGATCTTGCTCACAGCTGCGTTGGAGAGGCCGCGGATCTCCTTTCCTCCAGACATTTGGTTTTACGAGTTTTTAATCAAAGAAAATAAAAAGATTCAATGCTCAAGACTCTTTCTGTACGCCTTAATCTTCATAAACTCCTCTGGTGTGATTCCATACTTTTCCTTCATTTCATTGAAACTCATCTCCAACACTCCATTCACACCTTCTTGCACAGTCAACAATTTCGGAATTTCAAGTTGGAGGGCTAAACTCTCCAAGCTGAGAGATGTCGATAATTTTACTGGTGGTTGTGAAACGGGAGGAGCCACGTATTGTCCAGACACATAAGCTTGCGGTTGTGAAGAACCAACTCCAGGTGGAGCTGATGGCTCAGCATACTGAATTCCAGGCGGCGGCCCTACAGGTTCAGCATACTGAATTCCATTTTTCCATCCGTTGGTGGCGAATACGGAGGCAAATTAGGCTCAGGATACGCGTTTGGACTTTGCTGCATCTGTTGCTGCTGTTGTTGTTGAACCATAGCAGGAACATACTGCACACCTCCATGCCCATGTGGCGCGTAAATAATCTGATGATTTGTGGAATACTCGGGTCATTGTCATTCGAAGCCGCCAATGAAATCAAAACACTGCTCTTTCGCAACAACGCGGCGCCAAGGATCCCCCATAAAACAACGATAGGAAGTAATCGGGAATAAAAGGCGTTGCAGTTGTATGTTGTGACGTAGACGTTTCCGTACATATCAGAGGTATAAGTATCCTGATCGCCGCTTTGGCAGGATTGGACGAGAATGATGGTTAGAACGAGGATGAGAATCGCGAAGAAAATTATGGCGAAGGACATTCCACGGAGATAGTAGCCTCTGTACGTGCGGCGATGTTGTTCAACGAAACAGAGTGGTATGGCTCCGATGAGAGGGCCCGTGAATAGAGTCAGACAAAGCCCGTATAAAGCCGCTGCTCACTTCTCTTTGATCGAGGTTGGCGAGGTGTTGTGGAGACGATGCCATTTCGTCAGAATTTTTGACAATCCAAAACAAAGGAACTTTTATTCAAAAATATCCCATTCTTTCCCTGTATACTTTAAGTTTCAAATATTCATCGCAGTGATATCGTATTTATATCTGAGTCGTTGTAAGATAACGTCATAGCTCCATGAACTCCTTCAGTTATCGAAACTAGTTTCGGAAGACCAGTTCCATGACATACTTGTGAGTGTAATATGCGATGGCATTGGAGGGTGATGCAAAGTTCGAGCTGATGCACTCAGGGTGTTGCTGGTCGTGTTGAGGAATGTAGTTTGTTTTGGTTCGTTCGGTGAAGCAATTGGAGTTGGCAAAAGATCTGTCGTGGCTGGTTGATGGGACTCAACATAAAGAGAATTATGGATAGGATTTGTTGGAAGAGGAATGGTTTGAGACTCTCGGGCTATTTGAATGATTTCTAGATTCGTCAAGAGTGTGCGACTGTAGCGCCACAGTGCTGCACTCAGGGCGAAAGAAATAATTGTAAGAGGACAAAATATTGCAGAGAGGGCTTCACACTTGTCATGATTCAAGGTTGAGGAGTCATAATGGTAGCCCGACAGATCTTGTGAATAACTAGTTTGACTTTGAGTACAGCTTTGGACAATTAATGCAATAGATGAAGCCAATAGTATGACAGATGAAGTTAGAGTTGAAAAGGCCATGCCTTTCGTATAGTAGGCAGAATATCCAGGTTGCTTGCGATCTGAGCAACACAGTGGAATCACACCGACGATCGGACTACCGATAAAAGTCAAGAAAAAGGCTGAATAAAAGGCGTGGTTGAAATCTTTTGAGGGGTCTAGTTGCTGCAAGGAGCTTGATTGGGCCATCGTGGTGAGGTAATCCTTGACAATTCTTGAACGAAACATGAGCCCGCTCAATTTCATTAATGAATGTTGTGAAATGTGATTCGCCAGCCAGATTGATTAAGGGATGGCGCGGCCAACAGTGGCTTGGCAAGTGCCACTGATTGATTTGTGGTTATTTCAGGCACAGGTCAAGTCCCAGCTGCCATCAATGCAACATGAATACATGATCATCAAAGATGCTCCAGCTTGATGGTGCGCATCACCTGTTGCCAAGACGGACAAAAGAGATGTCATGAATTTTTTGTGATCCACAAGCCTTCGACTGTTTTTTTCACCCGAAGACATCAGAGGCCTTGTTTCAAACAGCAACCACTCCCACCACGCACCAACTACACACGATGGATGCAACTGAAGCAATGCCCGTGCTCTCGTTTGTCGGGGTGAGCGAGAGTGTGAGTGTGCCACTGCCGCCGACCGCAACCGCCTCCGAGTTCCACCATCGCCACCACCTGTACCACCAGTGGTTCCCCGCTTCGTCGTTGGCCGCCTCCGAGTCGCCGCGCCGCTTCTTCCCGCCGCAGCCACTCAAATCAGAATCCACTTTTTCGGAACAACGAACGCGGCCCGCGACTCACTTTCTGCTTCGAACGCCTCCTCGTCCGGGGCCGCTGTCCACGGCGGCGAACAGATCGATATCAACTTGGTCATCTGGCAGCGGGACACGGACGACCTGGTTCCTGGCGTGTGAGTCGCTTGCTGTCCCTCCATTGTTGTTGCCCAAAATAACTCATCAAAACTACTTCAATACCCTCACAGCCATGAGTTCCCCTTCTCTCTGCAGATCCCGAGCAATATCTTGCCCTCATTCAACTTTCTCTTGTCCTCAATGCCCTTCAGCCAGACGTTCGACTCTGCATCTCCAACACAAGCCCAAAGGCAAATTCGTTCCTATGAGCTCGTTGCGTCTGTCGTTTGTGCAAACAATATGCTTGTCATGAGTCAGTCGCCTTGCCCTGTTCTTGTGAAGCAGTGTTACCCGAAATGGCTTGCTGGAGAAGAAAGAGTGGGCCGTGGTGCAACTGCTGGAGGTTAGTTGCGAATAGATCGAAAAAGAGACAGATAAGAAGTGCATAGGTAGAAGGAGTGCAGTTTGAGTAGTTGCTGGGAGCAAATCGAATCAAGTCGACACCAGCCACATTTGGAACATCTACTCCCTCTCTCCAACAAACATCCCACGAAAGATATCAATACTAAATATAATCATGTAGGAGAGTTCAATGTCAGTGTATCTATTCCCCGCTATGTCTTCTTGGAAGATGGAGAAGTCGAAATCAATGTATCGATATTGGATGGCACAGAGCTTGTCAAAAATATAACCGCCGTTCGATGTTATCTCGTAGAAACTGCTGCATTTACGTAAGTTTCTCTTCGTCATCAAAGGATGACTAAACAAAAATATCACACAGCATTCCCAGCCAACATATCCCAATCCCTATCCCCATTGGCTCACTATTCCGTTTCAAAGTACCATCTCAGCATCCATTAACGCAATTCCCTCTATTCTCACCGCAAAACCCTTTAAAAATCACTCTCAAACTTGCCGAAGCCCGCGCAGACTTATCCACCTTAATACTCCAACTCACACACTCCCTCGTCTTCGAATTCGTCTACAAAACCGGCACAAGCGTATCAGGCCTAAACCCCGCCTCAAATCGATCACGGAACGGCAACCCCGGCTCAGTTGGAAGTTCAAGTCGAGCACATAGCACAGGAACATCCGGAAGCACACAAAACAGCGTCATCATAGATCCACTGCGAACAATCCAAATGATTCATGAAGCACTTGATAAACGCGGCCGTGAGGAATCAACGCCAACAGCGAATACACCTGTACCAAGTAAAACGCAGCGACTGAAAGCTAGTTTGATTGTACCCATTCGGATTGTACATGCGATTCCGATGGAGGATGTTGCGCTTGTGAATGCGTTTGGTGGGTTCGCGCCGCCGCCGGTTGTTGCTCCTATTCTTGCGGACCCGTTGGCGTTGGAGACGCCGTTGACGGTTCGAGTTGGGTATGAGCCGAGTGCTGAGTTTGATGTGGATGGGATTACAAAGTCGGTGGATGATCAGTTGAGGATGAGTCCAGGCGATATGGTTATCATCAAGTACGTTTGTGTTGTGTTTTTTCGGACACTCCAATCAAAACACAAATTCTAAACCTCTCCTTGTTACAACAGTGAAACATTCGATGACGGTTGGGCTGTTGGAACAAATCTGACAAGTGGATTAGCAGGATTATTCCCAGTGACGGTTGTCAAGTTCATACCCATTGGCACCGCTCTACCGAATGTCCCACTCCCCGTCAAACCCGCACCGATTCCCGAAACAGATAGGGAACTGGAGAAACGGAAACTAAAAGAACAAATGGAGCAAATGCAAGCGATGATGCAGATGCTTCAAGCGAAATTAGAGCAACTGTAAAAGCCTTCTATTTGGATAATAATTCTGTGCATCTTTTGGGAATATATTATATTGAGGATTTGGATATTATGGTGCAGTTCGAGAGTGATTCCAACAGATTACCTAAATAAGGTTTAACAATCGCCGTGTTCAGCCTTAATTCTTTTCTTGTTGGTTACATTCTTCGAACAGTTTTGTTTTTGAAAATGCACGAAGATGAAGTTGATTTGGCAGCAGAGGTGTACGAATGCGCTGTCTGTGTTCATCCAATTCTCTTGGCCGATCCAATCTATGCCTGCTCTCTCTGTTGGACTGTCTATCATCTTCCTTGCATAGAAGAATGGGCAGAAACCAGTGGAGAAGGTGTTGGCAGCATTGAGGATGAAGACTATAACCCCGATGCGTGGCTCTGGCGATGCCCTGGCTGTCAAACGACACATTCTACATTCCCATATGGATGTTGTTTCTGTGGATCGTCGTATTTGGATGAGATTGATGGCTTTGAGAAACCACATAGGTGAGCGAACCGTAATGTTCTAATTCCATCTGACATGTTTCTTTCTGCAGTTGTGGTGGACCTTGCAATCGTACAACAAACTGTGTTCACCCTTGTGCGGCAATTTGTCATGCTGGCCCATGTCCGCCTTGTCAAGAGGAAGTCCAAACAAGCTGTCATTGTGGGAAACAGATGTAAGAACACATCCCTCCTCTTGTGCTTGTTATTTAACCAGTATTCCAATAGATCGACGAGTATATGTTCAAATAAATCCACAGACCCAGTCTCTTGTGGACAGCTGTGTGAACGGATTCTGAACTGCGCGAACCACGTGTGTCAACAAGAATGCCATTCAGGTCCATGCGACCCGTGTACGTTCAAAGTAGAACAGTCATGCACATGTGGGAAGTGCAATCGCATTGTAGACTGCAAGACTGTGCGGTTAGATCAAATCGAGACGTATTCATGCACAATACATTGTAACTTCAAATACGCGTGTGGACAACACCGATGTGAAGCAGTTTGTCACAGTCATGATGAAGGGGCGAGTGAATGTCCGTTTCTTCCTTCAACGTTGTTGAAGTGTCCTTGTGGATACAAGAGCTTTACGTTAGAGGAGTCGTTGGAATCACGGGCTATATGTACGGATCCTGTTATTGTCTGTGATCAGATCTGTTGGAAGGAGTTGAAATGTGGACACGCATGCAAGTTGTCTTGCCATGATGGGCCTTGTGTGTGTCTGGAAAAGGTATCAAATCCAAGTTATCTCTGTATTTTGTGCTGATAGTTCTTTGCAGCAACTTGTTTCCTGCAGATGTGGAGCAACCCACGTAACAGCAACCTGCGCAGAATTGCCCACTCTCAGTACCCCCACTTGCAAAACGCAATGTCGCTCCCTGAAAACCTGCGGCCGTCACGAATGTGGCCGCAAATGTTGTCCCAAAGAATCATTCGACTCTATACAAGACCCACACCACTGCGACCTACTCTGCGACCGAATCCTCAAATGTGGGAAACACAAATGCGCTTTAGATTGTCATCGCGGACCATGTCCTCCATGCATAGAAGCATCATTCGAACCAGTTTCATGTGCATGTGGGAAAACAACACTAGAACCGCCGATTCGATGTGGGGAACCAACGTATCCAACTTGTCAATTCACATGTACGATGCCACGCGCTTGTGGGCATTCCATTGACATCTTGCCTCATACCTGTCATAACCCGTCGTTACCGTGTCCGCCGTGTAGAGTCCTCGTTGAACGAAGATGTAAATGCGGTAAAGATGTCATCAAAACTGCCATCTGCTCGAACCCAGTTCCACCATCATGTGGCCGTGTTTGTGGGAAAACGCGACTGGATTGGGCCACGCGTGTAAGCAGATCTGTCACGAAGGAGACGTCTGTCCGTCTGTAAAGTGTGATCAACCATGTGGCAAGACAAGGAGTTGTGGTCATGCCTGTGGATACATTTGTCACGCCCATCAAGCTGCACTGAAACAGGAGCTTGCGCTGCGTCTGTAACGCTGTTTTGTCCATGCCGATTCCGAACAATTGTGAGGAAATGCGCTCAAGTGGAAAATGCAGTCTTGGTCACAAAACAGTTTTTGGAAGAGAATCCAGGGTATGATGTGACTGATTTGAGTCTTCCGCGTCCTTCACCTGTCGATGCCGATGGAAACTTGTGGTGCACAAAAGAGTGTGAGGAAATCTTGAAAGAGGAGAATCGGACAGTTGATTACGCCCCTGAGTTTGTTGAATACGCGGAACGAAATTTCGAGTTTGCGAAATTGATTTCGACTGCTTTCTCAAATCTTGTGAACGGAAGGTAATTTGTTGGAAGTTTAAATGTGTTATGACTCAATGGGCTCAATTAGCTACAAATTCCATGACTTTCCTCCAATGAAATCAGCTGCCCAAAGAGAATTCATAGAAATCCTTTCCGAGTTTTACGAAATATCCACTGAAATCATTGAGCCGGAAGATCCAGAGTGCAACGTCATTGCTCGCAAAACATCTGCATCTTCAATGTTTGTTCTACCACCATCTTTTTTCCTTAAGACTAATTTCACTATTAGTCCTCATATCACAATCATATCAGCCATTGAATTAAAAAGGCGTGGATTGTTACTGTTTAAGAAAGATAACGTTGAAATCAAGCCTGAAGTTGATCGCAAACCGAGACTTGCCAGAGGATTCGCCAAACCAATGCCCGTTCCCCAACCAGAACAAGTTAAATTGTCAAAT
Source organism: Rhizoclosmatium globosum (assembly GCA_002104985.1). Taxonomy (NCBI): domain Eukaryota; kingdom Fungi; phylum Chytridiomycota; class Chytridiomycetes; order Chytridiales; family Chytriomycetaceae; genus Rhizoclosmatium; species Rhizoclosmatium globosum. The sequence continues at coordinate 408,726 of MCGO01000006.1, read as the reverse complement.
GCATTCGAGTTACTAAACATTCAAGAATAAAATGCAACTTATGACAGTTGAAAAAGAATCTTTACTTCTATATGAGTAAGAGTATATCTAAAAAAGTATGTAAACACAAGTTAAAGATTAAAAGTCAATCATTCTTTCATCTGTGTCTCTGAGTTTGTCCTTTTTAAGTTGGACTTTGCACCCCAAATTGATGCCAGTAATGTTGAAGGCTTGTCCTTGGGCAAGTCTTCATCATCTGCACCATCAACAAGAGACATAACAGATGGAGCTGGCGAAACAGTGATCGATCTGCCCGGCACAGCGTTTGATGAAAATGAACCTCCAGAAAGTCGTTTCGCAAAAGCAGACGCAACTGACGTTATCGAAACGCGCTTAGACGAAGCTCCAAGCGTAGTTGCATGAGTGGCAAGTCCTGAAGTTGGTGGTGCCGCGGCTGCTGACGCCAAATCCGTTGAACTCTTGCTCCCGCCTCCGCCTCCCCAAAGAGATCGCAAGATTCCAGTGCTGGCTTTGTTCTTCAGGGACTTTGAATCAGCATCATCTTGAGTTCCTTTCCCCCCACTTACTGATTGTTGCTGATTAGCATCTCCCGCTCCAGATGCCGGTTTTTCAGGGGTTGGCGTCTTTCCTCGGGATCCAAACACTGACGACAGGAACGTTTTCTTTTCGGCGGGGGTTGGGCTTCCACTTAACGGGGGTTCAAAGTTTGCGGGGGGTAATTGGGGGAGGGATTTGAAAACAGGAGCCTCTTGGCCTTGGGACGTGAGCGCATCGACCAACTTGGCACGCAGGCTTTCAACTTCGGCAGAGGCTTGGTCATACAAATCTTCTAGCAGGTTCATACGTTCAAAGTAGCGTTTTTCAAGCCCTTGTGTTCGCAATCGGAATTCTTCCAATTCGGTTTGTGTTGCCTTGAGTTTTCCAGTTGAATCAGTGAAATCTGATTTCAACTTGGTTAATTCGTCTCGCAGTGTTGTAGCTTCTAAGTCTTGGGATCGGAGACGCTCCATCAGGCTCTCGCGCATTTCCTTGGCATCCAACTCCTGATCCTGCAGTTGTTGAACCAATTCTCGTCGTCCTTCTCTCTCTTGCTCCTCCAACTCCTCAATTCGGGCTCTGAGTTCATCTTCCAAATCGAGCATTTCGTCCATCTTGTCTTTCAATCGAGCTTCAACAGCAACATCAAGTTCTCCATTCTTGAGATCAAGCTCTTTTTGAAGTGCTTCCAACTTGGCATTTGCTTCAGCTAGCTCTGCTCCACCTCCACCTCCACCTCCAGCAGAGAGCTTTTGATTCTCCTCAAACATTTCGTCGAGCTCTTTGTTGAGAGTTTCAATCTCCTGATCAGCAGCATCTAGGGAATTGTTCAACTCCTTGTTGACGTTCTCAGACTCATTGAATTGTTCTTCCAAATCAGCGCAGATCTTCTTTTGACTTTCAAGTTCAGTCTTGAGTTTCGCAATATCACTCTCAAATGATTCGATAATGGCTTTGGTGTCTCCATCCACATTGGAAAGCTCTTGTTGACGGGCAAGCTTTTCCTCAAGAGCAACAATTTCATCAGTAAGAGACTTGTTTGCAGCATCAAGTTCGTCAGCTTGAGCCTTTTCGTCGTCTAATAGCTTCTCGAGTTCATCGATTGTCTAAGGTATTATTTTAGCTCACAAAGATCATATATATGATGTATACGCACCGCATTAGCCTCGTCTAATTTGGCATTGAGTTCTTCCGTTTCAAATTTGGAATCCTCCAACAAGAATTCAAGCTCCTCGATCTTGGCGGAATTCTCAGAGATTGTGACAGCATTAGCTGAGCCTCCACCAGCTTGTAACTTGGCTTTAAGATCGGCGATTTCTTTGTTTGCCTCAGCAAGTGCCTTCTGCGCATCAGCAAGCTCTTTGACCTTATTTGCAATTGAGTTTCACAGAGCAACTGAAGAAATTACTTACATTGTCAGAGCTTTCGGTCAAATTTCTAAGCTGGGCATTGAGTTCATCGATTTCATCCAAGGCGTCATTTAACTCTTGTTCAAGTTTGGCCATCTCCTGCAATTTAAATAAGCAAACTATTTTTCAAATGAAAGCACTAACCTCCTTTGAGTTCTGTTGCTGGGCTTGAGTTTTCAGCTCTTCAACTTCAGCTTGAGCATCCTCAAACATTTGTTCCAACTCTAGTAGCTCATTCTTTACAGCGTCCAGCTCTGATAAAGCCTTATCGCGTTCTTCGGAGACTTTCAGAAGTTCTTCCTCCAGTTCGTTCGCAGTCCCTGTAAACTCAGACTTCTGGGCCCGAACTCGCTCCAACTCGGACTTCAAGGCTTCGACTTCCGCTCTTGCTGCATTCACGCTTCTTCATCAGCTCCAGAACTCTTTTCCACAGCACCAGCTTCAACTGTCTTTTTGAGTTGCTCTTCTAACGCTTGAGCTCGATCAAATAGTTCATCTCTCTCAACCCAAGCTTCTTCGAGTTGTTTCTCCAAATCCCCACAATAACCTCCAAGTCACCCTTGTTTGCTTGGTTTCCACCAATAGACTCTTCAAGTTTCTTGATTTGCTCCCGCAATGTGACTTCTAGTTGGATAGAACTTTCCAAATCAGCTTCCAAACGACCAACCTTCTCGTTGAGTTCCTCGCACTCAAAAGTAGTTTGTTCAATCTCCTCTTCAAGCTCCTTGATTTGGCTCTCAGCAAGAGCAATTTGCTCTTGCTTACTCCTTTCGAGTTCAGCAATTTTGTTCTGGGACACTTCCACGGCGTTTTTGGCAATATTCAGTTCGTGATGAAGTTGTTCAAGACGTTCTCCAGTTTCGCCTCCAACTTCTTGGAGAGTGGCTTCAAGGGCTTCCACCTTTTCCGCATTTTCACGCATAATTTCGTCCAAGTCGCGCTCCATCTCCTCACAACGACCCAGCAAATCATCACGTTCGTTTTCAACTTCAGCAAGAATGGCTTCGAGGTCAGCGACTCGTTTAGTGTGTTCAGCTCGTTCCTGAGTCAAAAGTGAGTACGAAATATTTCGTGGTGGAATATGTATAACTTACAGCCAACAAAGATTCCATACCCTTTTGATCACCAGCCTTTTGCTCAAAAACACGTCTCAACTCTGCGTCGTGAGTCTTTTTGAGAGACTCGATTTGCTGCTTCAACAAATTGCTTTCGTTTCTGGCTTTGATAACATCTTGGGTAACAATCTCAACCGTTTTGGAGTTATTCTCCAAAGCCGTTCGAGCATCTGCAAGGTCCGCTTCTAATTCATTTACCCGAATATCCAAATCACCAATTGTATCATGTGCTTCTTCAACTTCTCCGTTCTTTGTCACAAGCGTTCGCATCACATTGTCGAGTTCGTTTTGAAGAGCAGTAATTTCAGATCTCAGCGCCTTGTCTGCACCAGCGGCGTTGTTTTTCATGCCATTGATTTCAATGAATGCGTTCTCGCAAGCCATTTCGGATTCCATCAAAGCTTCCTCCGCAAACTTGAGCCTCATTTCAGCGTCCCGCACTGCACGCTCCAGTTCATTTTCTTTAGATTTGGCAAAATGCAAGTCAGTCATGGCGACCTTCAGACGTTGTTCAATCTCGGTCGCCACTTCGCCTTTACTTCGCACTTCGTTGACAGCAAAACTGGCATCCATTTCGGCCTTTTCAAGTGCAATTTCGGCAGTTTGTAATCGACTTTCGGCGTCCATAAGTCGTCGCGAACTCTCTACTTCACGCAACTTGAGCATCTCAATCTCTTTTTGAAGACGGGATATTGAGTTCTCGGCTTGAGAAAGGCCTCGAGTCTTGTCATCAAGTTCTTTCAAACTCTTATTACGCTCCTCCATGATAGTATCCAGCTCCATTTCGGCGTCATCACGTTCCTGGACACGGAGCTGAAGCTCTTTCTCGATCTTGGCTGTAGCTTCCCGACTTTCCTGCAAACCCTTTTCCAGAGCCTCTTTGTCCTTCAAAACAAGATCTAAGTCAGCTTCCATAGCTTCGACCGCGTCCCTCATTTGGCTCTTGACAAGAGCAACGGTATCTAACGCATCATCTCGCTCGGCGCGAGTTTCATCCACAGCAACTTTGGCTGTCAAGACGGCTTCCTTGAGGATTTCCAGCTGAGATTCTTTTTGAGTCAGGAGATCCAGGATGGGTCCAAGTTCGCCATTATTTAAGGACATGATTTGACGGAGACGCTCTGACTCGGCCTTTTCTTTCGCTAATGCCAATTGAAGGGCTTCCAGTTCGGCGGCGACGTCGGCAGGGATTTCAGGACCAGTTGTGGGTGTTATTGGGACATTGTTGACGGATGAGGCTGATGAGTTGGGTGGCTTGAAAGCTCTGGGAGGTACCATCGCCATTTTGCCAAGGCTGTCAATGTAGTCCTGATGAACTTTGTTAGTGTTGCAATCAAGGAAATGACCAAAACACAAACCATATCATCCATTTCTTCTGTTGCTGCATCATCGTCGTCATCATCTGCATCCGCCAATGGCCTGCCATCCAATCCAATAGATTGTGGTGGATGATTCACTTTCAATACTGATTGAGTCTTCTGTTTCAGCGATCGTCCTGCGGCACGGGTTGGAGATTCAGATCTCTCGTCTTGATTCTGATGTGCAGCGACAGCAGCATGGCTAGACCGAATATTTTTGATGGCAGCTCCTTTTCCCAATCGAAATGTGTCTCCTTCGTCGTCTGTGTCGTCATCCCAATCTATGGCGTTCGCAAATTGGACGGTAGATTGAGGAGGAACTGGAGGCCTGTTTGGAGGCGGGCGTCGATTTCCACTTCCAGAGTTTGGTGATTTGTTGATTGGAGTTAAATCGTCTTCGGTTTCGTCAGGTTTGGGGAGTGGAGGCTGTTGTTGAGTGATGCGAGGAGGACGAGGTCGTCGTTTTTCCGATTGCGGTTGCTCCAGCGGAGTTTGATTAGATGGGCCTAGTAGAGACGCCCGTTGACTGATAAAGAGTGTAAATTGATGTGATCTGAGGTCAATTACTAGTTCACCTTCTCATGGGGCCAGCCCCACCAGGATTTCGAAAAGAAGATGGACCATTATCTGAACTATCGCCAGCAGTGAGTTCATTATCAGGTCCTCCCCTGGGAACAAGGGACTTGCAGCCCTTTGAGGATTGTCTCTTCCCAACAACGACATCCTATTGTTTCCATTACTTTCTCCACGAGGAGGTCTATCTCGTCCAGAGTTGTTTCTAGTGACTGAAGCTGGAGCTGATGCAAGTGGATCTCGTTGATCTCCATCGTCACGACGGGTTTGAGAGCCATTCCGCTTCACCCCACCATCGTCGACACCTGTTCGTCCAATAGATGAAAGATTCTCCGAGCGATCTTTATGAGGCAGGTCATCTCCGCCACGCCTGTTGTTACGAGGAGGCGGGCGTCGGCGTTCGTCCTTGACAGGTTGTTGAGGCTGGTCGCCCCCATCCAGTAAGGCACTCATCCTTGTTCGCTGCTCAGTTCTTGGTCCATTATACCGCTCTCTGCCACTCTGGCTGCCGCTGTTGGGCTCCCTTTGTTCACGCTGGTCTCGTGGGTCCCGCGGGTCTCTCTGGGATCCATCCCGGGGAAGGCCCGAGCTGTTTGCGCCGTTGCTGCTGCTGTTGTTGTTGTTGAAGCGCGGTGGTCTGTTTTCCCTGTCGCGGTTGTCGCTTCTTCCAGGGCCGCCGTTGCTTCGCGATCCGTTGCCTCCGTTGCCTCCGTTTCCTGGCGGCGGACGGCGGCCGTTTCCGCTGTCTGTTTGATTGGTTTGGTCGTTAGCTGAGGTGGGTGGTGGGTGGCGGTCCTACTCTGCCGCTGCATTAGTGGTGGAGGGGTTTGGCAATCTTTTCTTAATGTGTCTGTGTGAACAACCACAGGCAGACACCAAATACTTTCTATTTCTTCTTTCCTTTCAATTTATTTTTCAATCATAATGGTATCAAACATTGTACTCGTTGATAATCGTGTTAGTGCGCAAAGCCTCCAAACAGATTGACACACAAGCGAATTCACATTGAACGAGTCCGCCATTCTCTTGCACCGATACCCTGTTAGCTCAACCTCAATATTTGGCCTCACACGCTATCAGTCACAAACAGAAATCTGCCCAAGGAAGTAACAACTTGCAGTAGAACAATAAACCAAAAAAATGTATAGATAAAGATCTTCTATTTATTTAAGCATAGTATTCACAAAGTAGATATTTCAAAGACAGCTTAGTGGGCCTTGATGGAGGATCCCTGCTCAGCGTGCTCCTCAGTAGTGTCCTTAACGAAGACCTTACAGAAGATGGCGAAGAAGAAGACGGAAATAACACATGGAACAACCATGACCCAGAACTGAGTGGTTGGGGTAAGGGCGTTACCCTTCGAGGCGGTGAAGACGAAACCGTTCAAGGCCCAAGAGATACCACCAGCACCAGACTGAGTACCCTTGTAGAAACCAGCGTAACGGGAGAGAGTCTCGGAGTCGTTGGAGATGGCACCGATGAGGTAGTTAGTGTAGACCTGGAAGAAGGCATCGTAGAGACCGTAACAGACGTACAAGAGGAATGGGCCGAAGAAGGAACCGAAGTTGTCTCCAGCATCGAAGTGGTTACCCTTGTCAGTCCATCCGTTGCTGACGGAAGCGTACTGGAAGGCAGCACCTCCACCGAAGAAAGCGAGGGTGGTACCAGCCATGATGTAACAACCGGTCCAGGCACGAGTGGTACGAGAGTACTTGGTGTTGTCCAAGAACATGTTTCCAAGAACCCAGGCACCAGCAGCCTGAGACAACCAGTAGAAAATAGCCTTGAGACCGTTGGAACGTCCAGAGAAGTTGTCACCGAATGGACCGAACTGGTAGGTGTAGAACCAGTTGGAGGACATACATGGGATCAAGATGGTCAACATGGCTGGGTTGGTGAAGAGCTTGAGGACTTCGACGAACTCACGGAGAACGTTGGTTGGTGGGGTCTCGACCTGGGTTTGGTCCTCACGGATGATGGTACCTGGTGGCTGGATAAGGAAGGCAACGATGGATCCACCGGCCATGAGGATAATGAAGATCAAGTACATGGCGTCGTTCATGGCAACTCCGGAGGAACCGGCACCCCAGGAAAGAGCAGTGGAGATGGTGTTACCAAGTACGGCACCCAAGTTGAAAATGACCCAGAAAGTAGCGAAGAAAGTACCCTTCTGAGACTCAGTTGGGTAAGTCAAACAAATCTGACCCTGGGCAGCCCAGAGCATACCGGCACAGAGACCGATGTAGGCACCAGAGAAAATGGAGAAGGTGTTGGCAGAGTCTGGGATTGGAGCAGAGTCATCACCACCCTGAACCTTGAAAATGTTGTACTGAGCGGCAGCGTAGATAGCATATCCTGTGCCACCAATTGCGGCGAGGATGCGTGGTCCGAGGATGTTGTTAAGACCACCAGCAAGGAGACCCATGATGGCGAAACAGAGGTACAAGGCAGCGTTCTGCTTGTCCTTAACTTCCTGAGCGGATGGACCGGCAGTTGGAAGGGAGTTCAAGGCGTTGAACATTCCTGGGCACAAGAAGCACACGAAGGAGATGACGTAGACCTGGGTACGAGCCTGGTTGAGAGTGTCGAAGAAGCCCATGTTGATTTGGTTTTCTGATTGATGGAAGGGTAACGAAAATGGGCCTCCCCTATTTGTATCTTACAGGTGGCTCTCCAAGCCCGAGTCTTTCCGAGGGTCGACTAATTTTCCAATTTGAGGATGGTCAGCCCGAAACGCTTTGTTCGCGGCACAGCTTTTTGCTTGGAGGCAACCTGTTTAGATCAAACTATGTTTCATCTGCAACACCATTCTCCTGCCTCTACTCAGGATCCGCCTCTGGCGGCAAGGGAAGGAGAAGTTGATTTGGGAGGTAAGTGCCAAAATTTTACAATTTGTGGCATTTTAATCATCTTGCCATTGGGTGGCACTACCCAAATCGCTTGAGTGGGAAAGCAATTTGACCTGGAAAGTAATATTTACGCATTATCGTAGTGATATCCCTCGTCGATGTAGGAATTATCTTTGTTTTCAGATTTTCGGAAAAACTCCATTGTCTTCCCTTTTCTTTCAGTTTGAAGCGACTTTTGAAATAAAGAAGAAGACTGATTCTTAACAATGACCGCTCGAGTTTCGGTTGCGACTGTTCTTGCAAAACCAGCTCGTATCAATTCTCAGCCCGAACTATTTGACTGGCCTGTCCCATCTATTCCACCCCCGAAACCTCTTGTTCCACGTCAAGAACCCGACATTGACTAGTAAGTGCAACAAATCGGAGTTTTGCTCATAACCAAGACACCATCCAGCTTACAACTAATATTGAACGCGCGAGTGTACGATGTTGCTTCGGAAACTCCACTTCATTTGGCAACAAAACTGTCAACAAAAGTAAAGAACAAAATCTATCTCAAACGGGAAGATATGCAACCCATATTTTCGTTCAAGATTCGAGGAGCATACAACCGAATCTATAATTTGACTCACGAAGAAAAACAAACTGGTGTCATTTGCGCTTCAGCTGGGAACCAGTTGAGTTAAATCACCCAGCATTTTTTGTTCCTCACCATCACATACTTTAGTGCACAAGGTGTCGCACTCGCTGCAAAGAAGTTGGGAATCAAAGCAACCATCGTAATGCCCAAACACGCACCAGAAATCAAAGTCGAGAGTGTAAGAAGACTTGGTGCCGAAGTTGTTCTTCACGGATCAGACTTTGACGAAGCCAAAAAGGAATGTGCTCGATTGAAAGACGAGAAGAATTTGATTTACATTCCGCCATTTGATGATCCATATGTCATTGCGGGTCAAGGAACGATCGGAGTCGAAATTCTTCGCCAACTTCAGCAAGACCGGCTTGATGCATCTTTGTGTGTTGTGGTGGCGGTGGCATGCTCGCTGGTATTGCCACGTTTGTCAAGAGAATTCGGCCTGATGTTAAAATTATTGGAGTCAATGCTGCTGACTCTGATGGAATGTATCAAAGTTTGATCAAAGGTCAACCTGTCGAAATACCAATGGTAATTAAATGAAATGAACACATTTATTAATTAATTATCGTCGATAGGCGGGACTATTTGCGGATGGAACCAGTGTACGTCTGTGTGGATCCGAAAACTTTCGTCTCTGTCGCTCGTTCGTGGACGACTTTGTTTTGGTCTCCACCGACGAAGTCTGCGCCGCTATTAAAGATACATTTGACGACACTAGATCGATTATCGAACCTGCAGGTGCTTTGGCTGTTGCAGGAGTTAAAAAGTTCCTGGCCCAAAACTCAAACTTCAAAGATGCTGTCTTTGTAGCTGTTGTTTCGGGCGCGAACATGAATTTTGACAGACTCCGATTCGTCGCAGAGCGCTCGAGGCTCGGTGACGGCAAAGAAATTATGCTCTCAATCAAGATTCCTGAACGACCTGGAAGGTAACTTGAAACAATCGCTTTCCGTACTAATGGTTGAACTTTCAAGTTTCTTGGATTTGTACCATGCAATCGATCCGAAGCCAGTCACAGAATTCTGTTACAGATATAGCGATCCTGATGTTGCAAGAGTCTTTGTCGCACTTGAAACGTCGAATGCAGCTTCAGACGCTGAAGATGTTTTGGAAAAAATCAGAGACAAAGGAATGGACGGACTTGACGTGACCAATAACGAAATGGCTAAAACTCATCTTCGATATCTGGCGGGCGGGCGCTCTGCCACTGTGAAAGACGAAGTGTTGTATCGCTTTCAGTTTCCTGAGCGACCAGGTGCACTCAAGAGATTCCTTTACCATTTGGAAGGAAAGTGGAATGTGTCGTTGTTTCATTACAGAAATCATGGTGCTGATATTGCTCGAGTTCTTGCCGGACTTCAAGTTCCAGCAGCTGAAAGAAATGATTTTAAGGCGTTTTTGGAAAAGCTTGGATATTCTTTCGAAGATGAAACAGAGAATCCGGTTTATAACCAGTTTATGAAGTAAATTCCCAATAAAGCCTCAATTATCTACGTATGCGGACATTTAAAAAACTGCCAAGATGCCAGGAGGAGCTTGCGAAGGTTCGAGGAGCTTCGTTGCAATTCTGAACAGGCGCTGGGTGAAGTGTTAGACATATTCATCAATAGAATCAAAGATATACCTCGTCAAATGCTGGTGTGATGCTAAAATAAGTTTACCGGCTCTAGGAATAAAAATCCAGCATTTCAACAATTCCACGGGACAGTTCTTTGGAGGAAACACAATATCCAAGCTACCAGTCAAGGTATGGCATGTAAAGTATTTGATCCACTTCTTCACGTCTTCGTCAATATCATCGACAACTTGTCCACCCAAAGTTTTCTCCACAGGAGCTACGTTTCGCATATCTACAGCCTTACTCCGCATCATAACAGGAGCCGTCACATTTGCCTCAAAGTAACTTTTGAGTCACTTGAACTCCCCGCTCCCCTCTGCGCAAGTCCATTGAAGAACCGAACCTGTGCCGCAACCCAACCCCCAACCTTTCCCGCTGTTGAAGTCGAACCAGCATTCCCACCTCCCATCACCCTCTTTCCATGAAACCCGCCACCACCACCCAAGTTCCTCGCACTATGAAACCTCGAAAACATTCTAGTAGGGGACTCAGCCCTCATCCCAGTCTCCCCAACAAACACGAAGCAGACCGAACAATCCCACTCTCACCCTTACCATCCCCTTGAAACACTCTCTCATACGGCATCACGTTCTTGACAAGGTACGAAACAACAACCTGCGAGACAACGAGATCCACAGGCTCTTTGCGTCGACACTTGAAACAAGCTCAAGATGATACTCGACTCCTGGCTTTGAAGCAAACAGGATCTTGATGAGTGCGGAGGTGACGGTTCGGCAATCTTGGATGAGCATGTCTGTTGTGATGATGCTTTCTAATACAATTGTTTCTCCCGCTGTGACTGTCATAATCTTGAAGTCTCCAATGGGCGACTCGAGGGTTTTTAGGGAAAGTGTCGTAAGTCCTAGAGGGTATGTTGCGGATCCTGTTTTTACAGTTGCGACACAGGTAACGAAGAATGGGAGTGATGGCGTCAAGTAAGTGCACGCCTTAATAAAGTCTGGGATATTGCCACGGATCAAGAACTGAGAGACAGTTTCCAAGTGAATCGACGTGAGAGATTGCTTAATCTTTTGAATGGAGGAGACGACTTCCTCCAGTTTTTGAGCGTCTTTGACACGGATCATGTATCGACAGAACGTCTTGAGACTCAAGTTCTACCAAACATCTTAATGAGTAACCAAAACCACAAAAATGAAAACCGCACAAACCTGCATCGTAACCAAAATCTCTTTCTCACCGGCAGGCTTCACTTCCAACTCCACAAGCACGTCGATACAAGCAATAGGCATTTTCGTAGCTTCGATTGCAAGAACGATCCTGGGCTTCCCACCATCTGCGTCAGTCACAATCAAAAAGTCACACTTCGCAAGTTTTTCCCATTCCCCGTCTTTAGCAAGATACGGAATGCAGAGACACTGGAAATGCGTGCTTTGTGGTTTGATTTCTGAAGTTGAAGATTCAGTAGATAGTGAGACAGAACTTGAAGACGGTTTCAAGGAGGTCATGGACGATTCATCAACGATGGGTTTATCAACAAGCCATAAATCTGGCTGAATTTTCCTCAGAACTGGCTTCTTTGCACCTTGCCGTGATGTTAGTATTAAAGAAAACTCATAAGCTGTAAGAGACTCCACCTGAAACTGAATTCAAACATCGACACAACTTGAGCCTCTCTTCCTTCTCGGGAACTTGCACCACTACGAAAGTTGAATTCGCAAGATTGATTTCAACCACATTATCAATCCCATTCACTTGTGTTTTTGTTTTTTTTGAATCAGTATCACCCCAACAACCAATAACCCACAAACCGTAATGATCCTGCATCACCGCTGAAACTTTCTCCAATCCCACAGGAACATAAACCATCTTCACACTCCCACCCGACGAATCCCCACGCCCAATCACTACAAACCCTTGTGTACACGTGATTTGAAGGGATCCGCCAAGACCTGCTTTCCCAGCCACACGCTTCCTCCCATCCCACACGACCTCTGTCACAGTAAACGAAGCAATCAGTTTCGGTGGGAGCGGGATGGGCTGACTTGATCTGTGTCTGAGTGAGTAACTGGGAACGTTGAGGAATAACGTTGCATTGAATGGTTTCGACTGTTGACCAACGAAAGTGAGGGAATTAAAAATTGGTGCATGATGTTTTTTAAGGAAAAAATTATTACTTTTTTGGTGTCGAGACTTCCGTCGACGGCAAGACAGGATGACGCATCCATGAGTTTTTCAAGGGCCGCCATGTCGTTGAACCCGTCGCTGTCTTGAAGGTTTGTAAGTTGGAGGACAGTTGTCACGAGGGCTTGGATTTGGTTCTGTTTGGGTTTTTTCGATGGTCAAACTAGTTCGAATGGAAAGGACGATAGAAACGGTACCATCGCAAATTCAAAGTTTTCCGTAAACTCGAAAGTGAGAGTTTTGGACGCAACCTATTTACGTTCGTAAGGGTTAGCATTCACGAGGAAGAAGGAGATACTCACCTGCAAGAAGAATCGAAGCCAAATAGGTCGAGCCAGAATTTTGTACAAATAGTCGTTGAGTTTCTGAGGAGTATCTTAGGTCAGTACACAAGTTAAAAAAGCAGGCAAGCTGGTACCTGAACTACCCGAGCTTCCAACTTCAACGTCACATCATTCGACTGGAAAAACAACTCATCGCCTTCATTTGCCGACGCGAGTAACGCAAAAAATCGGGTATAGTTTGCGGTTGTGTTCTTTTGGGAGAAGAGGTGGTTAGAATTAAAGGAGTAGACCAGAGTACGTTCCCAACCTTCCAAGGCCAATCGCTGCGAACATTTGAATGACTCTCGGATATCACGGCAGCTGTTTGGTTCATGAATGCGACTAAGTCCAACAAGTTTCTCTGTTTTTGAAAGATTAAATTCTTTGGTTAAAATTAATAATAGATCTTACTATTTTATCCGTGATGATACAGTGGGTATGAATGAGCTGCAGTGGAAGTTACTGTCAGCGAATCGTCTGCATTCAAACACTATTCCTTACACTTTCAAATGCCACCATATCCGCCTGAAAATCCAGTTCAATTTTACGCAGAATGTCTATATGCCCAATGTGTGGGCTATGCGCCTTTTTTTCCACAAGTTATACATCAGTCAGTCAGTCAGAGATTGTTTGTCAGAGATGGATTCTTACAAATCTGGCATTCAACACGTCCTCCACAGTCTCCGAACGCGACTCCGTCAATGAACCAGATGCCCTTCGCAACTGTAAATTGTTTTTGGTTAAAACTTGGTTTCACCTCAACATTCAAAAACCTTCAATCCACCACCAAAAATCCCAATTGACTGTCGTTTGAGGTTATCGAAACCGATTTCACGGATTGAGAGAAAGATGCAGCTGCCGAGTTGTTGGAGACGAAGCTTTTGTTGAATCCAGAGACCTGAGGAGTAGGTTTTGAGGGAAGCTGTCAAAATAATATAGAGAGTTCTTACGGTGTCAGGTTCAGCCGCTTCTGCAGCGAGGTTCCGATTTACTGCATGAAACTTGAATGGACTGGCGGGGAGACTTTGACTGCCAGTACTGAACGGATGGCTCATAACTGTTTTTGTTTTGAAGTTTGTCACTTTTTTGGCTTCACAAAGTAAAAGTAGGAATACTGTTTGATCACCGATTTATTCATAAGTAATTCGTAAATACATTCTGAAAAGAAATTAGACAGGGGGTTTTGTTGTTATAGAATGTTCCAAGTGTGTGTGTCTGAACTGATGTTCAAAGCTCTAGAGATATTAAAAAAGCAGGGGAGACAGCTTGATGCCAGTACAAATGTCTTTATACTAATGTAGTAGGGTCATTTGAGGAGATGGGCCGTTTCCCAAGCTGAGAGTTGACGGGGAAGCCAAGCTGTGAGTTCATTGGTGCTGCAGTGGCCATGTGTGGATGAAAGCGGGAAGGAGTAGAAGAGTTTGAGCTGTAGGAACTCCCTAAACTTCCAGAGAGAGAGACTGGGGAAGCAGTATTTGCAGGAGAAGGCATGTAGCCTTGAGAGAATGATTGATGGAACTGCTGTTTCCTGGCTGTAGTAATCTGCAGGAGGCTGAGAATAGTGTTGAGGTTGCTGTTGCTCGTATGACATGACAGAGGAGTAGGAGGAAGCAAGTGATGGGGGTGTTGCTTGGGGGTGGTGCTGGTAGTGGAGATTGTGTGTCTGTGAGTGGATGGGGGGTACTGCTGAGCAGGCCACAAGGGAGGCAATACGAGCTTCATAGGCGGCCAACTGATCCATGACAGTAAGATAGTCGTCGTCAGTGAAGGACAGGTCAAAGTCGAGGATTCCCAGGAACTGTCTCTCCATCAGATTAATCTCCGAGACAGGAAACAGGCCCTCGGTGAAAGCCACCCAGGACTTGTTTTTATAAGTTTTATCGTTTGTGTACTTTGAAGCGAGGATGAGTGCAGCGAGAAAGAGACGGTGGGCCGAGCAGGGCAGCCCCTTCGCCGTTTGAGGAAGCCGCCGTCGCACTTTCTCGAGCAGCGACGAGGCAACAACAACCGCCGCACCCGCACTCCGCGACCGCGTCACAACTGACGCCACAAACTGCGACAGCGGCGGCAGCGGCGTCGTCGGCGTCCCGCATCGGATCGCATTCGTTGCCGCCGCGGTGCAGAGCGCAATGTGCGACGAGGTGGCGGGAGAAGGTGATGTTGTTGATGTCGACATTGGATCAAGTCTGAAGTGTGTGTTGTCTGGTTCAAGCTGGTTTCGTGCAAGGTTTAAGTTTCTTCAAAGAGAGGGTGGCACGGTGGCTGCTTGCTTAAAATCTCCTTTTTCTCTGGGAGGCACGTGTGTGGAGATGGACAAGGTGGTCCCCTTTGCGTCTTTCGTTTGTCATCCTTTCGCCGTTAATACAAACAAGATTGAACTCGGTTTGCTTTCCTTTGCTTTCCTCCGAGTTGAAGTTTTCTTTTTAACTCACTCACGCTCATCCCACAGACACCTCTCATCACCCAATTTACCCTGCTTTGACAACATCTTTGACGTGCCCTTATTCTAGTGGCTTGGCGTGAATCCTTAAACAACGAAAAGCATTGTTCACTGCAACTCTTTCCACCGTATTCAACAGTTACAGTTAAAAAATGAGATCTTGGTACCAAAAAATCTAGTAATGCTCATGTGACTTCCGTGACGCTGTCAGCCATTTTTCGTTGCTTGGCGCCTTATCTGAGCCTCCCAATGTGCTGCCGTCACGAGGACAGACAGGACGAATTTCAAAAGGTTCCAATCCTTGACAGAAATTTCGTTGAGGAGCCTCAAACAGAGGAAGTTTTGCTTGAGCCCATCAGTAACCAGCTTTCATCCTGCATTATTCGGGAATGGGTAGTGATACTAGATAATTGTAATCATTGTTGAAAAGACTTTGTTAAATGTTCCAACCACTGGTTCACTGGTTCACAACTTCATTCTGTTGTAACATTGCTGTTTTATTATTGAAGTCAGTGGGAAGTTTATGGACATTACAGGAATGCTAATGCAACTGAAAGCATTGTAGGCGAACATCGTCGTTATTGTTATACATATCCCTTCTTCCATCGTTCTACATTCTGTTTATCGACTTTTGGTGAAGAAGCAAAAAAGAAAAAGACATATGGCCGACCTAACCACCAAGGTGTCGTCCCTCCTGGACAGACACATGATCCTTCCTCTCTTGGACTTTCTGTTGCAGAAAGAGGTTAGTAAATCCGCTCTTGTCTCAGATGCCAGGTATCTCACACTTTGGATGTCAGGTCTACCCAACACAAGAGCTCCTCAAGGCCAAATACGAGCTCCTCAAATCTACCAACATGATTGACGTTGCCAACTCCATCTACCAGCAAATTCACAACACCGAAGACAACTCACCAGGTTCATAAGCACCCCCAACCTTACGTTCCACATCCCTCAAAATCTCTTACTCAACCACCTACCAAAAAACAGTCGAAGCCAAAAGAGCCAGCGTTCTCGAAACCTACGAATCTTTGCAATCCTCATCAGCAAAAGTATTGCGATTCTGCAGGACCCTCAGGTCTTGGCCCTGTTGAAGCAGGACAAGACTGCCGTGCGAGCCTTCTTGGACTCCAAATTCGCCTTCACGAATGAAATGTTGGATACTTTGTATGATTTCGCAATGTGTCAATATCAGATTGGAAGTTACCAGGGAGCTGCGGATTTGTTGTTTGATTTCAGAGTTTTGGTAAGTACATTGACAGTTTTGAATGCTACTCGGGATACAAAGTTGAGAGTTTTGGGAACTTGGTTCGGCATCGAAGAAAAACTGGAATCTTGGTGGATCTGGTGATAAGACCGGGATACTAATCTTGCCCTTCATTAGACTACTGACACTCAAAAGAGCACCACTGCTCTGTGGGGTAAACTTGCATGTGAAATTCTCCTCCAAAAGTGGGACGTTGCTCTTGAAGACCTTACAAAGCTCAAGGAACTCATTGACGCTCCCGTCCTTGGTTCCAACCAGCTCCCCAACAACACCCATCAACTCATCCAACGCAGCTACTTTATTGCCTGGTCCCTCTTTGTCTTTTTCAACCACCCCAAAGGCCGCGACAGTCTGATTGACACATTCATGCAACCCGCCTACATCAGCACGATCCAAACGACATGTCCATGGGCCTTGAGATACCTCACCGCCGCCATCGTCACAACCAAAAACCGCAGAAAGAGCAACTACCTCAAAGAACTCGTCAAACTTGTCGCCAGCGAACGCGAACTCCAAGCCAGCAAGACCGCCGCCGCCACCACACAAAAGGACGTTCAGGACCCGTTGACTGGATTCATTCACACCTTGTACAGCGAATACAACTTTGCCGAGTCTCACAAGAGTCTCGCGCAGTGTGAGCCTGTTCTTGACGCGGACTTTTTCTTGGAGCCTATCAAGAAGGAGTTTTTGGAGACGGCTAGAACGATGGTGTTTGAGAGTTATGTGAAGGTGTATCGGGAGATTGATATCGGTGTGTTGAGCGCGACTCTTGGGTTGAGTCGTGATGAGGGTGAGAAGTGGGTTGTGGATCTTGTGCGAGGAGTTCGGATGGATGCCAAGATTGATTCTGAGAGTGTGAGTTTTTTTGTTTTTTTGTTGTTGTACCAAACTAACGGCTTGATTGTGATTCAGAACACTGTGATTATGGGTGCGCAATACACATCTGTTTTCCAGAATGTGATTGAACGTACCAGGAACTTGACGTTCCGTACCAACTTGCTTGCATCGAACATCGAGAAGCGTGAAGTTGAGCTTGCGAACCGTCGTGCGGGGGCAAGTGCTGGGGAGGCCAAGAAGGAGGCCAAGAAGGGGGCGTTGCGAAAGTAAATGTATACACGCATTGTTTTTTTTAGGGATGTGGCGAGAGAGTATATTGAGCTTCGCTGATGAATGATTTAAATATCATATTGAATTTGCTTTTGATTCCCCGAAATGAGTTTAGCTGAAGCGAGGTCTGGCAGCCTCCTTCCACTCCAAACCACTTCCAGCTTCCGCCACGGATCAGACACAGACACCGAAAGCGACGCCGAAGCCGTGCTGAGTCAGCCGCCCAAACGAAAACGCGGGCGGCCGCGGCTGTCGCAAACGCTACTTCCTCCGACTTCAACTTCAAAGCGGGCCAAGCCAACGGGTAAAGCCCTGCAAATTGTCGGCGAAGGAGACGTGCCCGCATTTGACTCGCTTCCGCCGTCGTTAAGCGTCGAATTGGGGCTCTTGGACGGAGACGTCAACCCAACCATCCCCACCATGAGTACGCTCAACTGAATAACCCCTCTCCATGACACACACTAACCTACGGCATAAAATACAGACGTTGTAATTTCAAACATCGCCGATTCTTTACACCCGAACAAAAGGAAGCTGTCGCAGCATATGCTCACCTTGTGGGTCGAAATAAGGCTGCCGACGAATTACAACTAAATCGACCAATGGTTGGACGCTGGATGAAGCTATATAAACCCGAGAACCCCGTTTCCCAGCCTATTGATTGCCTAAGTAATACACCCACGAGACATAATGCACCCTCACAAGCGATCGCAGCAGAACTAGCACATCGCGTCATTGCACCCAAAGTCGTTCTTCCAGATGGTCTCAAATTGGTTTCGTCGTCAAACTCAAAACAGGTCAAGAAAATGATTCAGCGGGAACGAAGGAGAGGGACCACCAGAATAAATACGGGAGATAATATAACAATGTCGCGAGAATCATTAGGGAGTGATGATTTCAATGGAACCGCAGATGTAGAGACAGACGCTGGTTCATCGTCTCTTGATCGAAGTCAGGAAGAGGAAGGTGAAACAACGAATCCGGATGCAAGTGACTCTGGCAGTGATGACGAATTTATGAATGACTATTTGAATGTTGAAGGAGATGGAGGGATGTCAGGTTCAAACGAAAACTCAACCTCCTTTGAAACTGCATTTGCTGCTATCAGAGAAGCTGCTCGCGTCGCTATTGCAGGAGCTAGACAATAATGGGTGGATTTGCATGGGACATTTAAATTTTGGATATTATATTGACGTTATATATTTTAGCTCCAAAGTTACATTTACGAAAATACAGTAATTATTGCTTTTCTTCTACAATAGTGAAATCACTTATTCCAGATGGGATATTAACATTTGGTATCGCTGGCTTGTGGATTGGAGTGAGTGCAGGTAACCTCCTCCCTTCTGAAGGACCAGATGCTCCCAAGGAAGGAACTAATGGATTCCGACCTTGTGATGTTGCTGGCGGTGTTAATCCAAGATATGCAGGTCCCATGGATGTGGCAGAGGAAGTGATTGATGATACGCGTGCTGCTTCAGATACTTCAACTACATTTGTGTGGTGCATAGGATGATCTAACTCTAGTACACCGTGAGATGTATCTGCACTATGCTTCTTTGGGCGGGTATGATGGTGTAATGATTCTGAAGTATCGATGAGTGGACTCGCATCATCCAATTTTCCCAGTAGCTTGAGTCTTGGACCTCGAACGTCAGTTCCAATTAAAGAAGATGATTTGAGGGCAGCTGCTTGACCTGAATCTGCAGTTCCTGGCGTGGAGGTCTCTTTAACACCAAATGAATCTTCTGCCAAAGCTTCATCTTTCGCATTCCTTTTTTCACCAGTTAAATCGAGGTCAACAGCATTCTTCTCAACGAATTTTGTGATGGTTGGTTGTTTTACGGATGGATTGCTGGTTTGCTTGGGATTCCAATTAAACATTGACAGCATACTTTGAGTTAAAGATCCTTTGCGATCATCCTTCAGTTCATTTTCATTGCGTTCAGGCTTTGTTTGATTTGTTTCAGAGACCACTTGTGTGTTTATCTCATCCGATTTCGGTTTCATGATATCATTTTCAGGCGCAACCCGAATTCCAGAGATGAAGTCTTGTGAAGTAAGAGAATGCAGTTTTGTGAATCTATCGGCTTTTGCAATCCTAGGGTAGCACCAATCATGGTTCTCCAACCTTATAATTGAGGTTTGGCTGAGATGCATACGGTTTTGAAGCTAGATCCCCGTCGGGTGGCGAGTTTAGGCGAATATCTGCGCAATAATCTGATTTTGTCCGTTTTCCGTTGAGTTGCCGATAGTTAATGTGCTGTCCATATACTGATGCATAAAACTCTGCAGGCTTTCGTCGAAATGTGGCTGCAAGTCAGGTTTGAAAATGGTTGAGCTCTGAAACTCAGTTGAAAGCTCCAAGATTTCTGTATTAAACTTCTAAGTAAGCACAAGAATAAGGTCCAAAATATTACCTCGCCCATCGTCTTCCTTTTCACACTGTCTGAAGCTGTGATCTGATTTGTGGTAGAAGAGATCACCGAGCTACGTTGCTGTTCTCCATTGGGTAAGGTATCTTCGGCAGATATTAATTCCATTATCCAGGCATCACACTGGTCTAGCAGTGATTGAAGCTTCTGACTTGTAGGATTTTGTTCTATATCGTAGTTTGCACATTGTTGCTCTGTGTATGGGTTATAATATAACCCAGTGTATTGTGAATCTGCGTTATAACCAGTAAAACCATGAGCTAATGGATCCGAATATCTTGGCCCAATGCCATGAACTGCTGTTGAATTATCAAAGTCCTGATTTTGTTGTTGGACAACTTGCTGATATTTTACAAGATCTATACAACACTTTATGGTCTGCAGGGCTTCAAATGCTTCTCTTCCGATTGCATCACATGCTCGTACCAGAGGAGACAAGAAAATCACCAAGATGGCGACTTGCAGCGCCATACCCCATGGCATAACGGAACTATAGTTTCCACCCCAAGATGCCACGAGGGGAATATGTGTGATTGCTAAAAAGACGATTGACATACACCAAGGAACGAAACTCCGTGCTGGTATCAATCCGCTTTGAGCAACAAGAATTATTGTTGCCACCAAGTATGCAGTCATTTTTGATTGCGGAATCGCGTCAGGATACACAGTTGAGAGTTGCTCCATTGGTGAAAGTAAATACGCTGCCGCAAGACCCCAATACGTGAGCAAGACAAGAGGCTGAATTAGCAACATCTTGTTCAATTTGCACAGTATTAGAGCAATTGGAATGGCGATGAGTGGAATTCCAGCGAACGGAATCGTTTGTAAAAGGAGATATCCAGTTGTGGTTTGGGTTGAGAGTGAGGTATTCGCGACTCGGTCAAAATGATCAAGTAGTCCACACGTAAGGTTGGCGCAAAACAGCCTAACCATGGCATACAAGAATGACTCCGAATGGATACGAGCTTGGTGGCGAAGATATCTTCGCTCATTGTACGTAGGCCATGGAGCTTGTCCTAAAAAGAGACTAACGATCTTCCATTGAGGTTCGACGTCATGTGACTTTAAAGCACGAATGTTCAATGGGTATTCATCTTTGTCTCGTTTCCCACGCCCAAAAGATCGTTCAAGATTTGAGTCGTCAAAAACTTTGGATTGATTCACAAAGCGAAAAAATGCTGACGTAGGTCTCAATTTTGTGGGAAACTCGTCTTCGTCTTCTTGGGTGGACGTTACAATTGACTGACCTGTGTTTGGTCGGAACCGTGATGTACCAGATGAATAAGCATAGCTGCTCGTCACTTTTCGTGTACTATCAAAAGGCGACATGGAGTTATTGTAGATACCACTACTGTACATGCTCCTAGACGCTGGCGACCGTGAAGCTTGTGGTGGTCCCCTCCACAGCCCAGTCACTGAATGTTTGGGAGCCGGAATTCCTTTTGATTCTAATGTTTTATACATCTTTGCCTTTCGCCTCCTCAAAAGAAAAAGCTTCCGAAGAGCTCGCTGCTTGAGACGAAGATATATCCAGGCATTCGATACAACGAGGAGATATATCACAAAGGCTGAAGCCCAACTAAATCTTCCCATATAGCCAGAAATAGGTGATAAAACGTCTCCTGTCGCTTGAAGCTGGCTAATTATTGTACTGACAGATATGAGCAGACCCAAGATAGATGCAAGTGAGACATAAAATGCATATTTTAAGTTGAATGGAAAGACCATGAATATCATTGACTGGAAAATAACACATGATACAGATGGGCCCACAGCAGCGGACTGAAAAATCGGAGTCCATATTGGCTTTATCAGCACATTATGAAAAATCAATAACAGGCCAGCGAGTTGAGTAGCGAACACATAATCACAGAACGTGGCAACGAAAACGATGGCAAACAATATTATGTTGATAACTTGCGGAACTGTCCATGCCAAGGCCGCATATGAAGTATAAGAAACAGATAACGCGGCGACTACTAAAACGGCTATGCTTAGAAAAAGTAATATAACGCTTGCAGTCTAAACACTTTCGTCAGTGAGTCACTGAGTTTCTAAATCGAGATTCACCCACACACAGAGATATCCGCTCATACTGAATTAAAAAGACTTGAAATTCCTCTTCCAATGAGTTATCGTGGAATGTTAACCAAACCCAATGCCTCTGTTCGACTACTTCAGGTGATTCTCCGCCGGATTGAGCAGGTGCTTCTGAAGCAAGTAAGAGAGTCGAATCAAGTAGTCGTATTGAGGCTCGGGAAGCGGCACTCGTCCCCCGAGAGTGGTGTGATGGATGGATTCGGGCCTGTTTTGGCATTCTTGCAAAAACTGACAATCCTTCTCATATTCTGTACAATAAATTCAACACTTAACTACCACATGAGAATGATTTAAACAATTGAAACCATGCGATTCTTAATAGAAGCTCTGAGGAAAAGAAGGTCCAAATGAGTACCTTTCTTCTTGCCGACATAGTTGTCCATATAAGTTCAATTTTCTTTCAAAACTTGTTTTGAATCGTACAATTAGATTTGGCAGTTATTTAAATTGATCAAGGTCCATAATTATTCTCTCGTTCTGAAAAGATTTACGTTCCCTTGAGCAACGCGACAAAACATCATGAACTCTGTGTCGCCTGCGCCTGAGCCGACCGAAGTCAAATCATCTGTTGCAGGAGACGTTACTGGTGGAGTTTCATCAACGGACTCAGAAACACGACCAGGAAATGTCCCTCTTGAACATGGAGTTGACGAGTCCCACCAAACCACATCACATGCTACACACCACCTCGGAACGCAGGCTGACTTAACGGAACAACACGCTCCACCACTCCCAGTCTCCACTGATGACGACACGACACCAACTCACGCAGCCCCCGATATTCCTGATGCAACAGTTGACACAAACGCGTCTGTTTTCAGTTTAAACGGTGCAAACGCAAACGCCCCATTTCATCCAGGCACGGACGCTCCTGCGTTACCTGGTGGAAGAAGCAGTGCAGACGGTGCTTTGTCGCCGTTACACCGCGTTATCACAGCTCAAACAGACGCTAATACAAGTCCATCAAGTCCACAAACTGATAATTCTGCTTTGCTATTGACCACGGGACAAAGCGGAGATTTACATCCTCCCCCTACCCCTTCCGTTCCAGCACCTGCTGCCGCCGCATCAGCAACACCTGCAGCAAAAGAAGAGGAGGTCCCAGAAGTTATGCGTGAACTTCACTTTCAACTTATCCCGTTTGTGCAACAAGGACAACCGCCAAATCCAACTGTGGAATGTATGGAGCGAAAGATTCAGGAGGGTGAAATTGTTCGTATTGGACGAAAAGTTGTCAAGAATGGTGTTGAACAGCTGTTGGATGGACAGAAGGACTCGCCGTTGAATGTTTGGTATCAGAGTAAAGTTGTGAGCAGGAACCATGCTGAGATTTGGATTCAGGATGGACAGGTGTGTCTTGTTACTCTTTGCCATCCCTTACTCATATTTTATATTCAATATAGCTGTATGTTAAAGATGCGGGAAGCTCATCAGGCACATTTCTTAACAAGATGCGACTAAGTCCATCTGGTAAGGAGAGTCGCCCTTATACCTTGCGCGAAAACGATTTACTCGTATTTGGTGTCGATTACAAGGGAAAATCAGATGGTGAGGTTATAATTGTGTTTCAAGATGATTTCTGATACAGTACAGAGGACCTTTACAAATGCGTATCAGTACGAATTGGGTTCTATGACAACACATGGATTAAGCAGCTCCGTAAAAAAGCAAATCCAGCAAAGTAAACTTGAGTTTTAGATATCATCGCACTGAATCTTATATCTAGGTTCAAGAAAGCTCTCAAGCAACTTTTGTCTGCTTCAAACCCTCACTCAGCTCACCAAAACGACGACGATGATGACACACCACCGGAAGACTGTTGTATCTGTATTGGAGAAATTCTCCCACTTCAAGCCATATTTATAGCACCATGCAGTCACTGCTTCCACTACAAGTGTGTGAACAGCATTCTCGTACAGAGTCAAATGTTTCAATGTCCAATGTGCCGCCAAGTTGCCAATTTAGCAGCTAGTGTTAGTACCGAGAGCTTGGACGGACCCGTAAAGAGTGCACCAGTTTCACCTGTAAAACCAACAACCCCTCATGGAATGGAGGGCGAAGAGCATAATCGTGGAGAGACTGCTGTTCCTCCAGATGACGCAGCAGCAGTTGCATCACCTTCTTCAGTAGCAGCACATGCTGCACCAGTTCCGTCCATTCCACACCATATGCACTCAGGGAATAATGCGACTCAGCGCATTCGAGTTCTCCTTCCCTTAACTCACAGAGCAGTAAATTTGGATGGAGTAAGAAGAAAGTATTTGGTGGCCTGTTTGGGGGAAAGAAGAAGGATGATGCGAGTAGTCCGTAGGTGGGTTCTCAGAGTTTGAAGCAAAAGATTTCGGTCTTGTTTGGTAGTTTTTTCCACTTTCATATACAATAAACGCGTTTTATTAGAGTAACGAGTCTATCAATGGAAGAACGATTGGTTGAACAAGTTTACGAGACATTTTGAGATTCCCGACGGTGTACCATGCTATATAATCAGATTTTTCCAATCCTGCTCCAGTCATCCCGCGTTTGACCAATTTCATATCTGAGTGTCCTTCCAACAGTTCAAACAACTCCAACACAAACTGGTTTCTCGAAAATACGATCAATTCCCTATTGAAGCCCTTGTCATTTTCAAATGCAGTCATAACCATCAGAATATCAATCTTTTTTTCCTTGGTATATTCTCTTAAAGATTGCACAACATTTTGTAGATCCCCGCCTTCGCGTGCAATCAAATCAGAGAAAGCAATTCCAACGGAACTTATACCCAGCTCCCATTTCTTGCATTTTGTCTGTTTGTAATCTTTACGCAGGAACTGGGCACAAGTCAATGACGAGACATCAAATTTCGCAGATTGTAGCAAATCGAAGAGCGCCTTTGAGTCAAAAGCAGGATCCTCCGCACGAATAATTCTGAGAAGTAGATTAGCAGCTTCGACATCTTTTTCAGTAACACGGTTCATGGCAGGATCGAGATTGACGGTGTCAAGGAGAATAGGAGCAAGCAACAGCTTCGCCAATGGCAAATCAAAAGGATAGTCCTTGAATTCTAAAGCCACGAGAGAGGTAGCACTTCCAACAGGTTCAATGACACGGAACATTTCGCAATTGGTATGTTTGCCAGAGTCAGCGTGGTGATCCATAATGCCAACAATGTGAGGATCAGGCAGGACTGCCAGAAGAGATGCAGCTGGATCATTATGGTCTGTAAGAATCAGCGAAGGTGCGTTGAGCTGATTGGATCGTCGAGAAAGAGCAGCTCGTTCTCAATGAGTTCGCAATCAGAAAACGCAGCAGCAAGGGCCGCCCGCGCATCCGTTCGAAGCGCAAAGTCGGCGCGTGGGATCGCAACGAGTGGCGCAAATTGGCGTGGCGCGTGGCGGTCCGAGAGAAGCCGCGCGAGGGCAACGGCGGACACGACCGAGTCCAAATCTGGTCGCGAACTCAGGCGACTTGCTATTGGATTACTAAGCAGTGACACGCACCTGCTGCTTCGTTTCCCGCGACAAGCGTCACTGGGGCTGCCTTGGTCACGCTTGTGGCTGCTGCTCGGGCTGCCCTCAAAAACTGGAGCATTTGAACAACTTTCACTACCAACTTTATTAAATCAAAGCTTGCTGCCTGCACGGGCAAGAATACTCTCCACCTTCTCAACCAATCCAATCTTAGGCCTGTTGCTGCCAAACTGGAAAACGGATCTACGAGGAAGCGTCGTCTCATCCTTTCCAATCATTCTTGAGCTGTATGAACCCCACTTTTGGACAAAGCTATTTTCCCATGAAATAAGTACTCATAAAGTGTTACAAAAGTGTACTTACAAGTCAAGAGTCTTGCCTTTGTCCCCCTTCTCCGATTCCAGAACAAACTTGATGTCACGATCAGTTGGGAGTCCACTCAAAGTTCGGTGTGGGTACTCATAGTATGTGAGATCGTTGACAAAGTTCAAGCGTTGTTCAATCAACGCGAGCGAAGGTGGAAGCTGCTGTCGCTTTGTGAAATATTTGGTAGTGATTTCTTGAGGGCTCAGCTTTGGGCTGGAGAGCTCGTCCCATGATGGGGACCACACGGGATCACGTTTTTCAACGAGACGGGCAGTAACACCTTCGAAGAAGTTTTCGTTTTGCTGGAAACATGTTAGAGGGGTGAACGGATCAAATTATTACTTACCAAAGTCTCTTGAACCATTCGATATTCCATCCTAAAGCAGGTAGCAAAGTCCTCATTGCGCCCGCGACGAAGTTGTTCCAAGGTGAGCTGAAAACACAACCATTCAGAATGAAATTTGGAGAATCGAATCAATACAACCTTCAAACTGGTTGGGCTCATCTTTTTCAAAGTAGCGAGTGTGTTCTTAGCCCATGCGCTTCCCTTCAATTCCAACATTGAGTCAACACCCCAAACAAAAGTTCAACTTACCTCCTTCTCAAGCGCGGCCACAATCTCCTCAAGAGTGTTTCCTGAGAAACAACGGCTAATGGCGTCAGCGTTCTCTCCACCAAGAGCCCATTTATTCCAAGCATCAACACCAGGAGCTTCAGCGACGAATTCCTCGATGGCAGCATTAATAACTTCAAGCTCATCGCTTTCAAGTCCACCCAACCGCTCCAACAATGCTGGAAGTCTCTCTGAAGGAACGTAATGCGTTGCGATACCAGCCATAAACACTTCAACTCCCTTGAGCCGCTGTCCAGTCATTCCCAAGAACGTTCCAACTTCACCATCCAATCTAGGCAAGAAGAAACTGCCACCAACATCTGGGAACAGACCAATGTTGGTCTCAGGCATTGCAAACACAGTGTTCTCGGTCGCGATACGGAACGGAGCATGCACAGAGAGACCCACACCACCACCCATCGAGATTCCATTCATGAGAGAAATAAACGGCTTCTTAATAGTTCCGATGTAATGGTTCAATTCGTATTCGTTCTGCATGAATCCAACGGCCGCTGCAACATCTTTTGGGTCCTTGGATTGCCCGGCAACAAGCGCTTTAATGTCTCCGCCGGCACAGAAAGCACGGGATCCTTCGCCAGTGAGGAGGATGGACTTTGTGACAGGGGACTCTTCAAAGACTTTCAGCTTTGGAGTGATTTGCTTGACCATGTTCAGATTGAGAGCATTGAGAGCTTCTGGGCGGTTCAGGATAATCGTTTGCATGTTTTGCATGCGGCGGAAGAGGACTTCGCTGGTCATGGTGAAGCTGTGGTTGGGAAAAAAAACTGCAAACACAACGGGTTGATTCGGATCGCGTTGATGCAGGCTAATGTCGCTCAAGAATCTGGATTTATTGCGTAAACTGGTGCAAGAACATAATACACAAAGATTCCAAGTAATCCTCCAAGTGATCCAAGCATAATCAGAAGGATGAATGCTATTCGCGGATAGTAAGTCAAGTCGAACACGGTCACAGAATCAGGAACCTGCAACGAGTTTAATGTTTTTACAATGCGATGTAATAGCTCACCGATCCAACTGGAGCTTTTGGCAGGAAGGCCAATAACATCACAACGACTGCAAAAATGGCTGCGCATCCGAAATATATGAAACTATACATGCAATTAGCGCGAACTCTTTTAACGGGAGCTTACCCGGCAAGGTCATTCTGTGAATTTGCCAATGACAGTCCAATCAATATTGCCCCAACAAAGCAGAGAATAAATGTGCCCCATCCCACCCCCATTATCTTTGCTGCTGGCTGAATGGCATTCGACGGTGTTGATGAGGAATTCGTGAGATTGTAGGTCCAGTATTCTACTAACGATGTTGGAGTCGGGCTTGGTCCCGCTGCTGCGAAAACGGTTGAAGCACACAATACTAATGTCAGAAGTAGCAGTAGGAGATAAACTGTATGATATCTGCTGGTTGTCATACTTTAAAAAGTGTACGGGTTTATGTAATTTGAGTTTTTTGACAGGTGTCGGAAAACAAGAACTGAAATATAGAAATAGAAAACCCAAAACTTTTACCACCCAACTTCTGCCAAATGCTCCATTACAGCATAATCAATATCATCGTACTCTCCGTCTTTTAAATGAGGCCTTCGAGAGAGTAACGGAGGTTGAACCATCGCTCCACGACGTGATGCCGTGTAATACAGGTTGGAATATGCGCGTAAGTATTTCCGTAAAACTGCCCATGCTGTCCATCTTTTACAATAGTACCGGATTTTCGGATGCTTAGAAAGGACTTCGATAAGATGTGTACGAGAAAGTACATGGACTGTCGTTTGCGTCAAAGCACGACATTCAGTTGATTTGTTTTGTTCACGCA
Source organism: Rhizoclosmatium globosum (assembly GCA_002104985.1). Lineage (NCBI taxonomy): Eukaryota > Fungi > Chytridiomycota > Chytridiomycetes > Chytridiales > Chytriomycetaceae > Rhizoclosmatium > Rhizoclosmatium globosum. The sequence continues at coordinate 380,552 of MCGO01000006.1, read as the reverse complement.
GGACTGATCTTCCAAAGACGTCACCACTGTAAGGTTGTGAGTATTCACACACAGGAAAATCAACAATACTCACGCAGAATATACAATTCCCTCAATAGCACAGCTTCCTCGCTCCATAAAATAGATTCCCTCATATCCTTCTGAGAAAATGTGGTTGTTGGGTGCATATGACCTGATTTCCACATTTCGACACAGTTCTTGCATCATTTGTGGCTCTCGGTCAATAAATATCTCAAGGAATGGGATTTGAGACAAGAAATCGATGAAAATTTCCATGGTGATGAATCCGTGCAATTGAACGGGTAACTGTTGAAGCATATTTGTATATTGAGATTGAGCTTGCATAGCGTAGTGTTCTGAGAGGTAGTTGTGTACTTTAATCTTCAATTTGATGTCAAGTTTGAGTTTTTGAAACATTTCAAGGTATTGGTCGACTCTCAAGTCGTGAGTACGTTGACTTCGGTTACTAATTGATAAGACGTCGGATAAAGTTGCGATGAAGTAAAGTGCATTGATGTATGCCACGAAATTTGCGAATAATCCGAAACCAAACTCTCTGGTGTTCTTTGGATTGAGTTCCTCCATTCCAGGACCTACAAGACTTAGAGTTGCTGAAGACCAGTATAAACCTGCAATGTATTCTTCTCCCGGATCCAGCGGATATCCATACAAAATTTGAAGACGTGTGTGCCATCCAAATGCTTCAGTTGGAACTTGCTGGGTGGACGCAAGTCTATAACCACATGCCATCCAGTGAATCAAGAATATTTGCATTACAATAACCTACAAATAATTAATCATAATTTTTTGGTATATTAAACCTCACCTGAATCAACTGAAGTGATGCGTAACGAATATTGATATAAACCTGCCATTGCCTCAACTTTCGACTGGCCCGAAGAACACGGAGAAGCTTAAGCAATCTGACAAGACGGACGAGTCGAATAAGTCTAAGCGAAGTAAGATCGGTAGATCCGGTTGAAATAAACTGGAGGAGCTCCCAAGGAATAGTGGACATGAGATCGATGAAGAACCAAGAACGAATGTAGTTCCAAGCGATTGTTGATCCGTTGTTTACGAATTGTCCAGTTTCTGGATCACGGAATGGAGTTCGCATTTGAATGAACATGTCGAAAAGGAACACAAGGTTGACGATTTGGTTGATTAAAAAGAGAATGTCAATAACGGGGACTCCGTCACTCGCAAGAAATCTAGATTATTGAGTTTAGTTTCTGCTCTTCAAATGTTTATTCACTTACGCTGTTTCGTATGGGGTAACAGACGCCGTGAACAACAACAGTATCAGGGCAAGGGCATCCCATCTTTTCAAAAACTTTGACGTCGGATCAAAAAGTGGAATAGCCGTTTGCTTTTCGAAAAGGACTCTGTAGGTTTTTTCAAGCTCCTTGTGTTCCACCAAGTATTCTGGGAGATATGCATCCCTGTCCTTCATAATCCTCCACTTCCATTTCTTTCCGATCATGACTTTTTGAAGAAAGTGACCTGATGGAACTTCCATATCTTCCTCTTCATCCTGTGGAATCAAAATGTCCAGTGCAAACACAATCTTTTCATAAGTACTATGAGGAGGTCTTTCGATCTTATGCATAGTTGTTCCCTCCACTGGAACTCGGTGTATCTCCGGAGGCGGTGGCATGACGCTAGTTTGCCGGTTGAAGAAGTCATCTGTACTCCCACCGATTCGGATCTGAGATGGCGTCCGACTCATTTAGATATCTTAGAGTGACAATAATGCGAACGTTTGACCGTGTCTTCCCAGAAGGTAGCTATCACGAGGAGAGTGGGTGGTGACTGGAGAGTAAGTGACAATTCTCTTCGTCCAATGGCAGTCGACAAACCTCCACTCTCGGAACAGTAGATCAACCATAACAAATAAATTTCAAATATAGATGCAAAGTATGATTTATTATTATTTATGAGCAGGAGGTTTGTGTGTATGAACCATATTGAGTCCTTCCAGTTCTGGCATCCCACAAACTTCACGAGCTTTTAGCCATGGGTCATCCAGAATATTTTCAACTGTCCATCTTATTGCTGGATCTGGTTCCAAAACGTGGTATATTATATTACGAGGACCTTCTGGAAGTCGATCAAACGGCAAGAAGCCTGAATTGTATTGCGGGTTACGCCGTCTTACGTATTCGGTGTAGTGCAGGTCTGAGGATTTTGCGACGTGCCAAGGTACAGAGTTTTTTAAAAGAGCGTAATAGATAATTCCTGTCTTCTCGTAAGTATATTACAGCTGAACAACCTGAAATCTTACCACAAGCCCAGACATCAACTTTCGTCGCATAAAATTCAGCGCCTTCCCCCCATTCCTGTTAGTAGTAAGTAATTATTCGTTTTCTGATGTTAGACCGTGCTTACCTCAGGTGCAATATAAGGTTCAGAGCCACAAACACCTTTTGTCTTGTGTGATGATTTCTCAAAACATGTTTTGAAAACTTCAGAAACGCCTAATTGGATGCAATTTAATATAAACAAGTTGATCGGAGAATAGATACCAAAATCTGCGATCTTCAAAATTCTGCATTCTGCATCCAATATCTAATATCTAGTTGTCAGTTGTGTTCGAAACTATGTGCATCAATTCTTACCAGGTTCTCAGGCTTCAAGTCCCGATGTGCCACACCCATGTTGTGAATGTATTGAACACCGTTCATCAATTGCTTGAAGTAGCAATTCAGTTCGTCAAGATCGTCAATTCCTTCTTGTAATCGGGCATACAAATCGCCACCCGGCATATATTCCATGACGACGCACCATTGGTGTCTCTGTAATAGACTTTAAGATATAAAATTAAGGTCTTAGGTAGCTCACGTTGTCCTGGATCAAGTCGACCGTCTGAATTACGTTTACATGATGTAAACTAGAGCTTATACAGAACTCTCCAATCACTTTCTTGATATATTCTTTCTCGGTTTCTTTCTTGTGGCGTTTTCGGAATTTCTTATGTGTCGAGTTAGTTGGTCACTCTTTTTTGTAGGTGAAGGTTTACCTTGACTGCATAATAAACTTCATGTTTATCAAATTCGTCTTGCTTGTGTGCCTAATGAAAACAATCAATGGGTGCAATACATAGATTACACAAAAGTACCAAGCGAACAGTTGCATTTGCTCCTTTACCCAGAAAGTCCTCCACTTTTCCATACTTGTCAAACAGTGATGCATTTGAATTGACTCGAGAAGCACTTGTGGAAGGTGGTGAACGAGCGCCGGGAGACTTTCGTGAAATCATTTTTGTCGACAATGACGTTCGTACCGATAAATTTACTGAGGGCTTGTTACTTGTTTTTGGAGAATTTTCTTCAACATCCGTCGAATCTCTCGGTTTGTCTGAATGCTCTGCTGATCTACCGCTTTTTGGCATCATCAAGTTTTTAAACATATTCTGGTCCGTATCATCTACACTGTATGCTTTATCCGTGTTGGCCGATTTGGGTCGAGCGCTACTGCTAGATCTAGAAATCATTCCATGCTTTAGATTCTGGAAAAGACTGCTTGGTCTTTCATTTGGATCCCTATGATAGTCAGAACCAGTACGGTGAGTTGGATCGGCTGTTTTAGGTCTTCTGGAAAGGCTTTTCACGTGTTCTTTTGGCGAAATAGGAGTTTCTTCGTGTTCAACGTCAACTTCATTGGCTAATGGAGACAGTGCAGTCATAGGAAGTGCTGGTATTTGAGGAGACAAGGCACTCATAGCAGGGGAATCGGGAGAAAGTACAGGAGTACCGACAGATTCCTCATCGTCATGACCACTGCGTCCATGAAAAAACTTTGCAAATAGAGATTCTTGTCGCTTGGCGATATGAAACCAATGTGGGTGATCTCCTTCTTTCCCTTCCTCTTCATTGTTTGCTTGGTGATGAAAAAACTTTCCATGAAACCAGTTATGGTCGTCGGCTCCAGATTCTCCAGTGCTTGAGTCTTCAGCATCGTTGCTGTGATGGAAGAGGCGGTGAATGAAGTCTGGTTTAGGTGTCTGCAAGGATTCATCGATAGCAGCTTGCGACTCTATCGATTGTAACTTTGGCTGATCGGCAACGGGAGTTCGACGAGAGGAGGATTTCGTGGGTGCTGACTTTGGTCGCAGTTTTCGGAACATAAAGAATCCTTCCTTTCCACCACTTTCGGACTCTGCAAAGGAAGATGGCATGGCTTGAGGACAAGGCGACACGGGAGGTACTGAAACAGAATCGTTGATTTGATTAACATCAGTCAGTGAAGTGTTTGGCGATCCAACCAAGATCTTTTCCTCAATAAGCTTGTCTTTTTCTTCAACAATTTCATGACTTTGCGAAATAGAATAGTGCTTCGTTTTTTGATGGTGTGAAGAATGTTCCTCGTCAACAGCAGTTTCCATAGAATGTAGATTCGATTCGACTAAATCGAGAGACGATGCAACTGGGGCTGAAACCATTTTCTTACGAGTATCTCGCGCTAAACTAGACTCAGTGTCTCCTGTATGACCGTCTTCATCATTTTTAGGTTTCACTGCTTTTTTCTTTGTATTTTTGAGTTTCACACTGTCGACAGACAGACTGATGCTTTCCTGGAGCCCCAACTGAGAGCTCGTTTTTCGTTTTACCGGTGGAGTTGTTTCATTGTGATCTTCGGAATCGCCACAATTCCCATCAGATAATTCGTGATGTGAGGCTTTTACAGCCTTTTTCTTCGTAGATCGCTTCCTTAATGCGTCTTCCCCTCCAATCGCCACAATTTGGCTTGGCCGTCGTTTGTTCAAGTCATCTGGAGTTGGTGGCTTGGACTTATTTTCCAGTTCAATCGCCGAATGTAACCGAAAATCATTCAACTTGGAGCCAGAAACAACGCCTGCAAATGTGCTCTTCTTAGTATCACGTTGGATTTTGATTGTGTGGCTGAATAGAGACATCGAATCCACATTTAACTCAGAGGTATCGCTAAATTCGGTGGAGGTTATTTGTGACATTCCTTGTTCCCCGTCATCTAAAAGCTTGGTCGTGACCGTTCCGTGTGTTGAAATAGTATGATTCTCTCCTTTCACAGCTCGATGATGATGTCGAGGTATTCCATTGTCACTGTGTTCACTCCGCTCAGAAGTACTATTCACCGAGCCAAGATTTTCAGACGAAACACCAGACTCGACGATTGATTGTAATAGAAAGGAATTATTGCTGGCAAATACTGCAGGCGATGCTGGAGTCGATAATTGAGAGTCTGATGGATAATGTTAGCCAGAGTAAATATCTGGAGACACCAGATACCGCAGATTCCATCGTCGATAGTTGTTACTTTAATTTGAAGGGAGCTGTCCAGAGATGTCGCGGGTGCAGCAGCTTTGTCGAGGTTTGGAGCGGGAAGGTCTTGAACCTCCCTTGACGTGATCCCTGTTTCGAGATCGCTGACACCCTCCCCTTTCGGCGCTATTCCCAGCGGCAAAGCTGTCGCCGCAGCCGGACCTTGCGCGTTTGGCATTATAATTGATCCTTCTTTTCTTTCCAAAATTCAGCCTTTGACCGAACAATGGGCCCAACTCCGTCCAACTACTTCGGCGTCCTTGCCAAACTCGACGAACGCAAACGAAGTGGCGGATACCTGCGCATTTGTGCGCCGATGGTTCGGTACTCAAAAGTGGCGTTTCGAGAGACTTGTCGCTTGTGAGTGGCCACAGAACTGCCTCGAGCCCTGTGCCTAACAAGTCTCGGTTAGATACGACACGGACGTTGCGTACACGCCAATGATTCTATCGGACGTATTCAAAAACTCGGAATTCTCTCGAACTTCAGAGTTCCGCACCAATCCGCTTGACAACCCTGTCGTTGTTCAGTTTGCTGCCAACAATCCAACAGACATCGCTGATGCCGTCGGACTTGTGGCTCCATATTGCTCTGGAATTAATCTGAACTGTGGATGCCCGCAACGGTGGGCAATCGGAGAAGGGATTGGGTGTGCATTGATGGAGCAACCTGACTTGGTTGCTGAGATGATTAAAGCGGCTCAATGGAAAATCAAAGAGACTGGCCAGAAGCTTGCAGATGGTGTGACTCCTCCTACATTCTCAATCAAGATTCGAGTACATGACGATATTCGCAAAACAATTGACTACGTCAAAAAGGCGGAGGCTGCTGGAGGTTCGTGTCATGGTTCTGGATCTGAGCGTGCATTGATGTTGAGAACAAACCAGTTGACTACATAACGGTACATGGCAGGACACGAAGCCAAAGGAGCACAGTGAAAGTAGATACAGAAAAGATTCGAATCGTTAAAGAACATGCCTCAGTTCCTATATTTGCGAATGGGGATATTTTCTCACTTGAAGACGCGGATCAAATGGTGAAAGAAACGGGCGTGGATGGAGTTATGGCAGCTCGTGGCTTATTAGAAAATCCAGTACGTGTTTATCGAGAAGGAATGACTTCTCATAAGCTTTGCTAAATGACGAGAAATCGTAGGCTCTCTTTGCAGGATTCAAAACAACACCCATCCATGCAGTTGAAGCATACACTCGAATCGCTCTTGGTTACGGTGAGTCAATTCATGTTATATCGATTTCGAGCTTATATTGGGAGCTGTTGCAGGAACCAACTATTTTATTCTTCATCACCACCTCATGATGATGCTCGAGAAGTCACAATCCAAGATGGAAAAGAAGCACTTTAACGTCCTTCCATCATCAGCTGCTCTTCTTGAATATCTGGAATCGAACTATGGCATTGAATTTTCGAGTAGGCCTGATTGGCCATGGAAGCCTCAGTCAAATGATGAATTTAGAGTAGGATTATAAAGTACAACTACCATTGACAATTTGATTGATACTCTTGCCGTTGTGCCGCTTTCCTTTTCAAATTAATGAAAGCAGCATTCATTCCCGCCAATTTACGGGTTGATTTTTTTCAATCAAAATGCTGCCTCATCATCCAACTGCCTTTGCATTCCTCTTTATCCTCTGCAACATCTCAGCAACGCTTGCACAGTCCAAGTTAACTCTCGGTACATGGTTCTGGTACACAGACAATACTCCAGCCTCCTGGAACGCACGGATGGGAAACCGCCGCTACCCTCATTCCAAACAGAGATGTCCATCCCTTACGCCCTGACCCCGGATGCCACCGATGTCATCCTCGATCCGATTCCAAATGACCCCAACTTCATGAGAGATATCAGCAAGTGGGACGATGGGACGGATGCCTCTGCATTTGTCACTGTGTGTAAGTTTGAGTGGTTTTCGACACAGCCACAGTGGACTTATATCCAAAATAGATGCTAACAATATTCTCAACAATGGAACACACGGTCTTGAATTGGTGACAGAAGAAGGACTTGTTAAATTGGCCAAGAGGCTTGCGGCCCAGCTTTCTGGAACGGGTCGAAAGCTCTTTGTTCGATGGTTAGTCATGCATAATCACAGTTAATAATACTTAATTCGTAATAATCAATGGCTAAAATAGGTGTCCTGAAATGAATGGGTCATGGTTCTATTATGGTCCAACTCATGCAACACCTGAGGAATACATTGCGACTTGGAAACAAATGTACAAGATTATCAAGCAATATAACCCGAATGTTGTTTTTGTGTGGAGTCCTAACTTTGATTTGATGCCAGGAGACAAGAGTTACTGGTAAGCTTTTCGACTGATGAAGGGAATATGCCTGACTTTGCATACTGCAGGCCTGGGCCGGACTACGTTGATTGGATTGGAACTTCTGTGTACTACAAAGGGTTTGGATCCAATGGAGCCATGCCTACTTCGTACATCAATGAGTCCATTTACACGATATACAACGAATACGCTGTTACCTTCAACAAGCCTTTTGTTGTACGTACATATCATTGGGTTGAAGCTTTGATTTAACGCGAATTCTTAGATTTCAGAGGCATCAGGAGCATGGGAATCGGGATCGGGAACGCTTCCAGGAACTGGCCAATTTATCCCAAACGTAGTGAACTACGTTGACCAAGCCACCTTTCAAAAAGCGTTTTGGTCCCCCATTCTGTCATCTGATTTTTTGGATCAGTTCCCACTTTTGCAGGCGGTATACATCTTTGACATTGCAAAGGTACGTTCGCATGAAAAGGACAACGAAGTTTTTTTTTTTTAAAACTGTGGTACAGAAGGAAGAATTCTGGACTGATTTCAAAGTGAGTAACGACACTGCCACACGAAACGCGTTCTTGGGACTTGTCGATGCGTTGGATGCGAAGGGACGTATGACGTGGGCCTCGCCGACAAAGCCAGTTGTTGCTTCTGCGACACAAACAGTTGCTGCTTCGGCTGCGACGGGAGCTGCTACCACAACTGCGAACGCCAAGTCTAGTGCGAACAAGCATTGTGCTGGTTTTTTGGTCGCTGCAGCATTTATTATGAGCCTCGTTGCCTTTGTTTAAGTGATATTAATTTAGGTTTCTCATTCAGTTTGTAATACAATCAATATTAAAGCAGCAATCGTAATTCCAATATTTACTGCATAGTATATATCTATTTTTGTATCACGACTAACAACGAAAGAGGAAGAAGGAGGAAGTAAACCTCTAAATCACGGGATTTAGTGGTCCGCGTCTTGGCCTGGGTTCAAAGTTTCGTACGAAACAGCTTTGTACAATCTGTAAATGATACCGGCAATGGCACCTCCAACAAGTGGAGCGACCCAGAAGAGCCAGTGGTCGTTCCAAATTCCAGAAACGACTGAGGCACCGAAAGAACGGGCTGGGTTGATTGAGGTGTTTGTGTAAGGAATCGCGAGAAGGTGAGCAATGAAGACTGGTTATGAATAGAAAGAGGTCAGCAATCATTGATGTATAGGTGGATGACTTACCGTAGATTCCGATCATCATGGGAGCCCAAAACGCAACCTTGCTCTTCTCAACCGCCAAGAACAAAACAGTCAAAACAAGACCCATTGTCAAAACAACTTCGAGGAAGAATGCTTGAGCAGTGGTAGTTGGAGCAAAGACTTGATTGGCACCCTTGAATGTTCCAGGAAAGACCTGGGACACGACAGCACAGGCAAGAGTTGCACCGAGAGATTGAGAGATTGTGTAAGCGACAAGAGTGATTGGATCCCTGTTCAGTGGGGGGGTTTTTCAGCGCAAGTTTGGGTAGGAGTCAGATGTGGATCAGATGTGTCTTACATCACTCCAGCAACAAAGAGACCAAAGTTGACGGCTGGGTTCAAGGCACCTCCCGAAATACGATAGGCAAAGAAGATGGCGGCAGCAAGACCAACTACGAATCATAGCACATGGTTAAATTGGGAACTGCTAAAGGACCCTGAACGGCCAATGTAACCTACATCCGAAACAGATTGAGATCTCAATGTAGGCAAGGGTTGGGTTGAGGGCACGGGCAGCATCGTTGTTGGTGTAGAGAGCGGACTGGACACCGCCAAGGGCAAGGAAGATGAAGATGAACATTCCTATGGGACGATAGTGGTTCAGTATCAAATGCGAACACAGATCAAGTGGGTACCGAGCATCTCGGTTGCGGACTGGAGGGCCAGCTTGGCGATTGATCGTTTCTCAAACGCCATTTTGTTTTGAGTTTTATGCAGACAATGTAAAAACGATAACATATGAAGAAGATATGATGATTGCTGAAACTGAAATATCCGATATCTTTTGTTCTCTACTCTTCCTTACCGTTTCTTTCAGCCATTTCTCTTCTTTTTCTTCCGACTAAACTTCCAGCTGTGAAAGAGATGGACAGCGTTCTCAGTCTTGTGGAGAAACATTGCGGCCTGCAACTCAAAGAGTATGGGTAAGTAGCTCGTCCAAACCATTTGAAGAAAGCTGACTCTTTGACAGTGAGTGCATTGACAAACACCAGCCCAACTTCGAGAGTCCATGCCAGCAGCTCAAACTGTCCCTGACCAAGTGTGCCGAAGTCAATGTCGAATCAGTTCGTAGTGTTAAGCAGCGCTGCCAGCCGCAGATTGGAGCCTACGAAGACTGTGTGCGGGCGAACCCGACTGACACACACCTTGCCTGCTCAGAGATAGTCAAGCAGTTGTATGCATGCACACATAGCGAAGTATCACAGAGCGATCAATACATGGCTGCTAAGATGCAGGCTCACTCGATGGCGAATGTTCAAGAATCCAAATAAATGAAATCAACTTGTTCCTGATCAACTTTGGAATAATCGCCTCTATCTTTATGTGGCGCAGTCGTATTTGATAATTCTATCATTTATGTCGCTTTCACAAATTCCAACAAGCTATCGTTTTTTCACAAACTACGTCGAATCTACTTTCGCTTGTATCCGACAGCCAAGCTACTGATAATTAATTTCTTTGTCGTATCACGTCGGGGAGTCTAATTCAAGAATTGTTACTCAGCCCAGAAACGTCAAAAGCAGCTGCATTATTACTAGTCATGGAATCGACAGAAATATGCACCTTCTCTTGCGATATGGAAGTATTTTGCGTCCTTTAGCGTAAAAAACAAACCTCATACACTACCAATGGTTGCCAAGAAGGAACACAACAAGTTTGTAAAGCTGTTCTCCAATCCGCAACTGAGTTCCTCGGTATGTCACTCAATCATCCTTGACGGTGTCGCTCATCAGATATGAGTTAGGGATGTTTATCTTCATCTTCCTCGCCCTTGGGGGAGTTCAATCCGCTTTAAAGACGAACGCTGCAGATTTAGCAGTCAATCCAACTCTCGCGTTCATTGAAATTTCAATGTGTTTCGGATGTGAGCTCTTGAATTGCTTTGCGTGGGTTAAATTGGGTCCTGACTTTTCACAAAACTACAGTCGGTCTGGCTGCTGCCATCTTCTTCTCATACCGCATTTCAGGAGGCGCTTTGAATCCCGCCGTCAACTTTGGGCTCTTTGTGGCTGGAGTCATGTAAGCCGGAAAGATCCTTGAATCCCAAACCTTCCCCTTATATTGAACCGCAAAAATAAGGGACCCATTGACGCTGATTGCGTACACGATCTCCCAAATGATCGGCGCCACTGCAGCCTGTGGAGTTGTGTCGGTTGTGTTTCCGGGAGACTTTAAAGGCGCCAATCAAGTCTTTGCTGGCACTTCCATTACTCAAGCTTTCTTCCTTGAATTGATCTTGACTGCTGGACTCGTCTTGACTGTCTTGTTCTTGGCAGTTGAGAAGAGCAAGGTTGCGTTTTGGGCTCCAATGATGATCGGAATCTACGGTAAATTCCTCAATTACATCATTATTTCTGATTGGTATTTATGTTGTCATACTAGTGTTCATCGCCCATTTGCTGGCAATTCCTTACACGAACACGTCTATTAACCCCGCTCGCTCTATTGGGGCCTCAATTGTGTCTGGAATATGGAAAGATCACTGGATATTTTGGGTTGCTCCTCTCGCTGGTGGTGCAATTGCTGGGGGTATTTACCGAGGATACAAGTTGGTGGAGTATGAGACTTTGAATCCTGGTCAGGACGCGGACCATTCTCCCGTTGATACGTCCAGAGTTTAATTCTATATCCAAGGCTCAGCGATATTAAATGAACCTCATGATAGCTTTTTCAATTGTGTCTGTGTGGCTCAAACAAAAAACTCTCACAAAACCTCATCTGCATTCATTTCACCTCATACAGAGTACCATGCCAGCCAAACATCTCACATATGCTGCCAAACTCGGCATTCAATCGTTTACTGAGTTTCTTGGTGAGTCTTGAAATGCCCTGTCAGCTTGTTCTGATCAGCGAAACAGGAACATTCCTTTTCCTTTTCCTTGCCTTTGGCGGTGTCCAGTCCGCCTTCCAATCTACAAGTGCAAAAGTTATGACAGCGAGCCCAACTCTGGCGTTCGTTGAGATCTCGCTTTGCTTTGGATGTGAGTTCAATCCTTCTCAACGGTTCCAAACTTATGTGCGGTGATCGATAGTTGGTCTTGCTGCTGCCATCTTCTTTTCCTATCGTATTTCTGGTGGTGCTTTGAATCCTGCTGTTAACTTTGGGTTGTTTGTTGCGGGGGTTATGTAAGCTCCCATATGCGACAGCTCAATTGCTGGACATTGTGCTTATGTTTTGACAAATACAGGGATATTTTTACTTTGACTGCGTACACGATCGCTCAAGTCTCTGGGGCCGTTGCTGCTTGCACCCTTGTGGACATTGCTTTCCCTGGAAACTTTAAAGGCGCCAATCAACTTTTGAACGAGACAACGTATGTTCAAGGGTACATTATCGAGTCCGTTTTGACTGCTGGTTTGGTCTTGACTGTGTTATTCTTGGCGGTTGAGAAGAGCAAGGTAACATTTTTGGCTCCGTTGATGATTGGCATCTATGGTGAGTTTATTTTCATGTTCGTTTTTGTTACGATACTTATCAGGATTTGACTAGTGTTCGTTGCTCATTTGATCTCGATTCCTTACACCAACACTTCAATCAACCCGGCGAGAACTGTCGGTGCTGCTGTTGTTTCTGGCGCATGGGACTATCATTTTACGCTCTTCTGGTTTGCTCCGTTTACTGGTGCTGCCATTGCAGGTGGACTCTACAGATTCTACAAGGCCGTTGACTACGAGACTTTAAATCCTGGACAGGATGCCGACGGTTCTAATGTTAACGTAGTGGAGAATATTTCCATTCAGCAAACTGTTGTTGTTGAGGAGGATGCAAAAGTGAAGGAGGAATGAACAATGTCCAGTTCGGACAAATCAACTGAAGAAAAGTGATTGACCTCTTATGAAATTAATAAATACGAAGGATCTGTGGACTTGCGGACTCCCCAAATCACTTGCTTTGTATTGCCAACAGGTTTGCACCCTTACGATGTTCAAATACAAAAACTTTCTATGACACACAACAGCGTTGAAGACGACATCGCCATCGCTCAGCAGACCACCGCTGCAGTGAAATTCGTCGTGAAGAATTGGGGATTTGCCACCAAGCTTGCGATCCAGTCGTTTACGGAGTTTCTTGGTGAGTATACCCAAGCTTGCTATTGCGAGGCTGATCACCACATTCATCAAGGAACCTTCTTGTTCCTCTTTATCGCCTTTGGCGGTGTTCAATCTGCGCTTAAGACAAATGCTTCTGCTTTGGAAACTAACCCTTCTGTGGCATTCATCGAGATTGCGTTGACCTTTGGATGTGAGCTTTCGTTTCGATTCGATTCCTCCGTGTTTTAACATTGCGATCAGGTGGTCTTGCCGCAGCCATCTTCTTTACGTTTCGAATCTCTGGTGGAGCCTTGAATCCAGCAGTGAGCTTCGGGCTTCTTGTTGCAGGAGTGACGTGAGTGTCTCCGTCTTCCCGCCTCCCCTTGAACCAAACTCAGCTTTTCCAAATAGTGACGTTTTTGTTTTCACTGCCTACACTGTAGCTCAAGTTATCGGAAGTATTTTGGCATGTGTGCTTGTCGCCGTTGCATTCCCTGGTGACTTTAAGGGTGCCAACCAGCTTTTGGACAATACTACCTTTGTTCAAGGTTTTATTATCGAAACTGTTTTGACTATGGGCCTTGTGTTGCTTGTTCTATTCCTTGCTGTCGAGAAGAGCAAGATCACGTTCTGGGCCCCAATGATGATTGGAATCTATGGTATTTTCTCTAAATTCATAATGTATTGATACTGATAACTTAAATATTCTAGTTTTTACTGCCCATCTGCTTGCGATTCCCTACACCAACACCTCGCTCAACCCAGCCAGAACTGTTGGTGCCGCTGTCGTAACTGGAATTTGGGATCATCATTTTACACTGTTCTGGTTCGCTCCATTCACAGGTGCTGCCATTGCAGGAGGTCTGTACAGATTCTACAAGGTCATTGACTATCACACTTTGAATCCCGGACAAGATTCTGATGGATCCGTGTCTGAAAACTTTGAGGAAATCTTGGAACAGAAGTTGGAAAAGTCCAAGTTCTTGAGAATGTTCTTCAAAAAGGATGAGTAATTTCTTGTTATCTTTCTATGCTACTTATTAGCCGAATCTCATAAAACCACAACGAATAAATACGTATCTCATCGAAAGATTTAGAATGTGTCTGCGTTGAGGGAGAGATCCATTTTAGCACACATCCACAAATTGGACACGAAATCCTGCTTCCATCACAACCATGGCTAAAGAGCACAGCAAGTTCACCAAGTTGGCCCTCCAGTCGGCCACCGAGTTCCTCGGTAAGTGCCAATTATGATGGCAGTGACTCTTGCTAACTGTGATCCAGGAATGTTCATCTTCATCTTCTTGTCATTGGGTGGAGTCCAGTCCGCCTTGAAGACCAACGATTCCGCTGCCCGTGCCCTCAACCCAACTCTTGCATACATTGAGATCTCAATGTGCTTTGGATGTGAGTGTCTTCGAATCCAGATCTTGTGTGTTCAGATGTCCCTAATTTTGTGATCAGTTGGTCTTGCTGCTGCCATCTTCTTCTCCTACCGTATCTCTGGAGGTGCTCTTAACCCAGCTGTTAACTTTGGTCTCTTTGTTGCTGGAGTTATGTGAGTATAAAGATTCGGCGCTGTAACTCTTGGCTGATGTGATATCGAAATTATAAGGGACCCACTCACTCTCATTGCTTACACTATCGCGCAGTCCGCTGGTGCCACTGCCGCTTGTGGAGCCGTCGCTGCCATCTTCCCTGGCGATTTCAAGGGTGCCAACCAAGTCTTTGCCCCAACTACTACTGCTCAAGCTTTCTTCCTTGAATTGATCTTGACTGCTGGACTCGTCTTGACTGTCTTGTTCTTGGCGGTTGAGAAGAGCAAGGTTGCTTTCTGGGCACCAATGATGATTGGAATCTATGGTACGTGCATTAATGTACCTCCCCCACGTCAGCATATTTCCTGATTATGCTAACATCAATTCTTGCACAGTTTTCGTTGCTCACTTGCTTGCGATTCCATACACCAACACCTCGATTAACCCAGCTCGTTCCATTGGAGCGTCTATTGTTTCTGGTATCTGGAACGACCACTGGCTCTTCTGGGTTGCTCCTCTTGCCGGAGGTGCCGTTTCTGGTCTTATCTACAGAGCTTACAAGTTTGTTGAGTACGAGACTTTGAACCCAGGTCAGGATGCCGACCACTCCCCAATTGACGACTCTAAGGCGTAAACATGAAACCTTCTTCTCCAGATACATTTGAGTTTAGATGTGTGACAAATAAAGTTTATAGTAGATCCATATGCAATGATGAGTTTGAACAAATCTGTTCACAAATTGACCAACTCATGAGCGACTTCCTCGTTTCGAAAGAGACTGTTGGTGAAACAAGCGTGTCTTACTCCACTCAAGCCGTTGGTATTGAGGTTCAGAAGGTGTCTGCCGTTGAGACTTTGGATCGTAAACCCCGACCAATATCATTTCTGGTTTGCTTGAGAGCAGAAAAGTAACACAGCTCCTAATCAAATGCATTACCGAAATGCTTGGTAACTTGTTTCTTATGGAGGTGCCAATCATAACTAACCGTTTTGAATGTTATGTTAGGGATGTTCATCTTTATCTTTCTATCACTTGGAGGAGTCCAGTCTGCCTTGAAAACCAATGCGAATGAATTGAGTGTTAATCCTACTCTTGCATTCATTGAGATTGCCATGTGCTTCGGTTGTAAGTGAGAGTGGCGTTTTGTGTAAATTGGATGTCTGATAGCAAGAGCTATCTGTAAACAGTTGGTCTCTCTGCTGCTATTTTCTTTTCCTATCGTATTTCTGGAGGTGCTTTGAACCCAGCTGTGAACTTTGGGCTCTTTGTTGCTGGCGTAATGTGAGTTGTTGAGTGTTTCTCCCAATTGGTTTTGAATATGAATCACGAAGGGACCCTATTA
This sequence comes from Rhizoclosmatium globosum, assembly GCA_002104985.1. NCBI lineage: Eukaryota > Fungi > Chytridiomycota > Chytridiomycetes > Chytridiales > Chytriomycetaceae > Rhizoclosmatium > Rhizoclosmatium globosum. The sequence goes on along the minus strand of MCGO01000006.1, from coordinate 364,804 downwards.
CTCTCGCTGCTTACACGATTGCTCAAATGGCTGGAGCTTCGATTGCTTGTGGAATTGTTTCAGTCGTATTCCCAGGAGATTTCAAAGGCGCGAACCAAATCTTTGCAGGAACTTCAGTTGCCCAAGCCTTCTTCCTTGAATTGATCTTGACTGCCGGATTAGTTCTTATTGTTCTTTTCCTCGCTGTAGAGAAGAGCAAGATCACCTTCTATGCACCAATGGTGATTGGAACATACGGTATATCTTTGTTGATGATTTGACACACTTTAACATTCAACCAGTTTTCATTGCGCACCTTCTCGCGATTCCATACACGAACACTTCTATTAACCCTGCCCGTTCGTTCGGTGCGTCTATTGCTTCCGGTATTTGGAATGACCATTGGTTGTTCTGGGTTGCCCCACTCCTCGGAGCTTCTCTCTCAGGCGCATTGTACAGATTCTACAAGTTTGCTGAGTACCACACTTTGAATCCCGGTCAAGACGCTGATCATTAAATCTGTTTTCCTTCACCTTGTTCCCCTTTCTTTCTTCCCTAGGCGCATCATTACTCCTATGTTCTTATTTTAAATAAAACTTCATAGATTTATTTAGTCAAGGGAGGAGGCTTCGGAAAAATTGTTGCCTAACTGATGTTGAGGAAGGAGGGCCGAGCCCCTCAGGAGCGCTCAACGACATCAAATGGGCTACAGAAGCACTCTCGAACCATCATGACAGTGCTGCTGAGTCTTAGTGGGGTAAGCGGGACTTCAGGCGGGGTGAATGATTGCTAATAGGGGCATGCTAAGATCACCGCTATCATGCTCATTGCGATTCAGTTCTACGAGCAAGCCATGAGTGCAGCCGTTTTGAATGTTATCTTCTTCCTTATAACGGCGGGACTTGGCGGCGTGGGTCTGTGGTGGAAGAACAAGCTGTTGTTGTATACGGTATGTGTCTCAACAAACCAATTTGACCATTTGCTCACATGTTTTCCCAAAAGTACTCTGGAGTATCCGTTCTTTGGATTGCATTCTGTTTGCTTCAGATGCTGCTGTTGCTGAATGCTGCGACTATTGATGGGCTATCACAGAACACTGGATTCATGGGGAACGATGCTATCAACTATTACCGAACTACCACTACAACGACAACTTCAGTCGTTACGGCTACTGTTACTTCAGCCAAACCAACGTTTACTTTGACTGCGACCGCCAACTCCACTTCGGGCACAAACACTACTCTGACGGCCATTCCATCAGCTACAGCCACTGTGGTCGATCCGAATGCAGTGCCTGTTGGTGGTCAGAAACGGGGCAGAAGAGATGATGAAACCACAGTCACGACATTCTCTGCTTCTGCGCTTCCAACAGCGTCGTTTAATCGCACTGTGAATGGAACTCACCTTTCCACGGTAACCAGCAGAAACATCACTGCGTCAACATCTGCTACCATCACAACTGCGACCGCTTCTTCTTCCATCGCCCAACCGATTGTCTTGACTTTGGAGCCAATCATTTATGGATTTCACATTATTCTCTTGGTATGTTTCGTTATTCGTAGGATATATCTTCGCTAATCAATTTTCACAGTTGGTTGCTTCGATTTTCGCCCCTCTTACTGCTCGCAATTCGGAATCTAGAAAATATGACGACGATGAAGAAGACTACAGAAATTACAGAGAAGATCGCTTTGATCAAGAGGAAATCGATACTGCGCCACGGCGATACGTTCTCGAAGAAAGATCAATTTCTAGCAACGATAGATCGGGTAGAGACGTCACCCCAATCAGTAACGAAAGAGAGAGACCGCCAAGAGGCGCGAGCAATGCAGCAGGATCTTTGAGTCGAGGACAACCCACAACGCCGAGCGGAACTGGAACCCGAAAATACCAAGCTGGCCCTCACAATGCAGAAGTCGTCCCAACTCTCGCCACAAGACGAGACATTTACAGCGTGTATACCAACAATTCTTCAGACAACTCCAGACAACCCGACAATCCAAGAGCGCCGCCCAGAAAAGACCGGGAACAACCACCAGTGCAGGCACCGAAAGTTTCCCCGCTTGCAAGCAGCCCTGACGCGGCAAAGGCGAAGGAGGCGAAAGTCCGGTGCAAGTTTTGTGAAGAGAAAATGACGGTTTCGGAATCCAAGACCCACGTTTGTGCCGCTGGCGGTAAAGTGGAGGCGACGGCTGCGAAACCGGCAACGGCTGGTAAAGCGCCAACGACACCGGTGATTGCTGTCCAGCCTCCTGTTGTTGTGGCCGCCCCTGTTCCTTCGCGTAAACCAAGAATCGATAGTGAAGAGAAATTGGATGGGAAGAAGGTGAAGGTTGTCAAGAGGTTTGTACCTACTGCTTCTGACGAGCTTGCGCTTGAGATTGGAGATGTTGTGTTTGTGGAAGAGACGTTTGGTGATGGTTGGGGTCATGGTAAGAACCTTGCCTCGGATGAATCGGGTGCTTTCCCGTTGCACTCTGTGTCCTTGACGGCACGATCTGCAAAGAACCGTGTACAGTCAGTTTATGGATACAGAAAATAATCGGTCCGACTATGTGTTTAATTGTCCATTCATCTTTTAAAATAGATATGTTATACTTTTACTTTGCACTTCCTCCAACAGCTTCCTCTGCCGTGATTACGTCTTCATTTTTGTTATTCATTTCGCTTGTCCCAAATGAAACAGGGATGTGTATTTTCTTGAATGAAGGCCACACTATGGCGTCGACAAAGACTGCTCGAAGTTGAGAAGTTATCAGTGATGTAAGCTTTGGCAAGTCTTTCACTTTTGTTCGATGGCCGAGCAGAGAGCGTACTTCAAATTCTAAATCATAGTCTTCCAAGATTGAAATCGCAAGGAATGTTTCTGAGGAATCAGGATGTGTGACAAATTCAACGGCAACAGTTCCGCCGAATTTTACAACCGAGAGTGCAAGAGAGACTGGAAGAGATGCTATAGCCGGCTTTGGCCAGTTGATGACGACTTGTGTGTCAATCCCGATTGTGATTTGATCATTGAACTCGAATCCAATTTCCGCCCTCAAATTCGACGAATGTTCCGCGTATTGCATTCGTGCACTTTTAAAATTAGGATACTCTTCCCCGAGTGAAAAGTCGGTGATGTTGACGTGACCCTACAATCATCGATGGGTGTCAGAAGGGAACAATTGCACGAATTGAAGCCATACCAAGAAACCAGGTCGCTGAGATCCATTCGGTCCTCCATTCATCTTCTCATCCAACCACTTTACAATATTACTAGAGATTGAAGGATCGGATCTGTATCGAGCAATGATTTGAGCTAACAACACATTGATCCAATCACAGGTTTCCGGTGGATGCGAATTTACAGAATAGTTTGTTTTGACAGGACGTGAGATTCGAATGCGTGTTGACGCATTGGAGCAGACTGTAGCTTCTTTGGGCGCCATCTGGATGCAGCAGCCTTTCGAAGTTCGGCCTTTGTTTCGTCGCTGTTTCTCAGCAGAAAGACTTTTACGAGAAAGAAGATGAGGATGCAGAGAATGAGTTGACCAAAGATGAAGCCCTGGAGAAGAGTAAGTTGGATTGAGGTTGGTGGTGTTCTAAGGGATCTCACACGAACCTTAATGAATTGGTTCACAGCGGCATCGAGAGTCTGAATCAGCGGAGGAAAGGCTGAGTCTGATGAGACTGTCATTTTGTTTGTTGGAATTGAAAAGAAATGCTTCCACTTTCGAGTGGATCTGTTGTTTACCAGGTAACTTAACTGTCGCCCAGGGTCAGCACGGCATCTAAACACACTTGCTTGCTCAAGTGCCACTGTTCAGGCCCCGAATTCAACGAATGCAACGAATCATCCGGGCCGCTGTTCCCGCTTCCGTCGTTGTTGTTCTGCACTTCGACGACGTGCAAGGCGGCGATCAAATGCGGGCGCTGCACCACGGCCGAGTTCGCGTCGTTCTTCTGCGCCAATTGTCTGTTTGAAATGCCGTCGGCGTCGGTCAAGGCCGAGCGCAATCGCTGCGCAAGAAACTGCTTCGAATGCCCAACTTGTTTGAACACGTTGACGGTCGTGTCGGCGCTCGATGGTGGCGCAGTGCACTACTTGGCGTGCGGCGTGTGTCGCTGGGAATCTGTCGAGGTCGGAATCAAGTTCGACAGACCAACGGGCCTGCTAGTATGTCTTGCTCAATCCATCACAATAATATACTCATACTAACTGCCACGGGAAAGTGCAAATGCAAAAGGCGGATGAAGATCGCAGGACGTGCAAGAGTTTGCCAACCTCAAATCCTTCTTTGACAAAAAGTCTCGCGCTTCAGCTGCCCCAGCTGGCGCATCTATGGCGGACTTGTTTCGGTCTTCGTCCATATCATTACCACCGTCATTGCTTGCCAATATTCCAGCGCTTGCCTCATTGAACTCGTTAGGAAAAGGAAGCCTGCCCACAGAAGCTGACGTCGATACAAAGTATGAAGCAAAGTTCAAAGGAAATCAGGCTGATGATGATCAAGAAGTGGAAAGGATGCGTAAACTGAAGATTGAAGAAAGTGAGCTTTGAAGCTAAATGCTATAGGTTCAGTTCTCATGTATTCCTTGCAGCTACCACTTTGAACCAACGCTTAAATCAAGTCGAAGATCAACCAAGAATTGTGAGGTACGTGTGATCATTGTAGTTTTTGCCTCTTGCTTAACAAAAACCCAGTGCTGTTCGCCCACAGCGAATCCTACTTCGTACAAAACGCGCAAAGCGCTGTAAAGACTGCGATCATGTGTTGGTCAAACCAGAACAGAAAGCTCAATCCTCCAAATTCACAATCCAGCTTCCTGCCATGTGAGTTTCAATTTCAATTTCTCACCCTCTCCGCACGAACTTACTCTCTGACCTTTTCTCTTTCGCAGAGATTATATACCAAGAGTGACGATTGCTCACCCACTTCCATCGCTCCCATTACAGCCAGGAACAAATGTCACGCTAAATTTACGCGTCACCAATCCGCAGTCTACGGCTCTGAGAGTGATGATTGCGCCACAAATCAAAAACGACGAAGAATACTCCCTTGGATATTCCATCACTGTATTGGCTCCTACATTCACATTGAAGGCTCACGATGAAGTGAATGAGTTTGAGGAAGACAAGAGCAAGCACGAATTAGAAGCTGGCGTTGTAAAGAAGAGTCATAATTGGGCGATTATACCAGTGTCCTGCAGGTTAATCGAATGAAGCGCGATGTTTTGCAGGTCTGTTGTTGGCAGTTGCGATTTGTAAACAATATTGACACGATTTTCCCAGTTCCCTCTCTTGGTACGGTATACAACCATTGGCGAAGATGGTAATGATACAGGAGAGCCTGTTTCTTATTGGATTGTTGTTGCGTTGTGATTCCAACCCACGTCTGTTTGGGTATTTTTGGAAAATAACAAAAAAGTACAATGTCATTCGCTAGAGCATTTGCTGGATATACCAACTTTGTAAAGAAGAATCCGCTTGGATCGCAATGTCTTGTTGCCGGACTACTTTGGTCGGCTGGTGACATCCTCAGTCAATCCATTACAAAACGGCACGAACGGATCCATGCTGCTACTGTCGCCCCACACGAGAAGCATGACTCATCGATTGATTGGAAGAGAGTTATGATCATGAGTAGTTATGGGTTCTTTGTGGCTGGCCCTTTGTACACGTTTTGGTACAAAACACTTGACAAGGTTGTAGAACCATTACTCGTCCGGGCATTCAAACGAAGTGGCAAAGATGTTCTTGGTATTAGTAAAACTCAAATGGTTTGGAATGTTGCGATTGCCAAAGGTTGGTTCCTTGATTGAAACCTTTCTCGCTGTATTCTGACAGACTACCGATCGGATGTGAATAGTCGCGGCCGACAACTTTGTATTTGAACCTCCATATCTCTCCATGTTCTTCTTGTCGACACATACCATGTCTGGAACTCCATTCCCAGAAGCTGTCGCCCATTTGAAAGCTGACTTCTGGCCTACATACGTAACCGACATTTTGATTTGGACACCCATTCAGTTCATCAATTTTCGATTTGTTCCTGTTCATTTCCAGCCTCAGTTCGTCAATGCTTTCAATATTGGATGGAATGGTTTGTAGCTTTTTGCTTGAATTCTTTACATCACGATCTGACCAATTCCATAGCCTTTTTATCTTACATGAAGCACGAAGGAAGTCATTACCACGCGAAACCCGTTCTTCCCGTCCAATAAAGTTTTTGTATAAAGGTTTATTTAGAGAACTATTAGTGACATATGTCTTACAGTTAGTGACGGCCTCTCCAACAAGAGCAACTTGGTTTGGAAGGTCGGGTCTTTTTCGCGTTTGTTTTGTTCAAGAACCTTCCTCTTTTTGCCTTTTTTCATCAACCAAAACGTGAGTTCATGTCCCCCAAACCACCATCCGTACACAAAAGCAGCAAGCATCGGTCAAAGATTATAACAACAAACAAAAGTAGATAGAGACAAATGATCCACAGTGATTTTTAAAATTGGTGAACAATCACTGAGACCACTTCCCTTCTCCCTCCTCCCCTTTCTCTGCCTTTGAAACTTGATCTAACCTGCCTTCTTTCTCAGACTAAAATGGGCTTCGAACACCTCGACAACGACTCCGGCCTTGCCGTCTTGAACAACTTCCTTGAGGAGCACTCCTACATCGATGGGTACGTTTTCAATCCATGTCCTCTCTCGCAACAGTTCAAATGATGAAGCAAAATTGGTCCGTGTTTATGATCGGCTTAAGACCCCGCGTTAGATTAAACCACAATGCCGCAAGGCGCTCCTGATCACTCCCCCCATTCCCTCCACTCTCCTGTCACATATCCATTGTTTTGTGAAATCCACAAAAGCTAACAATCAAAACTTCTAGATACGTCGCCACCCAGGCCGACATTGCCGTCTTCGAGGCCATCAAGGCCCCAGTCGCCGCTGGCAAGTTCCCACACGTTGCCCGTTGGTACAACCACATCTCTGCCCGTGGTGGAAAGACTGCCAAGTTCCCAGGAGTCAAGAAGGCTGCCTCTGCTTACGGACCAGCTACCGTTGCTGCTGCCAAGCCAGCTTCCCGCTCTGCTTCCCCAGCCAAGAAGGCTGCTCCAGCTCCAGCTGCCAAGGCTGACGAGGAGGACTTTGACCTCTTCGCTTCTGACGATGAGGAGGAGGATGCTGAGAAGGCTGCTCTTGTTGCCCAGCGTCTTGCTGAGTACAACGCCAAGAAGGCTGCCAGTGAGTATTTTATTTCCCCATCCTGTTGTCTCACACTTCCAATTTCAAATTCTCCGAGTTGTGCTCACTGGGACTGATGATACTGGCATTTGTCTAAAAGGCCATGTTTCGTTTTGAGGCATGGCTTTCAAGATTATATCACCTTTGAGCTACCTAATTTCAATTTTAACTGACCCATGGCAAACCTCCCTCTTCCCTTCCTCTCTGCTTTCTTTTCCCACTCAACTGTAATCTGATCAATTTTCTTTTAGAGCCAAAGCCAGTTGCCAAGTCTATGGTCATCTTGGACATCAAGCCATGGGACGATGAGACTGACATGAAGGCTATGGAGGAGTCCGTCCGTGCCATTGTTTTGGAGGGTCTCGTTTGGGGTACCTCCAAGTTGGTTGCTATCGGTTACGGTATCAAGAAGCTCCAGATCACTGCCGTCGTTGAGGACGACAAGGTCGGAGTTGATGACTTGTCTGACCAGATCACTGCCTTCGAGGACTACGTTCAGTCCGTCGACGTTGCCTCTTTCAACAAGTTGTAAGATGGCTTTTGTACATCATTGTTAGATTCTCTGTTTGCTCTTTGTATCTTACGCAGATAATTGTGAATATGGAATGCCAATAAATGGACTGTGAATAATATCAGGAATATACAGTAACAAATTAGAACTTTTCTGAAAATCGTCACACATGTCCGTTCCACTCGAGAAGTACAAAGCCATCAAAAGGAAACTGCGTGAGGTAATGTAGAGCAAATGCAAAGACTAAGCGACTAACAGAGGCTGAATGTAGGTTCTTGAAGTAAGTCTGACTGTCTACAATTCACATCAGAGGAGTTCCAACATTCCCACAGGAAAACGAATTTCTAGCGTCAAAACTATGGAAGTTTAAGACTCGAATACTTCAGCTTGAGAAAGAGCGAGAGTGAGTTGACTGGTTTGGGTGGCTTGGAGCCTTGGACTGATTATGAAAACACACAGCGTCCTCGCTTTCAAAGTTAGGAAGGCGATCAATCCTGCAGCTGATCCTGATTGCATAAGTGACTCGGATGACTCAATCTCCGCTGGTAAAGAATCTTTCATGAGTTGAGGATAAGCTAACTGTTCGCCATCAGTCAACCCCCTGTTCAATCTTCAGCCACAGTCACATCGACTCCGATCGCCCCTACATCAAATGTACCAAGTATCAAAAAAGAAGGGAAGGATGGAAAGGAGGGCAAAGAATCACGGAAACGTCGACCTGTCGTCTCAAAGACGATTCGTATCCAAAAGTACGACATGGACGATTCGGGTAGACCCATACTCCCGCTCACAACAGGAGTTATGACTATCGTTGCGTTGGGCGAGGTTGTGTTTGATCGACCTGCTTATCACACTGAACGATACATTTATCCTGTGGGGTTCAAAAGCGTTCGTAGTTTTATGAGTATTCTTGATCCTGAGAAGGTTGTGAATTATACGTGTGAAGTTCAGGATGGAGGTGACGCTCCGAAGTAAGTTTATTTTTGGGTGTTAAGGGTGTTTAATCGATTCATTGGAAGGTTTGTTGTGACGCCTGAAGACTGTCCAGATAAAGCTATTTCCGCTATTTCATTGACTGGAGCTTGGTCGCCGTTCTTCAAAGGTACTTTCTCTTCCTCAACAACTTAGCCTAAGGCATACTTTCTTCCAGCGGCGTATGCATTGAGAAATAAGGATCATTCGAGTGGTCTCTCAGGGCCTGAATATTTTGGGTTCTCGCAGGGAATCGTAATCAAATGCATTCAAGAGCTCCCAAATGCGAATCTGTGCAAGAATTACGTGCCTCAGCAATTTGAATTTATTCAGGCTAGAAAAAGAGCTGGAAAGCAGGAAGATTCAGCAAAGAAAATGAAGACTGGGTCATCTGTGAGCCTCGAAGCCAACATTGCGCCTGCGACTGGATCAACGGAGACTATTAGCTCAGATATTGCAGCGCCGCTCTCTAGTTCCGGGAGACGTTTGTCAAAATATGACGATGATGATTTGGACGGTGATGATGAAGATGATGACATGGATGCAGACGATTTACCACCAACTGTTGAAGCTACAAGACAGGAACCTACCACTTCGTCTATTCCGAATCAATCGATCTCGTCTCACACGGCACCGGCTCCATCACATCAACAAACTCAGATGTTTGCCCATCAGTCTCAACAAGGAAACCAACCTAACCCTTCTTCTGCTGGAATCTCCTTTATACCGACAATGAACTTTAACCAGACTCCATTCTTTTCGCAGCATCATCCGATATCAAACCCATCGTCATATCAAAACTTCCGGGACTTGGATCCCTCACAGTTCTTGCAGTTTAATATGTCGCCCGCCATTGGCTCCACGCCTATAAATATGGGAACTAATTCGCCTACGAACATGAATTTGGGGTCGCCAACCACAATGAATATGGGGAACGATCCAAAACAGGGAAATAAGGGACAGCAGTGAGCACGATGGTAATAAAACAGCACTTTCTTGGTATGCGATATTTTATTTGATGGTGGATGTTGGATGAAGGAATCAGTGGTCAATCAGTTTTCACGCCAAGTGTATTTACAGCCGACACACCGGTAGAAGGTGGTCATGGGCTCATCAGCCGATCGAATCTGAAGTTGCATATACGCAGCCCTGTTGAATGTCAGTGACAAGTGTTTGGTTCCAACAAACTCGATGTAGGTGCATACCTTGTGACATCGCACTTTGGACACTGCGCATCCGTCTCGTCCCAAGAATCCGAATCACCACCCAGCACATCTTCGACGTTTCTTTGTTTGAAGTACGACCGCTTCTTGATTGTCTGGAGGGTCAAACAGTCGCGTTAACAGCTGAAGTAGGGCCATCCAAGGGAAGCTGTACAAACCACATCCAGGCGTTTAACGTATGGACACGATTGGCAAAAGAGCTCATTGTTCGACTCGCTTCCAACGCCGAGAAGGAGCAAGTTTCCACATGTTGGACAAAAGTACATTGGTTCTTTCTTTCTTTTTTCTCAATCTGAAAACCAAAGATGACCGAAATCAAGCAATATCAGCGCGACTTTATCAAGTTTGCCATCGAAAACAATGTTTGACTTTCGGGTCTTTTGTGCTCAAGTCGGGCCGCACTTCGCCTTACTTCTTCAACTCGGGCCTCTTTAAGGACGGCCAGGCCCTTGCCCTTCTCGGCAAGTACTACGCGGCTGCTCTTGTGGACTCTAAGCTGGACTATAACGTGATCTTCGGCCCTGCTTACAAGGGAATCCCCTTGGTTGCAAGTACTGCTGTTGCTCTCTACAGCAACCACGGCGTGAATGCTCCATACAGTTTCAACAGAAAGGAAAAGAAGGATCACGGTGAAGGCGGAAGTATTGTGGGTTCTGCTCTTGCTGGAAAGATTGTTGTGATTGATGACGTGATTACTGCTGGAACTGCTATTCGTGAGAGTGTGGACATTATTAAAGCAAGTGGAGCCGAACTTGTTGGAGTGTTGATCAGTCTGGATCGTCAGGAACGTGGAATGGGGTGAGTAGTATTTACGAGCAAAACTTGGAGTACTGAAAAGTTAACTTTCAGAGACACTAAATTGTCAGCTATTGAACAAGTTGAGCAAGACTACAAAATTCCAGTCATTAGCATTGTTTCGTTGAAGCACGTCGTCGCCTATTTGAAAGAAGTTGGTGGAAAGGAAAAGGAGGTGGAGAGCATCGTCAACTATTGGAAGGAAAACGGTGTTGGTTCATTATAAGATGTTGTCTCAGAGATATGATGAATAAAGCCAATCTTCAAAAAGAAACTTGGTGGACTTGTCGATTTGCTCCAAACCTTGTACAGGGATAATAGAGTATAATTTAATGGGATTCTGAAAGTTTCAAAACACAGAAATCGGTTTGCGGGGTATCGGAAACTTCGAAAATTCAATATAATTCATAGTCCTCAATACTTACTCCAGATTTGATCCAATATAATTCATAGTCTCTATTCTTTTAGATTTGATGAGGCAGGTTGAGTGAAAATGATAACTGTTTAAAACAGTAAATGTGAGCGAAGTGGGGTTTGAACCCACGCCTATTTCTAGAATGCGGCCTAAACGCATCGCCTTGGACCACTCGGCCATTCGCCCACTGTTGCCTCTGGGCTTTAGTACATTATTAAAAATAATAATAATAGAAAGTGCAACGAATCCAAATACCCGTGCGTATATTGTCTCATAGCGACCGCAAATATTGTTATTTCTTGTTTTTATTTCAAGGCTCCAGAAGAGTACATTGTAAAATACGAAAAAGTATGCCTTCAAAATTTACACGAAGGCCATAGCAATTGCAACGACGGTAATCAAATTGGAGACTAATTGCAAAGCACCAGAATACAAGTTTGCATTAGTTGTTGGAATACTAGAAGCGACCAAAACATCACTTGCGGCTTGAGTAACGATCGAAATTGGAGCAACTATGGCTTTCACAGCAGTGGCATTAATCGTAGCAGTGTAGGTTGCAGCAAATGTTGTAGCACGGGATGTCGTGGTTGAAACTGCAGCTGCGCAAGTTTTCTGAAGAAGAGCAATGTCAACTGCAACGTGAGCATCGTCTTTTCCAGCATTTGGGCCAGTACAACTGTCGTAAGAGGATTGCATAATGACCTTGTTCGGGGCAGAGCAAAGACAAGTGGATTGAGCGGTGGTGAATACAGCACCTTCGAGTTCAATGTCTGGATTAACTTCGCATGTAATGAGCATGTCAATCAAGTTGTCTTCAGCGGCTATACACGCTTGGGAATGGTTGTGGCCAGCGGCGAGGACAGTTGAGGCCATGACGGCTGTAAGGAGATTCGCGTTAACGCTTTTGAGTAATTCGGTGAAGTGGAGACGTTAGGGGCAATTCTTCTCTTTATGCTGTTCTCATTTCCAAATTGGTTGAAATAAATGGTCGTGAAGAGTTCAACACTGCCAAAGAGAGTTATTTTGCTAATGAGTCTCAGAATGGCTTGACGCATAATCCTATGACTGTAATCTCTAACGTAAGTCATGCAAGATACGTCATGTAATGCGTTTTACACAGTCTTACATCGTTTTCTAGACTAAAATCTATCTCTTGCATTATAGGTATTACACGAGGAATGTCATTCAGAATGATTGATAAAATAACATTTATTCTAACAAAACAGAATATCACTTCGATATCACAAAAACATCGTGATGATTGCAATTCCAACAACACTGTAATAGATAGTGATTGATCCAGACTTTGCAGAAGCAGCTGTGGACACAATTACTGACGCGACTGGTATCACAGAAGAAGCTGCACTCTTAGTTCGAGAGCTAGTTGCAACTGGAGCTGCAATGGTAACAGACGCAACTGCGGCAACTGGAGCCTCAGTACCAGAAACAACTGGAGAAACAAAAGCAAGACAAGCTTTCTGAACGACAGCAACGTCTTGCGCGATATGAGCGTCATCTTTTCCTGCAGTAGGTCCAGTGCATCCTTCGAGAGTGGACTTGAAGATTACATCGTTAGTTACAGAACACATACACACCGATTGATCGTTGACGAAGGATGGGGTCTTGAAGAACTTGGCGTCTTCAACTTTGCAGGAAGTAAAGATTGCATAAAACTTGTCTTCAGCTGCCATGCATGGCTTTGAGTGTTTGTGGCCTCCAATGGCTAAAGCTGTAGAGGCCAGGACAGCGAGAGCGAGGATACCTTTCATTTTGGGCTGTTTTGTTGCGGTTATTGCGGAGGGTTAATGAAGTCTGGGCTTCTTATTTATGACTGCTCATTTCGAAAATTAGTCAAGTTTGATAAAACATGTTCAACTGGACTTCCTTTGGCAAATAGAGCGTGGCAATCATTGGATAAGATCATTAGGACCTTATGCATATACTATTTCATTTGTCACTTATTGTTTAATTTGGGTTTTCATCAATTAAAACTTCAATTTATGATTTTATAACAACTTTCTATTGATATAAAACCAAAGAAACTACAGAAGCTACAGTAGTGTTGGCGACAGAGGAAGAGAGGGTTGCAAGAGAGCAACGTGTGTGCAATGGCCAAACCCATCCATGGAGAACCGGCCTTCTTGATCACCGGCACCTCCGACTCAGGTAAGTATGCTCTCTTGCCAAGGTGGAAACGCGCCTTTTGAATGGAATAATGTACGCAGTCCGCAGTTCATGTTGCACGAACTGATAAACCAAACCCCTGACTGTTATTGACTTGTTGGAACTTAAACATGATGGAATGTAAACTGAGTATAGCAGAGGCAGCAGCGTGCGCTACAGAAAGATGGCTGTTCATTTCTTCCACAGTTTCGGTGAAATTGGTCTTTACCTGTGTACAGTGTTGAAACCCAGAGTGCTTTAAAAATAAATTTCACCATAGCACCAAAATGGAAACACAGAGGATATACTTTTGACATATATTCAAAATAGGTAACCCATACTGAATCCCAAGTTACAAAAATCGTGCCCGTTGGATGTAATGATTTACATTCGAATCCCAACAAAACAAGGTCGTACCCGGATTCGAACCGGGGTTACTGGTATCAAAAACCAGGGTGATAACCACTACACTATACAACACGGATGCAATAGTGGGTGCTTAATGCATGATCGTAAAACCAACTCTGGCAAGCATTGAGCCTTCGGAAATCCCAAGGACCCTCTCTTTGCTTTGAAACTGTTGAAACCAAAGCCCAGTGTCATTACACTTGCAATCTACATCATAACAATACGAGCAGATGCAAAAAGTATATCAGAGCAAGCAAATGGAATCCTGATGATTCAATTATTCCAAATCTTTTTGAATTTAACATTTGAGCCTGCATATTTTTGTTGATGTTAAACTTTCCCTGAGGTCCGCGGCAATTAATGGGGGATCCACAGAAAGATATGAAATAATGAACTTGGAATAATTGAATTATGAAACCCGGACGTATGCTTCAAGTTTGAAGACGTTGGTCTTGGCATTCAATGACAAAACTGAGGTGAATTCAGCACCAACCACTTGACTAACAGTCCTAGGAATGCCACAAATCAGATTTGAAAAGGATGTTGTCGTAATCATACCCTCCACTTCAGAAAGGCTCCTCTCGATGAACTGACAGTGAGTCTTCCATTCAACAATATGGTTATTGGTCTGATGATCACCCTGACAAGAGGTTCCCATCCTCTACTCTCAAATCAAAGGCGTCCGAGTTCGCCCAAGTGAAACCCAAGAAACATTCAGGGTTATCAAAGTCGGTAGCAACATTCCAGGCATCGTGACTGATGGTGAGTTGAATGAATCAAAAGCAAACTCAAACTGACCACTTTGTAGCCGTGTATCATCACAGGGACGGTTGCAAGGCAGACTTATATCTCTATGCCGCCCCAGATGAAACTGTTGCACTTGATTTGGATGGGCACTCTTATAGGAAGGTTATATTCCAGATAAAGAGGGAGAAGGCCATTGATATCGCACAACGTATTCAACAAGAAATAAGTAATTCACAAAGGAGTAGCGATAACTTATCCTAGAGTGTTTTGTTTTTTTGTTATTGGGTCTGTTAAATTACATTCAGAAAATGAAATAACCTCTAGCATACCTATTTACAATTGTACTCCATTATCTCTCCAGGATACACTCTCTGTTTGCATGGAGGTATCACCACTGTTTCATCTTCTAACCACATCAATTCCTTGACTATATCCACCTGCTTCAATCAGAGGCCAGATTATTATCTTATGTGAAACGTGCATCTCTCAAAATTAGAAGAATATTGGGAGTGTTCAGGAAGGTTTTCCACAGATCTTTGACAGATCCATTGAACAGCTGTATTCGGGAATGAAGCAAAATAATGCCATAACAGCTGTATTGCTATGCTGCTGAACAATCAAGGACTGTGCGAGACCCGCTGTGTCAAGACTAGTGCAAGAGGGTGCACAGGTTATGTTTGTAAAACAAACACCTGAGCAACCATGAGACAGTCTGAGAATCTGACCCAGTTCTGGCAATTCTGACCCACCCAAAAAAACACAAACTGGAGGCTAGAAGGCCTACCACTGCCACCATCCCCTTCAGAACTAATAAAAGAGACTATTTTATTGTTTGTTATAGTTGCTGAGAAGATCAAACAAAAGAGAAGTCGCAGACAGTAGTAGAATGTCAGTTTTCATCAACACCAGAATGGCTTGCAACATGCTCATCAAAAGCGTCTTGTCCCTGTGACCAGGATACCGGCTCAGCCGTCGCCAAGCACATCAGGTTGTCCATGTCCGACGTAACAGTACCTAGCATGTAGTCAATAGTATCTCACTCATACATAAAATAGGAAAACATCACCTTATCGCTGATTCCCTCATCTCTGACGCCCAGTGGAAGTCCCCTCGTTCCCACAGTCCGTCCAGTAGGTCCAAGCCCACATTCGACACTACTCTCAAAAGGGAGAGAAACGTACCTAGGCCACCTCGCTCAAGTATGTCGGATGGCATCCTGTCCTTTTCCAGACGCCCCCCACCAACAAAGCCCGTTTGCACACTGCGTTGTTCACAAGGTAGTTTCTATTTTTACATTTTCCCCTTCCGGTGCTTCTTCCACACAGCCACCGGATAATAAACAAATAAATAAACAAAGAATAAAAGAGAAGTCTGCAACCCTCCCTCTGTCAGATCCCCTGACATCCCATGCACTTGTGTACAGAACAAAAACGATATCCATTACAAATGCTGCAGTTGAGCCAAGAGGGACTTGACCTCTACATGGCGCTGCAGCGTCCATTTTCTGTTTCAGCTTGACATTGCTTTGCTGCATTCAACGTCTCAACCTCCGCTTTCTTTGCTGTTTTTGCACGCTTGCAATTCAATTTAGCATCTTCTTTCGATTTTCGTTTTGTATCTGCTGCCTCCAAAGCTTCTTGTTGCTCCTGGAGGAGATCTTTGAAGGAGTACACCTTATCCAATTCACGAGCTTCTTCGCATTCACCGCCACCTTGTTTACTGCAGATCCTGTTGACATTGACTTCAAGACTTCAACAAACTGAGTGGCAGCAGGGTGAAGGTGCGGTGGAAAAGTTGAGGGGTTGGCCATGTTGATGGTTGCATTTTTGATAATGATCTCCTTTTTCCACGGATAAATACCTGTCCTTTCAAATGCAGATTTAATCATTTCTGGAGTTATTAGGTTGCAGGCTTCCAATGCAATAGGCACTAGCTCTGCCCCCATACTATGCAAGGTACAGTTCTGCAGGTGGCCTTCAAATTAGCAAAAATCAAGTCAGATACATTAAGTATCCTCTCTCCTGAGGCAGTCACAAATGGAATGAAGCTCGCAAACTTGCTTCTGGATCCAGTTACTTTGCCTGGACGAGCAACAGATGTACTGGCTATTGCTTTGGAGGCAGAGGAGTTGTTTGCAAGTTTAACTCTCATTTCATCAATGTTGATCAAGTTTGGCGAGCTGTGGCTGCCAGCCACCATCCATGCCTCAAACTTTGCAACCCATGTAGAAACGTTGCCTATGGTAAGTG
The DNA here is from genome assembly GCA_002104985.1 of Rhizoclosmatium globosum. NCBI lineage: Eukaryota > Fungi > Chytridiomycota > Chytridiomycetes > Chytridiales > Chytriomycetaceae > Rhizoclosmatium > Rhizoclosmatium globosum. Next base: position 348,121 of record MCGO01000006.1, on the reverse strand, counting down.
GATCTGTTCTTGCTACGCTGATTGGTTTTGTAGTTCGTTGTCGAATCTGATCTTTGACAACTCCAGTGATGAAATCAAGTCACATAGAATCAAGTTCTTTTTCTTAGACGAAGTTAAGGATTGGTATAAAGTATAGAGTTCATGCTTGAGGAAGGTCACAAGTATGCTGTTGTTTTGTCAGTTTATGAGCCACCATTCGTTCAAGCACTTACGCACACTGTGTGGATCTGTCTGCTTTCAATGGCAGATGTTGTTGGGGACACAGCATAGCTAGTTGTTTGACAGCCGTGATATCATCCTGCTTGTCAAATAGGACGCCTGCCTTGACCCAATTGGCGAGAGGCAAACCTGTCATACCATTTCTCTGCTGTCCATCCTGAACCTGGGTACTTTTCCTCATAGTATCTTGATATCAATCTGATTACGTCTGCCTGGGCCAAAGGACAGTGGCATATTGATGCAGTCTCCTAAAACCTGAGGAGCACATCCTCTTCTTCATCAGTGAAGCGCCAATTGCCATGGGAGTTTCCGCCGTTCTTCTCCATTCGTTTATAAATAGATCTTGCAGCCTCCTCGCTAATGTTGTGCTTTACCGCAATGTTTAGAGTAGCTTTGCAGATTGGAATGGATTGTGTTGCCAAGTTGGTTACATCAGCAAATATGGCTCTCCTCTTACAGCAAGTTGCAAAAGTGTTGGTTTTGACAAAAAACACATCAACATAAGTTTGCCTCCCACTCCCGCCACCACTGCCACGGTATAGCCCCGCCCATCCTTTTGTGCCAAACTTGCTGTAATGCTGGCTTGTTGGGAAGCGGGTATCTTGAATTTCCTTTGATTCATTTTGTTTATTAAAAAGATAAGATTTGTTGGAGTAAAGGGTTTTGAATTATGACAAGTTTGGGTGGGTTGGAATTGCCGGAACTGGGTCAGATTCTCAGACTGTCTCCATTCAGCCTGAGAATCCCAAGGACATCTCCTTGCAACTCATTGTGAAAGCCAAAGCGTTGAACTTACATACACTGTAACTATGGTTCTTATACATTTCACAAGAATGTGAGAGGATGCATTGAGAGACTGGTCAAACAAGCCTGATGGCCCTCAACCTTACTGATATCGATTACTATAGACATGATTATCTTTTGTGTATAGATTTCAAAATAGATTTATTTAACTATCATAGAGCTCTTTGAACGATGTTAAGCAAGTATGGAACGCATAAGGTACTAATGGAACCTTAATTAGCTGATCATCAAGGATATTCATTGACTTACATTCTGCATCCTCTCATCTGCTGTCTCTTTGATTTGCTTCAAAATCTGAGGATACTTTTTGATAACACTCATAAAGTCATCTCGTTTCAATTCGTATGTGGAGCATTGTGAGATGCATTTTACACTTGCCGTTCGTGGTACTTGCTCCATGATTGCAACTTCACCAAAATAGGCAGATGGACCAGACACAGTATCAAAGACTTCTCCAAATGCACTCTGAATCTGGGCTGTTCCGGCTGCAAGAAAAAACATGGAGTCTCCCCTCTCATTGCACTTGATAATGAAGTCTCCACTGTTCCAAGATTTTCTTATCATTTTCATGGATAATTCACCCAAAACAGCACCTTCAACTCCTTTGAAAAGGCTAAGCTGTTGTGGCACAAATATTCAAAAGCCATTATACATGATAAGCCCCTTACTTTTGCCAATGATTGCGATCCAATTTCTAAATCAAATTGATCAGGCACATGTTCATTTTTCCCGTGTTTTTCTGCTGTAGTCTGTCGACTGTTGAGCATTGCAAGCCGTTCGTCGGCAGCAGTTTTCAGCATATTTGCCATCACTGGGAAATCTTTCACAACAGTATCCAAGTCCTGCTTCATTAATTTGAAGATGTTGCACTCTTCTTTGGCTCGAATGGTCGCAGTGCGCTTCATCTTTAGCAAGACTCCAACTTCTCCAAATAATGATCCTGCTGCCAACTCAGCGTTAATTGCTCCATTTAAGCCAACAACTTGAACTGATCCTTTTAGAATAAAGTACATTGCATCTGACTCTTCTCCTTCAACACAAACATTTTCTCCAGTTTTGTAGACAATACACTTCATTCGCATTGAAAGAGAATCACAAAATGAATCTGGAGCAGCGGAAAATATGGCAAGCTATCGGACTATCAGACCTATTCAATTAATTGGTTGAACATACCTTTTTAATTTCTTCACGCGCGATTCCATTGACAAATTCAGCACCAAAGTTGGTTTGGCCTTGATCATATCGCTGTTTTTCCCACCATTCTTGTTTACGTGCTGTAAAGTCTTCCACAAGTTTCTTGATTTCTTGATCATTTGCAACAATTTCGTTCAGTTTTTGTTTTGTAACGACAACGACAATGCAATTGGTTTTAGCGACGACAGTTGCGGTACGTCGAAACTTGAATACTGCCAGAGTAAACAAATAAGAAATGTAGTTATTTAAAATGCACAACTTACACACTCCCAATTCGCCAAAGAATGTGACTGGTTGGAGGTCCGTACTTCCATGGTTGTCAAGAATCACTGTTGCTGTTCCTTCTGTCAAAAAGTATATTTCGGCGCCTTCGTCTCCTTTTCTAACAAGAAATTGTCCTTTTCTTCTTCTCATTTCATAAGAACTCAAAGAAATCTGTTGCATGATGTACTTTGGGAAACTGGCAAACAGTGGGAACTTGAGTAGTGCGCCCATATTTGGATGTTCCTCAAAGAAGCTGGAATTTGAGCGAGGAATATCCTGTGTATTTTTGATGATAGTAATGTCAGCGTGCCCTGGATTATCCAAAGCTACGTCATCGTCAGTGTACACTTCAAGCTCATACTGTTGAGTAATCTTTGCAGGAAGATTCTTGGCAGACCCACTGTCAATTAACTTTACAATCTTGTCAAGAGATATGATGATTTTCCATTGCTCACGGGAGGGAGACTTTTGAGCCTTTAACTCGTTGGAAACAGCATAAAATAGTTTCAGCATTTCTCTCATTTCCTCACTTTCAATCAACATATCCATAAACCGAGCTCGCATATGCTTGTACTGTTTTTGCAAGAATTCGACAACCATTGTTTGGCTTTCGATTTGTGATTGAAGCTCATGAACAAGCTCATCTGTAGTTATCAAGATGTGTTTATCCACTAATGGTAAATTACGCTGCGTGATTTGGTTGGCAGGAGGCATTAGTGCAGTTTATCTTTGGTCACTTCCTATTGTTGTGAAGTTAACAAAGACTGAAATGCTATTGGTTTAGCTGTTCGATTCATTGTAATAGGGCGACGTGAACATTTTAAACTCAAGAAAGCAGAGAAAAGAGAAAGTATGCATGATCTTTCTTTTATTCCATAATTAAGTTCACAACCATGTCCAAAGAACCAGTTTCAACAAGCATAGCCAACTCTGGAATCAATACTTCTGCTTTAAATGGAAAGAAATAGCATTGGTTTCTTTGTAGCACGATTTGAGAGAAATTAAAAACTGATACAATGAACTGAAACTCTATATTTTTACATTCATCATGCATTTCGTGCTACCCATACAATCAAGTTTGAAAGCTGTATCCCAACTTTTGTATACAGTAACTCTGGAATCCTTGTCTTATTCACTCCCAGCCACTCAATCAATTCACGAGGCGTTGCTTCTCCTGTCACTTTCAATTGAGGATCAAACTTAAAGTCTCCGTTTTTGTATTCGAATGCCAAAAAGTCCACAGCTTGTTCAATATTCTCAACCTCAAGCAGTTCAACTTTAGTCGGTGTAAGGAGCATACCACCATCACCAGATTGTTTGAAGGCGGAGTCATAAAACTCCACAAGTTCTTGAAGGAACTTGTAGAGACCAAAGTTGAGCGCAATATCAATCTGGGATGCGAACGTAGTTTCTCCGCCCAGTTCAACACGCTTCTCGGCCAAGTAGGACAACGCTTCAAGGCTTATAGCGATTGCTGGGACTGTCGCAACATTTTTGGAGGAAGATGATCCCAAAAACGTGAACCATTCTAAATGCAATTAAGTTTGTGAACAAGATTGAAATCTTACAACGCACCTAATGCTGACCACATTCTTTCCTCTTCCGGAGTCAAGGAACGGGTTGTACTCTTCTTCACCGATACTCCGTCCATTGTTACTTTGATGGATTCCCGTAAAATATTTTCACTCTGACATTGATGATCCAAAGAAATAGCCACCGCTTTAGAAATTATCTGAATGACACAATAAGTATAGAATTGGGCATTTCACACGTAACTTACCCGAGCACAATCTGGGTCTCTGAAATTATAACGCATGAAATTAAGTAAAACGTGATTCACTTGGACTTTTACTCGACCCAAACAGTTCAGTCCGGTTTTATACCAAAGAATATTGCGAACCATTGCGTCTGAGTGTGGTAGAATCTGAGAGTTTGAAGTCAAAGTCACTCGACTTGCAACTTTGCTGGAACGTCGAAGTTTTGGTGACGTTGGTGGAGACAAGGACAGGTCCAGATTAATTTTCTCTTCCATAGCAGTTTTGATGCGCTCAACAAGCTGAAGAAGGGCGGGAATTGTTCGCCGCGATACAATCGCCTTGAAGCTGTCAATAACTACACTCAAGTCAGAACAAAGTGTCAATACGCCCTCATTCGAAATCCAACGCTGTATCATGAGATAATCTAGCGGTTGAGCGTCAACAATCAGAATTCGTTCGTACTGGAACTGCAGCTGTACATCAAGTCTTTCCACATTCAGAATTCCAACTGTTATGATTTCGTTGTTTGACGGATCATAGTTATTTGTTCCAAGTACCATTAACTGAGGGTTAACAACGTTGGCTTCGCCGCTATATCGCCCTTCAGATAAACAGCGAATGGAAACAACAGATGATGAAAGATTTTTGGTACCAAAGGACTTGTTTGTCCAACCCACATCAGCAACTGAAACCCAATTAGACACTACAAGCGATGTTTTGCCCACACTTTGACCAAAGTCAGAGGATAAGGATACAGAGGGAAGCCGAAGTACGAAATGAAATGAATCCTTAAACGGCTTCTCTTGATCTGAATAGCCTGGAAGCCGTAATAAGGACGCAAACACCGAAGGCTGGTCAATGGTATCTTTGGTTTGGGCTGCTTTTGTTGGAACTAGTGGTGTAATCCAGAGTCTTTGGAAAAGCAACAAGTCTTGCAGTTGGCGAACATTTAGAGCAGCTGAAATTGATGCCGAGTCAAGCTTGAACAGATAGTTTCTTGTATCATGGCTGAAGAGGAAGGAAGAATTAAGTAGCAGGTGAGAGACACTCCATCTGAAACAATCCTCAGGAGAGAACGAATGCCTCAACGAGCCATTCATACCCTTAATAGAGCACGTAAGATTGATAGCGTTTAGGGGTTGAAGTTGAGCGTTGGGGACAAAGCAAGCAAGGACATCGGCCTCTTCAAGAACAAAGTTGAGATTCACTTTAGATTCTGGCAAACAACTCAAGCTGACTTTTGTCTGCGAAAGCTTTAAAAAGTACGTCATCTCATGTTTTTGGGCTTCGAGTGAGGTAATAGTGGCGTTGGGGTCCTTTTGAGCTGAACTTGGAACTGGCTTACTTGCTGAAGTCAACAAGTCTAGATTGATGCTTGATGCAATATCCAAAAAGAAAGCTAATACCGTTGGGTGCAGAACGTTTTCGCTTTCGAAAATGTGTTGCGTGATATATATACCACGTTGAACTCGGCGATCAAGATGAGAGTCATCTCCAAAACAAGTGGTTCCGTTGATTTTGAAACCTATGCCTGGAATACTAAAAATTTGAAGATCGTAGTTTTCCTCCACAACACCAGACGTATGGGAGGACCCTCGCTTGTGTTTAGGGTCGGAAACATGTTTACAGTTGATTTTACAAACCCCTGAACCAAACACGAAGTCGCAATCAAACACCATTTCGGTAAACGATTGAACTTGGGGCTTGGACGCTGAAGTACCAGTTGATGAGGTGGAAGTAGCAGTATTGAACACATTTCGCTCTTTCTCATAAATAGATATGAGCGCATTTAAGTGATGCGTAATTGAAGAGTTAAGGTTCAATTCAAACCCATGGATTCCAGCATTTATCTTTACAGAGCCAAAGCTTTCTCTGAAAAACTGATGCACAGTACCCTGGATATGCTTGAGCAAAAAACGATTTTCCACAGGATGACTATCAGGCAAGAAATCAGACTCGTTGTGTGAATCAAACTTGTTGACAAACTGAACACTGATGTCTCTAATTCCGCCCTGGTTCTCAACCAAACGATATGATTCGTACTGAATATCGCGGAAACCTAGAAGCAAAGCAGGAACGTGTTTGCCGACCCCTTCAAAATCGTCTTTAAGAGGTACAGATATGCCAATGTTATCAACTTGAACCAAAACAACTTTGTCCAAGAAAAAGCTCTTTGCTTCAACAGATGGTGTCGTTGCCGGTAGATTAACTGAAGTTAACAAACGCTGTGCATTCTGCTTCATCATTTCCAATTCAGCAATTTTGATTCGAGAACGCTCGTCCAATTCTTTCGAATAAAACAACATGAATTCCATTAACTTCGGAAGACCAATAGGTTGTAGTACGCCATTTAGCTTTGAAATTTTCAAGAAGAACTTTTCAATTCTTTCTTTGGGGTCTATATCCGAAAGCAACTCAAATTTGTTTTCTTCAACAGAGTGATTCTGAAGCTTTACACCAATAACAATTCTTGCCAAATCTCGTCCATTGGCCACTAAAGAAAAGGCTGAATTTTGCAAGGAGAGGGTCCATCGGAGAGTTTCAGAATCCACATTTTGGGTACGAATTGTGAATGTGTCTGCAGTTAATAAAAGTGTACTTTGAGGTCCCGCAGCTGCGACTTGAAGACCACCAACGATTATATTCAAGTCATACGTGAAAGGCTTAGAGGGAACAACAGACGATGGCTGGGGCATTTCCAAACGCCTCTTGTAATAAAACATCACCATTTCCACGATATCGTTGATTTCAGAGCCCAAAAGCGACTGCAACGTAAGCAGTTGGTCAATTAAATGAACGTCAAAGCTGCCTTCAAGAATTCCTATGTGCAATAATGCCTTCAGATTCGACGCGTCATCTGAACTTGCAAAACTGCCTTCAAAAGCTACCTCTGGCAAAGTATACAAAGAGGTACTATTGGTTTGATGATGATTTCGAGTTTCAAATTCGACTCTGTGACTTTCAATTCGTGCAGAATAGTCCATATCGTTAATATCAGCTGCCGTTCGTTTTTGTATGAAACCAACTATGTTAGATATGGAATACTTGCATCGTAGCGTCGAGAGTAGATCTGACACAAGAACAAACGACTTAACAATAATCTGCACATTGGTCTTCAATGCCATACTGATTGTTCTATGCGACGATTGTTTTGGAAGGCTTGGCCCGGATGTCATTTCAAGTTCCTTCATCAATCGATTGAAAAGCAAATCTGCAAATTAAGTCAGACAAGTCCGAAGCATCTCAACTACTCTCACCATATTCAGGTAAAGTATCTCCCCACTGCTCAAAGAAAGCTTGCAATTTTAAAAGAGACTTGGGTAGACGAAGTTCAATTAAGTCGAAAGAAGCAAGTGCCGTTGAGTTTCCAGAAAGGTTGGTCATAATTCCATTTGTTTGGAGAGACAACAAGCTGTTAGTACCGTGAGGAGATAACTCCAACACATCGACCATAACTTTCGTGACGGTTCCAGTTCCAGAGAATTGCAGATCGGATGGGAGGTTGAATGCTGTACTCTTGCTGAAGTAACTCAAATTAATGCTCATACTTCGCGCCACAGACTTCATGCTCAGGTTGTTTGCTGTAGCCGATAACATCACTTCGTCAATTGCGGTCGACATAATTAAGCTAAAATCCATGTTATCAGAGACTACGGACTTAAGGGAACCAGCACTGTCCTTTTTTGACGAACTTAAAAGCGACAAACGAGTGACGCGGTTATATACACGAATTATGTGACGTATGAGCCGAAAGACGTTTGGATTGAAGGAGACACTTGATTTGGAAGCCGAGAGGAACAGGGAGATGTCCACGAAATGCGATGAGGCTAGATCTTTGGTTGTCAAAGAGCTTCGACTACTTTTCTTCTCGAGAATATCCATCTTGTTTCTCTTTATCGTATCAATTTGGATGAGCAGAGGGCTGATTTGGAATATGTTTTCTCCTCCTCCAGGAGCAAACGACGAGATTTTCACATTTTGGATTACAAATGCGATAGATGTAGTATATCCCGAAATCGATTTGATTATGTCAGAGGCAATGGCTTCCGCATCTTTTGGTCGAGCATCAAAGATGAGGCCAAGAATATGGTTTTTGGTTGGATCAGATCTATCGTCCCTCATTCCAAACCACTTTGTTAAAGTAGGTAAAATCTCACTAATATGAGTGTTTTTTAGCGTGGCCGCCGTCTTGAGGTTCATTCGGTTAGCCCCTAGAGATTTTGCACAGTGTCTAATATGAGCCAATAACCTCCATCCTAAATCCACTTGAAACTTTCGGAAACTCGTGCCCAATACCCACAAAGAAGATGGCGAAATCAAAAATTTGGCATCTCCGACTAATGAGTGCTTGACAGATTCCCTTATCACAGTCTCAACATAAGCCTGAAGCCGCAACTGCTCTTGTTCCATATACTTCGTTGCAATATTGTATAGATCATTGGCAAATACAGTCCAAATTACTGCAGCACCAGCCATGATTTCGGCGGTTTCGTTGATGAAAATAACATTAAATGTTTGAGACTGCATATTGATGGCAACAGTGCTAGGTGACGTCAAGTTTGGGCTGTTTTCAAAGTCACAGAGCCATTTAATATCAGTGCAGAAAACTTCCATCACAACAGGACTACTCCAAGGTAGTTCCGGTACTTCAGGGACCAGACGCTTAGAAGACGGAATTCCATCTATCTTCTGACCATTATCTGACGTCACTGATCCGAGGAATCTGATACTTCGTTTATAAATCCATTTTTTAATTATTAAGTGCCCATTACCTGACAACCAGCTTAAATACATCAATGTCCAGCGAATAATGTGCATCCATGAAGCGTTGCGAATTGAATGAAGTTGAGACTGTCTTTGTTCCGGCGTTTGATATTTGGAGGAAGTTCTGAATTTGAATGTCAACTGAACACAATGAGCTATCTGAATAGCCATATCGCTTTTTGATGTCATCAAACGGATTTCCACCGTTCAATGCGGCTTCAGGGAATCTCATATCCTGGATTGACTGAATGTGAATATCCGGAGCCGAAACGATCAAAGTCGAATATTGAGTATTTGAAATCAGAGGACGGACGATTAATGAAGTATAATACACTTGCAGCGCGTCAAAAAGTGACGAGCCGAACGTCTTGTCAATCTGCAAAATAAATTAATCATTTCAATATTTTAAACGAAAATACCTCTAACGACAGCTGAACAAACTGCTGCACAGCTTTTAATGCAAATGGAGTCACCAGAACTTTTATGGATTCGCTTGTTCGAACAATAATCTTCGAATTGGGTATGACTTCCGAAAACTCAACACTATTCAAGAGCTCGATGTCCGAATACGGAAACGCCCTTCTCTTGTTTGTCTTTGCAGGAACAAAGTCTCCATAGAAAGACACGAATTCTGTTGTGTTTGATTGCAATTGATGTGTTTCTCGAAAGCTTCGTAAATGGCTTTTGTACTTTGCTTCGAGGCTGAACTTAGATCCTGCAAACGAACCAGAGCGAGACGCGAAAGGACTTGCGCCGGCAGAGCGAGGGAAGCGTCCTCCTGACTTCTTGAATCTATGACTCCCATTTAGAATCCCAGCGTCCGAATTTGAAGGATACATACCCATCTGATAAGTCTGTTCTTGCCCGATTATGCTTTCCAATTTCAGCTTCGTAATCCAAGTCGAAATCCATTCCTGCAGGGACTTTGAACGCGTTTTCGTCAGTTACCACTCCATTGTTTGGATGAAAAAGTTGCAAACATCGTTGCAGCTTATCCTGCGATATAACGAACGAACGCTGAGCAGCCCTACGCACCTCCGCATCAGCGGAAAAGGAGAAGAAGCACACAGATACTGAAGTATCGAAGCTAAACACTTCAATCCATTCTTGATCTTGCCATCTCTGAGCATGCTCTTCAGTTGCAGTAAGAACTTTGAGATTCACACAGGGTATATCAAGTAAAGTCCTGTTAGTCCATTTGCTTGTTATCAAGGAGTCGTATTGAATTTTGATGCCGCGTTCAAGTTCCAGGAATGTGACAGAATCAATTCCCCACAAACTGACTTTGATAGAGCCAACGCGAACCTTTACTACATCAATAGTGGGATCTGATTTGGTCGGTAAACCGTCGTCAACCCCAGACAAATGATGTCCAATAAAGCTCAAAGATGAGAAGACGCCGTGCATAAACTGAGGTAATATTTCGCCAAGAATTGGATGGCAATGAACTCTTGTTTCAGAGGCGTACACTTTAAACTTTGGGCTCGGACCAAACAGCTGTCGATTCAATACTTCCAAGCCGCCAATATTTAAGCAGTTTTTGGGTTCTGCCAGCGCCACATCAAATATTTGTCGAATATTCTCGATAGAGAAGATGGCTTCAGTCTTCGCACGAGTCCAAGCAATAGGGCTTGTCACAACCTTCAAAACTACGTCATTGTTAGATTCACAATCTTAAGAATTTAGCTCAATTTCTTACTTTGCTCCGAATTATTACTGGCCATATCTAACGCGATACGATCAATATGCAAAATAGAAGCATAATCGCAATCGAAGAGGTTTTCTGGAAGAATAATAAACGATTCAATGGCCACAATGTCAACTGATATTTCCATCGTATTTGTATGGTGAGTATCATGTTGCATTTTCGCCCGTTGGGCTTTGAACTTCAATGGATCCGATAGTTTCAACCGATAATCCTCAATACTGATACTATGTCTGAACTGCCCCAAATAATTTGACAAGACGTCTAACAGGGAAGTGACAACGAAGCCATACGATTTCAGTGCAGCAGTATCGAGCTTATAACGAAGTAAGATTCGGTTAAAGCTCAACAAAGACTCTTTACCTCCACCTCGATCGTAATGGCATCCGGTCCATCTGGTGTCTCAACATAAACGTCGTAATATTCATAGCTTCCGCTAACTTTCAAACTCTGAAATCTTCCAACGTCCTTCGCCGCCTCAGTCATGAAAGCACCAATACCGTGTGATTGAGGGTATAGCACGGCTACTTCTCCAGTTTGGGCTTGGAAACTAAAGCTGATTCCATTTATAACGGGTCTCGCTAGCAAATATGGCATTTCGATTCCAAGCTCTCCACGTTCAACTTTGAGTCTGATGAAAGCTAAGGGAAGAAATTTGTATCAGCAGCATTCACTCAACTCCTTCAAAAATCAGCTTACAATTTTCCTCGATATCGTTGGCAATGTGAATAATATTGTTTCGATTTGAACAAAGCATGATTTCCAGGTTGTGAAGTCCAACTTTGATTTGATACGCGATCGGAACAAAATAAGCAGGATTTGGAGGGGATGGTGAATAAGACAAGTCGCTTGTCAAATCTTGGATGAGAGTCATATGGTCCATCAAGTAATGCAGTTTTCCATTCTCAATGTGAACGTTGTAGTTCCATATACGTTCTCCATTCCACTTCAATGGACTTTTTAAGAAACAATCGAGCTGATAAAGATGGTTAGAATCAGTGCTTCTTGTAAATATACCACAAACCTCCACAGCTTCCGCACGAAGTAGCTCGGCGTAGTTTAAACTCGTAGATAACACAAGATTTTCCATTTTCATCGATATGACTGTCGAATACCCAGCCGCAGGAGATGTCATTGGAATGTCAAACTTCAAAAAAGAACCCGTGCCCTTGAAAGCAAACTCGAGCCAGCCAGGATTTCTCAGACTCAATTGCAAGCGTCTAGTCTCCATATTCACACTATCTTCTACAAATTGTGCATCCTGAAGAGCATTAGTCGAGAATATTGGGAATTTGCTGGAAAATACCTTGGATTCTTCTCGGAATGGGACTTTAAATGAACAGCCTTCCTGAAACTTGAATTCAAGCGCAAATTTCGGGTACAGTCTGTGGTATCCTTTCTCTGGTGCTTCGGTTGGAGGATAGGAGCGGTAGGATGGAGGAAAGAAATAATTCTGGATCAACAGTCTAATCCATATTATTAATCATCTATTTTCACAAATTTCATTACAAACCTCTGCCGATTAGTCCACGGGCCATAATTGACCGTTGACTTGATCAAAATCAAGTCAACACCCCATTTAGGATCAGGCAGATCAGTATCAACGCCAACAATTCCTATTCGACGGCTTATTATCAAGCCATGCAAACGAGTATGAAAGTGTTTTACCTGGATCTTCTAAATAATAGACAACCTCAAGTGACTCTGTTATAATCGCCTCCTCGATTTTCCCATATTCCTCCACTGAACGCCCTCCAAACCAGCCTCGTAATCTTCATTATATCTCACAAGACCAATCCATTCTACACCAGCCTCTTCGTCTTGCGGAACCAAACCACCACCATCCAACGAATTGTTGGTCGCAGTGCCTCCTGAATTCCAAAACTTTCCCCGCCGCTTCACTTTCTCTTGCTGCATGCGTGAGATACGTAATCGAGCCGCTTGGTTTAACGATGGATCCCGATAATCCATATTCTTTCGGAAACTAACGCGGCCTTTGCCCAAACGAAGTTTCAATTCGTACCGACACAACTCCGGACGTATATTTTGAATGCATTCTGCCTAGAATAGGGAGTTAGAAAGCAGCATTCTTGAGTTTCTGGAAACGCACCAAGACTTCTCGTGTATAGGTTCCCGTCATATCTTGGTAATCCACGACCATTAATGTAGAGATATCACTATTTCCAATCACAATCGCTCCTTGAAGTCCGACTAATGTGAATGGGAACAGACGAGAAACGAGAATCTCCCAGCTTGATGCAGTGGCAGGAGGTAATGGATCCTTGGGTTTCACTTCTATCGAAGCAGCATGATTCCCAGCAATAGATCCTCCCGCAAGCTGTTCTTTTGAAGTTCTCGCCATTGCAGGATGACTCTCAACAGTGACTGGCGATGGGTGATTCTGCTCGTTCTTCTGCTTCTGCTCCTTCTCCAACATAGCCTTCAGACGATCATAAGCTCCAGAGTTATTGTATATGAATAGTTCGAATCCGTCCAGACGTATATTCATGGGGAGTGGGTCTTATTTGTAAAGTTCCAAAAGCGAAACGTGAAATGACCGCGAAGGATAACGAGAGATAGATCGCATGATTTGTATTTGAATCCTTTGAACATGACTTTTCCGGAGATTGGTGAGATGGTCAAGGAGTCTAAGGGGATGGGGGTGTTAGGAATTACAACCGGGAGCTCAGGGTCTCGAGCCGCTGCATCCGCTCGCTCACCTAGACTAAGTTGGACTTTTCGGCCGAGAAAGAAGCCTAGTCCGATCGAGATGGTTGTTCCCAATATCCGCGGGGTATAGAAGAGATGGACGATGGCGAGGACTGCCGACCCAAAGCATATGACAGTAAACAGTACTGGATAGGCAGAAGTATTAGTACCCTGTATCCGACTGAGACAGGAAGGAAACAAACCAAAGTCGACCATCTTTCACTCTGAATCCAACAAACAAAAATCCATCAAAACCAACGCCATCCATGAGATTCGCACCGATAAAGGCCATTTTCTACTCCGAGTTCCATCCAATCCAAGGTCCTGTCGTCGTTTATTCAGTTCCCGAGGGTAGTGTTGTTTCTGGACGCCCAAACGAAACACACAAGGACGACATTGTAATCTTTGAACACGTCTCTGAATACGTCATTCCAAAGCCCGCCCTGTGCAACCGCCTCGTCTCTCTCACTGCCACTTCTTCACGGACGATAATTGGCCACCCTGTCAGTATTGAGGACGCAAAGTATGAACGAAATGCGTTCCTATTCAACCTTGTCTTTGTTTTTGACAGGTGCGTCTCTTTTGGGTGCTCAATTCTTGCTGATTTCATCTGCAGTAACGACAAGACGCAGCCATACGAGCAAGTCGTGCGCAAAATGTCACGAATCCTGCGATCCCTCGAACTTGAAAGCGGACTCTTGAGCAACAAAGACACGAAACCGAAAGTCTTTAGTATTATGGATCAACTTTTACAAGACTTGAACACGTATTCGAATGCAGAATCAATATCAGTTGAGTTTGCATCGCGTTCTAACCAGTCAAGGCCGTTTTTTTTTCTAACTGCGTTCACCAATTATAGGTGACGTTGAAGCAATCAACCTTAAACTCTTTCAAAGCCGAGCACCTCCAGCCACAGTCCACGACTGGCAAGTTCCTGTACAGGTTTATCATTTGGCTCGAATCGTAGATCGCTTATGGGATATGACGATACTTCGTGTGATTCCTTTCATCAACGGAGCGCTTTCTGTGAAACGAATATCAGAGATTGCTGATGTAGAATTAGGGCTTGTACGACTGTCCATCCAGCATTTGCTGTATTATGGTTGCGTGAAACTTGTGGACATCTTTCAGGTAAATTAAGTTGATTTGATGTTTGGAGATTTAAGATCTTGTAGTATTCCAATATTTACACGCTCAAGAGCAATAATATGCTGACGCTGTTGGAGAACGAAGATCTGCAATATGAAATGCTGGCGTTTGTACGGAAGGATGGTAAACGAGGGTTCAGATCTATAGAGGATTTACTGATTCGACTTTATCAGAGAGCACAACATTTCCACTCTATTCACCCTCTTGTCTTCGCTGAAACCTGGATTAACGGTCAAAGAGTGGTGCGAGGAACATGACGTTCGGTCATTAAACATTGACATTAGGTTTGGATCATCTACTTTATGTTACTATACCAACTGAATTTTCGACAGACGCCTGTTTGTATTTGGAGTTTTGAACAACTTTTTATATCGTGTGCACAAATATCCTGTGTTTTGTGAAGTCTACTTTGGGAGCGAGCCAGTGTTTGGACTCCCCAGCACAAGTAGCACTACAGTTGGATCCCCGACGTCAATGGACTTGAAAAAGCTAAGCAGGTTTTTGGATGGGAAGCACCATTTTGATGGTTTGTACTGTCATTGACGGGCAGTATTGGAAGTTACTAATCATGACCGAAACAGAGATCTGCACCGAGTTTGACATTGCCAGTGCAACCTTGGACCAAATTCTATCATCAGATCCTAAGATTCAGTTTATTTACAAATAAAGTCGAATCCGCAAGATGTTGCTAAGGTTGTTCTGGGCATATGAATGCGCTCTGAAGAACCAGCGACACAACATTTCGCACAATCTATTATTTCGATTGCAGCATCGTATATTGAAAATGAATATGTCATGGTGATCATGCGCCAACCAATCAGATTGGTGCCCAGAAAAACGTGTTTGTGTCATGTGGAGATTAGTACAATTTTTCCGGTTTCGCAAACCAACGCAAAAAGCACCAAGTCAAACACGGTGTACCTCAGAACGAGACGTCCACTGTCGTTCCAACCAATCTAAGCAACCACCACCACCACCACCAACATTCGGCTAAGTCGAGTAGCAGCAGCACGCACCGTTCCGCTGCGGCCCGTTCTTGACCCTATTTCGTTTTCCAAAGTGCAGCCTCTCGTCCAAGCGGCGCCGGTCCACGCCGGCCCCCGCTTTCCAACGTCGTCATCGTCGTCGTCATCGTCTTCGTCAAGTTCGACTCCGCCACCGCGACTCGCATCAACAACAGCAACAACAAGTGTGCGCCCGTTTTCGCGAGCAACACTGACCACGGCCGATCTCGTGGACGCCGGCATCATCCAACAACCAGACCGGAAACGACTCAAAGACGACTCGGCTTTGTCCAGCCAGAATCCATCGCTGTCACAGCCCGTTCTGCTCGTGGATCAAAACCTAAAACTAAAGAATCTTCCAACTCCTGCCCCAAGCGAAAAGGCTCCGTCTCCGCCTCACACCCAACACCAGCAACAGCAACAGATCCATCAGCCGCAGCAACTAGTAGATCAGAGACTGAATATGGCCGACCCAACCCTCATCATTGTCCCAGGTGCGTTTCTTTCCTCCCACCTTTCTCCAAAACGGTCGAGACCTTTTGGAGTTATGGACCACTGATCCCCCTTATTCCCTGCAGATCACTTCCACTATGCCGAAACCTCGTCTCTAACACATATGATTGCCGATATGCTGCAACGACTCACATCGCACAACGACCAAATCCCTCTATCTTCATCAACACTCACACGGTTTCACTCCCGAGCGCCTCCGAATATCAGTATATTGGATTATCTGCGGCGTATCGTCAAATATGCGAGTGTGGAGAGGGTGTGCCTGTTGATTTTGCTTGTGTATATTGATCGGTATGTTGGACTCTTCTTATGACCCTACCCCCCTCTTTTTATGATCACCCTCTTTATTTTTGTAAGCAATCAAGCATTTTCCCTTTTTCCCAATCATTTTATTCTGAAATCTTGTCATGCATAAGATTTACTAACATGCCGGTTGCACCATTTTTGTTTTTGTTCCGTATTTAGAGTATGCGAACGAAATAGAGCCTTTACCATATCATCCCTGACTGTGCATCGATTCATTATAACGGGCGTAACTGTTGCATGCAAGGTGAGAGTCCCTTTACTTCTGTTTATTGAATGAAAAGGTGGTTTTGACACAAACTTAAAATAAGGCCCTGTGCGACTCATTTCTACAAAATTCAATGTACGCAAAAGTGGGAGGAATCAGTACGAAGGAACTGAATGTGCTTGAAATTGAATTCTTGACGTTGATTGGATGGGATCTGACAGCAAGTGCGGAACGGTTGCAGGATTATTACAGGAATCTTGTGAGGCAACATCCTGGATTTAGGATGGTTCCGCACGGGGAGATTGTTGGGCGGCTGGGTCAACAGGAACACCTGTGGTTGATGCACAAGGAAGTGGGGATTGGACAGGGACATCCAAGTTTGTTGAGATTGCTGAGGTTGCGGAGCGTCAGTTATTGTTGCAACAGCAGCAGCAACAACAGCAACAGCAACAGCAGCACAACAGCAGAGTCATTCAGCAGATGTGGAGATGATTGCGAGTGCATGAGAAGGGATTTAAATAATGTCTTTTATAGTATATCGTGTACATGCATTCTTAGATGTCATTTATCCACCAAAATGTATGTTATTTGGGTGTGTGGGAAGGGGGAAGTTTTAACGTAGCCTTTGTTTCTTTATTTCATTTGGTATAATCGCATTTTATTTTGAGTTTTAAGAATGAACTCCTCTCTCTTTCTTGTTTCGTTACTGATTCTTTTGTTGTTGTCCGAAAGAGATGTTGATTGCCAATGTAGTTGGAGTCGTCCAGTCGGCCAACACTTTGTACAATCAATCCGTCTCTGGAGCCACGCGAACCGATGCGCGCGACCTGGGCCTTCGACGCCAGATTGAAACGGAGTTGCGCCAGTTGACGAGAACAGTTACAGGCGACACGGCGAGTGAGACCGCGAGTGAGTTGCTGCCACTTGTTCGTGTACTCGCACCGGCCCTCGAACGCGAACGGGTCTTTGGCCTCAAAGCGAATGGACTGCGCAGACTCCTTCTTGCCAGCAACGCTCTCGGAACAAAGAGTGCTCCAACGGCGGCAGCCCTTTTAAACTGCGACAACTCGGACTCAACTGCATTTGCCACGGCTGTCTTTCGCTGCCTCGAGTACCTTCCCACTCGACCCTCTCTGCCACTCACAATATCCCGCCTGGATTCTTTACTCCACGAACTGGCCTCCTTCTCAGGCTTCTCAGTCGACGAATTCGGTGTTCAACTCAAAAAGTCGCAACGCGTACAGCAGCAAGTCATTTCAGATCTATTCCGTGGAAGAACCGCACTGGAAGCTCGATTTATCACTCAAGTCATACTTAAAGTTCCTGTATCCCCGTTCCATGAATCCTGGGCCCTTGCCATCTTCCACCCATCTTTCTGGCGAATCTATAAATTTCAACCGAATCTACGTGCTGCTTGTCGTGCCATTGAATTGGAACGCTCCGCTTCAGCACTCAAAGAAATAAATGGAAATCAACGGCAACATCAGCCAACACAGCTCCAAGTCGGTGTCAACCTTGCAAATATGGCACTCACAAAAGCTACTTCGTGTGCACATGTCATTCGTCATATGCAATCTCAAGGCGAAACAGAATTTGTGGCGGAAGTCAAGTATGATGGAGAACGCAACCAGATTCATTTCAATGCAAACGCAACAGATCATGAGAAGAGAATCACTCTCTACTCAAAATCGAAGCGGAATAGTACAAGTGACCGTATTCTGTGTCATGACATTGTGTTGGCTACGTTGGGCATCAAAGAATCGAATCAGCCAAACATCAAACCAACACTGGACTCATCAAAGCAATACACTCCCGTAACTTCAGCTATTTTCGACTCTGAAATACTTGTCTTTAATGAATCTACACAATCAGTCGAACCATTCCATGAGGCACGAGCATTTGCATCTGAAAAGTCTCGATCAACGAACCATGATATCCTCACAACACAAAAACACTATCTCCTCGTCTTTTTTGATATCATGTACCTGAACGGCGAGTCACTCCTCAGTCTTCCCTATGTCCAACGTCGCGAAATTTTGGAACAAGTTATCCGCCCTATTCCGAATTATTCTGCTGTCAGTGAAACGCGTCGGTTTCAGCTTCAACTTGATCCAGATGAAGCATGCACACAGCTCAGAAAATACTTTCTCCAAGTATGCGCACGCCCGGCGGAGGGGCTTGTGTGTAAAGGTGTGAGTGGGCGGTATGAGCCTGGACGGGATTCATTGTGGATGAAGTTGAAGAAGGATTATATTGCTGGGTTTGGAGATACAGCCGACTTTGTCGTGTTGGGAGGAAGTTATCGGCATGATTTGACGGATTACTTGGGCATCACAAGGAAAGATGACTCAGGGCTATTGAACATTTACTTTGTCGGTGCGCAATTGAATCGTGGAGTTGTGAGTTGTTTTTATGTTCACGATCAATCTGATTCTTTTCGATAGCAAGGCGAACCACCACATTACGTTATACTATTTGACTTCTGCGCGGGATTCTCGCGTGATTCCCTTCTATTCTTTAGCAAATCGACAACACCCATCCGCCACCCGACTCCTAAAACCTTATCATACACACTACACCAATCAACACCAACCTCCAAAATCGAATCCTTCTTCGACCCACCGCTTACAGTCGAACTAAAAGGCGGCGGCTTTGAAAACCGGAACGGAAGATGGGCTCTTCGTGGCCCTCGATACATTCGTACATGTGGACCTGACCGTGGATGGTGGGACGCCGTCACGTATCAAGAGTTTTCAGCTATGGCTGTCAAATCAACGAAACCGTCGCAATGGGATTTGGAGTATGATAAGCTTGCTGCTGTTGATGCACAGGTTTCGGCGAAACTTGTTAGGAAGAGAAGTAGTACTCTGTCGAGTGTTGGGTCTCGGCGGAGTAGTTTTTCTTGTGGGATGGGGAAACGGAGGATGTCGGAGGTGAGTAGCGTGGGACAGGCGGTTCCTGTTGTTGTGGATGATTTGTTTGATATTGCGGAGCTGGTATATTGGCAGAACCCGTCTCTCGCGTCGATTAGGCGAGAAAATGTATCATCGGCTCTTATGTATATTCCTGGGTGTGCTTCTATGTACACAGAACAAGAAATGCGGGAATTGCTGAAACCACTTGGTATAACCAATGTGCGAGATAGAATAGTGCATTCTTTGGACGCGTTACTATGTTGTACAGGATGGAGTGAAGAAGGTGGTGTGGTTGGTGAACGGTGTGGACTTGTTTTGGTGTCATCATTGGACGTGAAGGTCAAAGTTGTTGCACGGTTACAAGGAACGTGTGTTGGAAGCTACGTTCACCCGAAAATACTTGCTGTATTGACGTTCGATGAGGTTGGGGAAATAAAACTGAAATAGTAATCGTAAAAAGTAAAGAAGTTATATAGAAAGTTTACCAGAAAACAAACCAATGTCTCTTGTCCGTTTCACGTCTCTCACAGGCGCCAATGACGGCAGTACAGCTTGTGTGAGTCATGTTCTGCAAGTAGACAACTGTCGTATCTTGTTGGACTGCGGAGCATCTGGGCAGTTTGACCCAATCGACTTTCGGGCCTTGGGAGGGTGAGACTCCATCCAAACCGTATAACTCTGACGAATTTGATATCAAGGATGGCAAAGAACATTGATGCGGTTCTTCTAACCCACGCCGACCCACAACACTTGGGCGGTTACGCCTATGCCCACGCAAAGCTAGGCCTCACCTGTCCATGCTACGCAACTGGTCCCGTCGCTGAATTAGGGAAACTCTGCATGCGCGAGTTTGTTCACTCCCTTCGTGCCAGTCAAGATTTCGTGTTGTTTGGGGCGGATGAGATCAACGCCGCCTTTGACAGCATTGTCTCATTGCGGTATTCGCAACAGACTCCTTTGACGGGGAAGGGGACGGGAATTACTGTCACGGCGTTTCAGGCTGGGCATTCTTTGGGAGGGACGTTTTGGAAGATCAAGAAGGGAACTGATGAAATCTTGTATGCGGTGCGTGTCATATTTGCGGTGTATAATCGCTGATTTCGTTTGATTAGGTGGATTATAATCACATTATGGAAAGGCATTTGGACAGAACCGTTCTAAACGCCAAGGACTTGGAACGTCCTTCAGTCCTCATTACGGATGCGTACAATGCACAGTATAGTTTTTTGAACTCTCAAAATCGAAGGCCGTTGCGTGATAACGCGTTTTTCGGTTCGTTCCTTATTCATCTTGTAATTGGACTCACCGAACACTCATCAGAAAACATCCGTTCGTCTCTTCGATCTGGAGGAAACGTTCTTATTCCTGTTGCATCTACTACACGTTCCCTTGAATTGACATTCTTGCTTGAAGATTATTGGGCAAGAAACCAAGACTTGGCCAAGAACTTTCCACATATTTACTTTTTGTCACCAATGAGTCCTCGTGTATTACATGCAGCAAGAAGAAATACGGAGTGGATGGGGCAGGGAATTGCCAAGTTATTGACACAACAAGACCATCGTCTACCATTTGACTTCAGGTAGCTTCATAACTTTTCATTCTGTTCGATTATAAATCTAAACAATGTGTAGACATATAACAGCGATTCAATCATTGGAAGAAATTGATCAATCCCCAACCCCAAAAGTAATCTTTGCTTCTTCCATGTCCCTTGAATCCGGATTCTCCCGTCAGATATTCTTGGAATGGTGCCAATCTCAAACAAATCTTGTTCTCCTACCTGACCGTGGTGATCCTGGAACCCTCGCTCGACAAATTTATGATATCTGGATGGCAACTGACAAATTATCAGAGAATGTGGCCGTAAACGTAGATATTCCTTTGAGTTTCCAAGAGTCCCGTCGCGTGCCGTTGCAGGGTGAAGAATTGGAGCAATTCCGTCGTGAAGAAGAGGCCAGAAAAGAAGCGATCGCAGCTGCAGCGGAAGCCGCAAAGCTTACCGCCATGGAAGAAAACGATAGTGATTTGAGTGACAATGAAGACGATCCTGATACGCTTGCACGCAAAGCTGCAAACGTTGACGGTGCAGGTGCAGGTGCTGTTGGAAACTTGTACGATATTTATGTGAAGGATGTAAATCGAAGCAGTGGATTCTTCAAGCGTGATGCTGGATATCGAATGTTCCCTGTCGTGAACACGAGGAGTTGGATTGATGACTATGGAGAGGCTGTTGATGCGAGTATGTTTGTCAACAAAGATACCGCAGCAATGGAAGAAGCAGAGGAAGAGGTTCGTTTTTATAATTTTGACAAGTTTGTAGTTTAAACAGTATACATTACCAGCTTCCAGAGGTGCAGATCGAAGAAACAAGGGATCTCCAGGACACAATCCCTTCAAAGTACGTTACGTTTGCAATTGATGTGCGCGTGGCATGCAAAGTCATTTTTGTGGACTTCGAAGGTCGATCAGATGGCAAATCTATTAGAAACATTTTGACACAAGTAGCCCCTAGAAAATTGGTATACTATTTTATATACGGTGACTTAATGACTAACAGCTCATGTCAGGTCCTTATTCACGGTTCCGAAGAAGCGACAGCTGATTTGGAATCATATAGTCGCGAAACTGGAGGACTTACTAATGATGTGTTCGCTCCACACAATAATGAATGGATTAACGTGTCTGCTGCATCTGATATTTACGAAATCAAGCTGACTGACTCACTAGTCAGTTCCTTGATCACTTCTCGGGTTTGTTTTAACGTCCGCCCTTACATTAAATCCTAACTTCACAACAGATCAATGACTATGAGCTCAGTTATGTCTCCGGATACATCAAGTTTGACGAGCAAGAAGATTCAGGTGCTGATGCAACTGACGAAATGGATGTAGATCAGGTTAACAAAACGCGAACAAACGCCGTTGTACCTACGTTGGATATTCTTTCCGCTGAGTTGAGTAAGAGCCACCGACCTGTCATTGTTGGAGACGTCAAGCTCTCCGAATTCCGTAAATTGTTGGTTAGCAAAGGATTCGAGACGGAATTTGTGTCTGGTGTGTTGGTCGTTAACAGATCAATTATGGTTCGAAAGAGTCAACAAGGAAGACTGGTGTTGGAAGGAAGTTTGAGTTCGGATTATTACGCTGTGCGAAAGTTGCTCTACGCTGAGCATGCCATTTTATAATAAATAAGCTTCAACTCTATAGGAAGAATTAAATTAAAAGAATATTCGTAATGCCTGTCAAAATTGTCATAGAACCATGCCCTCCACACCAGGAACAGAATCGTCCTTTGAGAAGCTAGATGTCACCCAAGAAGTAATACTCTAGAATGAACATTAACCGGCTAACACGAGGCCACAGGAAATGGAACGCATCTCAAAGGCGATGAAGGATGAAAAGTTCCGCGAGCTCTTCAAAGAGTACATGGATGAAATCTCAGACCCGAAGAACCGCGAAGTAACTATTATAACAAGAATTCAAACGTTGTTTAACTGCTGATCACTATCAAAGCTCTATGAACAAGAAATAGCAGCCCTTGAAGCAGACCGGGAAACAACATCCGTTGGGTGAAGCCCACACCCGGCCGCGTTCTAAAAACATCTTTCGCTGAGAGACCCCCTAAGCAAGTGGCAGGACCCGGCGCAGAGGAATTAGAAATTCCAGCAGAGGTCAAGAAAGTGTTTGTAAATATTTGTTCCTGTCCTGAGATTGAGGAAGCAAAAGCTGAGGGATCTAGAAAAGATGAGAGGGGTCAGCCTTGGTCTATTCCGTATAGTTTGACGCCGGGACGAGTGGATATGGATAAAGGTGGGGGTTTTGAAGCGAGTTTTTCAGACTTATGCGTACTTTACAGCTGGAGGGAAATGCTTCGTGTATGACTGCGTGTTTAATCCGAAAACTTTTGAAAAAGGATGCGCTATTCCTCAATTTATGGAGTTGTTGTTGGTCACTGCAATTGAAGGTATTGAAAGACAATTTTCAGTCAAGTTAGACCGAGGTATGTTTTCTACATATAACTCATCAAAACTAATAGATGACATTCGATAAAGGCTATAAACTGATTAAATTGGCTTATAAGGGTGACATAAAGGCAACAGTTATTCGAACAAAAGCCGATTCCTCCACTGCAGCCTCCAACCTAAGCCCGAGACATCTTTAGACTTTATTGAAAAGATGGCTCAAGAGCAGCAAAAGGCTGCCTCAAAGCCGGCACCTCGCCCACCACCACCATCAAAAACTATCATCACTGGAAACAGACACAAGGCTATGGCATCAAAACCAGCAACAATTCCAGAGCCCACCGTCACACCGACTCTCCAAACTACACCCACACCCTCCAAAAAGCCATTAATCCAAGAACTCGCATCAACAACAACCGAGAAACCCCACAACAAACACCAACCCCCCTCCAAACCCCAACATACACCTTAACCCACCGCCAATCCGTATCCTACCAAAACTACCTCGCCTCCCGCGACCGTTCCCTCACAACCCCACCTCGCCCCACATCCCTCATCCTCAAAATCCAACTCCCACTCTGCGACTCCGCCGCCGGACTCTCCCTAAACATCATAAACGACGGGTGGACGTGTCACGTGAAGATGGAGGGACGGTATGAGCTTTTTGTGGACCTTGGGTTTGAGGTTGTTGAGAAGGAAGGGACGGCAAAGTTTGATAAGGGGAGGAGGGAGCTTGTTGTTGAGGTTCCGTGTGTTCCGGCGCCTGTGGAGAGTTTGGTGAGTTGTTGTTTTCTGTTGTTGTTTTTTTGGTTGTTTAGAGGTTGGTTAATTGGTTGGTCAACAGCCGGAGATTGACGCGCCGCTTGAGGTTGATGAAGTTGAGACGAAAGAGACTGAGGTGTCTGAAAGTATCGAAGAACCTGCGATTTCCCTGTTCATTCTGTTGAGCCTGTGGTATCAGAGACTGCTGCAGTAGTGACGAAGATATTCAAGCCAAACATGAGGAAACGGAATTTCCGTCAGATGGTGACAACAAACCACAGTTTTCAGATATTCCAGAGATTCAACTCAACGACAAGCCTTTCCTTGACCCACCAGAACTCCAAATCAACAGTGAACCACTTATCGTATCCGACTTTATTCCTTCTCCTGCTCAGAATATCACCGACGAAGAAGAAGTCAACTCTTCAGTACTTCCACCTTCTAGAGATACAACCATAGAAATCAAACCAGAATCAAACATGTCTCAAAAAACAGTTGAACCATCAGCACCACCTCAACCACAATCACAAGATCCCGAAATGGAAGAAGATTTATTCACCGCGCTCCAAAACTTGAAACCTGCTGTCCCCACTGAATCCGAACTAACACAACTCACGGAATCTGCCAAAAAAGCGGGGATACTCAAAAACGCGAACGAAGCTCTATGGAGAGTGAAGAGCGTTGAAGAAGTGTATGCTGGCGTTCAAAAAGAGGCGAACTTGAGGAGCTTGCGAATGCTGCTGAGGTTGAGAAACCTGTTTCGGCAGAATTGAAGTTGGTTAGTCATTTGATTTATGAACTGGATGAGTAGGATCCACGTATTAGGTGGGCAGAATAAACGTAGTTAAGAATGAAATCGCCTACTTTATTGCGCTAATATAATGAAGAGCAAAAATACGAAAGAAAGGTACTGACTGCAACAACGAGTCAATCTTCACTCCTTAGGTTGAACAAACGGATACCACCGAGTAATCCTCTTGACAGTCTCCAACCTCTGTGCAACACTCCACTTGACATCCCCCAATTCAACCACATCCTCCAAAAACCGATCCCTCCATTTCCGTGGAACAGCCTGTCCAAGCGTCCCCAAGCTACTCAATTCAATCAACAACAACCCATACTCCTCAAAACTCAGCCCTTGCAAAACACCCCCAACTTCATCAATCCTTCCCCCGTTATTCGCGCGATTCAAAATCCGTTCAACGTCACCAAGACTCAACCGGATCTTTTCGTACACCTGCTCCCTCCCGAGTCCGTTCCGTCTACGGAGGAACGTGCGCGCGGATGTGTATGCGGCGTAGGAGAGGAAGAGGATGGGCACGACGGACATGATTGTGAAGTTGAGTTCGTTGGCGGCGAGGAGCTTGTCGAGGGCGGACATTGCGAGTTCGAGATCGACTTTTGATTTTTGGACTTGGATTAGGAGGGTTCGGATGAGGTCGCCTGTTTGGAATGGTAAAATGAGGTTTAGACGCTTTGAAGGGGAACAAAGTGTTAAAGGGGAGTTTTTTTTACCGCGGACAGCTTGTGAAATTGGATGTTTCAGGTCACTTTCGTAACTCTTGAGTACAATACTCAAGTCTCCTCTTTGAACCATCTCGCGAATGTCACTGTCGTTTGCACCAAGGTGTCGGTCTTTGGCAAAGTCAACCACCATTCTTTCCAAGGATTCCAAGTCGGACGACAAAGAATCAGCACCCATCAATGCAAGTCTGCGCTCCTTGTGTCTGATTGTGGAATAAACTTGTTGAAGTGGAGTCAAGAAATAGTCTTGAGCCAACGACATGGCAGTCTCGGTTGCAGATGTGATGAGTGCACGAATTGATTCTAAGTTGATGCGAACAGATCCGAAAATAAAGAGACCGGCAGAGAGAGTTGCGATACTGGTCATGAATGATTAGTTATTTATGTGGGCCTCAATCTCTGATGGATCTAGTGGTTGTTTCGCTACACTCTCGCAATAAATCTAAAGAAGATGCGTACCTTGGAACCAGGTATTGCTTGAAAAGGGATGGAGTTCCATATTCCTTTTGGACCACATAGAACGAGGACTCAAGAGTTTCAAGAGTATCAAGGAGTTTCAATGCACGCTCATATCGAGAACGCATATCGGAGGAAGGACGGACAGGAGGTTTGAGGGATTGCTTTCGTTTGATGGTTCCAGACGCAGAAGCAGACGAAAAGGGAGCAGGAGAAGAAGAGTAAGGAGTTGGAGCTGGATTGAGGGTCAAGAGAGAGTCGAATTCGAGGGGTTCAAAGACGGGTGGTTGGTGATGAGGGTGAGACTCGGTGAATTGAGCCACCTTGACAGCGTCCGCGGGGAGAGAAACAAGAGTGGAGGCAATGTCTTCAAGAAGGGACAGTGAATCCAGAGGAGCCACGGCAATAGAGGAGGAGCCTTCATTGTGAGCATGTATTTGAGTGGCAAGGATTCCAAGCACAGAAGCGTTTCTAAACTGAGCCAGTTTGAGGGCAGCCACTTTCGCTCTGAGGTCTCTGCGGGCCCAGTGAAGCGGAGCGTGTGTGACGTGGTACAAGTTGTCTCTTATGTTATCGACGGTCGACCACTGCATCGCCCTAAAACGAATAGCAAGCCCAGGAGCCAGAGCGGGATCTGTTGCGGCAATAGTCAGGGCGTGAGACAGAAGCGCGGCGTCTGAGTTGAGGCGGCTGCAGTGGAAGAGAGCGGCATTTGAAGTTTGAAGAGCGGCAACGAGGACGGTTGAGCGAAGAAGCGCGTGGATTTGAGCCAGAGCGGCGCCGAGAACAATTGATTCGACGGCGGACACTTCGAACGACGCGTCGGCGGCCATCGATCCGAGGACGTCGTCGAGCACGGCCTTGATTGTTTCTGCTGCAACGACACTCTGCTCCTTGGCCTGGCCCTGGACCTGGACTCGGTCAAGCGCGTGGAGGAGAACCCATTCGCGGCTCGTGGGTGACTCGGTTGAGAGCGCAGTCGCGAGTAGTTGCTGCCGGATCCCTTCCATCTTTTGCTGGTGAAGGAACTTGGAGAGAAACAAACAAGATGGTGCTCTTCCCCCCTGCCTGCCTCCTCTCAAACTGTGTTCCACCACCAACAACGAACAGAACCTCTATAAGACTCACCTTATTGAAATCCTTACACTGAACCCCCAAACCCTCTGTTTTTGATTATTCAACCTCACTAAAACGCACACTCAACAGCTCCCACAAGGAAACCCACAAATGCGACCGCAAATGATGCCGATGCAAATGAATATGATGGCGACTCCAACTGCTCCATATCCGCGTCCAGCCGCCGGCTTTGGCCCAGGACAATACCCTCAACAACAGATGCGACCGATGATGCCCGGAAACCCAATGATGGCTGCCCCTATGCGTCCAGTCATGATGCCCATGGGTCCACCTGGCTCAATCCGTCCTCCTGCTCCCACAAACCAACAGCTCCCTGTTCCAACAAACGGTCCACCCATCAAACCCCTCCTCCCCTTCCAAAACTCTACGCTGCTCGTCTCAAAGAAGGCCAACCCTCCCAAGACCCTCTCGCTCCCACCCCTGCACCCGTCTCAGCTACAGCTGGAACTTCCACCCTCCTCCTCCCACCCACAGGCACAATCGTGGTCGGAAAGCGAAAACGTCTTACGCGTGTCGAACAAACGAACCTGGAAGACGAAATCGGGTCGCTTGATTCAGACGAGGAAATTGATAAAGATGATCCAAAGGATATGGATGCGGAAGCTCTGGATGATCGACTTCGTGTCATGCAGAGACAGCATGGTCCTCTTGCTGCTGCCGCTGCTGCGAAACATGCGTCTATGCAACCTCCAAGCAACAAATGCGGAGACTCAAAAAGACGCGCCATGAATATTTGTTGCCGTTCTTTAGAGATCAGTATGCTTCTGTCTGTGAAAACTTGGTGCCGATTCGACTGGATTTTGAGTTGGATGGTATGAAACTTAAAGATGCGTTCATGTGGAATGTCAAGGAGAGATTTGTAAGTATTCCTGTGGAGTGTGAGTTGGACTGCGAGTTGGAGTGAGAGTGCGCGAGTGCGAGTGAGAGAGAGAGAGAGTTCTGGTCAGAGGTCGAGGTCGAAGTCGAGCCCGAGCGAAGCGAGGAAGAGTTGTTATTCGAGCGAAGCGAGAAAGAGTCTGCCTGAGCGAAGCTACAAAGATGAGAGATCTTAAGAAAACCTATCATCCCACCTATCATCCCAGTCACTAACTCATCTGTTCACAGCTCACACCGAAAAAGTTTGCTGAATTCATGTGCGAAGACTTGGATGTGCCTGTGTCCATGTATTCCTCCCTCATCGAAGACTCCATCAAACAACAAATTGCCGAACACATGTCTCTCCTCACCTCCGAAGTCCCCTTTGATGCAGACTCCCGTATTGTCATCAATCTCGACATTCTCTTCAACCAATATCACTTGATTGACCGCTTTGAATGGGACCTCTCTTCTACCCTTACGCCTGAAGAATTTGCTGTCCAACTTGCAGCAGACTTGGGTCTCGGTTCCGAATTCCCACCTCTCGTAGCTCATGCAATTCACGAACAACTTGCTCGCGTTCGTCACGTTGTATCTGCAGTTTCTGGCGGACCTGGCACAGTCGAAGATGTCGATGAAGCTAATATCATTCTTGGAATGCTCAGAGAATCTACAGTGCGTCCTATTGAAGTGGGACTACGTCAGGGACGTGAAGCAGAAGTAGAAGAATGGGGACCAATTGTTGAAGAAATGTCACGAGATGCGTTGGAAAGGCATTTAATTGAGAGAGAAAAAGACCGCGCTCGTAAGCAGAGGAGTAATCGTGCTGCAGGCGGCGGAGTTCGGAGGGGGCGTGGATTCTTTATTGACTTCAACGCGGGATATATGCAACCTGGGAACTTGGCGGACGGAGAAGAAGGATGGGCTACTCCTGAAGAGAAAAATGCCTGGAAATGTAGCTATTGTTGGGTGAGTAGATTTTCCAGTTTTGGTGTTGTGATTGACGTTGTCTTTGTCAGTGTTTGGGTAAGAGTACTATTCTACCTCGAACTGGACCGCTGGGTCCAAAGACGCTTTGCAATGCTTGTGGTAAGTTTGGTTTAATTATGTTTCGATTCGGATGACTTATCAACAATGACATTACAGGATTATTCTTCAAAGCTAAGGACGAGCTTCCTGTCCATCGCAAAGAGTTATTCAAATGATTTATTAGTGATTTACCTGGTATTTATTTTGAGGTTGAATAAATTCTCGTCCTGTTTATTGCCCTTGTTTGAAACAATGAGCAGCAACACTGCTCGACAGACAGCATCAGTCCCCACCTTCGAATTTTCTGACGACACTTTCTGTATCCTTGAAAAAGAACCATCACGATCGCGAAGACAATCAGATCCAATTGACCATTCTTACGACACTCTAAAACAAGAAAGTAACTTCAATATGAACGAGCAAAGTATTTCGCCGCCGCCCCTTCCACTAAAAAAAGATAAAGAAAAGAGCGCGGAATCTGTGGCGAGTAGTACGGCTAGCATTTCGAGTGTTGGGAAGAAGTCAAGAGCCGAAAGTGACCTATTCACCACGCAACCTGTGCTCCACAGAACAGGATGGGACTTATATGGCAAAGTAGAAGATCAACAGGATTCTCCAACGCGTAAACTGGCTGGAGTAAGTAGATTTTCATTCCCTTCCCCCGGCTATGACTCACACTTTGATTTGAAAGCTCAAATTGAAGTATCGATACCCAATTCCGGCGGATCTCAACATAAATCAGTATTCTGGTTTTATTATTGTACGGCAATGGTCTCTTGCAGCCTCAGAGATGAAATGGAAGAAGCGGTTTGTGATTATCAAGGATAACAAAGCGTTTCTGTTGAAAACGCCCCAGGTACAAAAAAATTTACTTATATTAAACTCGTAATAATATTATTTAGGACAAGGATGCGACTGCGATTATCAAATTAGACGACTGCCTCATCAACCCAACTGAATTTGGCCTTTTCTCTCATTCCTTCTGGTTAACACCACCACCAGGAGCATTAAATGAAACAAATGATGGGAAAGAGTTCATGTGGATCCTTATTGCACCGTCTGAAGAACTTAAGTTGGAATGGATTGCTCAATTCTTGAAGGCTGCAAATTGGAGAGAAAAACAAATAAGTTGAGTTGCACTCGGCGTTTATATGGATAAATTAACAAAACATAGCTGAATCTGGCAAAGTTCCCATGATAACTGTTCTGAGACCTGAATCTGATGAAGAAGTTAACGAAGCTTCTTTACCTTTAACGATGCATCCTCAACAAATGAGCGCCAAGTTTCTTCACCTTCTGATTCCAACGCACCTTCATCCAGAGCAAGCCCAGCTTTGCGATCAACCAAGTCAGCGCCTGGTTCACGATCAACCTCCACTCCACAACTTGACACAATTTTCCCATTCCAAACGCCAGATCTCGCCACACTCACAGCGATTACCGATGAACCAGCTCCGAACGGAACAAACTTCAACCAGAAATCGAAACTCGAGAATTCCGAAGCATTAAAACTAATCTGTGCGAGCAATGCCAGATTTTTTAAAAACGGAGGATACAAATCTGCAAGTACTCTAATTCGAGGCGGTCACTCTGAACGTCGCTCGTCAGGCTCATCTTCAACATCTAGTGAGAAGCAGCACGGAAAAGCTACTGTACCGGGAGAGCATCGGAAAAAGACACCGCAAGATGCAGATGGTGAGCATTTCGCACCCCCAATAATAAGGCGAGCGACGTCACCAGCTTTGAAAGGACTACCTCCGAAAGTGAGCATTGTCGAGGCCGAATCTGTACCAATCGCTTCAGATAAAGGGCCTTCTTCATCACCAAAAGCATCATCGCCTAAAGGAAAAGAACCTTCTCGTAGAGCTACTTCTCCAAAGTTGGGTAGTGTGAGTGAATCATCAGAGGCAGCAAGACGAAAGGCTTCTTATTGAATTACGATTTTCAAGTAACTGTTTCTTAAAACTTGTGCTCTTTATTCAATAAAATCGATTTTCATTTGAAGACATTCATGCAGTTGGGTATTTTATTAATTTGAGGTTATTTCATTTGTGAATCTGTAAATCTCCTTGTCCTAACATCACATTGTTGCAAAACGAACCCAAGACTCTCCAACCCATGGCGATGGCAGCATCATGTGTGCCGTATATACATGGTGCCAGTTCGTATTGTTCTCAATTTATTGATTATCCAGTCTATATCCCACAAAACTATTCGATTCAAATGATTGAAATGGCCATGAAGGCGAAAGGGATGGATATGCTTTTTAGTTTGAATCATACGGTGCTGTATCAATCTTGTGTCACATCTTTTGTGAAATTGTCGTGTTTGTCCGCGTACCCGAGCTGTGCGAATGGTTAAGTTAGGTTTTTAATCAGACCCGCTTGCTCACTCTTTTAACATTAGGTATCGCTGATCCTCATGTCGCGTGTAAATCGATGTGTCTCGATACGGTTTCATTATGTCGGCCACTGTTCACAATGTTGGGTCGAGTTGCATCACTTCCAAACTGTGATGGGAATGTTTCGACGTTGCCTGTCCCTTATTCGAGTAATGCCTCCTGTATTGGACATGACAGTCAAAAAGTGGCAGAAGTAAACGCATCTTGTCCGGCAACTCTTCGACCGAATCCGAATTACAATCCAAACACAACATCAATTTCAATCGAGGGCCAGAATTGCATTGGATCTTGTTGCCTTCCATGCCACTTCCGAACAATTTCTACTCCAAAAATCAAATTGATGTCTACCTTGCATTCTGTGATATCATGAATATGCTATCTTTCTTGGGTTCACTGTTTGTGACTGTATCGTATATACAGTTTCCCGATAAACGTACCCATCCCGCTACAATAATCTGGATCACTTCAATTGTTTGTACTGTTTTCACCTTCTCGGCACAATTAATTTTGGAAATGGTGGCCGCTATAACTGCGTTGATGAAATAACAAGTGCCACTCAACACAACAGCACAATTTGCGCAATACAGGGATTTCTATTTGTTTGGTGCTCATATTTATTGCTCCTTTGGACAACCATCTTCCTTATCGCCTTACATGTCAGAATTGTTTGGCAGTCTAAAATGTTGGATAAAGAGTATCGCTGGTTTCATGGTATAACTTGGATTCCTTGCTTGATCCCCCCGATAGCTTTTGCAATTTTGGGACAATATGGGAGTAGAGGTCGAGTTTGTACATTCAAAGCTGAGTATGGAAACCTCTTTTATTTCTATCCCCTTGCTGTCATTGGAATACCGGGATTCTTGGCGCATTTTGCTACTATTATCACTATGGTTCGCGTTGCGTTTGATGCAGCAGATGTGGAGAGCAAAGCAACAGAGGACTCAGAAGCTGCGTTTTATCGAATCAAACTACGTCTGACATAGGCATGGATATAGGTATGTTCAGTGGAAAGAGGAAAACAACGTCAACTGTGAACATTCGAGGAAGTTTCGAAGCTCTTCCCCGAAAACCAAGCCTTCAGCCCAGCTTGAAAGGAGTTCGTGAAACTCTGACCAAACAAAGTCAATGATTTCACAGTCGCACGCTCGAGTAGCCAACTTCCAAAAGAAACAGAAGTTTGCATATCGAAATTTGAAGGAATATTGGCGAGCGATTCTATTAGGCATTGTGTTCATTTCTATTTGGATATGGATATGGATATACTATCGCTATCTTGCACAGCGATCAAAGCTGATTGACACACAATCAGAGTGGCTGAAAGAATGGTATACTTGCATCCTAGCGGGGAAGCAACAATCCGATTGTGCAGTATATACCCAAGGCCAGATCCCAAGCTTCGCCGAGTTATTTATGGTCGAAGGACTACTCTCGTCCCTGGGATTCTTTTTGTGTGTTATATTTGGCAGCGGAATAGTGACGGAATGGGTTGAGTTATTTCGAAAATGCCGGGCCAATAGCAAGTAGAACAAATAATAATATGTATTCTATGAATAACTAAATGTACAGCGTCGGTGTTGATGAATTAAACAGACCCATCTCTTTTATCCAACTCAACTTCGTTGATGCGGAGAACAGGCTTCTGAAGTCTTTCTCTTCGTCTGTCACGAGAGTTGTGAATGTAAACAACGACCACAAACTCGATCACGAAGAAGAGAATAACACCGATATACCAAAGATACCACATTGGCTTGGAAGTATCCAAGAATCCATAGGACCAAGAACCGTACACAGCGTGGAAAACCAACGCAATCCCCAAGTACATTAAAGCAATAACAATGAACGGAATCATGAACGCATATGCGAGGGGAATTCTACCCAAAACCAGTTCACCAATCATGATGACACTGTTTAGTGCATGTTGACTGACCGTAAGCCTTGCAAACAAAGAGTAAGTCAATTTAAATATTTTCAAGAGGCAATATCCTACCAGGAATTCACTGAATCAGCATTGCTTAGAACGGATGCCAAAAGTGCCCAGAATACGATACTGACGATATATACGTACGTAGCTGGAAGAGCATAAAGCAACCAGTTGCCGTACTTCATCCAATAAGGACGGGCCTCCATTATGGCCAAAGCATCACTCTTGGTCACGTATAAGTGACTGTTGTAGACAGCAGTCTATAGAACTGTTAGTCATACAATACAATCATTTGGTTTACTTACAGAGAGGTAAAAGATGAGACCAAGCCAGGTCCACTCGGTGAAGAAACCCCAAAGTGTTCGTCCAAAGTACACAATTTCCAGAATCAGACAGAGGATTGTGTACACAAGCCAGAATGAACGAACGTAGAGAAGAGTCTTGGGAGAGACATGGATGGAAGTGACGAGCTTCTCTTGGTCCAGCAGTCCAGGGTGGAGCACCATTTGTGATATCGGCGAGGGTGAACAAAATTGGAACAAAAGCCCTCATCCCTCATCCTCAATTTTTTCGGATCGGAACCAATTACTCATCTAATTATATCACCAGTCGTTAAATGTTTGTATATGAGGTATGTCGATTTTATTTCTTAAATTAAACCTTTCCAATTCCACTTCTCCATCTTGAAGAATTGGTTTATGCAGTCGTTCGCGTCTTCTATCGCGAGCGTTATGAATGAAAACGACAATCACAAACTCAATCAAGAAGAAAGACAGGACTCCAAGGTACCACAGATACCAGTAAGGTTTAGCTGTATCCAAAAAGCTGTACACCCAAATTCCAGACCAAGAGTGAAAAAGAAACGCCAGCACCAAGTACAGCATGGCTATCACAAAGAAGGGAATAATGAAAACGTATGCGAGAGGAACGCGACCTAGAAGCATCTCGCTGAACATGATGATGCTGTTGAAGGAATGTTGGCTTACAAGCAACCTTTGACAAACTTAGTTTCATATCATTATGGAAATGATAAATACCATTTATCCAAAGGGGGCGCATCATTGAGAAATGAGATCAGGAGAGCCCAGAATACCACAGACACCACGTACACGTAAGTCGCGGGAAGAACATAAAGTAGCCAGTTAAAATACTTGACCCAAGGAGATCGAGCCTCAAATTTAGACACAGTTCCTTTTTGATAACATACAAGTATCCATTGAACACAGCCGTCTTTCGTTTCAAGGATCAGATTTCACTTGAACTAAAATACCTGGCTACTTACTGTCAGGTACATAATGAGGCCAAGCCAGGTCCATTCAGTGAAGTAGCCCCAAGAGTGTTTTGCATCCCAAACAAACTCTCCAACCATGCAAGCGATTGTGTAAGCCAACCAAATGCAGCGGATGCCGAGGAGTAGCTTTGGAGAAACGTGAATGGAAGTGACGAGTCTTTCTTGGTCAAATGTTGCTGGATTGAGCATTTTTAAGAGGTTTTTTAAACTTGTGGCTGAAGAGTTCAGCTCGGGATTTAATGTTTACTGACGGTAAAAGTAATTGAATAATGATCTTTAACAAACGACTTCATTGTATTCATATTACAATTTCATTTTCAAAGATGGCATCAGATGTCCAAGTTTCGACTGGATGGGAAGTCCTGTCGTCAGGGAACTTGGTTGACATCATCGCTATCAAAACGAATGAAACTGAAGTGAACACTGATCCAAGCTTGACGCCCATGTTGCTGAAACGAGCTACTTCGACTGAAGCTGTTTTGCTTCACATAACTTTCTCTGCTGCCATGAATCTTCAGGCTTTACGCATAGTATCAAACTCGCGGATACAGAATTGTATACCATGGATGATGAATACATGGGTTCAACGGGAGAGGCTGAAAAGTTGGACAATGGTTTATGGTCAACAACTCTGTTTGACTTTGAAGTTGACACTTTCAGCTTATCTACTGTGAGGATTAAGGTATTATTTGTGCAAATTGATCATGATCGGAGCCCTAACTGGTTCCTTTAGTTCCTGTCTTTACCGCGAGATTCAAAGGATACACTTGAACTTCAAAGCGTCCTTATTCTTGTCGATGCTCTCGTCGCCACATCGTCAAACTCTCAGGACGTTAAATCGCAACCAACGCTACCAGCAACCCTGCCACTTCAGATGATGAAAGATTTTGGAATCACAGATATGATTGAACGATTGCAGAATTCTGATCTTAGCCGGTAACTTCAAAATTCAAATATGTTCGCCTTGACACGCCAAAGTAGGTATTCCAACCGAGAGATTGATTACAAGTTTGAAGCGCTACAGAAGCAAGTACTCGATGTGATTGAGAGTAAATTCGAGGCTCTTCAGAAAAGTTTCAACGAGAGACTTGAGAATCTTGAAAAGGCGATGAATAAGAACTAGAAGTTATTAGTTGTTTTTCATTCACAAACATTCGCCACAAACACCCACAATGAAGAAGAAGGTGAGCCGCCCCTCCGCCACACTTTAAGCCACGCCAATGGCGCACGAGACCCTGACCACGCGCGCCGCCGAGCCACGTGCGCCATTTCAAGCCGAGGTCGACTGTTCTGACTCGCCGACTTCAACGTTGACTCGCAATCGCAGGTGCTTTTGATGGGCAAGTCCGGAAGCGGAAAGACGTCCATGCGCTCAATCATCTTTGCAAACTACATTGCCAGGGACACGCGGCGTCTCGGCGCTACGAGTACGTGTGTGTTGCTGCTGCCTTCTCGCTAACTCTCTCGGTTCAAGTCGATATCGAACACTCCACGTGCGCTTTCTCGGCAACCTCGTTTTGAATCTTTGGGATTGTGGAGGGTGCGTTGCCCAGCACTGGCTTTGATTCGTTGTTCATCCTTCATTAGCCAAGACGTGTTTATGGAGAGCTACTTTGCGTCCCAAAAGGACCAATATTTCGAAACGTGGAAGTCTTGATTTATATCTTTGATGTTGAATCGCGTGAACTCGAAAAGGATCTTACATACTTTCAAAACACCCTTGAGCAATTGGGACCAACTCAAAAGATGCGCGTATCTTCTGTTTGATTCATAAAATGGATTTGGTGAAGGAAGGTCAACGAGAGGAAGTTGAGTCTATTGATTCAAGTTCCTGACACTAGCTTTGTCTCAAACCAAACAACAGGTTTTCCGAAACCTGGAGGCTCAGCTCAAAAAGAGAGCTGGTTCTTTGAACATAACATCTTTTGCCACTTCTATTTGGGATGAAACTTTGTATAAGGCTTGGAGTTCTATAGTCTATTCCTTGATTCCAAATGTGAAAGTGCTGGAAACACAGCTCGAGAACTTTTGCCGAGTCTGCGATGCGGATGAAATCATTCTTTTCGAGAGAACGACGTTTCTTGTCATTTCCCATTCAACTGCAGTCGACTTTATCAAGGTTTGTTTATCAATCATAGGGCTTTCTAAACCATTCATTTAACAGGACAATGCGCTAAAATCGCAATTAACGCCTGATCCGCAGCGCTTCGAAAAAGTATCAAATATAATCAAGCAGTTTAAGCTCTCTTGTTCGAAGAATCAGGCTCAGTTTCAAAGTATGGAAGTAAGACGCAAAGGATTCTCTGCGTTTGTAGATGTTCTGACTCCAAATACGTACGTCATGGTTGTTGTTCTGATCCAAACATTCGTAAGTGGTTCCCTTTTATTAGTAGTTGGTAACCCTCTTCCAGAACCCGCTGCTACGATGATGAATATCAATTCTGCAAGAAAGCACTTTGAAAAAATCGAACAGGGTCAATTTAGATAAGCAGAAATAAACCATCTTTATTCAACTGGATTCACCCAAACTCTCATCAACTTCGGCAACGCAATCTTCTCTTCGACGCTGATGCAATTTCGTCGATTTTTGGTACTGTTTTGATACACGTTGGTATAATGTTTTTCGAAAGTCATCCACTGCACTCATGGTCAATGGGGCCCACTTTTCACATTTCAGCTGATAAGGCGATTCATAGGAATCCAACCCCATCAAATTTACAGGATTTATGGATGGCGGCGATTTAAGCATATTTCTTCATCAAATTCCTCATGGATTGATTCTGAAATAGCGGCTGGTATGGCAACATCTCCGAAGTCTTTATCAAGCTCGAATTTCACACGGCCACCAGCAGATGAGGCTCGCTTCATGCTACTCTTTCGCCCTTCATATTGAGAGTCACGAGAGATAACTGATTCTTTTCCTCCGTCAGAGAATTAATCGTGTTTGCCGAGAAAAGTTTCTGTACTCGGATTGAACTGTTGGAGTTTCATTCCCAGCCACAGGACAAATTGAAACCTTTCTAGTTCGTTTATCATAGCTCCTGTGCTGCATTAGATGCTGATCCCCTTCTGGAGATTGATTCTTTTTTAGATGGTCGAGGAAGACTTTCCAATATCAATGGCCCTCGTCGTCCAACTTTAGCTCTTGTTTCAACGAGCCCAACAGAATTCTTCCTTCCGCCGTGTTCCATTCTTCCTCGGGATCAGGTATTTTGGGTCCAAGCGAGAAATCAAGGGAATCATCACTTCCAAAAAAGTCTTCATACTCATCATATGACTCTGATTTTTGGGGGCCTCCAAACTGGAACTCCGTTGTTGCTCGAACATCTGCCACATCTATAGTGGAAAATCTTCCAGTTGCTGTGCCGAGCTTGAAACAGAATAAATACTGGGCCT
Source organism: Rhizoclosmatium globosum (assembly GCA_002104985.1). NCBI lineage: Eukaryota > Fungi > Chytridiomycota > Chytridiomycetes > Chytridiales > Chytriomycetaceae > Rhizoclosmatium > Rhizoclosmatium globosum. The sequence goes on along the minus strand of MCGO01000006.1, from coordinate 309,877 downwards.
GCCTAATTCAGTGAGTCTGAATTTGCTAGCTTTCTTTCGATTTTTCGTTGCCTGAACAAGCATATGCTTTTTCTGTGATAGTCGATGGAAAACATCATTTTGTACGTCTTCGATGGATTCTAGAATTGGTTTCTCCTCTTTCAAACGTCGTTCGGCGGTGACGGCACGGTCATATTGATTTTAAAACTTCGGAAAATGGATTCCGATGCGTATTCGGAATTTGGATCTGCTGACCGTGTGTGGCGATGGTTATCAACTACACCGTTGACGGCTTCTTTGATTTTTGCCGAATCATATCGGCGGGAAACAGGTATAATTTGTGGATTGTATTCCGATTTTATCTGAGCAAGTTCTTGAACTTGTCGTTTATAAGCTGAACTTTTAAATAAAGCTTTCTTTTTGATGGTAGGGGTTGTAGCGGGCTCGCACTGAGCTTCAGCTTCAAATTCTGGAGTTTCGTTAATAACTGATGTGTTATAACGAGAGTTTCGAGCTCCTGTTGTATTTCCAGCACTCATTATACTCATATTGCGTTGACTTGCTCCTGTATTTATTGCACTCGTTGTTCGTTGAGATGCGCTCGTGATAGCTGCGGATGATCGTCTACGTTCTGGCATGGATGCGATATTTTCAATATTTAACAATGACCGATTTTGAATATCCGAGATGATCTGCAGGCATAGTTTGAAATGCTACAGATGTTTTTCTCCCTACAGATGCAGATGCAGTTCCTGGAGTTGAAACAAGTAAGTCTCCACCTACAGCACCAAGACTATTAATGATATCTGGGACCTGAGTAGGCATTGACAGTGCGCTGATATTTTGTAATGTATTCCTTCTTAGAATTGGATCAATATGCAGAATAGAGTCTAAAGGCTGGCCGGATTTCCTGTATTGTTCGATATCTTTGTGTATTGAAACTGGGTCGGCGACTTTGGACGCAAGCATTAGATGGGCTGAAGAGATCCGTTTACTGTCACCCCGAACTTTCACCGAATCTGCATGTATTGCAGTGAGGGCGAGTCGACGAGCATCAAGCCTAATTTTTCGAGCCTTTTCAATTTCGCTTTCCTTCAAAACACGCTTCGCTTCAAGCAGTTCAGCCACGCGATCAATCACCACTTGTTGTTTTTTGATGTGGTCGTCGAAAAAGCGCCTTCTCTGTTCATTTTCCAGATTCTGCTAAAATATTTAGACAGATGGTGGATTGATTAAGGGGGGTTGCCTTTTGTGCTGTGATGTAGTTGAATAGTTCTTCGGCACGTCTTTCCTTTGCTAGTTCCTTAAAACGCGATCGTCAGAAGCAACCATAATTTAAAGACAATACTACCTTTGCAGCCATGGCTGCCCGTTGCGGTGGTGCCGTTGCAGCCTTCCGTGGCGGCATTGTGACAAGTTTGGCGTTTTTTGTTTGAGTTCAAATGGTCCGCCCAATTGCATCCGCCGATATTGCCGCTGACACGGTGTATTTGCCGCCATCGATACTGCAGAAGTTGAACATCACATTGAAGCATGTGGTTGAGGGCTCCTCCGTGGAAAGCAACAGGACGTTTTGCCGAATTGACCTTGCCAACGAGTTCACTTTCCTTTCGGTCGAGGAACTTCGCCCTTCGACATCGACGACACGGAAGACATTGTAGTTCCGAAATGGCTGTTGAACTGTTGCGTTGGTGCTCAAAGGGCGTCCATTGAACCACTGACAGGTTGGTTCATGTTCAGGACAACTCCAAGTGGCTTTAATCTCTATACACTAGAATTAGCGCACATTGCGAGAAAAATTACCTGTGAGAAAGTGTCCCAGGCTGTCTTTTTTCCAACGTCGGCGATTGATTCAGAATATGCGGATTGGATTGATGACTTAAAGGCTTTCCTAGTCTCCCAACGGCAACCGGTTGGTGCTTTCCTCTTTAAATTCGTAAATTGAAACATCAATTTATAGTTGCAAGTGGGGTCTCTGTTCGCTGTTCAGAAAGATACTACAGTCGTGTTTCGTGTCACTGAAATCGATTCTGGGTCTTTAACGCAGCTATCGCCTTCTCTAATATTTATTACGGACGAATCAACTATTTTAGAAATTCAAAGTTTAAACTTGACTCATGCATCTCTCTCGAATGAGCCGGAAGCATATTCAAATCAATTTCAGCAGCTGTCAAGTATGGTACAAATAGCATTGATTCAAAATGATCTGTATTCTCGTCTTGGAATTGTGCCATCTAAATCAATCTTGGTTACCGGTTCCACGGGAGTTGGAAAATCACATCTCATCAAGTAAATCCAGAATCTCATAATTATCGTGCATTTTACTCATTTGAAATCAGTGCGGTTTTGAGCTCTGCTCGGATACAGTCGTTCCGTGTGAATGCTCTTTCGTTGGCGTTGTGGCTCTACAAAATGGACCAGCTCGGGAACTCAATCACGGATGACACAATGTGTCCTCTCAGAAAAGCAATCAATCGTGCCCGCAGCTCATCGCCTGCAGTTGTGATTCTCGAGGACCTTCACATTGTTTCTGATGGTACTCAATCCAGTTGAAGTGAAGCTGCTGACGTTCTCAACAGACCTTGCCGGTGTCGAGGTTGACTTCGGATTGTGTATTTCACGGATCTCATCAGAAATCAAACGAATGGCTGACGATTCTTGTGTGATTGCAACTTGTCGTGAAACAGAAAAGCTGCCAGTCGCGTTCAAAAGGAGAGGACCTGATGCTATCTTCCAAACTCAAATAATGCTCGAAGTTCCATCAAGGTGAGCTGGTAGCTGAAGCCGTATTGTTGAATTTACAGCCACATCATTCAGTTCTACTCGAAAATCAATAGCCAAGGAGCTTTTAACAGCGGCTTCATATCTGTTAGACTCATCTGATCCATCAATTGCAAATTTGAAAGGAGATGCAGTTCATCAATATTCTCATCGAATCGCTGAGGTTTTTTTCAAGCAAATATGACTGTACTTAAATGACACAAACTTTCATGCAGGTCACTCCAGGCTTTGTTGCCAGAGATATCAAGAATTTGATTACAAGAGCATCTGCACATGCTAGGTTGCGCAGAATGAATGACACCAACCTTGAAAACATCACCGAGCAGTTACAAGAGCTAAAGCTTTCGTCAAGCAACAACTTTCCTCCTCTTTCATGGTCTCAAGACTTTTTGAAGGTGCTTAATTGCATTAATGCGAGCCAGGCTGTGGACACCGGCTTTGATATGTCAAAGACAGACCTGAAGTGGGAGAACATTGGAGGGTGAGCCAAATGCGACGTTAACTTTTTATTGACATGTTTTTAGGTATGAAAAAGTGAAGTCCAAACTCAAAACTCTTGTCATTAACCCTTTCGAGAACCCGCAAGCGTACCAGAGATTAAAAGTGAAGCCTCCATCTGGAATATTACTTTACGGTCCGTCTGGATGTGGGAAAACGCTGCTTGCGAAAACACTTGGCTCCAATAGTCCTATGAATTTCATTTCAGTGAATGGAAACAAAATATTTTCCAAGTATTTAGGAGAGTCTGAGGCTACTGTTCGAAGAATCTTTGAACTTGCGCGGAAACTAGCTCCGTGCATAATCTTTTTCGATGAAATCGACATTCTCGGTGTAAGGCGAGGTACGTCAAGTCCCAGCGACGAGTATTGTATATTAATTATTGTGTTTAGAATGGAGTGAAGATGGGGCATCCGGTGTTAACGAACGAGTTTTGTCGACTTTACTGAACGAAATGGACGGCGTTGCTGAACAGAAGGGTGTTATTGTTATTGGATCAACAAACCGACCTGAAAAGCTGGATGACGCGTTGTTGAGACCAGGTTTGTGACAGATTATTGAAGAATCACTGATAATTCAACTTTCGGAACAGGTCGCTTGGATCAGCATATTTATGTTCCTATGCCGTCTCATGAAGATCGAGCTGCCATTCTGGATTCGTTGTTGTCAAGAATAACATCGAATGTGGACGTAACTCGTGTAGCGAATGTCACTGATGGACTCTCTCCTGCTGACTTGGTTGTATTAATTCGTGAAGCCAAGTACCTGTTGATGCGAGGAAATGATCCTGACTTAGCAGTCCTGGAATGGAAACATATCGCTGCAGCGCTTTCGGGAGCCCTGAAAGGCCCTCTTACTGAAGCATTCGTGTGATATACTTTTTGATGAATGAAACCTGCTTGAATCCCATCGACGAAAGCAGGTAGTAGCCATACATCACGACATGAATTAAAGAGTTCAGAGCCGCCGTTGTCCATGAATCACCTCCAGGAACAAAGTATACGACGAACCAAGCCACAAGAAGCACTGATGTGTGGTGGTACACATGCAGGAATGAAATTTGATGGTTATTCTTTTTGAGGATCATAATGAACTGCGAGATTTCTATTAGTTCACGCAGCTTGAAATAAAGAAATACTCACAGTATCAATAAACTCAAAAACCTTTGAGATGTAAAAAAGCCACATAAGTTTAGCCAACCTCCAACCGGCAGGGCTCTCGTCGATTCCATTTCCAAGCAACTGGAAGTTATTCTTGACGGCTTCTTCCGCGATTCCAATCATCATGTACGCATTCAGTAGAGTCAAAAACGTGTTGTGGTAGAAAGCCAGGGTCTTTGCCTCGAACTTTGAGAAACCACGCATCACCGTAGTTCCAATTGCAATCATGAGCAAGTATCCAACCATGGACATGACTACGTGCACGGGATTCATGAATGGGAGAGAGTTGATGTGGGCTGGGAACTTCAAAGCCACGAAAGACGAAGGGATGTACTTCTCGAGTTGATAGTAATGCTATTCGTGTATGGTTCGAGAAGATTCCCGCGACGTTGAAGACATGAATGAAGGCTCTTCAGGGCTAGTACGAAATGCCTGGACGAGCAGTGACTTGTCCGTAATGGTATCAAGGAAACCGTTGATGTCCATTTCAGGGATACTGCTTATGATATTAAATAATGAGCTGATTGTTGCCAGGGGTAGCCCTTGGACAGCATGTTTGGAAGTTTGAAGTTTGAACCGCTACACCAAATAATGGCCCAGGATTCATTCTCTGGAATAGTGCGGAGGGTGTATATACTCACGGACTGGGATGGTAAAGGGGATTCGACTGAGGTATTTCCATCTTCTGGAACTTCTTCATCTATCTTCTTCATCTTTCTCAATGATTGATTTTCTTGTTGATTCTTGTTTCGAACAGTACATTGAGATATTGGTCACTCCTGCTGGAGGAGCTACGGACTGGTGACAGATAGCAATCCGATATAAAAGCATAGAGAACATGTAATAAGAACATCACAACCATGTAAATTCGAGTTAGAAGGAAGGGCTCGTTCTAATAATAGTGACTCCGGATAATTTTTGGTCTTCCGGAGTTTAGGGTGAGTTTCGTTGGTGTTCTTCGCCCAATTGGAAATCACAAGTGCGAAGCCGATTTATGAAAGATTTTTTAACATAATTATTATAAATCAGTCTAAAGTGCTTTTGCCTTCTTGGCGGCAGTCTTTTCACCAGTCACGGCTTTCTCAGCGCCAATTCCCTTCAAAGCAGCACGCCGGGCCTTATCACGCTTACGGTCCTGAATGTAGAAGTTCAAGAACAGAGACAACATAGAAACCATGTAAACAAGCAAAATCTTTCCGCAGATAACTGGATACACGGGTGTTGGGTCCAATCCTTCCAGTTGGGCGTAGAATGGGAACAAGAAACCAACACCAAGAGCTTGCACCATCATAAGACAGAATTGTGTCATTTGCATCATTGTAATGTACTTTTTGATGAACGAGACTTGCTTAAATCCGAGAGACGAGAGGAGGTAGTATCCATACATCACGACGTGAATGAAAGAGTTCAAAGCAGCGGAGAACCACGCTTCACCGCCTGGACCAACGAAAATGACGAACCACCAGACAAGGAGGACGGAGGAGTGGTGATACACGTGAAGGAACGAGATTTGATGGTTGTTCTTCTTGAGAACCATAATGAACTGAAAAGAATCAACAGATTAATACCTTCACCGCAACTCAAGGATATCAACTATAATAATACTCACAGTATCCATAAACTCAGTAACTTTCGAGATGTAGAAGAGCCATACAAGCTTCGCCATCTTCCATCCGTTTTCTGTTGGATCAACACGGTTTCCCAATACCTGGTATTGGTTCCTGAACGCCTCGGAGGTCAAAGACCAACACATGTATGCACTCAAGGAAGTCAAAAACACGTTGTGGCAGAAGGCCAGGAGCTTGACTTCAAGCTTTGGCATGGCACGCATTACTGTTGTTCCAACGAGGAGGATTGCAAAGTAGACTGCGATTGTCATCAAGACGTGGATTGGGTTCATGAAGGGGAGTGAGTCGGTGTGAACTGGGGATTTGAGGGATGTGATTGAGGCTGGGATGTATGCTGTGAGGCGGTCTGCCCATTCACCTACGAGAGGTTGCAGGACTTGGCCAGTTTGGTTGCATGCTTGAATGAACGCATCTTCAGGGCTGGTTTGAAGGACAGACAGGAGGAATGTCTTGTCCGTGATGGTTTCGAGAATCGTGTTGACGTCCATACTTCCAAGATTGAGCCTTCGAAGAAATGTTCTGTTAGAATGAGGACGGTAGGAGAGAGATCGGAGGGAGGACGACTGTAACAGGAGTGCAAGAGAGTGCAACGCCACGATCGATAACAATCGTGCCACGAGTCGCAGTACTCTTGCAACTGACGCTTTCGCTTAGTATAACGATTCTTATCAAACTTACCAATGTAGTAACACAGAAGGATATAAGCTTGAACAAGAAAAAAGAAAGAAAGCAGGAAAAACTCCGGAAAATTGTAAGCACAAGGCGGTGCCCCATCTGCTCAAGATACTTGTGAAGCGAGGTTGAAGAACAATGAAAGAGTTTATTATGGTAGTGTACTCGAAAACCTCGCCTTTACCTCACCTCATGAAACCATCTATGTACAACACAACCCACCAACACACAACCCAACACTGAAGGGATTGTATCCTCTCATAGTGATAGCAGTTCTGAAGATTGAAATAAGGAGAGATTTACATGTAACGGCTCGATAGAATCCAGAGAATTCCTGTCCATTTCGGATTTCAAGGTAATCCACGCATCCATAACATCCATGAGCGTGTAATCTGCACAGGTAGGAGATTTCTGTTATTTCGTATTAGTCGTGAGTAATGTGGCGCAAGAAGAAAGGAAAGACAAACCTCATCAACAATAAAGTCCAACTGAGGAAACTCCAGCACTGCAACAATATCACCTTGTACTAAAAAGAAAGACTTGAGCTGTAGCAAGAAGAGAGTTAATTCTGAAGAGGCGATGACAGGATCCAGTTTGTAAGAGTTGGTGGTATGAGTACGAAGAGAGGATGGAGTGTGTACAGAAGAAGAAGACTTAGAGTTAGAGAAGCTGAAGCAGTAAGATTCGTTGTTAAAAGTAAGGCAGAGTGGAAGCAGCGGTGACTCATCCTCCAGTCTTTGATCCACTTCAACATCTTGTTCAACAATCAAACCATCTTCGTCAAACAAAAGATTCGATGTGTCGATCAAATCAAAGTCGAGCGTCGAAAGTTCAGGCGACGAATCAATTAACTCTTCATCTGATTCTGCGCCACAAATCGCAAACTCGATCGGCGCCGATGAAGCCGGCGAAGTAGAGATGGGCTTAAACGGAGGCGGCGAAAGGAGAAGGGCGGCGGTGCTTGGCTGTGGCATTGGAACAAGTTGTGACGGTGCGCAGTTGGTTTTTTGGAATCAAAGAGAAGAAACTAGTTGATGAAGAAATCATCATCAAATCCAGAATACTCATCAAGCACTTCAGACATTTCTTTCATGCTCATACAACTTCCATTATACTTCTCTGGCTCGTCATAACTCCAGTCAACTCCCTTCAACGTCTCCAACCCCTTCACAGCATGCAAAACCGTGATATTGCGAACTATTTGCATGGAATACAGCGTCTTCTTCGTAACTGGAGACGATGGATATCCAGTGACTTATCATAGTGCTTCTTAATATGGTCTCGCTCATAGGAATATCCATCTGCGCAAAGAACTGGATCCACAAATAACTTGCCCGATAACGGACACGTCAAGATTTTCGTTAGCTCAGGTGTCGGGTCTTTGGTTCCGCGTTGGTTCCATGCACGCGACAGTTTTTTGATTACTTCGTTGCTTGTCATTGCGCGAGAAGTGAGACGGACTCCTGTAACCGGGGACGTGGCGGGCTCAGAAATATCTGACCACCACGGAATAACCATCTTGTAAGTGGTGCGCGCTCATATGTGTGTTCGTCGGCTGCTACGACAGGATCTTCGAATGGAGTCCAATTGATTGGACACGACAGAATCTTGTTGTAGTTTTCGATTGGGTCAAAGACTGGTGTCGGTCTCTTGGCGACAAGTTGTTCACGAAGTTTGGTTTTGCGTTGCATTTTCCCTACGATTATCAAAACAACGTGGTGAGTGGTGGCGGAGTGTTTCTGTTGTTTGTCACAAGGAAACCTTGGAGTGAGTAACACGAAAGGAATAATAAATCTGATGATAATGATTAAAATCTGAGAATGAGTTCGAAATATATAACGATGTTGAGCAAATGAATGAATATGCAGCGAAAATGATAGAATGCAACAACTAAATCAAAGAACCTTTGCAATCCTCTCTAAAAACACCTTTCTTGCAATCTTTTTACGACGATACGCGCTCACGCATGTCTTAACACTCTTCAACAAGTCGTCATGTTTCACCTTCCATTCCACCTCTTGCTTTTTTTCAACATCGCCTTCCAACTCCGCAATACGCGCTTCAAGCTCAGATATATACTGATCCTTCTCTACAATCGTCTCCTCGACCTGCTGCCACGGTCGAATCACGCTTCGAAGCGCGATATTGGGTGTCAAGGAGTTAGGGAACAGAGGCTGTCGTGTCACAGGCGATGTGCAGATTGCTAACGGGTTCTGGGAACGAGACTTTGTGAACCATTCTGTGATTGAGCTGCGTTCGTAGGTGTGTCCGTCAGAGAGGAGGACTGGGTCTTGGAAGGGGATGAATGCGATTGGACACATGAGGGCGTAGTTTAGTTCGGCGATTGCTTTTTCGGATTTGGTTGGTGTGGATGTGGGTTGTGAGGCGATCATTTGTGAGAGTTGGTAGGACGGTGGCGCGACTGTTTTGTTTTGTTTGAAGGATTCTTTTGACGTCAAAAAGGAAAACAAGTTTATTGCACAAGTTTGATGTGAAGGAGGGAATTAAATTTCATAGTGTTTGGATAATCTGTGACTGACGCCGGCGTGGAACGTTTTGAGTCGTTGCAACCGCTTCACCTGCAGCTTCTCTGCATCTTCTGCAGCCATTTGGCTATCTACCAACTGCTGAACCAAGAGTTCCGCATTTCCTTCTTTTGCCTTCTCCAAAAACGTCTTGTACGTGAATACTGGCAAAATTGGTTCCGCAGCAACTGCTGCGGCTTTGTCTTTTGCAGCCCGTTCAGCTTCCTCTTGCGCACGCGCTTTAGCTTCTTCAGCCGCGGCAATCGCAAGTGCCTTTTCAGCTTCCAACAAAGCTTTCGGTTTCAAGTTCAAAGTCCGTAGGAAATCAGGCGTTAATTTGAGTCCTTCTCCACGCAGAATAATTCCACGCTCTTCTTGCAGCTTTGCAGTCAATTCCTTGATGTGTTTTGGAATCGCTTCGACAATAACACGAACTTCATCAGTGGGGAAGTCTTGGAATTGGCGTTGGAGGGATTCAGCCATACGACGCATAGCGACTTGGGTTTGTTCGAGTTTGGACATTTGGGTTGTTGTTACTTTGTCTTGGTCCATGAGCTATTTTCAGGTAAATGTTTAGTCACGAGATATTCGTGGCGAAAATCGCTACCTTATTGAAACTAAGCTCGAATTGTGGGTAATCCAGTTGCAAGTAATCATCCTTTCGTTGCTTCCACGCCTCCCACGCCACAAGACTCGCTCGACTCGAGTCCTTGGCAGGTTCGGTTCATTGAACTTTGGAATCGGTTTCGGGAACTGAGCACCCTTCATCAACACGATTTCGTCAAGGGTATGAACTTGCGCCTTGTCATCAAATCGGTACATGTGAACACGTGCAACAATACCACCGTTTTCGATACGATCTTTGAGCGCGGATTCTCGGGCATCGGGGACTACCAAAGCTCTATTGACTTCGATTCCTTGATATACTTGAAGTGGTGTTTTGCTTCCTCCTTCAGGCATACTCTCAATCACGCGGTATCCATCCACAAAACCTCGACGCATTAAACTGTAAATGAACCCGCGACTGACTTTTGTGCTGCTTGCCGCTTTCGTAGTCAGTTCTTCAAGGTTTCCGTGAGACGTCTCCATGAATCCGAGGAGTTCAATGAAGAGGGCTGAACGGGTTTCTTCGTCTTGTGTTTTGCGAGGCGGGCTTTCTCTTCGGCGGAGAGTTCAGGGGCTTTCGTGGGGATTGCGCTCTTTTCGACAGGTTTTGCGACGCTTCGGAGTTTGGCTCCTCGTTTGATTGCGTTCATTAGTTCGTTTTGCATGTCTGCTGCAGCTGGTTTTGGGGCTGATGCTCCTCCTGGCGGGGGTGGTGGAGGGGGTGGACCTCCTGCACCAGGAGGAGGTGGGGGTGGAGGCGGACCACCAATCCTGGCGGAGGTGGCGGAGGCGGTGGCCCTCCTGCTCCTGGTGGAGGGGGTGGTGGTGGAGGTCCGTTTAAACCTGGCGGAGGGGTGGGGGAGGTGGTGGCCGCCGAAACCTGGAGGAGCAGGGGGAGGAGGAGGAGCGGGAGGACCAGAGAATGGAGGTGGTGGTGGTGGTGGTGGAATAGGAGGTCCAGCAAAGGGCGTTGGGGGAGCTGGAGGAATTGGAATAGGTGGACTGTTTGGTGCAGGATCCGAATGCGAGTTTGACTGAGGTGAAGGAGAGCGTGCAGCTAATTCAAGTGTGTAAGGTTGTGTTGATTCGATTGTTGGGGGTTCATCATCAACGTACGAGTTGGCAGATCAGATCGTCGCTGAGTTTGTCGTTCACGCAACATGGCCAGGACTGTTCCCCGGCGTCCTGGAGCAGTGGATTCACCTTGCTTCACAGGAAGCGACAGTGGCGAGGGAAAGGCGAATTGCAGCGATGGAGGGATGGCCTGTGTCTGCTCAACTGTTAGAGCGACAATGTCCTGGGTTGGTTGATTGAATGCATTATTAGCACTGTTGCCGATTCAATCGATGATTACTCACTTCTGTTCCAAGGCCCATTGCAGGTGCATCAAGGTCAATGTTCTGTCCATCGGTTGTGTGAACAACAACAAACTTGGATGCAAAGCCAAGTCCCATCTGAACCTTCTCAAGAACATCAGCCACTGTTACTGAGGGATCGGTGATCTCGCCCTGTACCGACCGGCCCTTGCTGGTCAGGATGGATGGCATTCCCTTTTGAAGATGTTTTTCGTTTGATTGGTTTCAAGTTTACTCACTTACTGGAATGAAGATGGTTTGTTTAATGCGATTAGTTCATATAATCTAATTAGAATCGATATTTTCCGAGATTATCGCAGAGATTGGCATAGCATAGTCACATTCAACAAACTCTTTCCGAATGGGCAAACCCAAGCACAAGAAGCGAAGCCGCAGCAAGTCGCCAGGCACGGCGTCCATCACGAGCGACCACTCTGACTCATCGTCGCGGACGGTGACGCCATCGAATGCGGCCACACTTTCAAGTGGACTTGGACACAGTCCACAGTCACACCAGTCACAACAGGGACAGGGTTCAACAACGCAGGCCGCCGCGCGTCAAATCCAGATTCCAGGTTCAACTTCGGCGTCGGCCGCGGCTTATTCGGCGGTGGCGGCGGCGGGTCACTCGCGAAACGGTAGCTCAAAGGACATCCTGGCCGCAACCAGTCTGCCGCGCTCGCTCAAATCTGGAGGCTCGTTTAAACAACAGGAGCAACTTGAACAGCGCGTGGCTGAGTATGCAAAGATGTAAATGTGTTGACAGACAACAAGCAGCAACACTGACGCACTCACCAAACATTAGACGCTCAACTAGCAGATCTACCACCCCGCAACTCGAACAAGCCGCTGCTAGACTTGTGGAAGAACACCTGGTGAGACGCGGTGATGGCCCAAACGCTGACCTCATTGATCAGTCGCCTCTTCCATCCCAAGTTACCCACTCCCTACAAGGAGGTGATCAAAGCTCTTGCAATACTCGTCAATTCTCTAACATCTGAAGAAAACAGGTTCCATCACTTCGGAATCTATCAATGGGCAGATCGCCACCGCGACACTCCCTCTCCTACTCCCTCATCCCGCACTCAACGACGACTCTCCAACCCCGAACTTCAATCCACAGCTCTCATGGCATCCCCTGACGTCGTTACTGCTTCTTCTCTCCTCGAACCCGGCGCACTGCGTCGTCGTTTCCTTGCGGAACGTGCGGAAAGAGCCGGAAAACCTCCTGTCACGTTCCTCACGCGCAACTTTATTGATTTCTTGGCTCTCTATGGTTTCTATGGTGGTGATGTGGTTCCGGATGCGGAAGATGATTCCGATGGGTTGTTGGATGCAAGTGGTGGTGACACGGATGACAGTTGTGGGGACATTGAAGAAGGGAGTTCAAGCACCTTTGCTTCACCGCAACGTGGGTTGGAATCTCAAACTGAACGTGCACGCCGGTTGCAGGAAATTAATACCATCGATTTTGGTACTGCACAACCAGACAACAATTCATTGACGCGACGAAGGCAGGATGGACCCTCAGTCGCTTTTGGCGATCTCAGTCAATCATTTCATTCAACTGCATCAGAACAAACACCGCTTTACGAAGAAGTGCATCTCAACGGTCTGGACAGGGTCGGGCGTGTCCCTGAAGCTACAAACGTCAAAGGGACGTCTGCAAAGAAGGCGTTTTTTATGCTCATGAAGTCGTTTGTTGGAACGGGTGTCTTGTTCCTCCCCAAAGCGTTCTCACAAGGTGGAATGGCTTTCAGTATTATTCTGATGGGAATCTTTGGATGGATGACTTTGCACTGTATGTTGCTGTTGCTCGAAACAAGTCAAGTACTTGGTGGTTCGTTTGGAGACATTGGAGAAAAGCTGTATGGACCTCCTATGCGTATTCTGGTCTTGGCGTCTATCGCCATTTCACAGGTTTTTTGTGGAACTTTCATCCAACTCAAACAACTAACGCCAACCAAATAGGCCGGCTTCGCGTGTGCATATTACATCTTTGTAGCCCAAAACCTACGTGACCTCCTGATGTTGACTTCAAACTGCACCCTCATCCTCCCAGACTGGATATTCATCCTCCTCCAAATCACAATCTATGTTCCCCTCTCATGGGTCCGTAAAATCAAAACTTTTTCAATCACATCCCTGATCGCCGACGTGTTTATCCTCCTCGGTCTTTCATACATTTTCGTTTACGACGTCAGCGTCCTTGCGACTACGGGTCCAGCACACGATATCATCTGGTTCAACCTCGAATCGTTCCCTATTTTTATCGGAACTGCACTGTTTGCGTTTGAAGGGATCTGTTTGATTCTTCCAATTGCTGAAAGTATGAAGAACCCACAAGAGTTCCCGAAAGTCTTGACGTTGTGTATTACTGTCATTGGCGCAATTTTCGTCGTGATTGGTGCGTCTGGGTACTTGACGTTTGGATCCAAAGTCGAGACCGTCATTTTCTTGAATATGCCAAAGGGAAGTCCGCTGGTTCTCACATTGCAGGCGTTTTATGCTGTCGCTATCATCCTGTCGTTCCCATTGTGTGTATATCCGTCTATTAGGATTACGGAGAGTGCTGTGTTTGGGCTTGCGGATGGGAAGAGTAGCGTTTATGTAAAGTGGCAAAAGAATTTGATGCGTACCGTCTTTGTGGCCATGTTGGCTGTTGTTGCGTGGACGGGAAGTAGTAATTTGGACAAGTTTGTTAGTCTTGTTGGATGTTTTGCTTGTATTCCCTTGAGGTTGGTTTTTGATTATGTTGCGTCCATCTTTGTTCTAACGTTGTTTTTTTGTCAACAGTTTTATTTATCCTGCATCTTCCATTATCATATTACAACAAAGCCGTGGGTCAAGGTACGTTCCTGTTTTGTAATTCGCATCCTTACCTCAGTGTTCTGATCATATTTATAGGCAAAGGATATTGGACTTGTTGTCTTTGGGGTTGTTGCATTGGTGTACACGACGTATATCACTGTTATACAGTGGGTTGGAGGATCACCTGATATTCCTGTTGATCGATGTGCTGCTCGAGGGATAACAGGAATGTGATTGTTTTTTGGGTTATTCGTAGACTCTTAATAATGCTGCTGTTATGATATGAATAATAATTGATGGGTGTTCAGATGGATCGTGATTTCTAAAAGCCAATAGATCCTGTTGGAGAGTTTTCACGTTATTCGCACGAAGGGAGGAGTTCCTCGCCAGCTGTGTTACCTGTTGAAGACTGGAATCAAAGAACTAATCAATCAGAGAAAAGTGGAATGTCTACATTCGTTTATTTGTAACCCATTAAAATATACACAATTAACATTATAATGCCGTCTACTTGGATGATTGGTACTTGGTGACAGCCTTGGTACCCTCAGAGACGGCGTGCTTGGCAAGCTCTCCTGGGAGAATCAAACGGACCGAGGTCTGGATCTCACGGGACGAGATGGTGGATCTCTTGTTGTATGCAGCCAACTTGGAGGCCTCGACGCGATACGCTCGAAGATGTCGTTACAAACGAGTTCATGATGGACATGGCCTTGTTCGAGATACCGGTCTCTGGGTGCACCTGCTTGAGCACCTTGTAGATGTAGGAGGAGTACGACTCCTTTCTGGACACCTTCTTCTTCTTTCCGGCGCCGTCCTTTGTCTTCTTCGCGGCGGTCTTGGCTGGCGCTTTACCGGCTGGCTTCTTCTCGGCTGGGGCCTTTCCTCCTTCCTTTGGTGGCATCTTTGCTTGTTAGTTGATGAGTAGTATTGACGGATGGTTGTGAATGCAGGCTCTATATATGCGTTGTTTGGTTTGTCAGATGGGGGAGCAAAAAAACCGACCAATCAGATTGCGCGTGGAGATGGAGTGACAAGATTTTTTGGTCACTGTCAAAACAAACCACGAAAAAGGCATAAAGAGCCAGTGTCCTTCCATCAGCAGAAAGAAACTAACATTAACACATACTATGGCTGGAGGAAAAGGAAAGAGCTCAGGAAAGGCCAAGGCCGGAGCCAAGTCGCGTTCATCCCGTGCTGGACTTCAGTTCCCAGTCGGTCGTATCCACCGTCTCCTCGTAAGGGAAACTACGCTCAGCGTGTCGGAGCTGGAGCCCCAGTGTACTTGGCTGCCGTCCTCGAATACCTCGGAGCTGAAATTCTCGAGTTGGCTGGAAACGCCGCGCGTGACAACAAGAAGACCCGTATCATTCCACGTCACTTGCAGTTGGCCATCAGAAACGATGAGGAGTTGAACAAGTTGCTCGGAACTGTCACTATCGCTCAAGGAGGTGTTTTGCCAAACATCCAACCATCGCTCTTGCCAAAGAAGGAAGAGGAGGGATACGGTGCTAAGGCCTAAGACACTCTCTGTAACATTATTATTTACGTATTTCATTGTGTATAATTACCTTGGGGGCTCATTCCATAATAAACGGATGTACTAGAAGTTTACTTTTCATTTTTCTGCTTTCCAATGCATCGACTAGTTCGACACTTCTCACGGACCCGACGACGGCCACTGTCGTCCGTGTCACTCTCAGCACCGATTGAAGTGCGGCCCGTGTTTCTGCGAACGACGAGGTCGCTTGGCGCGAGTGGCGAGGCAGCGGGGCTGTTGTTCCGAGTTGCGGCGGTTGTTGCGGCGGCCTCGTTTCTGTGGACGCGGCGAGAAGCGGCCGCGGTGGCGTCATCGGCGGCGTCGTCTTTCAGCGATAAAGATGGAGATGGAGATGCGGTGGCGGCGGTGGCGGCGGCGGACACGTTTGCCGGTTTGGTCGAGGACAGCTCCGCCTCGATCGACCGCATTTGGGCTGCCTTTGTCTCTGTCGCTGCTTCGAAGAAAGAATTGAACTTGGTGAAGGCGGCGCATCTTTCGGCCCTACTGGAGGTACTTGCTTGATTCTCTGCTGAAACTATCCCATCATCTCACACAACTACATCTAGCGCATTGCTTCCTCAAACTCACCTCTTGCTTCATCTCAAGCTCTTTATACCCTTCAATTATTGATCTCAAAGAAGCTGGTTCCAACAGCATCTGATGTCTCAAATGTTCTTGCTTCAACCGACTCTTCCACACATGCAACTACGAAATCTATTCTTCGAATTCTCTCTCCAGTGCTTTCGTCAACTCGCCAACTCCTTTTCGCTTCTGCCATGGCTCAAAACCGTCTTCGAGTTGCAGAAGTTGTCTTGGCTGATTCTTATAATCACCAAGACGTTGACTCAGGACAGTTCGCAGACCTCTGATACATACGTTTGTTGCTCGTGGTGTATTTGCACGAGTGGATCAAATTATGCACGACATGATTGATGCTGGAAAGTGGAGTTTGTCGACAGGACTCTGCGTCGTTCCAGTCATATGCTCGACTCCAAAAACTACGACTTATCAGCCAAATATTTGATCCAATTAGACGATTCCATTGAAAAAGACTGTTACTATCCGGATGAGACGTTTGTTGCCAAAGTTTTGGTTTCTTTTCCCAATCTTGGGAAACAACGGCTTCAGTTGGACTCCTTATTACTTCGCTGGATGAAAGATCCTCGCTTGCCTGACTATATTCGCGAAACAGCATCTGAAACGCGGACATCATTTCAAAGGAGCGAACATGGTCGTGTCTCCCGGGCAACTGAGCTATGCACAATGCGAGGAGACGTTTCAACTCTTCATAAACTTCTTGAAACAAGAGAGTCGCTAGTTTCATCTAATGAGTTTCAATTTCATTCGTGGCCCAAACTTGTCAAAGCTTCAAGCTTCTCAGGAACACTCAATGTTGCAGAGACACTGTCTCGCCTCCAAAATACCCCCTCTGCAGCTGTTGAATCGTCGCTCATGCATTTCCTTGCACATAACAACCTTCAAGATCAAACAAACTTAACACCTGCAAATGCATCTATCCTAACCATAGACTCATTGTCTTCCTCACGAAAAATCCATCATCTCCGTCACCTCTACACCTCATCTCACCCTCCATTGTAACCTCCAAAACTCTCCACGCATTAACAGTTCACTTTCTCGCAACCCCATCAAACCTTCCCCAACTTCGTGAATTCCTCGCAACCCTGAAAACCAAGTTTCCCGAAACCAGCATTGAAACACGTACCTACAACTGCATCCTCCACGCCTGCCACAAACACGGCCACATGGGTCTCTTCCACTACATTCGACAACAAATCAAATCCCCAGACTCGAATACATTCGCTCAGCTTCTTATAGCCGCGCAATCCCTGGGAGAAGTGAAAGCTGTGTTACGGGATATGAAGAAACAGGGTGTTGGAATAAGAAACGATCTTGCAAACCAGATTATGTGGAAAGTGGCTTCGCAGGACCCGGAAGTTGTTGTGTCAATATGGAGGGCGTTGTTGCGGCAGGATATATGCCAGGAAGCGAACAGCTTTGGAAACATTGAGAAAAGTCAAATTTGGCGAGGAAGGTATTAGGACAGTGTGGGATATGATGAATGAAGAAGGTGTTCTCTTGGTTTCGAAGGATGAGGTGGATGAGATTGTTGCGAAACGAAGGAAGGGGAGGTGATGATTCTTAGTGGCGAAATAAATAGTAATAGATGTGTATTTATGGACGAGGTACATATTTGTAATGATTCGTAGCCAAATTCTGGTAACGAGATGAGTTTGTTTCCCGAGACAGAAATTCTTAACGGTATTACCAACCAAAATTAATGGAGCATGAATATATCCACCTTGGTAATCAATATCACTCAACTTCACCCCGAAATGTCTTGAAACAAGGCTCTTTCTTGGTACTTACAATCGACATCTCGATCCAAGCTATATCAACATAGCTATCGTGAACCTAACTAACAATAGATGCTGTAACGATTAGTGAACGCAAGAACAGTGTTTATGAACGTATTCAAGTCAAGTATGACTGACCACATACTTATTATTTATTCAACGAGGAAACAAAGGATTAGAATTTCGACGGCAGTAGGTTCAAAGACTTGGAAACGGGGCTTGTATTTATTCTTTTACGTTTTATTATTTTGTTATTCATTTATTTGTTGTTATGGGGATCAGTGGTAAATCAGTACAGATTGAAGTTAATTGAAGTTCTGTGGCAAGCATAAAGAGTATATTCAAGGACGTTTCGAGAGTCGCTGCAACGTATCGTCATCGCTTTGATCCGAGCTGGCAGACAGGCTGCTTGAGTGGCTATGGCTTCGATTGCTGCTACTTCGCATATTGGTAACCAGAGTTGTGTGATTTCGCAATGACTTTTGTTTCAGTTGCCCGCTTCCAACACTAAAACTTACCTCAACGGAGCTGGTTGATGAAAAAACGTATCCAAGAATCCTCGTCCATCTAGAGATAGGAGTATCCCACCGGCCCGCTTATCAGTCATAAAAAAACGATGGCATAGCGCCCAATCTGCCGTGGTGGGCATCAAATTTGGGTCTTGTATTGACCATTCGTTTTCATATGTCACGTCCATTAGAGGATTCTCAGGTGAGCGCTGTTGTCGACCATATTCACGCCAGGGAATCTCGTTGCAAGTTCTGAGCGATAGTGTTGAACAAGTAGCACAGGTACAATGGGCACAGGAAGAATCTCTAGTTAGGGGACATGTGGGTTGTAGGTCTGGCCAAAAGTAACGTGGATAACGTCAATGGACCGTGAAGCGCTTAGGACCAGATAACGGCTTCTGGAAATAACCGTGGTGACGTTGTTTAGTCAAAGGGAGTTGTACAGTCATGGATCAAGAGGTACAGCGGGGTGATCATGGTGGGACTTGACAGTTTATTATATTTGAGCGGAGGCAGGAACCTAGTTCCCCACAGATTGCTAAACCGAGCATATATAATGACACGTTCTAACATTTGGACTTGGTCGTTCGGAGCGTAGGAAAAGGAGCTATAGACCATGTTGAGGTCATGTGGCACTAGTCCTAAAAGCGCTCTTCAGTGGGGTAAATTGAGCAGCTACGAGGTGGAGTATTTCTTTATTAGTTGTGTTGTTTCTTTTATTGTTATTGCCTTTCCTGTTCTTTCCCTTCCCTTACTGTTAGTTCTATCATGCCCTAACGTGCTTAGGAACCGCACACTTCCCCCTCTGCAATTGGGGCCAATGGACCTGCAGGGTAGGATGGACACTACTTCCAAATCTATAATGATTGAGGTCTGTCGTTGTCCAGTTGATGGATCGAGACCAGTTAGAGGTTTCACATATATATCTATATAACCTGTGACACAATGAACGCTTTTCAAAAGGCTTGTTGAATGGACAACCAATCTTGCCTTCTTGTAAAGAAATTATGGTGGCTGCAACAATATGTTACTAGAAAGACGATATTAAGACTGTTAGGACGGGCGACTTGTGTGGCAGGCACTGGAAGTGTTTGTTGTGAAAAAAGCGAAGAACAGGATCACGTGTGCAATCCACGGACGGACGGGAGTGGTCGGAAGCGGATTCCATTCAGTCCCGGTCCGGAATCTCCACGCAACCCCGTCACGCTCACCTCAATGTCGCTTATCACACTTCCAACTACGTACCTCCTGCTTGGGTAAGTTAGTCGGTTCTGTAGTGGAATGGTGAGGGAGTGGGTGCGGACTAACCTGTCGACAGATCACTTGGAGAAGACTTCTCCGTCGTAACACCCCCCTGTGACGACAGGGTAGGTTGCAGTCACGTGTGAAGTGATAAGAGTGTCGGACTAGATTGAGTGCGTATAATAAGCCCAGAGGTGCCGGCACGCGCGTGACACGCGTCCCCCCTGTGACGAGACTATACTGGAGACACAGAAGCTTTTTACAAGCATAAGGCTAAACATTTAATTCACCAGAGTAGAGTGCGAGCTTGAAGAATTGAACTTCATAAATGTTTATTTAATCACTAAACCTTGTGTATCTGACTCTAAGTGCTTTAAACTTATAATCAGGGTCAACATCAGATAACTTACACAATCCCATCATACCACATAACCTGTAGTGTTGGGGAGCAGGCAGAGCCTTAGTAAGTACATCAGCAACCATCAACTCAGTGGGGCAGTAAACCAGATAAACATTGCTGTTTTCAATATGTTCACGTACAAAATGAGCCTTGACCTCCATGTGTTTAACACGGGCATGGTTGATGGGGTTGGATGCAATAGCAATTGTAGACTGATTGTCTTGATCAATTACTGTAGAACCAGGCAACTTGAAACCAAGTTCTTGCAAGAATAGACGCATCCAAAGAGCTTCTTTAACTGCTTCAACGAGGGCATAGAGCTCGGATTCAGTAGAAGACAAAGCAGTGGTTGACTGCTTCTTGGAGTACCAGGCAACTGGACCTCCGAAAGCCATCATCACATACGCAGAGTGAGATTTACGATCAGTCTCTTGTGCAAAACTTGAATCAGCAGCAGCATGTGGAGCCAATCCTTCTGGCAGTTCCATATCAAGTGGTCGGTCAGTCCTTACTCGAGACTCTTCAGAAGAGTAGACAGTGAGGTCACCAGAAGCACTTGCCTTGAAAAGAATTCCCCAATCATAAGTTCTGCGAAGATAGCGTAGAACTCGAATCAGCGCATCATAGTCATGCTGAGTGGTGGAGGAACGTTGAAACTGAGCCAGAGTGTTCACAACGCATATGAGGTCTGGTCTGGTCATACAACTCAAATAAATCAACTTGGCAATAATTGAACAGTATTTGCGTTGTCTTTCTGCAGAAATGGGAGGGCTACTTGGGTCATGATTCCAGGTGGTAGCCATTGGAGTATCGGCCCAGTTGTTGGAGTCCAGATCCCAAATATCGTATTCTTTCAGCAGAGTATGAGCATATTGAGGTTGTCCTAACCATATTCCCGCTTTGGTGTGTTCAACTTGGATCTTGAGAATCCATTTGGCTTGGCCAAGGTCAGAAATCTCGAACTCAGACTTAATAAGCTCCTTGATTTGGTCAATCACAGCTTGGTCCTTACAAGCAATGAGGATATCATCAACATAGAATAGAATGATGACAAGTTGACCAGTTGTTGGATCAATCTTCATGAAGACACAGGAATCAGTTTTCAACTGTTGGAAACCAATTTTCACAAAGAAATCGCGTAGTCTCTTATACCATTGGCGACCAGCTTGGCGAAGGCCATAGAGTGCTTTCTTGAGCTCGGCAAAAAGAGGTCTACCTTCAGAGTCTTTTTCAGTGAACCCTGGCATACAAAAATGCAGTCTTGATATCAAGTTGCGAAATGTTGAGGTTAAATGCAGCGCTTAACGCGATGAGAACACGGATTGCCTTGATCTTGACTGTTGGCGAATGAGTTTCGTCAAAGTCATCATAAGGGGTTTGACCACAGCTGACTGCAACAAGACGAGCTTTAAAGCGAGTGATGAATCCTTCAGGATCAGTCTTGTATGCGTAAACCCACTTTGATTTGATGGGTTTGCGACCTTCAGGCAAAAGAGAAGTGGTGTAAACTTCGCGGTTCATTAGACTCTCAATTTCACATAGCATTGCACATTGAAAGTAGGCAGCAAAGCGTCCTTCCATAGCTTCACGAACTGACTTTGGAACAGGTGGAGCATTGGAAACATGAATACGTTCAGTTGGTACATCAGAGGGAGCAGCCTTGGACCAATCAAAGTGAAGTTCTGGTCGGTGGGCAGCGTTGATGCGAGATCTTTCTTTCTCCAACTCTTCCATCTGGGAACTCATAAAGCTATCCATTTCGACACGAGCATGTTTGGCGCGGCGGCGGAGTTTACTGAATTTCTTGCCAGTTGATTTGGCAGCACGTTCAACTCGGTGTTGAAGCCTAATGTATGTAGTACTTGCATGAACCACAGTAGTTATAGCTTCAAGTGCGCGGCGGCTCAATGCAGCTTCAAAGTCTGGATCAGATAGGGTTGCTGGCTCTGCTTCATCGTTGGACTTAGCAGGTTCGGTGCCAGGGCTTGAGGCTTCAGAGTCAGATGCTGAATCTGAGTCTGACATAAGGATTTGACCTTCCTTGAAAAGGTGTTGCATATAAGATATAAATTCATCTAAATCACTGGTACCAAGGGAAATAGACGACTTGGAAACCTTTGCTCGGAGACAACGTGGCTTTTGTGGAGGTTCACTCGAAGACTCGCGGCTACGTGGTCGCTTTCGCAGACTTCGACCAGGCTCTTGGAGGAGACGAGAAATATCTTCACGTTCTCTGGCAAGGCGAGGGCCATCGATTAAAGGTCCCGAAAATAATGGGCTGGAACTGTCAGCAGAATCTATAGGAAAACATAAAGAATGTTACATTTTGCTTGGCGTATTGAGGAATACTGACCATAGGCCATAGATTCGCCAACAGGCTGGACTTTAGATAGCTTCTCAAGACTTGCCTCATTGTCAGTCATGATAGTATCATCTAAAGAGATTGTTAAATAAGAATTTGAAGGAATTATGATAGTGTACGGCTATTCACCTTCATCTTCCAAAGAAACTGCCTCAACGTCCCCTTTATACGTCATCTCAGACTTGGAAAGTGTAGTAGCATCGGTGTCCCAACCAGACTCTGGAGTGTCAGATTCGGAGTCAACAAGTGCTTCAGGTACCTTGAAACCATCATCTGGTATGTCAATGAAGTAGTCGAAAACTTCATCTTCAACCGGAGTCACTGGCATTGATGTCTGCATGGCATCAGCATGGGCCTTGACAAACGGATTTACCACTGTTGGATCAAAGGTCTTTCCAAGAAAGATGGTGGGGCACCAGCGAACGTGAAATACTTCAACTGGCTTTTGACGGCGATAGTTCCAAACAATCATGATAGTACGCGACTTGTATGCAAGAAAGGCGACAGGCTCTGCTTTGATCATTCTACCAACGCGTTTGGTCTGTAGTTTCTTTTCAACTGGCGTATATCCCAACGTACCCATGGAAATGAAGTAACTGTAAATAGTTGTTACTCTCCAGAATTGAGTATAAAGAATGTTTGAAAGACTCACTTATAGTATGGTTGTACGTTGGTGATACGTTCATACGGTGACTTCGCGCGAATTCCATTTTTAGGAGCGGCGGTTACGAGTGAATTAATGACAAAGACTGCAAGTTGAATTGCAAAGCAGTAGAAATCCTTTGGGAACAAGGATGTCAGCAATTCCAATTCAGCTCTGTCGCGGTAGATTCCAAGAGGGCGTTCGACCAAACTAAATTCTTGAGTGTAAGCTGGTGCAAGTCGGAGCTCCACTTCAACATCAGAATGGGAGAGGCACCAAGTTTCCATCCACTTGGTATCAAGTTCACCTCTGTCGCCTCCAATTACAAGAATCTGATACCCATACTTGAGCTCTAAAGTGTTCAGAAAACGAGTGAATCGGATGGTAAACTCTGCTTTTGACTTGAGCGGTAGAATCCACATATATTTGGTGTATCGGCATTGGATGAATGCTATATACCTGTAACCACGAATGGTGCGAAAACCAATTGGATAAAGGTCTTCGTATATGTGGCTTAACATGTGAATTGGCCTGTCTGATGGGCCATCAAGCTTACGGGTGGTTCGTTTCCTGTGTGCTACTGCAGGACAAGCAGGACAGATTTTCTTGTCTCGCTCAAAGTTGTAGGTGATACCTGCAGAGTCCAATGTTTGACGCATAGTACGGTCGTTGCAGTGGGCAAGGACTTGGTGCCATTCTAACCAAGTTTTGCGATCTAGAGCAGGAATAGACTTTGCAGGTGCAGCAAATTTGGATTCGTCATAACCAAGGTCAATGTAGTAAAGATCGCCGACTTGTGCTCCAATTTCCAAGACTTGACGTGTTTGATTGAGCTTCAAGCGTACCTTGTTCTGAGTGAACTCAATGGTATCTTTTGAGTCACGTAACAAGTGGGAAATTGACACAAGCATGTCTGTAAGCTGAGGGACATGAAGAGCGCCTTCAATCAGTCTCTCAGGGTTACTGAACATTCGGATGGTACCAGTACCGACTATTGGGATCTTGTTTTCGTTGGCCATATATACGAATTCATCTTCAACTGGCTGGTAGGTCCCAGGAACAAAGTGTTCTAAACAGGGAGTCATAATCAAGGAAGCACCAGAATCAATCAAAGAACGGATACGTTTATTGAAAACATTCAATCCACGTGTAACAAAAATCCGCTTTGACAACTCATTAAAATCGTGCCACTTGTCAACTTCATCGACTTGAAGAAGCGTTGAGCCTCTCTGGATTCTACTTGCCCGCGAGCTTACGGACTTGCTTCTCAACGTCCTTGTTAGATTTTGAAGTCTGGGCAATGAAGTGTAAGAACCATCGTCGGAATCATATTCGTCCATAGACTCAGAGTCACTGGAGGATTCAGCAAGAGCAGGCATATCAAAATCAGAATCGGAGGGGGAGGAATCGACCAAATCGGCATTTTCACTCACCT
The DNA here is from genome assembly GCA_002104985.1 of Rhizoclosmatium globosum. Classification (NCBI taxonomy): domain Eukaryota; kingdom Fungi; phylum Chytridiomycota; class Chytridiomycetes; order Chytridiales; family Chytriomycetaceae; genus Rhizoclosmatium; species Rhizoclosmatium globosum. Next base: position 285,356 of record MCGO01000006.1, on the reverse strand, counting down.
TCAGAATCGATCTGAGAGCCTTCTTGTCAATCTTGACGTCTTTCTTGTCATCACTGGCACTGTCGGAGTAGTAGTCTGTTTCATACTCGGTGTCAGCAGCATTCGCACGCTTCTTGCGACGTTGGTCAAAGTGCTTGTCAACTTGGTGATAAGAGCTTCCATATTTGGAAACAACTTGTAACTGTCTTTCTCGATATCAAGTCTGATTCCAATGAAGCGGCTTCCAAGGACCGAACTTGGATCTGGCATGTTCTTGTGGACAAGGGCCAGAGTGAGGACAAGAGAGAAGATATCGGCAGCCTTTTCCGCATCAGTATCATTGAACTGGAAATGCTGGAAAACAGCCTTGATTTGCTGTAGACCTTGGGAAGACTTCTTGAGCTTTTCGACGAAAGCTTCCCACTTCTCCAAACTGTTCCGATGCTCCTTCGACAGTCCAGACTGCATGAGGTTGTTCAAGAACGTGGTGAAGTTCATCTGTGTGATGAAAAGTCGATTAGTCATCATTACAAAGTCGAATTTGAAATGGATAAGGCAAAAGGGGAAGACGTAAAATAGTCACTCACCCCAACCCAGTCGTCTTGTTGGAAAACAGATCGCGCAGCAGCGAATGCATTCAAAAGAGTTGGGTTGGCCTTGAACGTTGGGTCCTCCTGGATCTCTTTCCACTTGATGGAAGAGAACTGCTGGGAGTAGTCACGGAGGGCAGCGGCTTGACCATCAATAAACTTGCGATGTTGTTCCTTTCGCTTGTTGTTGATGTCATCGACTTCCTTTTGGTGTTTCAGAGCGGCATCAACTAATGCGTTGTGATTGAGTTGATTCGTCTGGAAAACAGCCAGATCCGACGGCTTGTCGCTCTCCACGGTTACTTCGTAAGGCTGCCCACCATTCTCGGAGGTGACTGTCTTTTTCACCATTATAGGTTTGGGAGCGGTTGTGGGAGCGAAGATCTCGTAGGAGGCGAGCACAAGCGTGGATTGGAGGTCGGGATTGACGAGAGACGGGTAGAGTTGCCTGATGTAGGCCTCGTTCTTGTCAAGCGACGTGGACACCATGTGTGGAGCAAAGGCATCCACAGGCTTGGGGCGGTGGACGTCGGTAGTGTTTACAGTAGACTTGATTGACCCAGTCATTAACGGTGTAGTTGTGTTAGGACGGGCGACTTGTGTGGCAGGCACTGGAAGTGTTTGTTGTGAAAAAAGCGAAGAACAGGATCACGTGTGCAATCCACGGACGGACGGGAGTGGTCGGAAGCGGATTCCGTTCAGTCCCGGTCCGGAATCTCCACGCAACCCCGTCACGCTCACCTCAATGTCGCTTATCACACTTCCAACTACGTACCTCCTGCTTGGGTAAGTTAGTTGGTTCTGTAGTGGAATGGTGAGGGAGTGGGTGCGGACTAACCTGTCGACAGATCACTTGGAGAAGACTTCTCCGTTGTAACAAAGACCTTACACTCATATATATCACAACATTCTTATCCAACCACAGTACGTTACTGTAATACATTATAATATCCTTTTGCATGAGTTTGGTTTAAAATCCTGTTAAAATCCTGGTCAAAAGTGACCTGCCTCTTGAACAGTGTAACACACTAAATTTACTGAAAGGACGCACACCCAATATTTAAATGATGTTATTTGAGGTCTAACTGTTAGACTGCCTCTTAAGCCGATCAAGTGGGTAAATATTTGTCCGTCCTTTCCAATCAACTAACATACAATGTCCTCCCTAACATAAACAAACGCACTAGCTCTGTTTAATAAACTATTTGATAATATTGACTGACTTGGAATTGTTATGAGATGTTGTTCCATTAGACTGGGAATATGATGCTATAAACACATGACACAGCATGCCCGGGTAGCGCAGCGGCAGCGCATCTGCCTTCTAAGCAGGTGGTCGTGGGTTCGATCCCCACCTTGGGTGCTTTTTGGATGACATCAGGCAAGAGGATGGAGGAGGCGTTGGGTGAGGTCGGGGTGTTTTGGAAGTCAAAGTTCCGACTACATATTTCCCTCCTCTCCCGTTTGAAGGTTATAAACAGTGTTTTGCACGATATCTATTTGGTGTTTGTGGATAATGCTTTTGAACAATTGTGTAGTTTTTTTTCTAAATTTGGCAATGAAGTCTTACAACATGTACCAGTCGGTCAATAATCTTCTTCACCTTCTGCTTTGTCAGGTTAATTCTCTGGAAAATAACATGACAGTGATCCTTGACGTACTTGTCTGAATCCTTCCCAACGACACTTGAGCGTCAAAAATCACTCTACTCCCTATTTACTCTCCCTGTGGTGTTTCCGCAACAACAATTCCGTCAACTTGTTTTGACAGCCTCTTATGTGCTCAAACCCCTTCTAACACTTACACTTGCCCAGTTGGGGGTCCTGTAACAGTACACTTCACTACCTGTCTTAAGGTGAAACCAACAACGCGCGGAATGTGTTCACTCGTTTAACCACTTCCAACCGTTTCCGTGTTCAAGATTTTGCACCCCTCATCCAAATTCACAGACAACAACTCCATTTTCGTATCCAATTATAAAGGAACGTCATAGATTTATGTGGACAGAATACACGCTGAATTCAATGTACATACATTCTGATTAACTGGATTCGGACCAAGCTGTATACATTGAGCCCAAATAGAAAACTATAATAAATACCTCCCAGTGACATCAAAAGGGTTCGTGCGGCAAAGTAAGACAGCTGTCCAATTGCTGCATCGCAACAGAATGATTTCAAATCCTGACCAAAACAGGTCGTACCCGGATTCGAACCGGGGTTACTGGTATCAAAAACCAGGGTGATCACCACTACACTATACAACACGACTGAGGAAGGGTGCTAAGTTATGTCCGTAAAACCAACTCTGGCAAGCATTGAGCCTTCTGAAATCCCAAGGACCCTCTCTTTGCTTTGAAACTGTTGAAACCAAAGCCCAGTGTAATTACACTTGCAATCTACATCATAACAATATGAGTGGATGCACAAAGTCTTTCAGAGCAAGCAAGGAATCCTGATGATTCAATTATTCTGAAGCTTTTTGAATTTAACATTTGGATCCGAATATTATTATTGATGTTAAACTTTCCTTGAAGTCTGCGGCAATTTATGCGGGATCCATGGAAAGCAATGAAATAATGAACTTGGAATTATGAAACCCGGACGTACGTAGCAATGCTTCAAGTTTGAAGGCGTTGGTCTTGGCATTCAATGACAAAACTGAGTAGAATTCAGCACCAACCACTTGACTAACAGTCCCAAGAATGCCACAAATCAGATTCGAAAAGGATGGTGTCGTCATCATACCCTCCACTTCAGAAAGGCTCCTCTCGATGAACCGACAGTAAGTCTTCCATTCAACAATATGGTTATTGGTCTGATGATCACCCAGACAAGAGGTTCCCATCCTCTACTCTCAAATCAAGGGCGTCCGAGTTCGCCCAAGTGAAACCCAAGAAATATTCAGGGGTATCAAAGTCGGTAGCAACATTCCAGGCATCGTGACTGATGGTGAGTTGAATGAATCAAAAGCAAACTCAAACTGACCACTTTGTAGCCGTGTATCATCACAGCGACGGTCGCAAGCCAGACTTATATCTCTATGCCACCCCAGATGAAACTGTTGCACTTGATTTGGATGGGCACTCTTATGGGAAGGTTGTATTCCAGATAAAGAGGGAGAAGGCCATTGATATTGCACAACGTATTCAACAAGAAATAAGTAATTCACAAAGGAGTAGTGATAACTTATCCTAGAGTGTTTTGTTTTTTTGTTATTGGGTCTGTTTAATTACATTCAGAAAATGAAATAATCTCTAGCGTATCTATTTACAATTGTACTCCATCGTCTGTCGAGGATACACTGTCCATTTGCATGGCCATTTGCATGGCAGTGTCACCACTTTTTCCTCCTCCGACCACATCCATTCCTTCACCATGTCCACCTGCTTCAATCAGATGTCGCATTATTATCTCCACCAGAACCTTATGTGAAACGCGCATCTCCACATCCCTCAAAAGTGGCAAGATATCGGGAGTGCTCAACACAATTTTCCACGGATCCTGTGACAGATTGATCGCCAGCTGTATTCCGGAAGTCCACATGTCCATGATTCCCTGTGAAGAGTGTAAGCATTCAAGAAACTGAAACACCATACGCGAGAATCACCTTGTTGTCTTCAATCAAGTGCACGAAGCGAAACAGCGCCATAACAGCCGCGTCACTCGGCGGCTGAACAATCAAGCACTTTGCGAGACCGGCCGCATCGAGACCAGCTCGCGTGAGTTGAATGGCCTGCTCTGTGAGAACAATCCGCGAAAAGCCAATACGCCAAGGCTCCAGTGCCGGATTAAGGAGTTGATGCAGTAAGAAGATGTATACTGTGTCGATTGTTGGTGTGTTTGAAGGTTCAGGCGTAGGGGCAGAAGCGAGGACAGAATGGACAGCAGGAAGGATCCAGTCGTCTGTTTGGATTTGTCGACCGACAGTGGACGAGCGGAACGACGGAGGACGGATGGCGGGTTTCGCGTACGGGATCGGCGATGCGGACGATGTCTCGCGGGCGTCGGTTGACATTGGACTCATTTCGCTCTTGTTTGGCGAGGGCGTTGGTGACGATGCGAGTTTGCGTTTGCCGGTGGTGGTGGAAGTGGAAGTGGAAGTGGTGATGGAGAGAGACATTTGTTTGTTAAATTGAAACTGTCGAGTAGAACACAGAACTCGAATCTTGAATCACAGTTGCTTCAAATGAAATGCATTCTAATCATAGAGTAAATCGATTCATTAGTTTGTACAACCAGAACTGCGGACTACGTACATTATTCCATTCAAAATGCGCGTTTCCACCTTGGCAAGAAAGCATACTTACCTGAGTCGGAGGTGCCGGTGATCAAGAAGGCCGGTTCTCCATGGATGGGTTTGGCCATTGCACACACGTTGCTGGGCCCGTCTGTGCACAACTCCCTCGGGGGTTCGTGGGACTATAATTTTTCTATCGGGAGTACTGCTTTCGAGCGGTCTCCTGGCCCCTCCTTCCCTTTCGCAGGCCTTTTGTGCAGTAAACAATCTGTGCATCCCAATACGGGCGATGCACACGTTCTTACTGTTATAATCTGCCGTCGAATCCCGAGTCTCTGTTATTTTCAGAATAAAGTCGAAATCAAAAACAATCTGTTACTGAATTTGTGTTCCATTTTCCTTCATAGAGCCAAACCTGTCATTCTTTCAGTTATTTATCCAATCGAATTAACTGATTTAAGTGGGCTTGATGCGGCTGTGATGGTTTCGTTTGAAACTCACAGAAAAATGCCTCGTCCTCTGATTATTGACTCCGACGTCGGGGTTGACGACGTCACTGCCATATTATTGGCCTCAACTCATTCCGACTATTCCGCGCATGCATCTGCAGAAGCTCTTCAACTCGAAGCAATCACAGTAGTTGACGGTACAGATGCTAAAGCCCAATCAAGTATGGTAACATCATCTACTCAGGCAACGTTAGTCTCCCGGCGGCGTATCAATGCGCGAAGACTGTCATGGCTGTAGCCGATGTACCAGAGTCCCACGTTCAAGTTGTAGCTGGTGCAGAGGGGCCACTCATTCCCGGTCTCTTCAAGAAAGGTACAGATTTCTATTGGGAGAAAAGCTAATCTTTACAAATCAGTCTTGTGGGAAGGGCATGGAACAGATGGCCTTGGTGGTTTCACATCCCGAGCAGATGAATGGGTACAACTCTCTCTCCAACAACGCCCGTTAACTAACCAACGCCATTAAATAGAATGCATTTTGCCAGTCCCACATCCCCAACCACATCCCTGAATCGCTCCCCGAAAACAGCACCAATCGCGCAGCAATCGAACTTGTCACCCGTGCAGCCGCTAACCCAGGAACCTTAACACTCCTCGCCCTCGGCCCCCTCACAAACGTAGCCCTGGCTATATCTCTCGACAAGAACTTCCTCAAGAACCTCAAGTCCCTCGTGATCATGGGTGGCTCCATCGATGCACGCGGGAACTCCAGCCGTGTATCTGAATTCAACTTCCACTGCGACCCAGAAGCTGCGCACATCGTGTTTCACGCTGCAGGACTTTTGGAAGAATGTAATGTGACGCTGATTCCCTGGGAAACGACTCTCGACCACGCGTTGCCTTGGACGTTTGTCGATTATCTTCTCGGACGAGTTGACGGTGGTGAATCTGCGCCGTCGAAGCTTGGTGCTTTCTTGGGTGGGTATGTCAAGTTTGCGGAGGATGCTGGTAGACCTTTGTATGAAAAGGCAAGTCAAGAAGCTGCAAGACATGAACAATATCATACTCAATTGAATGGATTTTTGATGTGTGATATTTATGCCGCGGTTTGTGTCATTGATCCCTCGTGCATCTTGGATTCCAAGAAATTGCACGTCCACATTGAATTGGGAGGTGAGTATTCCTGCCAATACAATGATACTCTCATTATTAACATATTTCAAAAGGCCAATACTCTCGCGGAATGCTTGCAATCGATTGGAACGGCTGGTCAGGCGCAAAGCCTAACTGCAACATCGTCTTCAAGCTGGACACCGATAAGATCAAGGGCATTTTTGAGAAAACCTTCAAATAAACGATGTTCTTTATTTACAGTGTTAATTTATCTACCGATAGCGTATCTGCGTTGTTTTCCCAACGAATTTCGTACACAGACATTTTGGAGTCGAAAGAGAAGGCACGTAACTCCAGCCAGGAGGTCTCACACACAGGATTCCAGTGTCGCTTGAGCATCATACCGACATATGGCACGTGTTCCATGGGCGTATAACTTTCGCAAGTTCCATTTCATACACAGACAACGATTCCTTCGAATCCAGACTTTTCCAAAGCTTAATGATAGCAATCGCACCAGCTTGAGTCATGAGAATTATAATGCCTAGCTCAGGAACGTATTCGTGAATGGATATTCCTGGCCTTATGTGTGAGCGTCATTTTCGGAATTGACATAAGATACATACGATCAAACACCTTCCATCGCCCAAAACTGACGTCCTTGAAAACATTTTCTATCCCACATATTTTAGTTTGTGTCTTTAAATCGACTATCCAAACGCTTGTTAACGTCGTGTACAATATCCAACCACTGAACTTTGCCATTCGACTCTGGTCCAACACTTTGATATCCAAGGAAGATTCTTGATTTACAGGTCTCTGCCACAGATAGTCACTATCGATACTTGCGTCGTCAGCGTCACTGATTTCAGCATCTTGATCGTCTCCCCAGAACTCATCAACGACGTCATCTTCGTCTTCCCAATCATCAGCTTCGTCTACTTCATCGTGCAAATCAAGATCCGTATCTTCAAGGTATAGTTCTTCCGGGATGACCAACGGAGGTGTTCCGCTGTTATCTGATTCCCACATGTTCGAACCACCTTCATCCTCGTCTGATTCCATAACCTGATCCTCAGTAGCACTAAAATATGAAGTTTGACGCGACATCATAGGGAAGATGTTGTCGTTGTTGGGCTCTTCGGTTGAATCCATGAACTTTGACTCCTCGTCCTCACTTTCAGAATCGCACAACACGACATCCTCCTCATCATAACCATCTTCCTCCTCACCATCAAACGAACAAACAGTTTCTTCTCCATCGCTACCATAGGTAACGTCAAAAGCCTTTCGCGTCTGCACAGCTAAATTCCTATCCCATTCACTACCCTCCATCTCCCTTCGTCGCCTCCTCCGAAACCCAACCCCACCTTCCTCTAAAAACCTCACCCCCCAGTTCCACCATCTCTCGTCAACCCCTCTATTCTCCACAACCCCAACACACATCCCCGATCTCAACTCCCACACCCTCACAGTCCCATCAATACTAGCACTCCCCAAAAACCGTCCACACCCCGAAAACGCAATCCCAGGAATATTATTCCCATGCCCCTTCAACTCCCTTCTCGTAACCCCCTCCCCAAGCACAGCCCCATCCCCACCGCCACTCCCACTCCCATCACCCACGACAGCATCCAAAGACATATCAAAAACAGTAACAGTATGCGAATTCGCCGAAACAGCAATCAGACTCCTCACAGCATGATTCGCAATACCCCAAGCCGATTCCGGGGCCATCAAAGAGATTGGGGGAACCGTCGCGGCGTGTGAGCCCGGGTTCGCGAGGGAGTCAATGAAGAAGACGGAGACGTATCCCGCGTCGTTTACGGAAATCAGGATCGGGGTAGTTGAGGCGAGGAATCCGGTTTGGATGGCGTTGATGGGGATGGGTGGGTGGTTTGGAGGGTGTAATGGGGGAGGAAGTTTCGCGAATGGTTCTGGGGTGGAGTTGTGGTTGTAGTAGAGGCGGTGTTGCGGGAGGGGAGGTGGTAGACGTGGATTGTGTCAACGATTGCGATGAAGAGAAGGTTTGGAGGGTGGAAAGCGACGAGATTCATGCGCCATGGCCGGCTTTTCAAAGTGTTAGAATGCGGAGATCTATGTAGGAACGAGGCTATACCATTGGGCGAGGGATGGTAGTGGTGTATGTGACAGGTGTGTGACATCCATTCCCTTTCAAACAAAGAAAAAGAAATAAAGGGACGATAAATGCATTATTATGTATTCAAACAGCTTGTACGTTAACCAAGATTATGGTAATGTTTGTATCGATGCAGAAAGTCTTCAATGTGCGGTTTGAGGACGGCCCAACCCAGAAGGCCGATAACAAGGATAATGAACATATACACAACGATTTCGTCCTTGTAAGAGCCGCGTTGGAAACATTCCGCCACCCAACCATCGTCAACGGGTGAACCTTCAATGGCTCGTGGGCGAACAAACGGTGACCCCAACAACAACTCTGCCTCCACTCCAGTATCTTTCCGTTGATTCCGTCGAACATCGATTGCAGGATCAATAGAAGCAGCAGCTACAGCAGGGACCTTCTCCTTGCCAGGCACGGCCACCTGTGTAGGCGCCACAGGCAGCTTCTCATCACCAATGGCATGATCAACCGCAGCAGCAGTTTTAGGCAGCGAGGGAACAGCAGGAACAGTCACGTTCGGACAGACTTCGTTAAGAATGCAGAAGGCGCGGGTGCAGGCAGTCACTTGTCGATTGTGAGAACACGGGCAACGTGTGGCGGACACGAGCATTTGCAGTAGAGAGTGATGTCTGCGGCCTGGACAACAAGTGCCAACGAAGCAAGAGAGGCCAGGAAGAGTGAGTAACTTCATCCCTTTTTTAGCAACTACTTTAAACCAAAAAATGTTCGAGTTCTCTCTCGTCGCTTCTCTCGTCTACTTCGCCGACAGCCTCTGCGCCGCACGCGCTCGTCGTCGGCGCCACTTCGAAGCCTGGGCCCGGCTTCGAACTCTGCTCGTCGGCCGCGGCATCGATCGGAACCGGTGCTTTGGCCGCGATCGAAAGTCAACTTTCCGGGCTTCGCTTTGACGCGGCGCTTGGCGAAACGAGAACTGTTTTTGTTGATGGACAAGTTGTTTGTGTTGTTGGACTGGGAAAGACTTCGACGGCGGAGGCGGCGAGGAAGGCGGTGCGTGTGTGTTTGGCGGAACCAACCGTGTGTTTAACTAATGCTCTCTAATACACTCGTAGGCGGCTGCTGCCGTGTCCTCGTTGCGCTCTCTCACAAAAGATGCAAAGAAGGCGGAGGGGCCGTTCCGTGTTGCCCTGCAGCCATTGGCAAGTGATGCAAAGGCAACTGCTGAAGGCTCAATCCTCGCTGCTTTCAAGTACACGGACAACATCACAGAAAAGAAGCAACAAATCACTCCGATCGTCTACGCACCAGGTGCTGGTATCGAAACTGTGAACAAATGGCACGAAGGCGTGATTCTCGCTGAAGCCCAAAACACTGCCCGTCACTTGATGGAAACACCCGCAAACTTCTTGACTCCTATTCTCTTTGCCCAACGCGCGCAATCTCTCCTCTCCCCCCTTCCCTCCGTCTCTGTCACAGTCCGTGATGAGTCCTGGATCGCGTCTCAGAAAATGGGTTCATTCCTCTCTGTCGCTCGCGGAAGTGCCGAACCACCGCGTTTCCTTGAAATCAAGTACCAAGGAAACAAGAGCTCTTCTGATTTTCCTATTGGACTCGTTGGAAAGGGTGTAACATTCGATACTGGAGGTATTTCAATCAAACCAAGTAACGACATGGCTCTCATGAAGGGTGATATGGGTGGTGCTGCTGTTGTTGTCGGTGCCATTGAAGCAATCGCGAAACTGGGCCTCCCAATTAATGTTGTCGCGTGCATTCCTCTCACTGAAAACATGCCAAGTGGAACCGCCACTAAACCTGGAGATGTCGTGTTTGCCATGAACGGCAAAAGTATTGAAGTCGTTGATACCGATGCTGAAGGACGGTTGATTCTTGCGGATGCAATCAATTACACATGCAAGACATTCAAACCAAAAAGCCTCATTGAATTTTCTACATTGACAGGTGCTATTGATGTTGCGCTGGGATACCCTTACGCTGGTGTTTTCACGACATCTGATTCACTTTGGGAAGGTTTGAATTCTGCTGGTAAATCTGCTGGAGACAAGCTGTGGCGAATGCCAATGGATATGGACGCATACAAATCACAAATTAAAAGTGATGCAGCGGACTTGAAAAATTACGGAGGAAGGTCAGCCGGAAGCTGCACAGCTGCTGTTTTCCTTCAAGAGTTTGTTGAAGAGGGTGTCGAGTTTGCACACATTGGTAAGTTTCTTATTTTCAACCAACGCGTTTTTTGATGCCTTATGTTAGATATTGCGGGTGTTATGAAACAATCTGGATCATACGGAATTCTTCCCAAGGGGATGACAGGTCGTCCTGTCCGCGCCATTGTAGAATACGTTAAAACGGAAGCTGATTCGAAATCACTGTAATCGAAATAATAAAGTCTATTCGTTCGATTACGAATCAAATTGTGTTTATATAACTCGTTTTGATGTCTCCAAATGAATCATCCAAAATCGGATATGAACCACATCTTGGCATCCCTCGGTCGTAAGGCAGTTGATGCTGATGGTTGTGCCCTTACTACTTCCAACAACTTCGTTTCATGTTGAGACAGTGGCGGACGCCTGTGTGAAGAGTAAGTATGCAGTGAAGTGAGCAAGCTACTAAGATGTGCCTCAGCCTTTGCACACTTGCTAAGCTCCCTCACTGGCCAGAAATTGAAAGAAATAAGTACAAAGGACGCTCTTCTTTCTTTCTTTGACGAGCGGCTCTTTACAATCAATGGGACAACCCCTCCGCTCTGGGATCCAGTCTCAGGCGATTACCCAATTGGAGATGGTGAATATCGATCCCAATTCATCTAATCTCGCTTACAAGGTGCCATAGAATGGATCCGTTTGCATTGTAACTTCAGCAACCACCGTCGTGCAGCACTCACAGCCCTTGGGATTCCTATCGAACAACACGCATCTGCAACGCGAGAACAAGTCCTTGCTAATATATCGAAATTCCAACTGCCAAGTCCCTCGAAGAAGCGGTTGAATCTCTTGGTGGATGTGCATCAACTATGACATCCATGGAATCTTGGAAATCGTCTCCTCTCTACAACAACCTGACCAAATCACCTCTCCTCTCTATTACCTCCTCCATCCACCAAAACTACCATCCGCTGGACTCCACCAACCAACCCCAACTCTCCACCCCTCAAAAACCTCCGGATTTTGGATCTAACACGAGTCCTCGCCGGCCCCCTATGCTGCAAAACCCTAGCCTCCCAAGGCGCCTCCATAATCCACATATCTTCTCCAACTCTCCCCAACCTCGGCCCCCTCGACCTCTGCACCCTCGTCGGCAAAAAGTCCCTCCACATCGACTTGAAAACCCCCACCGGCCGTTCCCACTTCACAACCCTCCTCCGCAACGCAGACGTCCTCGTCCAATCATACCGCCCGGACGCGTTACACAACCTCGGATTCAGCCCCACCGAGCTATTCACCATAAACCCGCGCCTCATCATCACAAACATATCCGCATACGGAATCCCAACCCCAACAGCCGCAACCACGTTCACAAACCCGTGGAAAGCGCGGCGCGGGTTCGACAGTCTCGTTCAAATGGCGACAGGAATATGCCACGAATCCTCTAAAACCGGGGCCCCGGTTCCATTGCCCTGTCAAGCGCTGGATCACGCGACAGGATGGCTTGCAGCGTGTGGTATTTTGGAAGCCGTGCAGAGAGGTTTTGGGGGTGTGAGTGTGGATGTTTCGTTGGTACGGACGAGTGTTTGGTTGGAATCGTTGGGGAGAAAGAAGTTGTTAATTTGGTTGATGATGCATGGAAGAAGGAGTTGTTTAGTAGTGCGGAGATGGAGGAAGTGGTTGTTAGAGGGGTGGAAGGCAAAGTGTTGAGACATGTAAAGTGTCCTGTTGCGTCAGTTGATGGTGCCCGTCAAGTGATGGGCCCACCAGATCGGTTGGGTTGGACGAGGAAGTAACTTGGGAATCTTTCTGAATATAGTATACATCGATAGGTCATATTCTTGAAATCTTTTGCAAATCTGGTGCAATGTCAACCTTTCAGATAATAAGAACACTAGACTTAATCATCTGCCCGTTCTCGATATTTCTAAGTGCGTTGCTCATATACTTTGTGGCGCGATACAAACGATTTCGGAAGGTGATGAGCTACCTACAAGGTTAGTCGGACTTCAATGAGATTTACGCTGCGACCACATCCACTCAATCCATGACAGTATGCTTAGCAGTTTGCGACATCGTTCAATCAATAGTTAACTTTATCGGACATGACATTGCTCAATCTGCCCTATCTTGTGTGATTTCGTTGGAACGGCCGCTCAGTTCTTTTTCAATGGAATCACGTTTTGGAACTTTGCTATCGCAGTCTATTGTTATCTTACAATTATATATCAGCCCAAAGTGGCTGATTCGTTTTGGATTTGGTACCACGTGTATTGTTGGGGACTCTCCCTGATCTTCACGATAGCCTTATTTATTGTTCAGGCCGTGGAAAACCGAGGTGACGTAATTGGTGATGCTATATATGAATGTAAGTTATTTCATAAATTTGTGCTTGCAATTTTGAACGATAATAGGCTGGATCGGTTCAAACTTTGCCACTCTTCGCATCTACGTCTTTTACATTCCTCTCTGGCTTCACTTTATCCTCATTGTCGGCATTTACATTCGAATCATTTATCAAGTCTATTCCATTCGAAGTGCAACCATGGAACATAATATATCCGAAGCTAACGCGATTCCTACTATCCCGATGATAGAAACAGGAACAAAGACACTCAGAAAAGCCAGCCGCAAATACGATCCCAATATTTCTGATTCAGCAGGGACAGATATAGATATTCCGAAATCCAAATCGTCGCGTTTGCCATACAAGTTGATTGCTCGAGCATGTTTAGTGGGATTTGGATTTATCGTAAGTTGGGCACCACCGTCGGCAATGCGTTTATTGGCACTGAATCCAAATTTCGTAACTCCGACATGGCTAAGTATTCTGTCTGGATTCTCATTCGCATCCTGTGGTCTCTGGAACTCAGCAGCCTTCTTTCTCACTTGGTTTTGGCCAAAAGAAAAGAAGAAAGGAAATAAATAATATTATGACAATAAGTTTGAGATTATTAAATCGCAATGTATGTTGTCACGTACATTGTTCTATCCACAAATCTGAGAAGAATGACTCCAGAACAGTTGTCATTGATCAAGACTCTTTCACCGTGATATGTCCTATATCTATCGCGTGTAACGTGGCTCTCTTATTCTGTGTTGTGCGATATCCTCGATTCCAGAAACCAATCAGTTACCTGCAAGGAAAGTTGCCATCTACCCATTTGTCCTCTTAACCAGTTCACCCAACAGTTTGCCTTGCCGTTTGCGAGATTATTCAGTGTATTGTATACCTCATTGGAAACGGAATCGCCGAGACAAACCCAATTTTATGTGATATAGTCGGAACTGTAGCCCAATTTGTGTTCACCGCCGTCACGTTCTGGACAGTTTCGATATCTGCATATTGCTATCTTGCTATTATATACAAGCCTAAGGTGGCCGATTCCTACTGGTTTTGGTATCACATGTATTCCTGGGGTCTCGCATCGCTGATGACAGTTGCGCTATACGTTATAGAAGCCATTTATAAACGCGGGGACGTAATTGGAGACGCGACGTATGAATGTAAGCCGGTCAAATTTATAAAGTCGTAATAGTTGACAACATAAATACAGGCTGGATAGGACCGACGTACAAAGACTTACGCGTGAACTTATTCTATATCCCTCTGTGGATTCATTTCTTCCTGATAGTTGGACTTTACACACATATTTTCATTCGAGTCAGTTCTGTATGGCAGATTGTGAACGAACAAAACATCCATGCAAATATAATTCCAGCTTTCCCGAGTATTCGAGAAGAGGAGAATGGACATGATAAAAGCATTTCTCAAGATCAGAACCATGAGAAAGAATCAAGCTACGTGGCCAGTGGTATTGGGAATCAACTTTCAGTTCCTGCATCAGCAACTGAAATACCAAACCCAAACTGGAAAAGGACTTCAGTTATTCAGCACAATCACTCGTAGCCGATTGTCAATCAAATCCGCCAGTTCTGCGCCAAAGTTCAAAGGCACAAAGTTTCATTATAAGCTGATCGCACGTGCAAGTTTACTCGCGTTTGGTTTCTTGTCAGTTGGATTCCACCGTCAGTGAGTCGTATCATGTCTCTTGATCCGAATTTCAAGAGTCCCTATTGGTTGAGTGTATGGGTTGGACTGTGTCTCGCATCCTCGGGATTATGGAACTCATCTGCCTTCTTTCTGAGTTGGTTTTGGTCAGAGAAACTTGCGATTCTTGAGAAGTCAAATAAAAGAACTTGAGCGGAAACGATGCTTCAACCAACGACTACCAAAACGACAACAGATACCAAGAAACGAAAGCCGACTAGCAACCAAGCCCGAGCAAAGAAGCCACGCGCCGCCGCCGTCCCAGTCGCCGACCGAGTTCAAATTGAAGTCGAAGCCGCCGCATGTAAATCGAAAGTGACCGTGTCACCGACGATGCGCACGTGTTCAACGGCCACGCACTCGTTTAATCAAATGAAGAAGGCCCTTGAAACTGACGGCTTCCTCTGCGTGAAAGGACTTGTTCCCGTTGAAGCCGTCACTGCGGCAAACAACAAAGTCCTCGCTTTCCTCCGCGAGAACGGATTCATTGCCTCAGACACAGTCGATGGAATTGCAAAGAACTTGGGCGATAAGTCTCCGAATCTGTTGCAGCAACAACAACTTGCCTTCTCTGAACCTGTCAGAGAAGCTACTGCTCATCCTGCTGTCGTCGAACTCCTGGCTCACTTGCTAGATTCAACCGATTCGCCAGATTTCCCTGGCATTCGACAAGAACTTGGAGTCTCAGAATCATCACAGAAAGCAAAACCTCCACCACCGCATTATCTTTATCCTCAGTCACCCAAATTCCATATTCTTGGCTCCGTGCCGTGTCCACGGGAAAATGTACAGGTCCGCATATGGACAGAGTGTATCTTGGAGCTGGCTCTCAAAGAATTCTAACTGTATGGATGCCATTCACAGATGTTCCAATATCACGCGGCAGCCTTTGCATAGCGCACAGTCTCACAACTCGAACAAATGAAAGAATTCAGGCAAAGTACGGAGGTGTACCTGCAGGACGTGATGGAACAAATTCTGGATGGGTGACTGAATATCCTGACCAAATAGAGGAACTGTATGGAATCGGAACCGAGGGAGGTGAAAGTAAGATACAGTGGGTAACGAGAGACTTTCAAAAGGGTGATGTGGTTATCTTTGGACTCGATCTGTTGCACATGACGTTGAATAACGTAACGGATACTTGGAGAATAAGCTGTGAGACACGATGGCAGCCGACAGGAGACGCATACCCTCCTTTCTTTCACACAAAATTAACGAAAGATATGAATAAATAGCGTATCAATTAATAAGTTTTTTTGAAATATCATAAAAAGGCAAATGCCAAACCAAGAACTCAGGCACATCACTCGTCAATTTCTACAATGCACCCCAATGAGGCACTTTGACTTTAGTGGGCCATTGATGGACCGTCTGACTTCATCGGCACAGATTTCAGTGTTGTCTGCTACAGTTCAACATCCTTTGGCAGTAGCCTTTCCTCCTCCTCAACGATACATCACTCTGTTCTTGAAACAATTGATCGCCCGGATAGAGGGCCAACGAATCTTGGCCGGAGAAGAAGAAGACGAGGAACTGGGAGTCTGCATTGACGACCTTCTGGAAACTTTCATGGCTTGCATGACAACTGGCAACAACGAGACCGATTCCATGTCTTACCGATCCTACTCAATGACTGTGACTCTGAAGATGTTGATCCATCGTACGTCACATTAGCTGAACACTCTCAAACCATCTCAAATGGAACAACAGGATTAAGGACATGGCCAGCTGCATTGAAACTTGTATCTCACCTGATATCTGCCAAACAGTTGATGAAACCGAAAAAAGTTCTTGAACTTGGATGTGGTGTTGGCTTGGCTGGAATTGCCTGTGGAGTTCTGGGACTTGCATCAAGCATAGAATTCACTGACGTGGATCCTACAGTTTTGGCAACTGTATCAAAGAATTGTGCGATTAATTTTGGGGAGAGTGGGGAATCAAAGTTTGTTGAAACCAAGGTGTCAGCCCTTGATTGGGAGGCCATTTCAGATTCTGCTTTGAAAGATCGAGTAACCGAATCTTCAGCAGATTTAATTATCGCTTCGGATGTTGCCTATGATCCTGTAATAGTGGCTCCATTTGTTCGTGTCTTGAATGCATTCTTGAGACGAGAAACCAAGGAAACAGATCGCGTTGAGGCTCTTGTGGCCACGACTCGTCGTGCAGAGAGTACGTGGGAATTGTTTGTGGTTTACTGAAGCAGAATGGTTTGGAGTTTGATTTGTTGGAGGTGCCTGATTTGGGGCTCTTTTACTTTGATGAGCCAGGACGGATTGATTTGATGCGTATCTATGCAGTATAAAAGCTGGTTTATCAATATACGTACGTAATGGAAAAGAAAGAAGGAGAATCAACAAAAGAGTGTTTCAAAGACACAAAATGGCAGCCCGCCAGCCAACCACTGGCACCACCACCTTCAGCCTGACGATTCTCAGCCGCCTCCTTCGCACCACCACCACCACCACCACCAACACATCTTCAGCCAACGCCGCCACCGAACGCACGCCCCTCCTCGCGCGCCACTCCCGCACAAACACAACAACCAACAAACACAGCCCATGATCTCGACACATCCTCGGACGCAGGAAGCATCTGCGACGGCCCCAAATGCTGGTGCTGCTGGGAACGCACGTCGACGCCGTCAAACCCGCTCATCCGCGTCTGTCTCTCCTGCCGCGACCCGGACCTCCAGTTCATCCACCAGCAATGCATCGACTCGTACGTGACTGCCCTGCCCCTCCCGCGCCATATCCAGAACAACCCGGAAAACTATCAGTTCAGGTGCACGCGCTGTAACGACTTGTATAATGTCAAAGTGGCTCCGGTTCCCCGTCTGGTCGTTATTGCGAATGACAAGTTTCTCGCGGCCGCGTTCACGACCATGTTGGTCTGTATACTCACCTTGACTGTGTGTTGTATTTCGCTGGTGGTGGAAAACTGGGGGACGGGGAATCTGCTGTTTGACATTGCGTTTGGGCCTATGCGGCTTAGTATGTCGATTGTATTCTTTGCTATTCTCATGTTGATTGTATGTCATGCGCTGAATGCTGTGACGTGCTGCATAATGTTTGACTTTGGTACGTATTCTATCTGCACCTAGATCCTTCGCTGACGTTTATCTGTTCACAGCAAAGGGTCGGGTCATTCGACACGTAATTGGAATTTCAGAGGACAAAATAGTAGCTTCAGCAGAATCGTCAGTGAGTCAGGAAAACCAATCTGTGACAGAAAGGGCAGTTATCGAGGATTTGGCCTGAATACCCCATTGGTCCGACTCGGACATTGAGCATCCCTAGCATTTATTTAATCTTTTAGCGCTGATAATATAATTATTTCTCTCTTTTCAAATGAATGTCCAAATCGCATTGTTTGCAGTGCATGAATCACTCCTGCGCACCTGCCCAATCCAAGACGCCCTTTCCCTCTTCTCAACATGTTCCTTCTTTGAGGAAGCGAGATTGAGCGCCTTAAAGCGGGCTACAATCGTTGTCCCTCACGATGAAGATGTTCCCGAATTGATGCTTCGTTTCTCAAATTGCATTCGCTGTATACGGTCCATGATTCTTCCTCCGTTCGAAGAAGCGTACTCAGACACGGAAGAGGATCCTGAAGCCGCGGAGTACTGTCATGCGCTCGCAATGCCAATATTTACAAATTTGCGAAGGTTGGAGTTTGGCGGAGTGTCAACCTTATCAGTCCTTGAAGATCTGCCTTTGCTTGAATCTCTGACTATATACGGAGAAAGCAAGCTTGAGTTTCTGTGGAAGGACATTCGACCACTTACAATCTTCGTTATCTGAGATCATTGAATTTAGAACGAGCAAGTATTTTGGACTTGACTCCAGTAGCACAACTTGTGGGTCTTGAAAGTTTAAGTCTCATGTGTACCGATGTAGAGGATATTCACTGTTTGGCGTCATTACAACGCTTACGTTCGTTGAATGTATCACGCACCGAGCTGACGTCAATAGAAATACTTCCGGAGCTGAAAAGCTTGATTCATCTTGTTCTTGATGGCTTGTTACTGCATGATTGGACGCCCATGTTCGATTGTTTAAACCTCCAAACTCTCAGTGTGGCAAATTCCAATATTGTTGATATTTCGGGAATTATTTCTCTGTCCAAGCTCTGTAAGCTCAATATCTCTGCATCTCCCATTGAGAATATAGAGGCTGTTTCATCACTAAACGCATTGCAATCACTCACTGCTGCTATGCTCAGCAATGTTGATATACTGGCTTTCACGTCGTTGAACAACTTGTACGCGCTTGATATTCAAGAATCTGTTTTGAAAAATACCGAAGCTATTTCTCGTCTAGTTCAACTTCGCAAACTCAACATATCCAGCACTTCAATCACAAACCTGGAACCAATCTCACTATTAGTCCAATTACGACGCCTCTACTTGTATAACTTATTCATTACCAACGTATCACCTCTTCGCTCGTTGGTGAACTTGCGCTCACTTGGTCTCTCGGGAACATTGATTGATGATATCTCACCGCTTTTGGCTTTGAAGCAGTTGAGAGACGTAGGTCTATCTGAAACGAAAATATCATCTCCAGAGCCGGTGTTCGGTCTTCCAAACATCCGAAACGTGTTTTTCATTCAGTCATCTACAAAACCAGCCTTGCAATGGGTAGCCCCTCCGAATGCATTTTTATGGATAAACAGATATCAGCCTCAACGCGGCTGTAAAACTGATGATGAAGAAATGGTGGAATTCGAGACAAGGAGAATATTTTACGCGATGTGATTGGACAAGAAATCGAGTACAATGCCATTATTCAATACAATAAATGCCACTCACTGGTGTTAATCAAGAGTTACATGAATTTCTAGCCGCGATGGGTATACCAACAGACGAACATGTCTTTGCTATTTTATTGGAGCTGTTGCGACTTGATGTTCCCCCAGCTAATATTATGGCAATGTTAAAACGAATTGCCGCGGAAGCAGAGACGAATCCTTCTTCCCCATCATTGAAATAAAATGTGGTGGACGAGCAATGAGCTTTCGTTCCCTTTAGTTCGCTTCACCACAAAAACTTCACGCCAAATGTCAATCGAGCTACTACCTTATGTTCCATACAAACCATCGCCAATACCTGTCCATCAACCGCAGAAAATATACGGCGGTAGATACGTCTACCAGTGAACCACGCTCTCTGATGATGAACGTATCAAACTGCTGAAGTTCACACTTCACGACCTCTCCCACCTCCTCCAACTGAATTCAACTGAATTTTGGAACACCATCAAATCATCAGAAACAATTCTCTTATGGTTAGAAGGCTATCTCCTAGCACAGGCTGAGAGTGTGACACAATCACTCCCACATTTCAATCGCAACGCTACTCCAGCCGCGACCGAGATGTCAGGCTTGATGCAAAGACTAGAAGCTAAGCTTCTTCGAAAAGTGTTTCAGTTTGGTCATCGTCTAGTCACTGATTTGAAAGCCTCGAATGGGTCTGGCGAGGATGTGGTCTCGCTCCCGCTGTTAATGAATCTGTCACGAGTCTATGGACACACTAATTTATTGGCGATGGGTCAGCTTTGGTGCGTTGCGGTTCAGGATGGGAGCTGGATTTTGGATGAGTTGACTCAAGCTCGCTCTCTGTTCGTGCAAACCGTGCGAAGTATCCAAAAGAGGCTCGAAAAGGGCGTGAACACGAAGGAGGGAGGGAAAGGGAAAGGGAAATCTTCCTCCAGTTCGAGCTCTGCAGATGAACCGATTGACATCAAAGCAAAGGAAACTCGGGATCTAGATGAAATTCGACTAATTACGGATGCGGTTTTATCATTTGAGGCTATTGTGCTCGTTTCGGGAAGTCAATCCGAATCTGTTTCCGATTCTATAGTCCGCTCCTCTGAGTTTGTGAATGCCTTAGTCGGATGCTATGGAGCCATCAATGTTATCGCTGCATCAAAAATCAAGATAGTATCTGCTGATGAAACTCCCAACGCCTCTCTTGAGTTTATTGATGGTAAAAGTGGCCAAAAGGCTACTTTGGATCCCAAGTTTGCATTCGAAATTCGATACTTCAAACTCGCAATTATTGCTCTCCTGGATGCACTATTAACATTTCGTATTTCAATCGAATGGGTGTTGAGCCTAAGCCCGACACATCCATCGAGAGACCAGTTCAAATTCCTCTGACGCAGATAGCCTCAGATTTATCGTCATTGACAGAACCCTTATGCGACTTACTCCTCCTCTTACTGGATTCGTCTCCAATTGAGGAGCCAATTACGTCTCTTACTTCCACTGCTCCTATTCTTGTGGATCTCGAAGTTGAAACAGGAGTGTCCGACCGTCTTAAGTCCCTCAAAGAAATATTGGCACAGAATTCACCGACTGATGGAAGCAATGCAAGGCTGGATTTTTTGATTGTATCATTGGAACAAATGATTGCTTTCAGCGGAAACATCTTGGCTCGGAAGGAAAGGATCGACGAACGAAACCAAAGAGCTGCTGAGGCTGCAGAGAGACTCGTCGCTTCTTCGAAAAAGACGACCAAGAAAGCAATTAAGGAGGTATGTATTATTTCGGTATACTTGAATGAATAATTAACGGGCGCTTTCAGGCCGAGCCTGCAGTAGTCGACGATGATTACATTCATCGTACAATCTTAATTTCGCAAGTTCATGACCTATTCCCTGACCTTGGAGAAGGATTTATCGAGGTAATTCTTTTCAACACGGAAGTCCAGCTTACAGTTCGACAGGCTTGCCTCGTCGCGTTAAACAATGATTCCGAGCAACTGATCATGAAAATATTGGAAGATAATTTGCCTGAACAGGTGGTGAAACTGGACAGGAAAATGCCCCGTTCTGCACCACGATCAAGTCAACCAACAGTTGCCCAAAAGAAATCATCGAAATCAAAGTCCAACTCGAAAGATGCATGGCCAACTCTTGGAAATACAGAAACTTCCAATGTGCTATCAGAAAGAAAGAATATCTTTGACAACGATGAATTTGATGTGTTCAGCAAAGCGAAAGTTGACACAAAGAAAGTCATCTGGGGCAAAAAAGAGTGAGTTTCTTTCTATACTTTCGAGCATTTTAGTAACGCAACACTCATAGCAAAACTGGTGGGCTTGATTTGGACGATACTTCCGATCAAAAGCAGCGGTTCTTGCACTCCATGCAAATGCCTTACAGGAAGAGGAAGAATACGAGCGGATCACGCGAGAAATGGATGAACAGCGGATGTACGATGATGAGTACGACGACACCTATGACTCTTCTGATATCAAGCTTGCTGGAACCGTTGAACTTCACATGTTGGATGAATCTGAAATGAGCGTTGATTCTTCAAGAATCAAACGAGTTCATGCCGTTGATGACGCTGAGGATACCAAATCGAAATCAAACGGAATCTCGACAAGCGCGATTGAGCAGGAATTGTTTAACATAGCAAGTGGGCCCGGAAAATCTGTGTTCGAAAAGAACTCCAGAAAATCGGTTGCGCGACAGCGGTTGAAGGCCAAGTTTGGTTGGAGTGATGAACAATTAGAGGGTTGGTTCGTTATGTTCTCTAGAAATGTAAGTCTGTCTTTGTGGAAATTTACATACTGAAACATTCTCTGCAGCCTCACCAACAGCGCGCACTTGAAGAGAAGTTTGCTTGGCGTGGTAATCGTGCTCCAGAAGCTGTTACAAACATTCCCAGCAACCAAAACAAATCTCGAGGATATGCTGACAGTAATACCCAAGAAGAAGATGAGAGTGACGACAAAGAAGAAGACGAAGAGCAGGGTGGTCAAGGTGCCCCTGGCGCTTCTCGCGGTGGACGAGGCGGGGGTCGTGGTGGGCGTGGTGGAGCGAGAGGTGGAAGGGCAAATCATTCAAGACGCAATCAACACTCCAAGAAGATGGCTCGTGCAATGGGAGGTCCAGTATAAGGAATTTGAGTATTAGCGTAATATGAACTCAAAGTAAATTTCTTATTATAACTGATGGAGGAAATAGATGAATGGAATGAATGTAATTATTCCTTTTCCATTGCATCTGGTTTGAACGACTCGGCGTCTAAGTTGAAGAACTTGACAGCATTCAATCCCAATAACTTTGCCTTATCTTCGTCAGACAACGCTTTACAATCATCCACCAGCTTTCCTGGTTCGTGCTCTCCGACTGAATGACGCATGAGTTGTTGTTGTAAAATGAGATAAAACTTACGAGGGAATGGATAATCACTGCCGACCATGATTTTGTCGATACCAATCTTTTTGATTAGCAATAAGAGCGCGTCCTCGTCATGTACAAGGGAGTCGGTCCAGATTCTGCCCAAGTAACTCAAAGGTGGCTGCTTGCAGACTGTGGCACAAATATCAGGACGCACTTGGAATCCGTGTTCAATTCTTCCAATAGTGTATGGGAAAGAGCCTCCACCATGTGCGAGACAAACACGGAGTTTGGGGAAGCGTTCCAAAACACCACCGAAAATCAAAGAGCAGATCGCGACAGTGGTTTCACATGGCATTCCAATCAACCATGGGAACCAGTACTTTTCCATACGTCCTTTGTTGTCCATATCCCATGGGTGAATGAAGACTCCGACATCCAACTCTTCACAAGCCTAGAAAGAGCTTGAATACGGCGCCACATTCTATAAATAACACATACCGCCCAGACTGGATCCAGCTCAGGTGCATCCAAATTCCACTCTACAATTTACAATTTAGATTCGAAAATAGTCGCTTTGACACAAACCGTTGATGTGAGACCCAATCTGGATTCCCTTATAACCCAGCTCTTCCACGCAACGTCTCAACTCTTGAACAGCAAGTTTTGGGGATTGCATGGGAAGCGTAGCCAAACCAACGAACTTCTTGGGGAACAACGAACAAGTTTGTGCAATGTTATCGTTCAAGAAACGAGCAAGATCAAGACAGTGTTCAGGCTTAGCCCAGTAGTTGAAGAAGACTGGAATGGTGGAAATGATCTGGGCAGCATTGTGTTAGGAATCGCTCCTTAGCCACACGATTGAACCTCAAGCCACGCACCTGGACATCAACTGAAGTGGCAGCCATCTCCTTGATACGTTCCTCGGGCATCCAGCAGTTGCACTCAACATCTCGGAAGGGCTTTCCATCGAGCATCATCTTCGCCTTTCCATCACCAGTGTTCTGAACAGAGATCCAGCCTCCGTAACCATACTTTTGGTTCAAGTCTGGCAGTCTCGCAGGCATGATGTGAGTGTGGATGTCCTGTGGCGTCGTTGAGGTTAGTGTCTCTCGCTGGAAGGAAGCCAAGGGTCTCACTGACCACACGAAGGGGCTTGCTGCCACTAGCGTGAGTTCCTCCACAACAAGTTACGGGAGCTGCGTCAGTGGCGCTTTCAACTTGCATCGGGTCTGCCATTTTCGGGATGTTTTGCGTTCCGAATGAATCTCCACTTCTCTGTTCCCTGATCTCAGGGCCACAACACTAAATGTCTTTATTCGTATCTGTTACAAAAGCTTACCGCCGAAAGTGGCAGATTTGTTATTGAAAGGCATGTTGTAAGATGAAGAAGCCTTGTAACTCTGCATGAACTCCAACTCTTCAAACTGCTTGTGGAGAACCAAAAGGCGAGGACACTGGTCAAACATTGCAGGCTCAATGGCTAGGTTCTGGCAAATGACTTCATAAAGAATAAAGTCGGCGTAAGTAATGGATTCTCCACAAATCCACTTCTTAGTCCCCAAAAACTTGTCAAACTTTTGGAGCCAGGCAGGAGCATGGTAAACATGTCTTGGCTTGATTTCTTCGAATGCCTTGCTGTAGCACATGTCTGTGAATCTTTCGCGAAGCTCATAGAGTTCGTTTGCTATCATGTCAACCACAGCGCGCTCCGCTGGAGTGTTTCCCGCGAGATTGTTCTTTCTATGTTGTCATTTAAGTTAAGCTTTCATATAAGGAACCTGTGTCTTACTCAGCGATGTAACGAATGATGGCATTCGATTGTGTGATTTTCAGCTCTCCTTCCATGAAGTAAGGCAGGTTAGGAAAAGCAAGGTCCATGGTGGATTTGACATCTGTCCATTCAGCTCTGGACAGGTCGTCGCCTTGTGTGTAAAGTTTGTCTTCGTATGGGGTCTTTGTGTACTCTGCACAGTTAACACGAATGAGCACAGATATTTGGTATTCTCCAACAACATCGTGTCTATTTACCAAGCATGTAGCGAATAGGAGCGGCGAGACCGCGGATTGCCCAATAACCAAGAACTGCTGTCATTTTTCGGTGAGTTTTTTGATTGAGCGATGTCCCACGAAAACCCAGCGAATTTGCCATTATTTTGAATGGCCGTTGGAGATCTGCTTGGTTATATCGCTCTCCATTAAATGACAGATCCATACGTCTGATGGGCTCATCGTCATTATCATGTTTAACACGAGCGAGTTCAAAGAGGTCAATCGTTATGGTAGGAAGTTTTTCTTAGTTTATTTGACTATATGAGGCTCGGTACTTAATAGGATAGGACATGAGGTTCGCCCAACAAATGACGGAGATCTGTAAGAGATGAATTCACAACTCTACTTCTTATCCGTTGGATAGAAATCTTTGATAGCTTCTGCAAGTCCAATTTCTTGCTGAATACGTTGGGCAACTTGCATGGGTCGGTGATTGGGTACTTCAAAGAACACTCGTCCATACTTCTTATGATTCACAAGATCCAAGCCAACAACGTTCCTTGCTTTCGAATACAAATGCAAATCAGCCTTCTTCCGACCAGGAATGATGTTAGCGGCATTGGTGATGGATCGTCCTTCCTTTGCCTTGTCTTGGACGTTGTTGGCCCAGACGTAGGCTTCAGTGGGTCGAACAAAGATCGATTTGATGTTGTCGTAGTGGATCTTGACTCTGGAACTGAGTGAAGCAAGGGGCACACACCAATGTGAGTTAGACTGTTGATTGTTAAGCAACTAGTGTCTTACTTTCCGTTCAACGCCAAAAGCTTCTCTGCAGCAAACGGTACCAGTGTTAGTACCTTTGCGTGGCTGTTGAATTTGATGAGTGGCATGGTGTGTATGAGGTTGTTTGGGTGAGTTTTGTGTCTATACGCTTTTCCAACAATCCTCGAGATATTGATATCTTAATTTATTTAGAATTGTATGAAATCTTCTTGTTGCTGAAAGTTCTATGGATTCAATATGAGGTATGTATAGGCTGTCTCTTTCAAGTTTGAATCTGGTAATCAGAAATCCATTCCATCTTGGGCTCTTCAAAAGGTATTACGGATAAAACTCCTTGATCGGTAATGGTACTCCAACTTCCTTCTGAATCTGTTGAGCTACTTGCAAAGGTGCTCCTGATGGACCCACAACTTCAAAGAACACTCTTCCATATTTGTGATTGCCAGCCAAGTTAAGCCCTACTACGTTCATTGGGTTTCTATACATGTGCAAGTCAGGTTTCCGTCGAGACACTTTCACAAGGGCTGTGGTTGTAGTGAGAGTCATTGGCTTTGAAGTTGACATTGGAAGTCCTCTAGCCCATGCATAAGCTTCCGCTGGCCTTAATCGAATAGACTTGATCTGGTGGTATGGGATCTTGATTCTTGGGCTGCAGGATTGTTGAAAGTAACTTCAGATCCGACCAAGATAAGCTGATATAAGTTGATGATAACTCACGCTCCGTAATACGATGAATGCGCTTTTTCATTCGTGAATGGAATTAGTAGTAAGGTTCTTGTTCGGCTGTTGAATTTGATTTGAGGCATCGCGACGTTCAATGTAGTATTGAAGAAAGTTTTTATAGCAAATATGAAGCAATGTAAATATGAGTAAATTCAGTATCTCGATCTTCTCTCGCTGCTACTGCTGCCGTCTTCCAACATCATGCTACTGTTTCCAGCATTACCGCCCTCAACACTCAATACAACCTTGTCATTCTCAATTACTTCTCTCTTCTTTTCCTTTCCATCGCGCCCAATTACAACAGTCTCCACACGCGTGCCCTTCTCATCCGTAATGGTGGTCTTCGTCGTTCGTTCTCCGTTAATAATCTGCGTTTGACTTGATTGGCTTCTGAAAGATCCACCGGATCCACCTCCAAACCCACCAAAACTACTGCTGCTACTTTGGAAGGAGGTGAAGCTTCCACCGCCACCGCTGGAGTTTCCGAACTGGGATTGCATCATGGAAGGGAATGGGCTGAAGAAGGGATGGTTGAACGGCCCCGATTGTTGCGATTGAGATGATCGTGATGAATTGTTGTTTGAGGAGCGTCTGTTGCCAAAGGGGTCTGATGAGAAGGATCATTGAAGAAGGAGTCAGAAAAGGGGTCACGACCGCCGAAGAATTCCCTAACCAAGATTAGATTATTCATTTCGAATATTAAAATTGATTAGCTTACTCGAAGATGGATCGTGGGTCATGGAAGAACGGATGCTGACCAGCTGTGCCTGAGAATCCGCCAAAGGAAGGTCCAAACGGCGATCCTTCACTGCGTCGAGCTCCTCCGTTTTTGATTCCGTCCATTCCGAAGGTGTCGTAGCGTTGTCTCATAGTTGGCTGTGGGAGGCGTAACAGTTAGTGAGTTCACTCACACAAGCAACACATCAAACTCACATCTTTCAGGATCTCGTAGGCCTCTGAGATTGCTCTGAAGCGAATCTCAGCTTGTTCTTTGTCTTCTGGTGCACACTTGTCTGGGTGGTGTTGCAGGGCAGCCTTGCGATATGCTGAAAGTACATCGTGTCACCAAGGCGATCACGCGAGCGAACCAAATGAGTTCCCCTCTCACCTTTCTTGACTTCATCCTCAGAAGCTGAGCGGTTAATGCCCAGGACGCGGTATGGATCGTCAAAAGTCGACATTTGGATACGACGTGTTTTTCCAAAAGTTTCTGTTCATTCCCCTTTCTACTTCCACCAAATATAAACAGAGATTATTAAAGATTCATTCCATTTTATTCTTCTTTCTTTCTTGAATGAAACCCATCATCTCGCTCATATCCTCAAATGCAACCTTCAACAATTCCAATTCCGTCGTCTTTATACACATTACATAGATCCAAATATCGCAATCAAATACCCTTATTCTTTCATAGTCCCAACATTCTCTCCTTTCTCACAAGACGCCTCGCGTTTAACTTCATCCACCAGTTGTCCTTGTTGTCTCTGCTGTCCCGCTTGTACCTGATGCGACATGACACCAAACCACGACGCGTGATTCGACGTGTCATAATACTGTGGCGCACAGAATCCATACGCTTGTCCAACAGTTCCCACCCCACTTCCACCAGCCTGAGTCAGTTGCGTGAAATATTGTTGCTCTCGGATCCGTAATGCTTGTATTTCTTGAACTTGTGCATGAATGTGTTGGTTCGCAGCGTGTATCTGCTGCTCGTAATACGCGCGCTGTTCAAAAAGCTCTTTTTCGTACATTGCTTTCTGCTTCGTGAGGTAATACTCGTAAAAGTTTTTCTGAGTGATGAAGCAAGTTGGTTGAGGGGGTTCTTCGTCGTCGAGGGGTGTGGGATGGTGAGGTTGCTGGAGGGGAGGTGTCTGTGGGAAATCTGAATGCGAAGCTGATGGTACGTCGGTAGAGTTATTGGAATGTGAAGTTGAGTCGGGTTGCTTGCTATTGCTGGGTCTAGTGAGGGTTGTGCTTGGAGTGACGCTTGGTTGTTGCTGTTGATGGCTCGAGTCAACCACGTCTTTTAGGGCACTATAAGCTGATAAAACCGTCGAAACTTTGCTTGTGCAAGAGACCTCTCTTTTGCTGGAAATTGGTCGGGGTCGGTGCGTAAACAGGCGTGTCGGTACGCTTGACAGTAAAGGTTGTCAACAACTAAAACCACGTCAAACGTTACGTTTAAACAACATACCTGTCTTTAAGTCTTCAGGCGTTACATTCCGGTCGACGCCCAATTCCACATATGGATCAAAAGAGAGGCCAAACCCAAGCATTGGTTGGACACGTCAAGTTTTTTGGCAACCGTTTTTTGAAGTTGGCAACAACCTCATATATTGAATTACTAATCTATCATGAATCAGTTCTCAAAAAACCATTTTCATATCCCATCTTTACAAAACCTCATTCGACAACCGACTCACACTCCCCAACTGCCTAAAACTCCCACCTCCGCTCCCAAAGATACTTCCCGTGCTGCCCGCACGACCGTGCTTCAAACTCTCCCTCCGTTTCGTACCTGCAGCAGCAAGACCCTTTCCACTAACCCCACACACTCGCGCAAGGAACATATCCCTGCGCATCGCACCTACTTCCGCGAACATGTCTTTCACATCACGGGATGAATATACGCCTGTTCGAAGCATGCGGATGAATTCGTAGAACCGCGTGACGGATTCGAGACGGTCGTAGCAGTTTTCGCAGATGGGGATCCAGCCTTCGTGTAATGGGATAGGTGCGTGCATGGATTCACCGGATGAAGGAGTGGAAAGAGTGCTTCCACCTGATGTGAGTGTGGCTGGGTCTGTTATTTTGAAGTGGTGTTGAAGGGGGATGTGTTGACGCCCGCAAGTTGAGCAGCCTTGCAGGACAAAGAAGGCGGGAAAGTGAGTTAATGGATCGGTTTTGGGGTCTTGAATGGTTGGTGCCGTTGGAGATGTTGAAGGTTGTGTAGCTCCAGGAGTTGTGGATGCATTTGCCGACAACGTGGTAGCGGCGGACGGATTTGCTGATGAAGTCCATGCAGAAACTCGCTCAACCATTGACTTTTGAAACACAGTGTGAGAATATGTGACCGAGATATTTGCAATCAGTGTTATAGCGGCTGTCGTTTCGGCAGAGATGGTTGGATGAGTGATTGGGACTTCCGAATTAGTTCTGCTTCGGGTAATAGTGGAAGGTATATATTGAGGTGCGATAGTGCCCGCAAGAGATGACGGAGGTGGCGCATCGGCGGCAGCACTCAATGCAGCAGCAGCAGCTCTAGCCTCATTGATTTTATCAGTTCTCACAGTGATGGCGTCTTTAATAGCCTGATTTGCTGTCATCCAGCTCGAGAATTGAAGTGGATTCATTTCTTGCACAATTACAAGGTCGGCACTAACAGCATCCAAGAATTTCCGTGTTGAAGTACGAGGGTTCCCTCCAAAACGTAGAGTAGGTGTCACGTCATCTTCAATCACATTCTTCATGAATTGTAGTGTTGGAAGTCGAGCCAGTTTTGTATTTGCGGCAATAGCAACAAAGTCTTTGAATTCTGCGAGTAGCAACTCTTCAATAGGCTGTAGTTTGTTATGGATTGATGCAGATTCCGCTGCCAAAACGGACGAATACTCTTTCTCCATCTTGATTTTCAGTTCCCGCAACTGCACTTGTTCTCGCTTTAGCAAATCCTTGACCTCTTTCACTTCAGCCTCCACACTTGTTCTCGTTCCTACAGAGTGTTTAGTATAGTTATTTCGTCTGAGAGTAAATATCGAATTCGAACTGCACTTTAACTCTCCCATCACTGTTCCCCTAATTCTCCCCTATCCACATAAAACTTGAAATTGTCTTACCTCCAACATGTGTCGCTGTTGAGTCTCATTCTGGACCAAATTGTTGGCCTCCTCAAACAAGGAAACCTGTAGCTCATCGAGTTCAGACTGAAGCGTATCCCTTTCCCTCTCCAAATCAAGACGACGCGTAACTTCGTCCTTAACCTTTTCATTGAGAACAGCCAAATCAGATTCATGGCGATCACACTCTTCATGGTAGGCATCAATAAGGACAGAGAGTTCTTCGACGCGAGCAAGAAGGGAAGACGCCTCGAGAGCCTGCTGTTCTTCATTGATAGCGGCGGTATCGATTTGAGAGAGGGTAATAAGCAAGGAATTTAAGGCATCGAGTTTCTGTGACATGAGTGACCTGAGGAGCGGGATTGGTTCGTGGCAGAGTGGACACAGAGACAGATCGCCACTTGTCGATTCTGCAGCAAGATGCAACGCATGACACTCGCACGAGGGCGATGCGGCGAGGTCGAGCGGCTTCGGCTTCGCAATGTCGTCCAGGGTTCGAAGGAGGTCGGCGACACGCGCGGCCGACGGCGGCGCCACCACAGCCGAAAGTGATTTGTCAGCATTTGTCGGTGTGGGGGCGGCGGCGGCGGCATCGGTTGAGGTCAACGTCGGAAGCGGCGGCGGTGGCTGCGACGCCGCACTCGACGCAACGGACGAAATCACATCGGAAAGCGCGTCGACGGACTTGGATCGAAGGCGCGACGAGTGTTTGCTTTGGTATTTGGTTTAGTTGGTTCTTCACTGGACTGTTAATCCTCTCACTTGGATATCATTCGAAGCCGCTCTCGCACGTGATCCACACTCGCTGAGTCATCAGGTCCTAGGGGAATGTGCGGTGCTATGGCCGTTGATGACGCTGGTGTGGTTGCTGACGGTGGCGTGTTCATTTGGTGAGGTGATGAAATTAACAAGAAGAAAGAAAGAACAGAAAACAGAAGGAATGACAGTATGAGATATTCAAATAATGAATATGAGGGACAAAGATGATCAAGGAGGAGGAGAGAAGATGCACCAACAAAACTTCGTGGAAAACTTCCTCCTTTAGGATGGCTGGCTGTCATCACGTTCAGCGCCCTCTCAGCGCCAGAAGAATGACTCCTGCTCAACTTGTAACAACCCATGGAATACTTCTACCTGATCTAAACAAATAAATGAACAGAACACCAGTGCAAATGCCTATATGAAGCTACTGCTCGACAAGCACCCCTTCGTTGCTCCCTCTGGAACACAGACTGAACTTAACTGTGGATCTGCCGTCCGAGTGCTCACAAGTGACAACGGAAAGCTCTATGCGGACTTTCTAGTTCGTGTCACCTCAGACAACTGAGGTGCGTCGTGCCGCCGCTAGGACCTTTTTAGCTTGCTTTTTTGTGTATGAAATAAGAGAATTGTTTTATTGGTAAGCACAGACACCAGGCACATCATCCCCAGTGAACAGCACATCAAAGTCCCTGCAAGCGTCAATGACGTACAATACCTCTAGTGCAATGAACAACAACACTAATCAAACAAGCGGCAGTGTGTCAAGGGAGGGTGATGGGGTTCCTTCATACAGAAACATCAATGACCAGGCAGCAGACAAGGAAGCAGAAGAATAGAAGAGAGAAGATGAGGAGACTCCAAGAGTGGTGAGTATTTCGATCTTTCAATCAATTAACTGATGGTTAAACAACAGAGTTGTTGACCAATCACTCTTGCTAGTGTATCAAAGTGTTAGAGAAAGTAACTGAATTGGCTGAAAACAAAATGCTTGTTAGTATGATGGATATGGAGGCAGAATTGGCTGTCAAATTGGCAGTTGTGGACATTACGGAGGTGGCAAAAAAATTCACAGAAAGTATTCTTGAACATATGGTATGTATTAGCTTTGTGAAATCCAATATCTTTAAATTATTGGACTTCCTAAATTGTTCAAATCGGGCTTTATACCAGAAATGGTATGGGATAAATGTGGAGACTAAATGTACCTATCCTCCAAAAAGAGGTTCCAATCTGAAGAATTGTCGTAATGCTCCTACTTGTGCAAAACTTGACACTGCCTCCAAAAGTGTTAAAAACACAATTAACCACATTGACACAATTACTGAGAAGCTTAAATTCATGACAAAACAAGTCTTAGATTTGCTTTTTATGGAGGAGTGTGTAATGTGAGTGGTAGTATTAAGGATTACTTTAATTAATGTGTCTTTCAGGAGATTTTATTGTACTTGTTGAGGTGTTTAGTATTGGTTGTGAAGGAAAGGGCAACTTTTGCAAGTCACATATAGCTGTGTCAAAAATAGGGTTGGTCAAAGTGGAATAGGACAGACGAGGAATACATCGACGTTTTCTTCAACAGACTCACACTGGCCCAAAAGCTGTGCCTCCTATGGGATGAATACATTGTCACCCATGGACGAGCAACACAAGCTCTCGTACTTCTCGCATCCACAATCACTGTGCTTGCATTGTGGCTGTGGATCCAAGCAGGTCCCTTACCATCTCCATTTCACCCTGAAAAGCAAAGTTTCATCATCTTGAAAAGCGGTGGTTTGAAACCTGTAGATGGGGAAGGTCAGAGATGCGGTTTCGAACCATTGCCTCTTGAGGTGTTTTGTCATAGCGGATTGGGTGGTGAAAAGCGAAATCGAATCGCAAAACTCTAAGTGGCTCCCAAAAGCGGAATTGAAAAGCGAGGGAGAGGTACTCTTTTGGATTCAAAAAGGGGATTTTGGCCATTTCAAAACTTTGCTTTTCGCACTTTTGAAAATAGTCCAAAATACCCAACTTTGACCACCCCTAATAGCCGCGGATCATTTAGCCTCCACTTCAAAGGAATCAAAAACAAATGCTGGACCTATTTCTGATGCATCCAAAGGATTCATGTCGCATTCTATGGACCCCTTCCACATTGATGCCATCGCTCAGCCCAATCTTTCAAAATAGTCTTTTGCCAGCAAAGATCATGATAACTGCACCATTCCTGTTGAACCTGTCCATCAAGTTCTGACAGTTCAAGCTTCGAAAACGTATGTCCACTCAAGTCAGCCTCTTGTGTCTATTCAGCCGCCAGTCAGCGTTACAACTGCCTAAGCAATTACAACTCTCCTGGCTCAACTGCCCCTGGCTTTCTCCTACAATGGTGCAGTTTCCTTTGTACTTTCATGCTGTTGATTTTAATAATTGGGATTTTCAGGTCCACAACTGCCTCTGGGTGAGGTTGTAGCACTGTTGATTCTTCTTTGAATGACGTATTGGATGCTGCACTTAGATGCTGTGGTCATATTTCTCAGTTGCCACAGAGAAGTTTAGCAGGTATGGTGGAGTCTTCTCCTTCTCTGCAGATTCTCTTCATCTTCTAATGCCTCCAGCAAGCATAAAAACTTCTCAAGCTATGTTGCAATAGGAGACTAGATTAATAGATTGCTTCTCAGTCCAGATGGCTTTTACTAGTCATTGACAATGTGAACATAACTGATCAGGTAGAATTCAATATTAATGCAAACCATACTTACACTTTTGCAATAAGATAGTTATATCTATTGAAAGTTTCTGAATTGAAAGTGAAGGCTATAAGGAGTTGAATGTGTTTGAAAACAATTTCCTTTGCCCAGAAGAGACTGAAGAAGTCCTCCCCTTAAAGGAAAAATGGAAAGGTTTGTAAATCTGTGAAATCCAATAATTGACATATATTGGAAATAGGTACGGAGATAAGCTGATGGTTCAACATTTGTGTTGATATTAAACACCAAGCACTTGGACCATGTGGTCTCCTGCCCTTTGGCAATGTTAACACATTCCAGCACTGGCCTGTACAGCTGGGAAGCTGCAAGTTTAGAGTTCTTTGGAGGATTGATTCACTACTGTGCTGCTCTGCCAAAACCAGATCTGCACCTGCTAGCAGCCATGCGCTATACCAATAGATAGCTCTACATTTTGCTACCACAATGCTGGCTGAATGATGTGGTACAGGTCCATATTGGACGAGGGAGAAGGTTTTGCAGGAAGGCCAAAGAAAAGAATGAAACAACTGTAAAAGTTTGAAACTCCAATTTTGGACAAAACGCACAATAGCTCTTGGAAGATATGGCACCAGCTATAAGGACAACATTAGTTCCTTTGACGCAGAGGAAACAAAATCACCAGCAGAATCAGACACTAAAATTACTCAAGCTTCAGATGACCCAATCCCGGATGTAGTGCTTCTATTGCTGATGCTACCCCTCCACATCAAGATGGATCACCAAAACCAACATCCACAATATAAACTTGAAATAACCACGTCAAAAATCAAAGCTCCTCGTCTCAGTGAAATTTGTTCTAGAGTTCGAGCCTGTTGTTGCACCAACCTCAAAACCTGAGACAGACGCACATTCTTGCATTGTTTGTAGGCTTATGTTTTCTTAAAGTTTTAATTGACAGTACTTCTCCTTCAGGTATCTCTTGTCGTATTCTGTCACCACCTTTGATAGACATTCTCATGCCACTTGGCTTGAAAGAGCTTGCTTCTAATGCAAAAAAGAGTGGACAGTCCATTGAGATTCTGCCAAATGAGAAGAGGCTCCTGAATTACTTGATTGGTTAGTTGTTCCATGGAGTATTCTGCAACAGCCATTAGGGGTAGTCAAAGTTGGGTGTTGAAATGGCCAAAATCCCTTTCAAAGCCAAAAGAGAACCTCTCCCTCGCTTTTCAATTTTGCTTTTGGGAGCCGCTTTTGAGTGTTCGAAAGGGATTTTGGCTATTTCAAAACTTCGCTTTTCACACTTTTGAAAATTGTCCAAAACACACAAACATTGGGGCGTTTGAAAAGCGCAGTTTCATCATTTTGAAAAGCGGCGGTTCGAAACCTGTTGACAAGGAGGGTCAGAGTTGAGGTTTCAAATCGCTCCTTCTTAGTGTTCTGCTTCTTAGCGGTTTTGGTGGTGAATTGGGAAATCGAATCGCGAAACTGAAAAGTGACGCCAAATCGCGGAATCGAAAAGCGAGGGAGAGGTTTGCTTTTCGTGCTTTTCAATCTTGTCCAAAATCCCTTACTTTGACCATCCCTATTATCCATTAGAGCAATTCTGATCATCTTCAGTCAAAACTTTATTGGAAACAATATCAATTTCCTGCTTTACCTAGAAGGCAACAACGTCAACACATGGTCCAAAATCTTTGTCCAACAAAATGGCCTAAACTCCAAACAGGTGCTGGAGGCGTGGGCAACACATCCCGCCAAGAACAAATGTTTGTAGTTTGACAGTTTGTGTAAGCTAAAGTTCATCTCATCAGAAAAATCTCCCTACCTGTATTCATACATTTCTCCAGCAATCTGGCACACTTTGGATATGGAAGAAATTGTTGCACTGTACTTGTAAAGTTTCTCTGTATTTGGCTGCTATTTTTTTTTTTTTGTTTTTTATGGCATATGTTATGTTTTTTGTTTGTCAATGATGATTCCAATAGGAATGTGTTATTGGAAATGAGTCATCACGTGACTTTGCAAAGTGACCTTGGCGGGGTTTGAAGTGGGTGCCTACACGGCCGGACGGAGAAAAACCACCTCTAGCTTTTAGCAAGCTAAAAAGGACTCTCCACTCTATACTCCAGAGGCCCGCCTCTTTTTCGCGGAAATGGCTGTTGATGCATTCCTTGTGAGTTTTTAAACTTCCCTCTTGTATGATCTCGACAGATGGATGATTCAATGGGAGTTCCGATCCTTATCAGTAATTCTGTATCTTACTGTAAAACATTACAGAATCATGACTTTCAGTTTTCCTCCTCATTCTATGGAATGTACAAACTCATTACCGCCGTTCTAAACAAACCTGGCGGAATCCGCGCTCTCTTTGCAGACCCAACATTCTTCCTCATGGACCTACAACGCACCCTATTCGATGAACGGAACCTCCTCGCAGCCATGCAAGGAAACCCAATCATCACATGCGACTGCCTAAACGTCGAAGACCCATACCACAAAGATTTCGGGAAAGTGATTCCATCAAACCTCCTCTTTGACGTAGAATTAATGGAGCGTCCACGTGGGTATAAGGTGGATTGCTCGTATTGTCAAAAGAGACCGGATTTGGTGAACGATGGAGTGGATTTCAAGAAATGTGCCAGGTGTCATCGTGTTCGGTATTGTTCCGTGGAGTGTCAGAAACTTGCTTGGCCGAGTCACAAGAGTCTTTGTGGTATCAAGTCGGCGGATTGGTGGGGACGGACTCCCAGAATGTCTAAGCAAGAAAGAATAGACTTGGGGCTTGTGTGATCTTTGTCACAGGCATCGTTGAGTTTGGTATCAGTGGTGATGCGTCTACTGTTGTTTGTTTTTTTATTGTGCTTGTTATTTGGGTTGTTCTGAATGGATACAATGAAGAAGCGTCAGTGTTGTTCCAAATGTAATAGTTTAAAACGATGCAGGAGTTTATTGAAAAATGATGCCGATTATTGAGATATAGTGTTAAACGACTGAAATAATGATGTTTTGAAGGAAAGAGTCCGATTGTAGTCAAGGTGTCTCTATTGACATAAGACACCTTTAGTGCTTTTCCGCACCAGAAGAGGAGGCAGCGAGACCCTCTTCATGAAATCTTGTGTGCAGAGACTGTTGAGACTTGCGACCATGTGCATTCACAGTGTGGTATCTGCAGCAGAGCGGGTAAATCCCCTTTGGATCGTGTTGGTCAACCTCATCTCCCTTCAATGGAATGGCAACAGAGGAGTGGGAGTCTTGGGAGAAGGAAACTGATGGCATCATTGATATCGGGATTTGGCTTGTTTGAACTTTTTCTGAAGGGGCAGTGGAAGTTGCCTCATCCTTTTTATGCCCTGACTTGACGATAAGGTGTTATCCAGGATAACAAAATTTGAGTGCTGCACCATGCCACGTGCAATATGTCTAATCATATCGATAACCCTATCGTATATGCGTGCCGATAAGAGGAGACACTCCGTTTTATTGTTGATAATCAGATGAAGGGAAAACGTAACACAATCAAAGCAGTGGGCCAATCCAAGTGCTCCAGAAAATGATTAATCAAATCATGTTTTGAAAACAGCTTGGCATTCGGCGGACTTATCCTCAAATCAGGAACACAAATGACTCCAGCCGTCATGCTCCAGAAAATACGCGTAACTCTATACACACGTTTTCTGCACACTTTTGAAATTCTGATTTCAGACGTTGTCATTGGAAGAGTGTATCTGTATGTGATATGTTTCATTATTGTTTACCACCTATGAAGTGAGCCCGCATTATGCGTGTTCCAAAACAAAGAAGAATTTTCATTAAAGTCATGGATGGAACGATGTTCTCTTTTTCTCCTCTATATTATTTATTTTGTTATTAAAAAAGGCCTCAAAACAAGATGGCAGATGGAGGGTTCCGAGGAACAACGATGGAGCAGGACAGCCGCTTCGCTGACAAGCAAAAGAAGCTTTTGAAGTCCATGAAGTTTCCGGCAAGCTTTAACCAGAAGGTACAGTTGTGCGCGTCCCCTCAAACTGCTCAACCAACTAAATCAACTCACACCAGGTTGACATGACCAAAGTCAATGTCGCCGTTATCAAACCATGGATTTCGAAGAAGGTAGTTGAACTACTCGGGCTGGAGGACGAGCTCCTCATCAACTACATTTTCGAGATGTTGGACGACCCAAAGAAGGTTCGCGCAGTCACAACTCTTCAAACAACTCTAATTGTATCTCTAAATATCAACGCACAGAAAATTGACCCCAAAGAACTCCAAATCAGTCTAACAGACTTCCTTGGCGCAACACACACACCCGGCTTCGTCAAATCCCTCTGGGGCCTTCTCCTATCCGCGCAAGAGTCTGGACTGGGTATTCCAAAGATCTTTTTGGAGGAGAAGATGAAGGAGGTTGCGAAAGCGGAGGAGGAGAAGCGAAAAATTGATGAGGAGCTTCAGAGGCGGCGTGGAGCTGTTGAAGAGCGACGAGAAGGTGGGCGCGATGGTGTTTCTGAAAGAAGTGGGGGTAGAGAGGAGAGGGATGGGGAAAGGAGGGATGAGAGACGGGGGGAGCACTCGGATCGACCACCTTCGCGACGGGATGATTACCGTGATGATGGAAGAGGGTACGATAGGGAAAGAAGACGTGACCGTGACTCGTACGATCAGCGACGAGACGCCTATGAACCACGCCGTGATTCGTATCGGCGGGATGAGCGTGACTCCTATGACCGCCGAAGAGATGACCGTGACTCGTATTCATCGTCGGCGCGGAGAGAAGTGGATGACTTTGGGAGAGACCGGGTTGTTGGGTATGACAGGGAAAGACGTTATGAAAGAGAAAGTCGTGACGGTGGATATCGTGAGGGCCGCGATGAGAGAGACAGACGTGATGGAAGAAGCAGTCGCGATGATCGAGGCTATGATGTGGATTCACGTCGCATTGTTGATGATGGCAAGCGTGAACGCCACGATCGTGATCGGAGGGGCAGAGAGGAAGATGATGGGTCCACTCGAAAGCGTTCGCATACGTCAGGAGACGAGGGCAGTGACTCTGGTTTGGATGACTCAAACGATCGGTCTGACCGAGGAGTGGAAGTGAGCGCAAGAAGTCAAAAAAGCACAAGAAGCACAAGCACCACAAGAAATCATCGAGGTCGTCTCGTCATGGGGATGATGAAGTTGAAGGTGGTGCCTCAGATGTGGAAGCTCGAACTTATAAGGACACTGAATGAATGCGTGACAGCGATGGGAATGTGTGTATCTTTATATTTTGTTCTTTTTTCTTCTTCGGGGATAACTTATTATTGAAATTCTGATTGTTCAATTTCGTGATTGTTTAAAGCCAAATTTTCAGTTATTGTGAGTGTAAGTCAAAAGAAAGCCCGTCGCCCTAATTAATAGTTTCTTATAGATTCCGTCACTTGTATTTATTACCTAGTTTTTCAAGAGGAAGGAAAAGTGGCTCAAATGATTTTGCGTAACACCCGGCTCCCCGTCATCCTCGCAGTCTCCGTCCTGGTCAACATCTTGTTCGCACTTCAATACCTTGCAAGCCACCCCATCAACTTCCCAGTCGCTGCCAGCAAGAAGAAGCCATGGTCCCCCGCCTTATTTGACCAATGCTGCAAAGAAGACCAGTCTGTTCTGATCAAAGACCAATCCCCAGCCTTCTCTTTCTGTCTGTACCCACAAGGAAAAGATCGTCATGTTGCTGACTCTGTGTACCGAGGCGCCGGAACATCAGATGGGATCTTTGAAGCTGCAATCCGTCAAGAGATGTTGAGCGCTCTTGAGGAGCTTAACGATCCGAACGCTGTTGTTTTGGATATTGGAGGAAATATTGGATTGCATACAATGTTCCTTGCGAATGCTGGGTACAAGGTACATGCGTTTGAGCCCATGTTGTCAAACTATCAACTCCTCAGTTGTTCTGCTGTAAGTCATTCTTATGATCATATCAATTTATTTCGATGCTAATTATCAATTATGTCGCAGACTTCCAATTCTCGGCTCTACAACAATGTTGTGGCTAACAATTATGGACTTGGACGAAAGGCTGAAAAGACATGTATTGTTGCCGACAAAGACAACTTTGGAGCCGCTAAAATCAAGGTCGGTCAAACATGTAGTCCAGAGAACACTGTCGAAGTCCGTCGTCTCGACCAATACTTGATCAAGAACAAGCTCAAGCCAGCCCTCGTCAAAGTTGACACCGAGGGATACGAGTTCAAGGCGCTCGAGCCAGCCAAGGAATACTTCCGCAAGTACCCACCAGCTCACATCTTTTCCGAGTTCTGTCCTCGCCACTTCCGCGATGTCGGTGACGATGCTGCCAAGTTTTTGGAATTCTTCTGGGACCTTGGGTACAAAATCGAAGTGGGACAATTCAAGGACGTTCAGAAAGGTGACGAAGCTTATGAGAAATTGTTCAAAGACGATCTTTCTGATATTCATATGTACCGCGATTGAGTTAATTTTTTTGAAGTAAAACATCTTGGGTTCTTTTATTTTCCTATTTCAGGTTGTTTTTGGAAGCTTCAAAAAGCTCATCACCAACAGCTTTGACAACTGCAGACAAATCAGTGCGGACGGCGTCACGATCGGTACCCTTCTTTTCGATATAGTACTTAATTTTCGGTTCAGTTCCACTGAAAATAATGGTAAGCATCCGTTCAAAAATGCGAATTGAGCCTACCTGGTTCTGAGCGTGAAGACAACTTCATTGGCCAACTCAAATGTGATCATTTCCGATGATGATGAAACTGGAAGAGTTGGGACATTCTCTCCCTCCTTGATTTCAACGTCACTGTTTTGGTGCTGCGACACGAACGACGGAATATCCGACATTTGAAATCCAACTGTAAGGTCACGAATGTAAGTGACAGGGAACCCAGCGACAGTCAACGGATAACGCAGGATGGCACCATCGGAAGCTCTTTTGAAGTTGGTTCTGTGGATTCCATCTGCTCCGACAATACTTGAACCAGTTGAGCTGTGTCTGGCGAGTCACCTTTAACGCCAAGAAAAATTAGTGAGTGTTTTTGGTGTATATGGTACAAACCAAAGCGGATTCGTTCAAAAATCTTGGCAATCACTTTTGGCTCGTGACAGATGAAGTAATAGTTGTCCGAGGCGTGGAAACCGTACTTTGAATAAAGCTCCTCCAGAAGTTCATACATGTTGGAACCCTTCTCCTTCTGCAAGATGGCCAACTCAACAAAGGATGCCAAGGCAGTCACGCCGTCCTTGTCAAGGACACAGTCGTGAGTCATGAATCCAATGGCTTCTTCGTAAGCAAAGAAGGTGTCGTATCCTTCCTTCGCCAAATCCACAACGCGGTTAGACATCCACTTGAATCCAGTCAAAGTTTCTTCATACAAGTGACCTTCTTTAAGACACATACTACGTAGCATCTTGGAACTGACGGCCTGTTGACCATGGCAACGCGCTTCTTTTCTTCGGCAGTCTTGTCCTTCATCTTTAAAACCAGAGCGTAACCCAACAAAGTTCCAATCTGGTCACCAGTGAAAATATGCCAACCACTACCATCCGCCTTCTTTTCAGCAACAGCAAAGCGGTCGGCATCTGGATCGTTTGCAAGGACCAACCCAATGTTTTTGCTTTCAGCAAGAGCAATAGCCAAGTTCAAAGCTCCCTTCTCTTCTGGGTTCGGGAACGCAACCGTACTGAATTCAGGGTCTGGTTGGACTTGTTCAGGAACTGCCACAGCTTCAGGCATTCCAAACGTCTTCAAGACACGTTCCGCGAATGGGAACCCGACTCCGTGCATTGGCGTGTACACATATTGAAGCTTGGTTTCGGCAATGACGGATGGAGGAGTGGCAATCAAGTCCTTGATGGTTGAAAAGTAGGCGTCCTTGAGAATCTCTGTTTGGTCGTTGATGCAATTTGGATGCGTGTCAACTAAAGTAACGTCCCAGGTCAAGACAGTGTCGTTACGAGCAGTAATCTCGGCGGCAATGCCAGCATCGTGAGGGGGGATGATTTGAGCACTGTTTTCCCAGTAGACTTTGTAGCCGTTGTCAGCTTTGGGGTTGTGCCTGGTAGACGAGAAGAGAGAGAGGATGATGTTAGCAATTAAAACCGGATGAAGCCGTATTGATTTAATCAAAGTGAGATCCAATGGTGGCTGGTGGGCACAAGGGGCAACTTACGAGGCGGTGATCATGACTCCGCCAGCAAGATTCAAGTGCTTGATGGCGAAGGGAACCATAGGCGTGTGAACCAGTGAGCGGTAAAAGTAGACCTTGAATCCAAATGTGAGGAAGACAGCAGCAGTCAATCTTGCGAATGTCTCCGAGTTGTGCCGATGGTCGTGGCCAACGACAACGCCGCGTTCCTTTGCATTTGGCACGGTGCGTTCAATGTACGCAGCGAGGCCCTGGCAGCACCGCGTTAGTTCAAGTTAACTTCGTTGGTTTCACTCCAACAACGAACCTGCGATGCCTGGATGACTGTGACGCCGTTCATTCGGGAGAAGCCGGCTTCCATCGCCGCTCGAAGGCCAGCCGTCCCGAATTTGATGTTTGAACCGAGGCGGCGCTGGAGCTCGGCAATGTCGTTGGCTGCAATGAGACCCTCAATCTCAGCACGTGTTGATTCATTCTTTCTTCGTGTTTAGTTGGTTATCAAGTACATGGATCAAAGGTACCTGGTCCAGTGCGAGCCACTTTTGTGCAAGAGCTGCGAGTGTGGCGTCCATTTTTGAAATGATTTTGAGTTGGTTGTTGGAATTACTCAGAATGATGTGACGCAATGAATTCAACATAATTAAGAATTAAACCGCCTTGAATGTAGGAAGTGATGTTCAATCGTACTAATAAGGTCCTAGCTCGTCAACACAATATTCTGGTGCCTGAAACGTTGTGAAGATGAGGAGAATGTCCATAATCCAATATAAGGCCAATAAAGTTTTTGTTATGGCAATGGTAAAAGCTGTTATTCAAGTGGGGGCTGTTCCAATTTTCTTCCGCACTTCTTCCTTCCAGTTGGTTTGGTTTCGTCCTGTTGAGTAGTCAGCGAGCCCGTCGAACCAGCAACCTCAACAAGGCCTGAGTCAAACAAACAAACAAACAAAGAAAGAAGGATGAGCAACGATCAGATCGAGTCCTGCTTCGAGACGCACATTGCCAAGTACGACTATCAGGGAACCGATGACACAAAGCTCACACTCGCCGCCGAGGACTCAATCACTGTCATTCAAAAGGCGGCGTCTGGATGGTGGTTTGGAACTGTGGGACTGAGGCGTGGATGGTGAGTCACTTCTCTCTCTAACAAGAGAGAACAAGAGAGGGTGGAGGCGATCTGAACTCAATCCAAACAACGAAAGGTTCCCGTCCAACTTTGTCCATTCAATCGAAGAACATTCGGTCTCTGTGTCGGCTTCACTCAACAGTGGTGGTCTGAACAGCGCTGGTCTCAACAGCGGTGGTCTGGTGGGTTTGCTTTATTGGTTTCAAATTCGGCCTGTCCCCCACAGAAGAGACTCATCTATCCCACTAGGCCGCCTCCGCTTTGAACATTCGTTGTGAAACTGATGATGGTCGTATCTACTATGTGAATGCTGTGACGGGAGAGACGGCTTGGGACGAAAGCCCCCAAGTCTTGTCCCCTTCGATCAACCAACTCTCTATCAAAGGCGATGACGTGGCTAGTATGGAGTCTGGATCAAACCGCAGTGGAAGACACACACATGCAACAAGTAACTCTGGTCTTCAGTTGGCGCCAAACTGGACGAGGATCGATAACCCTGATGGACAAATCGTGTACTACAACTCTGTCTCCGGAGAAATGCAGTTTAACATCCCGTATGCCGAAAATGTTGTTGCTGCTATTGCAGAGCAGAAACCGAAAAAGGCACCACACGCCGGAATCGTTCGTTCGTCCGCTGAGGTGACCCCTTATTTTGAACGTGCCTTGAAATCACTAAACAACTTTTACAGCTCCCACCACAATGGAGTCAGAAGACTCTTAATGATGGCCGTATCTACTATTTCAACTATGTTACTGACGAAAGTGTATGGTCGTTGGACTCTGTCGATTCTGCAACTGGAGAATTGGTGAGGCTTTTAAACTTTCCACACCCACTTGGTTAAAATAACGCCACTGTAGCTGATTTCAATTCCGGATATCGAAGATGAAATCTTTATTGCAATTGAAAGTTATCGTCAGGTTGAGTTCCCAGAAGGTTTCGAAAACTGGAAGCTTCTCAGTGACAAACTCATTGACTCCATCACCACTCTCGGCAACATTTCTAAAGAGAGACAGAGATTGAAGGTTACTCGCCAATCTGCCAACATTGTCGAATCTGTTCGTTTGTTCCTTCTTGCCTCCAGAATTGCCCAAGCTGAACCTGAAGTCCGCAAAACGATTCGTGCTGTACACACTAAAGTAATGGCCACATTGGCAAACTCTATTCGTGCAGCGTCTATTGCCTGTCTTGTGTGGCCACCACCAGATGCTTTCCAATGCTTGCAATCCTCCACCGCAGAACTCGTGTACACCATGAAAGAATTTGCGCAAACTGGACTGGAAGTAAATCTCATCATTTCCGATACAGATGTTGCGGAAGCGACTGAAACGGGTGCTTTTGCTACAGCAGGAGGCCAGGGACCATCCAACAACGAAATCCTCCATGAACTGAGAGTCAGAGCGAACCACATTTCTAACCAAGTTGATAAAATTGTATCGGATATTCAGCAGAATGCGTTCACGGACTCGAAGGTGCAAGTGTTGGGTGGAATTCGTTCCATCACGACTGAAGTGAGCGACTTTATCAGTGCTGTCGATGAATACTTGCCAGCGTCTGTTCTACCAGCCGAATTGAATGAGGAACTCAAGACTGAGAAGGCATCTGTCTTCAACACTGTTGCTCAACTCTTGGCTGCCATCT
Source organism: Rhizoclosmatium globosum (assembly GCA_002104985.1). NCBI lineage: Eukaryota > Fungi > Chytridiomycota > Chytridiomycetes > Chytridiales > Chytriomycetaceae > Rhizoclosmatium > Rhizoclosmatium globosum. Next base: position 240,851 of record MCGO01000006.1, on the reverse strand, counting down.
CTGCAGCGACAAACCCATTCGCTCCATCTAATGCGATTTCAGATGTTGCGATTTCTTCTACTTACGTGACAGACGCTATGTCTGATTTGTTGATTACGATCAAGTTTGCTGTTCAAGAGAAGGAGCTTTTGGAAGAGGGTGGCGCTGCTGCCTTTGTTCAATCTCCAACTGGAGACAGCGGCTATGGTGACTCTGCAAAGTTGACCAGCGATTCTGGAAGTGACAGTGGTATTCCGTCTGTCTCGTTCCCCAAGAGAAACAGCAGTTTGCAAGCTCGCGCTCCAATTGGTGAAACTGCTGATTCTACGGCTAGAAACAATGTTTTGCGTTTGAATATTCCTCGACCTGGAAGAGTCAAGTCGTCTGAGGTATGCTTTCGGTTATCTTACCCCACCTTTACTGATAATTTATATGCAGTCGGCCTCTGTTTCAAGCTCTGGAAAGGAAAAACCATGGTACCTTAAGTACAACTACGATACTTCAGAGATTGTTATCGCTTCGGATGGTCTTGTGAAGGGTGGAACTCTTCCAGCTTTGGTTGAACGTATGACCCTTCATGACTCAAATGATCCAGTATATGTCCAGTCCTTCTTGCTTACATACAGATCTTTCACCACTTCTTCTGAACTATTCACGATTCTTCGAGACCGTTACATGTTGACTCCTCCTGCTGAACTCAATGAGACAGAATTGGAAGATTGGATAAAGCGCAAGAGAGATCTTATCCGTCTTCGGTATGTATTGTGTTATTCATACACGAGGGATTCTGATTGTCATATTCTTAGTGTCTTCAATGTCATGAAGAATTGGATCGAAAATTATTGTTACGACGATGAAGAAGACCGTACCGTCCTTGAATCTCTTAAGGAATTCGCTGAAACGAAAATGTCTGAAGAAACACCAACTTCAGCAACTCAACTCGTAACCCTGGTCGAACGCCGCAAAGAGCTTGGTCCGAACATGCGCATTAAAAACGCCCAGATTAACCCTGAAGAAGTGCCGCCACCTATTCTGCCATGGAGCTTGAAAAAGATCAAATTGCTGGACCTTGATCCAAAGGAATTGGCACGTCAATTGACTCTGATGGAGAGTTCCGTTTACTCCAAGATTCAACCAGTTGAATGTCTGAAAAGGCGTGGGGAAAGAAAGTGGACAATCAATCACCGAACGTGAAGGATATGATTTTGTTTTCTAACCAGGTTGCGGGATGGGTCATCGCTACTATTCTTGGCGAACCTGACGTCAAGAAGCGCGCTTTAATTGTGAAGCAGTACATAAATGTTGCTGAGGTTAGTTCTTATTTGATGTTTTGATGTGAAGTATCATACTGACATGTTGGTAAGCAATGCGCTATTTTGAACAACTACTGTACATTGAACACGATTCTTGGAGCATTGAATTCAGCTTCAGTCCACCGTCTGAAGAAAACATGGACACTTGTTGGTAAACCCTTGCAGCAGCGATTCAAAGAACTTGTTAGCTTGATGAGTTTGGAGAAGAACTTCTCGAAATACCGTGAATCGTTGCGTGCCTCGAATCCACCTTGCATTCCCTTCTTTGGTCTCTACCTTACGGACTTGACATTCATTGAAGACGGAAGCGCCGATTTCCTGCGTTCCCGCGAGAAAACATTCAACGCTGAAGAATTTACAATTGTAACTCCAGCGGGTCAGGTGTTGAAGACGGGGACTCTAATGTCCGATTAATCAACTTCTTCAAACATATCAAGACTGCAGAGATTATCAGAGAAATCCAACAGTTCCAGAATGAACCATACCGTCTCAAGCCAGTGAATTTCATTCAAGACTTTGTCCGAAGTGGGTTCTCTGAAGCTGTTGATGATAAGGAGTTGTTTGCTCTGTCACTTGAACTTGAGCCGAGAGATAGGTCTGTTGAAGCAAATATTTCGCAGATCCATGTTAACGGAGCTTTCTTGGTTTGATTTTACAGGGACAATGAAAAGACAGCGGCAAAGTTGTTGGTTAATGCGGGATTTATTGATAAATCCGAAGTGTAGTCTTATGAGTTGTAATTTCTTTGTGTTCGTTCTTGTGTTATTATTACAATTATTCCCTTTATCAAAGATCATGTAAGGTTACATTGCTAACACGCACAAACTCTTCCGCGAGCTCTGAATGACCGTAAGTCACGTTCCAAGTTTGAACGTTGTGAGCTCGATAGCCTTCTTTGAGCAAAGGATCCTGGCTTGCCATTTCCTCCGCCTCTGCCAAGTCTTTGGCCAGTACAACAACAAGACCAGAGATACTTGGAGCTAAAGCTGCATTTGGTTTGGCGGCATTGACTTCCAATCCCCCACCAAACAAGAGTCTGCCTTTGGCTTCGATTCCATTCAACCAAACCTTGTGGTTTGCGAATGCTGTCTGCCATTCAGCATTTTGTTGGACTGGACGATCAGGGAGCGGGAAGTAGGTGATCGTGAAGGCTCGAACGTGTGGGAACTTTGTGGCTGCGGACATGATTTTGGATGAAATCATTATGAACACTAGAATTAATCTTTGGATTGGAATACTTCATAATTCTCATGAGAAAAGAGTTTGGCGGCACATTCTCGCTTGCTCAACGAGTAGCGACGTGTGAAGTCTGATCACACCATTCATCTGTTTTACTTGACAAGAATATGAGAGTATCCGCAATTCTCTCCCCCGTGCAGGTTGCTTTTATCGATCGGAATACAATCGGAATACCCCGGAAAAGCAAAAGTGGATGGCGAAATTGAAAGAAACAGCCGTCCAAAAACTTTGCTGCAAATAGCACTGCTGGAATCTTTACGAGAGCGTCTTGAATCACGTTGGATGCAGACAGTAGACCCTGGCTTTGCTTTTGCCTGTGGATGAAGGGGGAGGGAAAGCAAAGCATACCCGCTGCGAACCCTATTCAGACCTTCGCGCCAAACCAACACTGTCCACTTTCCCACGTCAGCTACAGCTCTATCCATGCCAATTAAGACTTCTGCAAACTTGTGAAACGAATGACGTTGTTTCAAAGTGAACGCATCTCCACCTTTTTTCCATACTGAAAACTCTCTCCTCTTTGAGAGCCACACAACAAACTCTTCGCCTCCCTGAACCTTTGCTTGCTGCCAAAGAAACAACATGCCACACCTTGAATTCAACCACCAGCAGCAAGTCCTCACAATTACATTGTCAACGGCAGAAACCTTCTTGGCGCTCTTTGGCAGCATCTCAATCCCATACTCCCAAATCAAAGCTGTGAGGCCACTGCCAGGGGAGGCGTACAGCCACTTCAAAAGTATGGGTGTTTATATCCCGGGCGTCATGACGTTCGGTGAGTCTTTGCAATGTTCCTTCCTCCCTGTGGCTGTTAGGGCTGTGAATCACTAAAAACGGCGTATTCAACAGCCACATTGCACCGGACAATGAATGGAAAGCCGGAAATATACCTCTACTCTTCACCACTCAAGACTGTAGGTCTTGACTTACAAGGGCACGCTCACTTTGAAAAGGTCTTCATTGAGGTGCCTGAGATGCAACCCAGTGAAGTTGCGGACCTGATAAACATTCAATGTGGTCTCAGCAATAATGACCCACTCGCCTTCCTGAAACTAGCTCCTAGTACCGCTTAATTTATTGTGTCGACTATAGACATTGTATATTTGTTTTCCAGATTGAGAATAAACTTCGATCAACCTTATCAACCCGCAAGAACCTTATTCCTCCAAATTGATACTTTTTCGTCAACAGTTGGGTTATTGAGGCAGAGCCACCGAATCAATAGGATCCATTCACCAACTTCCATGTCAGCAATGTCTTCACTCGCACATTTTGCCACTCCTATTCGCGAAAGTCTTTCACCCCATAACCTCTGGTCAAAGATAAATGGGACAATTACTTGTCTTAATCCTGTCTGCGAAGCTTGTGTGATCGTTCCCAGGCCACCGTGGTTAATTGATGTGCGGACCAAGCCCGAAGCAAAGAGGTCAGAATAAGAAACGGGCCTTTGAGGCAATAAATTCGGGGGCATTTGGAGGCAGCTTGGTACAGCGGAGAATTGATTGATGAGTTGATAACCCAAATAGCGAAAGCATCTGCTAATTCAAGACTGCGATTGATACAGAAGACAGGTTGGTGACAGAATCAGTATCTTTGAGGGACGAATGAAACGAATCCATGGAACCAAATCCGATGTGAATGGTATTTCGAGGTAGATTCCGTGTGAAAAGGATTCCATTTCAGGATGACTTGATAAAATAACTTGACGCGCCTTCTCGGGCTCCAGCGGTATAGATAAGAATGAACCAGCAACAGAAACAGAGCTTGGAAGATGCGAGATGGAGAGATCTTGCATTGCAAGTTCAAGAAAAGGTTTTTCAATCAGGTACACAAGATTGGGAAGCGGTTCAGCCGGCCATGGATCAAGGCCCAGCTCTTCGCGCAAACTGCCATGATCATCTAGAAACAAACGCCAGGCCCAATGTCGCACAGCCTCGTCGTTTGGGAGGGAGTCCATCAAATCGGATGGCGGTGCAAAGTCTGGCGCAACGAATGTCGCAACGACTGAGCACTTCGCCGCTGTTTTCGCAGCGACGGCGACGGCGTCAAGCCCAAACAAAGTTGTGATTATTTCGGTGGCGCCAAAGGAAACGAGCGACGCGATTGTTCGGCGCTCTGTTTCGGTGTTTCCCGCCGTGGACAAGGTTCCAATTGACACGACTTTGCTCTGTGGAATCTCGCGAGTTGCCAGTGGGAACAGGTCGCTGTGCGTGGCAACAACCACCTCAACCTCCGATGTCGTTGTGTCAACTGCGATCGCACATAGCGGAGAACAGGCACAATGTCGCCGGTTGTCCCTAGTGCAACGACTAAGAGCATCGACACTCCAGTCAGATGCTTGAAGTTGTTTTGCCTGAAATCAAAAAATGCTGAGAATGCAAGACGACGACCATGCCAAACTACGCAGTGTTCTCAGCGGCCTGGCAGACATGAGTCCTGTATTTACTAATTAATACAAGCTTTCGTTGACTGACAGCTGTTAACAGGACATTGCTGATCCATCACGGCATGAAAAGGTCTTGTCGTTTTTGGTTGAACAAGTTTCGGTGTTGGGAAGCCATCGACTTGTGTCCGAGTTTGATGCATTAATGTTATTGAGAACTGTGTAAAGAGCTCTGATGTCCGCTTGGTCTCTCTTGCCTATCGCTTTCTTGGTTTGGTTCATCATCAGTCTCAATGTTTTGACGGCTTTAAATGCAGGCCATCTTGTCAAATCTTCAGGGAACGATGGAGATTTTTGTTTGAGATGGCGTTGCGGAACATTCGGTTGTCTTGGAGAGCTTGGTCAATCTTGCAACTTCATACTCAACTCCGTCGCCATTGATATATGGATGTCTTGATACTTATCTTCTTTCTGTCAATCTATAGTGATCAGCGCGAATGGTATCTATCCCACGTATCAAGACTAAGCTATACCATTTCAAGGATTGTTGATTCACTTCCATTTCCCGAATCATATGGCGGCTTTCGCTGATGACAGCATATACGTAAGTACAGAATTTCTACTTGCGCGTATTAAACTTTGGTTGAAATCAGGTTTCCAACACCCTCACAAACCTTCTCAGTGTTCTCATCACTCGACCTCAACCTGCTGTAGACTTGGATGCCGCATCACTCGCGCATCACGAAATATTGGCATCATTGCTAGTTTCTGGAAACCTGTTCAAATTCTTTGCATGTGTTTGGAAGGCCATGAATGGCGGAACTTTGTGACAGACGTTTCAGCTGGGAACAGGCATTCAGTCTTCCGCAAAATCAATTAGAGCATAAAATGGTTGTACTAGGATTGATCTGGGAATTGTTGGGCCATTGTGAATCGGGTAATCGTGGTGCACGGCAGTTCCTGAGAGATTCTGGTTTAATTCCTCTGATGTTTGCGGCATATGCCCACGAGTCAGATCGATTGGTCGAGGCAAGGATATTTGATGTTTGGAGAGAATCTGCTGGTGTCTGGATCAGGGACTTGAACTTAACCAGTTGGTTCCCAACGCGAAAATTCAAAACGAGTCATCTCAATTATTCTCTGGCACGGAAGAAAGTTTAAACTGCTTTTTGAGGTCGGATTGGTTCCTTTGTTAGAGAATGGCTCTTCCTTGGAAAAAGTCACTCCCATGATTCGAATTATTGGCAAGTCTTTGGGCTTCCCAAGAATGGACACGGGAAACTTGATTGTTTGGTATTTGTATCTGATAATGGCAGCGTTTGGTACTGCTTTTGTTGAGCTGGGCGAAGAAGTTTTCACAGGAACATACAACTGGAGTCGTGACGAAGTGGAGCAAATCAAAATGTATGCCCAATCGGAAAATATCAGGCAGACGAAGGCTATTCTGAAATATTTTGAAATTGTAAGTTTGCCTTCTAGCAGAGAAGGCTCCGACCTTAAACCGTAATTCAACAGATCAGCCAGTCATTTCAGAAAAACTCATCTAATCTGTACACTACATCCCAAAGAATAATTCAGAGGAAAATTATCGTGTTCGTCACGGAACTAAGCGAATCACTGCGATCTCTGCTGGAGGCAAATCAAGTCTCATCCGCAATTCAACAAAATAAGGAGCTGCTTCCTATTATTCTATCTTTACGGTGATGCCATTTGGAAGCCCGTCGTTGAAGGAATCAGCCAAGTTACGTCAAACTTCTTTAAAGAATCTTGAGCTCATGGTAAAGAATCTTTCGTCCATGATGGATTCTACATCGGCTGCCGTAATTTTCGAGCTATTGATTACGCTGCTAAAACATTCTGAACAAGGACAAGCGGCCCTTGGTCTTGTTTACCGAATCGTGCATTCGATATTCCACGTAGACTCTTTAACAACAAGCGATCACCTAGCCAAACTATCAGACGCAATTATTTCGAGGTTATACGACATGGAATGGGATATTCGTGATGCAACAATTGATTTTGTTGCTTCGTTGTTTTCAGGAAATGATGACAGCTCGGAACGGCGATTTACCTTTGGAATCCAGCTTATTAAACCAGTTATTAATCGATGTAAGGACTCGGAGCCAAGTGTGCGATTTAAGGCTTTGTGGGCATTACAGGTGACCTTGTGTGTTTTGTAAACATGTCCTGAACCTTGTGACGGTAGTCGATGATCAAGAATAATGCTGCTTGGACATATATGAACACTGAAGGATTGATATTACCTCTAGTGCGTCAGTGTTTGGAGGAATGCTTGCAAGATTCCGAAGCTTTGGTTCGCAGAGGGGCTGTGGACCTTCTCTCAACATTCGTAACCATTCTCGCTTTTAATCCATCACTAATTCTGTCGAGGGAAAGTGGAGCAGATGAATGGAAACTTGGGTAAGTGCTTGTAGCTTTTTGTAGGATCTGCTCAACTGCTTGGTCAGTGAATCAATGCTCAAGAAACTAGTATCAGATGACTCTGACTGGGAAGTGCGCATCTGCACCCTGAATTTTCTTTTCGCTCTTCTCGATCGCGCGTTTTCGCAAAGCGACAATGAATTGATTGACTGGGTCGTCAATGTCAAGGGAGATGAACTGTTAGAGAAATCTGTAAGCTCTTCTATCCTATGAATCAACGAAGCTCTAAATTTATGGTAGACGACAGATGACTCGAGACTAGTTCGTGCCGAGAGTGCATCGATTATTGCAAAGTTACTCCCGCTTCTCAAGCAACGACCAGACTGCTCCATTGGCCGAAGCTCGGAAAATGGATTTAAAACAAGTTGAATATGCGTCTCAAGCGGAACACATTTATGAGGAAGCACTTGATGTCGGGAAATCATTAATTCAAGAGGGTGACCCACTAAACGAGGGGAACAACGTGCTCCACTGTTATGACTGCTAATAAACAAGAACTTAATATTTAATATAAACAACAACTTCGCCAATATAATACAAGTAAATTAATTCAATGTCTGCTCCAACATCCCTCTCACAATCAAACCCGTAATTTACCACTCTTTTTACAAACTTCATTGTAAATTGTGTGCTAGCGACTTCCCAGCTCCTTGTAGACATGGCAACGGCACAGTCAAAAGCAGCCTTTCTCACTGCCGAAATATCCGAAACAAGCCCTTCCGCAATGCGAGGAACTACACGACTCCAATACTCTGACTGCAACTTTTCATCGCCTCCAAAAATTAAATCGTCGTCGCTTCCACCTTCCATTCTTTTTGCCTCCAAAAGCGCGTGGGTAGTAATTTCCATGCAGATTGGAGATTCACGTTGATTTCCAAAACACTAAGAGCACAGTTCAAGAGCGTTTTCGCGTCGTATGTCTGGTTAAAGGTCTTGATGAGTTCGTTCAGCTCGTATTGAAACTCTACATCGTCCGTCTGTGCAGAATGTATGTTATCTCATGTACTTTGAAAAATTCAACTAACCAAAAACTTGCTTCGAAAAGCAGTGCTGCGAGTAATACATCTGTTGCTCGGTCATCAATTGCAAAATGCTCAATCAAGAAGTGTAGAATCTTGATTCCTTTCGAAGATGACGCAGCTACATCAGAGTTTTTTGCTTCACGAATCACGAGATCAAGTACAACGTTCAAGCGACCTTCCAAGAAGTCAATATTTCTTAAGTCTTTCGTGAATGCCCATAGATCCTCCAAAGTTCCCTCAGCGCAATATCAAAGGCAACAGCAGGATCAATAGCGTACGCGACATAATCAACCTTCTTATCTTGCTTGTCATCAATAACGTTGTTTCCCCAAACGAAATGCTTTTGGTGAGAGCAGTTGGTACAGTATCAGAAACTGTAACTGGATTATCGGATCCATCAGTGGGACTGTGACAATCCGCTTCAATCAGATCTGTACTTGATTTTTGGGGCAAAGGCACCGAATTCAGGCCGAGAACCAATTTTCCCATTTTACCAGTCGTCTGTGGAACACTAATTTTGGTGGTTTCGTTGTTGGAGTCGAGGATCGAGGTAGAGGAATACCAGTTCTCATAATTTTACTGGTTGAACCGCCAACGGGAATACGGGATCCAACAGATCCGAGCGGTGTACTCATGACGTCAACATCCTGTTTTGTAGCAGACTCCTCGATAATTTCAGCCTTTTCGATTTCTTCACTTGCATCCACATACTCTTGAAGAGGTTGGACACGAGAAGCCGCACATGGAGTAGCCTCTTCATCGGAATCCATGGGACTTGTGATGTCCAAGTCTGGTTTTGCATCTGCGAGTTCAGTTTCCTCATATTCTTCGTCGCTGTCGTCGTATTCAGTGAGACGCAACAGTCCTTCACTCGAGTCTGCTTGAAGAATTTTTGTAGTAGATTTGGCAACTTTGGTGTGGGATCCACCGATTTGAGTTGGTGTAGCAGCGATCTCATCGTTGCTTCTACATTAAGGGCGGCAGTAACGTGACTTGGCAGCGCTAGAGGTGTAGTTCTCTTTTTTATGTCAGAAAGAGACAGTCGAGACGGTGTTGTGAGCTTTGTTGGTTGATGTAGTTGAACGGAGTGCCCACACACTACTCGCCGTTGAAGCGGCAGGCTACAGAATGCATCAATAAATGAAAAGAAATTGTTTGCAATCCTCACTTTTCTGATAGTTTCCAACTCTTTTTGGGAAAGCTCCGATGTTTGGAACATGGTGTTGACAGCTTTCTTCTCAGCTGGCTTAGCTGCCGCCCAAACGCTCCAAAATAGCTCAGGTGATAAAGAGTGTATAGCTGCAATACAGACTTTCAGAGCCTTGATTAGAATGGGATCTGTGTCGTTGGCCTGCGAGAGCAACCGAGTAACGTATAACTTCACATCTGCAATTTTCTAATTAGCGATACATCAAAAAGGAATTTATGTGCTTACTTGTGTGCTTCACAGAATTGTCGACCAATCTTCATCACTCAGCTCTGCCAACTTGACGACACATCCAGCACGGACTTTCACGGATTTACCGAATTCAGGATTATTGATTCCGTGAATACATGCAAGAGCACAGACTTCAACACCAAAATATTCGTTTGCTGTTGTAACAATGATTGCCCCAACTCCACAACCGCTGGCTTTGATTTTTGAGGCTGATAGTATACCATACCAGCAACGCGAGGCAGAATGTGGTCAATCATTTCCGGAAGGGCGAAGGAGCTCTGAACTAAAACCAAAAGTCCCTTGATGGAAGCCATAACACATTTGTTTTGGTTGTCACCAAGTCCCAAAATTAAAGCGTCGCAGTATTTCATTGCCTTGCTGCGTACATCGGAAATTAATGTTGTTGGAGCTGTTGCCAGGGAAGCTGACACTATGTAGTTCGAAATTGTTTCAAGGGCAGTGACACGAACCGACCATTCTGAGCTCTTGAGGCGGTTCATTATTTGGGACAAGTCTAAGATTTCAACTTTTGATGATGTTGAAGACGCACGAGGTAGTGGTTTTGGTACTGATGATCGCTTGACCTTCGACTCTTTGGAAGGAATTTCTGCAGGTGTGGCACGAACAGTAACCCGAGAGGTGTCCACTTCATCATCAAGGACAGGTTTGGGCACTTGCTCAGCCGCTGGTGCAACAGCAGGCACTCTCAGAGCCTTTGGCTTGGACGACGAGGCAGATACAGATGCTGAAGCTGTCAAACTTGCTTTCACTTCCTTCGGAACTCGTTGAGCTCCTCCAATATGCTCGTGTAGATGAGTAGGTGCGACATCGCCTTGTGAACATATTAGTTCAATTACTTTTCTTCTTTGGTGAGGAATCTTACGAGCAGGTCTTTCCATCAACATTCGTCTTGGAACTGGGGCTCCGTCCAAAGCTGAAGGACGCAACGACTTTCCACTTTCTGAAATCTCAAGCATCGGCTTCACTCTTAATTTTGAAAGAGGTGCGTCATGGTCATCCAACTCAAAAGGAAAGGATGGAGTTTCAGATTCCAACGAACGTGTATCGTCATCGTCGATTCCACGAGAAGTTGAAGAATAGTTCTCGGGAGTGATTGTAGTTGCTCTTCCTGGAGGTTGCCGAAACGGCAACGAACTTGTGCTTGAACTAGTTGGAGCGCGTGGTCGAATAGGGGGCTTTGAAGCCATTGACATGCTGCTCCAGATTTGCTAACTTTCAAGTATTTCGCAGCCACTTCAGAGAGTGATGCAATGAATCTATCATTGTTTTTAGTTCCGCTCTCCTTTTTGGCCAACGCTTACCCATCCAGTCTTCCAGGAAACATGTCCTTGTAGAGTTCAAAAGTACTCTTTATAAGTCCTCGCACTTCTGGGGTTGAATCCACTGTACCATTCTTGATGGCAGCTTCCAGAGGCTCGACATACTTTTCCAGCCGCGCATAAGTATTTACACCCAAAATTCGGTTAAGACATTCAGCCGAAGAAATTCTCAAAGATTTTGACGGAGATGGTGCACAAATATTTTCAGATAGGAGGGTGATGAGAGAAGGGACACCAGCATGGTCAATGATGACTTTGAGGGTATTATTGGCTGAAGTGACGATAACCTTGTTTGCTCTTGTGCATAGTTTTAATACGGCAGGTAGAATAATGTCAGAGAGGCCTTCGAAGCGGTCTTCCAAGCACTGTCCTAGTACTTCGCAAAGAAGCATCGCAGTTCTTGACAAGCGCGTTCGCTCTGTATTCAGCTACGCCACCGATTCAGCACGTCTTTTACGAGAGTCAGAGCTGTTCTTACCGCGAGCAGAATCGGTTTCTTCAGTTTTCTGACAGCGGCAACGAAGCCAGTCAAGTGCGATGCTTCTTTGACGACGGTGACAAACTTTGCGAGGGCGTCGTCCATCTGGATCCACGTGTCTTCGGTTTCCTTCTGCTCAAACACGGACACGAGAACCGCGACTTCGGCGTCGACCGAGGCGATGGTGTCGTGCTGCGGAGGCAGTTCGTTGGTTGGGTGAGTAAGTGAGTGTGTGGGTGAGGAAACGGACCTTGGATGGCGGTGGATGCATTGATTCTGGTGACTGGTGATGGTGGTGTGTTGGTGGTTGGATTGCGACTGGACGAATGGCTCGTTGGTCTTGCCAATTTCGGACGCTTTTGTTGGAACGCACTCTCTTTCCTTAGCTTTCCTTCAATCCCTAAACATCATCTCAACAAATAATGTTTGTTTATTTCTTATTGTGTGCTGCTTTCCCCAATTGCAACTGGTTTCGCACATTTACGATTCTCAACAGCCTTGCAATACCAAGTCAGTATCTGCAACCGATTTAGAGCTTTCTCACCTTTGTTTTTGGGCAAACCATTTCCTCCCATGAAATTGGAATCATTGTGTGACCTGTGAGAATCTTGGTTAGATATAAGTGAAGAGCAGTTTAAAACATACCAGCAACGCTTGTGGCCAGAATCACACCCAATTCATTTTTTGCAGTTGATAAATAGTACGATCGAGAGTCACCCAAAGAAATAACCTCAGCCCTTACACACCTCGTTCAGATCCAAACCAACAAAATTCGAGAATCAGTACCTAACAATATCTCCTGGCCTAAAGCAATTATAAATCTGAATCTTGTCTCTCTCAGTCGCCCGGACATCCTGCACTCGAATGATTCCCTGGAAATTGTCTGCACAGGGCTGGTCACCCACAACCATGATACTCAAAGTCGCCATTCGTGGATTCACACGAAGTACTTTTCCAGTCACGATAGATGAGACTTCTGGGATGGATGATTTCATTGTCTTTTTGGTGGGAATGACTTGGATCGTGTCCAACTGTTATTCGAATCAGTTCAAGAGTCTGAGTCAATCCCATTGATTTGAGGTTACTGTACCTCTCCAGAGGTTGTGCTCTTGGTTGTTGTGACTGTTCCAACGATAGAGGCATAGATGTGGTCTCCAACTTCAACCGTCCCGTTTGATGCTACGACATTGAAGATAAGCAACCGCATCCAACAAAGTGAAGTTCTCGTTACCAAAGAACTCGCCGGCAAGTCCAAGCCGTTCTCCTGGCGTAACCACAGTCATTAGTTTGATAGTTTCTGAAGAGAAGAAAGACAAAAGAAAAGATGCCACAACGTTCAAAGTCAAAGTCTCCCACTCGACAAACTGTAGATCCGATTCAAAATGGAAACAACACCGAGAAAGAGGGGTTTCTTCTGATACTGCCGCAGGAACCAAAGCACGAACTGTTTCCCATGACACTTCTCAGTGGATTCTGGAGACTGTGTTCCGCTTTTATCAAGGCTCCGTTAAAGGATTCAGTGAAGATTTGATGACCAGTGAGAGGGTCGACGAGGAGGCTGCAGTTGATACAGATAACCGAAAGGAAGCGGGGGTTGTTAGTATTCATCAAAAGGACCTCGATATTGTCACGGAAGATATGGATGGGCTCGGCCTTGTCGAACTTGCAAAGATTTATGGAGTCACAGGCGTAACTGTTCCAAAACGGAAGATATGGATCCTGTTGCTTGGAAACCATAGGTCTGTTTTTAACAGTTATCCTAGACTCAAACTACAGACTCAATCTAAACTGATTTGCAACTATAGCGCAGGAAAGTCTTCATTCATCAACTGGTATGTGGACCACCCGGTCCAGAAGACGTCAGTCGCAATCGAAACAACATCTTTCACACTTATCACTGCTGGGAAGAAGAGGGAAACCTTTGGCGGTCCCGCCACGTGTCAGCTATTCCCTATCTTGAAATCTATCAGTGAACTAAAAGGAGTCCTGCCGTCTCTTGCGACAGAGATTGTTCCATCCAATTCACGAAACTTTGACTTAATTACGTTCATTGATTCACCGGGTCTTGTTGACGGAGGGGTGAAATATCCGTTTGATCCAGAAACCGTGCTGATTCAGATGGCGAATGAGGCTGACTTGGTGTTTTCGTTCTTTGATCCTATCGGACAAGCTCTGTGTGCAAGAACCATGAATGTAGTTGAAGCTGTCTGTGAGAACCAGGGATTCAAGATCCATTTCTATTTGTCAAAGGCGGATACTATTCCAGATGAGAGTGATCGTCAGAAGGTTCTCATTCAGATTGCTCAGAGTTTGACGCATCGAATTCAAGACCGACAATTTTCTCTGGATATTCCACCAATTTATATTCCTCGGCCAGATAACTCAGGTTTGTGGTTTTTGTTTGAGAGATTCCTCCTGTCCCTTAACTCTCATGTGTACCAGATGTGAATGTTCGAAATCACTTGAATGGCGTACTCGCAACAATTGATTCAACTATAGCGCAGGGTGTTCAGAAGTCGTTGGGTGCTTTGAAGAAAGATGCGGCTAATATTGCTAAGGCCATTAGAGCTAAACTTGCTGCTGATGATGCAACACGAAAGTTTAATAAGAGAGATATTGGAAGGGTGAGTTCTTTAGTTACTGCCGTTTTGGTTTTTGATGTACTTGCAAATCAGGGATTCCTCTTGCTTGCCACAGCGACAACACCATTCATTGTGCTGATTTCTGTTGGAGTATACAGAATCCTGAATAGTTTGGCGGAATCAAATGGGCCTGAAGTACTTGGACCAGGTGGTCTTGTTGTAACCCAGATTCTCGAAGTTCTGGATGCACTTGTCCAGGATCTTGCTTGGAAATCCATTGGATACGTGTTTGCTGCATCGATATTCGCGTTTACTCTGTGGTGGTTTTTCATCAAGAAGAGGAAGACGTTATCGGTTTCGGAAAGGGCCGAGATGCAAAAGCATTTGGCGGTTGTTCATAACTTGCTCCCGACACGACATGAGGGTCAGTATTCTGCCGTTGATTTGAGTAATACTATTATACTAACTCATATCGAACTCAGAGCTTTACGAAGAATACTTTGCAGCGCATGTGACCAAATGATTCGCTGTTTGTTTGTTGTAATATTTGAATTGTGTGCAAGAAAGCCAACCCATGAATTCGCCACCAAAACAACCAATTTCATTCGTTGAGCGTCTTCGCGAAAAGCAGCGACGACGCGAATCCCGTCGAACGAGCGCTGGCACTTCGACACCGACACCGACACCGAACGAGTCGACTGAGCAAGCGCCGACCACCGCACCGCCAAACACAACTCCGCCGACTCCGCCCGCCAGCCAATCAAAATGGATCGACTGGAACGACCCACAACCGAAACAAACAACAACTCCCTCGTCAGCCACTGACACCACTGAACTCCACCAAAAACAATCCACTTCAAAATCCATTCTCAAAAACGATTACCTCGAGAACTTTGTCGTGACGGGAAACCGCCCTCAGAACTACGTCCGCGATTCCAACCCCGTCACCCGCTTTATCGAGTATCCAAAGCTTGACACCCTCTTCCGCTTGAAGAGAACCATTGTTCAGCAGTTTGCGACACCCCCGCGTTACTTGAAGGCGGATCTCTGGAACTTTGATTTGAAGAACTTGGGCTCACAGTTTGATGGTACGTTCACTGTTGTTCAAGTGGCTACTTGAAAGAATAACACCTCTTGACAGTCATTCTTGTGGATCCTCCTCTCATGGAATACGCTGCAAGATCAACTGCAACGTATGACCGCGAATTCAAGAAGCCTCCTCCTGGATGTCCAGCGGATTTGAAATTGTTGTGGAGTTGGGACGATGTTGCGTCCATGAATATTCCAGATATTGCGGCACCTCGTTCATTCATATTTATTTGGATTGGCGATGGCGAAGGACTTGAACGTGGTCGTGATTTGCTTGCAAAGTGGGGGTACAGGCGTGCTGAAGATATTGTGTGGGCAAAGACCAACAAAACGTGGACGGTGAGGTATTGATGCATCATATCAAATTAAACTTTATGCTAAAGGGATCGTATCAAGCGGGGCCATTCCCTTGTCTTCAGCGTCAAAAGGTATTCCCACGACTTCCGCTTTCCGCACTGACACATGTTTAGGAACACTGTTTGGTGGGAATCCGCGGTACTCTCAGGCGCTCTAGTGACACGCATTTCATCCACTGTAATGTTGATACCGATATTATCATCAGCGAAGAGCCCCCCAATGGTGACACGGCAAAACCAACTGAGCTGTACACAATCATTGAAAATTTCTGTCTTGGAAGACGTCGATTGGAGCTCTTTGGAAGAGACAGCAACGTTCGAAACGGGTGGTTGACAGTTGGTGCTGAACTATCTGCATCCAACTTCAATCCGCATGAATACGTGCAGTGTTTCCGCAAAGGTGCTGTTGTACCATTTGATCAAGGTTTTATTTCTGCTTGTTTTCCAATGTGTGACTGATTATTAGACACAGAGATTGAATCGTTGCGTCCCAAGTCTCCGCCACCTCGCAACAAACGCTTCTGATGAGTGTTTCCAATAGCTGCTGTATTTGCTGATTATTTTTTTACGTTTTTATTCAATTCATTGCTGCAGATTACAATCAATCATTCATCCTCAGATCGCTTTCGTTTCTCACCAACTTTCTCCCCTCCTTCAGTTGCTGGTTTCTTTTGTCCACCATTTTGAGCTGGCTTCTTCTTTTTCACAGATAAAGGATTTGGGCCTTTCGCCTTCTTTTTGAACGTTCGTGTTGGTTCAGGAGCAACTTTCGCGTCAGGGTTCAGTTTTTTGATTACTTTCTCTTCAAATTGTTTCGGCAGCATTTTTTCACTTTCAATCTACGATAGAAGGAATAAGCGATTTCAGAATTAATTTATATAGATGTTCACCTCTTTGATTCGTCTTTGAGTTTCTGCACTTGGTGGTTCTAACAGAAGCACACTGTTCATCACGTAGAGTAAAGGGGTTCCAGGAACAGTTCTCAAATGAACGCGTAGAGTATGATCTTGACTCGCTACACCATATTTATGCTTATTGTCTGTTCCGATCACGGATTTGAGGCATTCTGACGCTCCAACAGGTGTCTCGTGACCACACCTCCTTCGTTCTAGTTTCTTGGCTGTTTGAACGGTTGCATTGAAATCTGCGCCGAGGGATCGCAGCTCTGAAAGGACACAGGTTGTTGTAACTTTGTAAAGATCAATACACGTCCATAGGCTCCCTGACGCAACTTACATAGCTTCACTTGGCCTTGCAAAACTTTTGGAAGAGCTGTCCATGGATCCATTTTCATTTGCTGGTTGACGTGAATGAAGTTTCCGTCAACTTGAAGAGTCATATCAGTATGGGCGATAGGTAGCCTTAGGAGGTACTCACGGAGAAGTTGGTACGGCTCTCTAAATCCAAAGATCTGGGCATATATGCCCATGTTCTTCTTGTTCTTCTTGGCTCGCTTAACTCTCATTCAATTGTATTAGAGATTTTCTACAGAATTCCAAAAAGAAAAAAACGACAGAAGAGAAACCCCAATAAATAACGTTTATTTACTTCTTTGAGAGAACGCTGTTGTGACCTTCCTTGTTTCGAGCAATTTCGATGGCGTAGAATTGGACACGGGTAACTGATATCGATAGATTAGGAATCACGGGAGGGACATCAAGGGCACTCACCAAAGAAAGTGTTATCTGGTCCGTAGTCTTCCGCAGCCCGGTTTCGGAGCAAAGTTCCGTAGTTGAAGTCCTGAACCTTGGCCTCAAACCTGTAAACAACAACATCAACCTTCAATCTTCCTACAGAACCCAAGTTCTAAGAAAAGCTTACTTCTTGATCCAGTTTCTCCACTTCTCCTTCGCAGCATCCGTCTTGAAGTCGTCCATCTCATTCAAAGAAGCAACATTGATCTCTGGGAAGGTTGCCTTGAAATCAGCGTAGATCTCATCGTCCACCCTGTGGATTGAAATTGATTGCTTCGGTTAGATGCATTCGCTTTAGGGATGGATGTAGGTTCTGTACTTTGTCAAGCGGATCTTGCTGGCATCCAAACTGCTGATCAGCTTGAAGTAGGTCTCAGCGTGGTGCATCGCCTTCACGACCCAGATTTTCTCAACGTCTGAATGATTGGTTGGGGGCGTTAGGGGTTGGGTAATGGTGGAGGGTAGTTGTCACCTTCGTGCTGTTGATGAGATGTCAGTTAGAGATGGATCAGAGGAACGGATGGGCAATGCGGAACAGATTACTGCCAACATTGATCCAATGGGGTACATACGTTTTCGGCTGTTTCGGCGCTGAAGGGCTTCACTTCCTTGACTTCGATTGACATGGTGATGGTTGTTTGAAGAAAAAAAGAATACTGAATAGAATACATAAAGAACTAATAACATTATTCTCAATCAGACATATCTGCTGCTTCCGCTTCCTCCCCAAGCACAACTTTCCGTCTCTTTCCTCCACCTCCTTCCCCATCCTTCACAAACTTTTTGGCAGTCTTGTTTCGCATCGCTTCCACACTTGATTCGTCCTCAGCCCACTCCATAACCAAGTGTCGGCCGTACAAGTGCGTTGAGCCAAGTGTGCTGAATGCCGCTTTGGCTTCTTGCTTTGTCAGAAAGTCAACGAAACCGAAACCTCGGTGGGAGCCATCAAACTTTGTGGGTAGACGGACAGACTTTACTTGACCAAACGTTCTGCAATTGTATTGTTTAAGATTTGAGAGATTTCATCATAGGGGGTACTTACGAGTACAACTGTTTGATGTCCTTCTTGGTTGCTTGGAACGGAATGTTACGAATAATAAGCTTCGTACCAGTCACTTTCACGTCATCGTCATCGTTAAGATTCCTCTTGGCAGCTGAAGCAGCGGCAGCAGTGTTTCCCTTTCCTGTCGCGTTCGAGAACTTGAGCTGAAGCTTGTGTCCATCCAACTCAACATTTTGGAGCGTCTTCACGGCTTTGATTGCGTCTTCTTTTGATTCAAACTCTAAGAAACCGAAACCCATGCTGAGGACGGCGTTGCCGCCTTTCTTTGTGTCGGGCTTTGTGGCGATACGGACGGATCGAAGGCCTCCAACTGGTGAGAACTTTTTCCGCAGATTGTCTTCTGTTGTGTTGAAGCTCAGGTTCTTGACAAAGAGTGTGGCGACTGGCATGGCATCTGGGTCATCCATCGACGAAGTTGTCGCGACAGCCTTCTCCAGAACTTCCTTGTTGGACAGCTTCTTTGCTGTTGTCTTCGATACGGCTTTTGAAACACGGGAATCGATATCTTGCTGAGAGTCTTCCGCGTCAACTGCTTCATCCATATCCACATCATTTCCAGACTCAACCTGTTTCTTGGCTTTCTCCGATTTCCTTCGCTCCTCAGCCTCTCGGTCAAACTCAGTCTTGAACGCACCGACTGGCGCGTATTCCAAAAAGAGCGGTAACGTTTTGAACTTGGTGTACGCTAGCCGCCTAAACGCGCTTTTGCACTCATTTGGCTCCAGAAACTCAACCATAGCAATAGTTCCACTCGGTGGAACAACGATTCGACCCAATGAACCGAATTTGGAAAATACGAGTTCAATTTCTTCAGCAGTTGTATGAGCGGGGATGTTTTTAGCGAGAAGGATTGTGCTGGATCGGGCCTTGTGTCGCGTGAAAGCGTTCAAGTCGATTCCTTCTTCTTCGAGGTATGTTTTTGTTTCGTTGATGATGTCGGTTTCAGCCAGGGCGAGACGAACGGCCATGTTTTCAGAGGATGGATCGAGAATGTCGCTCTTTTTTACGTTGAGTTTTCTGGCCATGGCTTCGGCAACGGCATCGCTCTATGGTAATTTGTTAGTCTTTGCAGCTTTAAGAAGATTGGCGCGTACGTTAATGAACAAACTATTCCAGCTGTACTCGTTGTTGGCAGTCTTCTTTTTCTTTAGTTCCAATTTCTTTTTGTAGCTTGCATCGGCAGGTAAAAGAGTTTCATCATCCTCCAGAGACTTCTTCTTCTCCTGTCCAGGAATGATCTCCATCAAACGCCCTTGGAAGATTTGATTGTTCAAAGTGGTGTATGCTTTTACTGCGTGTTCAGGCAAGAGATATAGGATGAACGCGTATCCACGAGGCTTCTTCGTATCCTTGTCAATAGACATATGAACTTCTGAAAGTGGTCCAAATTTGCCAAACAGATCCTTTAAATCCTCGGTTGTGCATGTGAAAGGCAGGTTTTTGACAAACAGACGTCCAGTGTCGGCAATGATTTCGGCTGGCGGCTCTTCTTCTTCAGCTTCTTTCAATAGTGCTCGCTCAGGAAGTTCAGTCTCCTTGGTGGCGATATCTTCGTCCTCATTGAACATTTCTTTGATTTGTTGAGCAACTTTTGCCTTTCCAGCAGGCACAGCCTTTGACACATCTTCATCCTCCTCACCATCTTCATCGTCGTTCTGGTCCTCGCCTTCGTTCTCATTTTCCTCTTCACCTAATGCATCTTCTTCAACTTCTCGAGAAGGCTCATCATCATCCAAAGTTTCTCCACCAAATGGATCCTCTTCATCAGCCAACTTTGATCGCATTCGAGAACGCAAGTACTCCATATCTGAAAGACCAGAATCGTGTGCAATCGCGTCAGGTTCTGGCTCATCTTTGCTGTCGTCTTCATTTGTCTCCCCATCATTTAGCCTCAAGTCTTGGTATTCTCCGTCATCTTCTTCTCCCTCCACTGCAACACCTGCAGCCTTAGGATCCCACACAAAATCCTTTCCAAGGTCATCGTTCGCCCAAGTTCGCCCTTTCGCAGCACCACGTGGACGCATAACATCCAAGAATTCTTGGAATTTAGGGTCTGATTTCGCAGCAGTCAACACTTCTGTCAATGCGCTTTTGGGGGTTGCAGCGGCTTTCTTTGATGATGCCTTCTGTTCATCCTTCCACAATTTCTCTTCTGCTGCCGCTTCCTTTTCTTTCTTGATATCCTCTGCCTTTTTGGCAAGACGAGCATTTGCTGAAGAACCCTCTGTATGTTTCGACCACGGCCGAGGAATGCTCGAGTCTCCAACCTAAATACATTGAATCAGTATGGAAGGTCAGAATGTGAGAGTTATGTGTACGCACTGGTTTGGCAAACACAACTTCGATTCTAGAAGTGTCAATAAAAGTTCTGTTGAAGTAGTTTACAGCGTCGAGGGCATCTTTCTCCGTCTTGAAACCAATAAAACCGAATCGTCGCGAGTTTCCATCCCTGATGAAGGAGGTGAATACGCACAGTATGCCATTCAAAGAGCCTTACTTGTCCTTGGCAAGCTTCACGTCTGTGATTGGAGTACGCTGGGCAAAGTGATCCCGCAGGCGATCGACAGTCAGGTACTTTGGCAGATTCCGCACCATGATACGGGATGTGGGAGTAGAAGACTCTGAGTTCATGCTGTGTGTGTTTGACTTGCTCCAAAAAACAAAAAAAAAACAAATGGGATCGAAGAAGGCCGCGGAAACACGAGTCGCCGCCGAGTCCGGAGCCGTTGCGTTCTTTTCGGGTTTGATTTATTCGGACGGATCGGACTTTTTAGCGACGGCGACGGCGGTTCTTTGTGCGGTGCTGCTGCGGTGGAGCGTGTCGCTGTGGGGCTATTCGGGTACTTTTGTTGCTGCGTTTGCGTTTCGACGAGGGATTATCGTGCGTCTAATTGAAGGTGGACAGGAAGAGCCACGCCGCCAATGCACGGCGACTTTGAGGCGCAGCGTCATTGGCTCGAAATTACTACTCATCTGCCGTCAAACTCGTGGTACCGCTACGATCTGATGTACTGGGGCCTGGACTATCCTCCTCTTACAGCATATCACTCGTGGCTTCTTGGCTTCATGTGAGCAGTCCTCGGTTGGTGGTTGAAGTCTCACATCCTCGAAAAACAGCGCCAATAAGATCAACCCAGATTGGGTGGCTTTGGATGCATCGCGCGGATATGAATCAGACGATTTGAAGTTATTTATGCGATACACTGCGTTGATAACGGATCTGTTGATCAATATATCTGCAATTATTGCTTTCTGTCAAACGTGCTGCAAAACGCGAAGCCGCATCGAAAGAGTTTGCATTTCTGTTATTGGACCTTCACTGTCGTACTCATAATGTGGATAGAATGTTCTGTTGTTTGTCGCATTGATTCAGCCTGGATTGATTCTTATTGACCATGGCCACTTTCAGTCAGTTATAGTCGAAATCACTTGATAAACCTTCTAACTCGGATGCAGATACAATTCGGCCATGCTCGGATTCACTCTCTGGTCCGTTATTTGCATGACTCAAAGACGCTTTATGCTTGGTAGCATGTTCTTTTGCCTTGCTCTTGGTTTCAAACAAATGGCTCTCTACTATTCGATGCCTATTTTCTTCTATCTATTGGGTATTTCCGCTGGAGAGGCAAAGCGGAACGGAATCTCAAGCGGGTATGATGACTGTTGAATCAAATCCCTCACTTACACTTCAACACAGTGTCAAACAACTTGCTTTGATCGGCGTGACGGTCATTGTCACGTTTGGGACGCTATTTGCTCCATTCCTGACATCTCTTGAAGATTTTCTGCAAGTTATTCATAGAATCTTTCCAGTTGGTCGAGGGCTGTATGAAGACAAGGTTGCAAACTTTTGGTGCGCTATCAGTGTATTTGTTAAAGTCAAAAAACTGTTTCCTGTCGAGACTCTCGTCCGAATAAGGTTTGTGACGTCCATGCACTGTTTCAGTTTGCTCAACCGTATATTAGTATCTTAGCAACACTCCTGGCTGTCCTTCCGACAAGTATCAACCTCTTCTTGGCGAATCTGAAGTCCGTGGATACTGCGAATCCAAAGAAACTATTGTTAACCTTGCTAAATGGATCTTTGGCCTTCTTCTTGTTTTCTTTCCAAGTTCACGAGAAATCTATTCTTATTCCACTTATGCCTGCAACCATGTTGCTTGGGGACAGTGATGGTGTGGCTTGGGAAGGTAGCGTGTTTGTTACAACGGCCATGTTTAGGTTTGACACTCGTCTTCCAGTATGCGAATACTAAATTATTGTAACAGCATGTACCCGCTGCTGCGACGAGATGGATTGGCGATTCCAACTGTTGTAATGACTATTCTCTTCAACATTTTATACGGCTGGAGGGCGCTCTTTGGGCCAAAGTCCAGAGCTGGACTATTTGTTCGTTTCCTTGCAGTGGTTCGTCCTTCTTCAACTGATTTGTCGTTTCTTACCTTTGTTTTCAGGCCTCCTACCTCTTGTTCGCAACTTTAATATTCTGCGAAGAATTTGTCAGCTCGGTTCCACTTCCACGCTATCCCGACCTCTATGTTGTTATAAATTCTTTTGTGAGCTGTTGTATCTTTGGGGCTTTGTACCTGCGATATTCGTA
Organism: Rhizoclosmatium globosum; assembly: GCA_002104985.1. Taxonomy (NCBI): domain Eukaryota; kingdom Fungi; phylum Chytridiomycota; class Chytridiomycetes; order Chytridiales; family Chytriomycetaceae; genus Rhizoclosmatium; species Rhizoclosmatium globosum. Next base: position 217,833 of record MCGO01000006.1, on the reverse strand, counting down.
CGTGCAGTTGTTTGATGATGGGGCTGTCGTTCTATCAAGTGGTAAGAGCAAGGAGAAAATACAATAAATATAGGTGCTCTTTCATACCATCGGTGCTTTTGTTATGTGACGAGGATGGTATGAAATCGATGCAAAGTATAATTAGATCGAAATCAAGTAACCAAAAAACAATTCGCCCATTCAAAGTCTCCAACAAAACTACGATATGACATCCTGCGTTCTCTTTCGTTTGACGGATCTCAGACTTCATGATAACGTCACGCTAGCGCGGGCCATCGCTGATGCCACGACAAACAACAAGACTCTTCTGCCAATGTTTGTCTGGGACACAAGGTTTCTCGGGCTTGCCCCAACTCAACAACATCAGTCACTCCCATCGCGTATAGGTACAACATGGCACTTCGGGTTTCCACGTCTTTCTGCACAGCGTCAGCGATTCCTTCTTGAATCGTTGGTTGATTTGAAATCTCAACTCCAAAAGCTCAAGAGCGATTTGGTTGTTATTGTGCCTCCTCATAATGTTGCGCTCTCGGATTATATATCGGCGCAAATCGTACCTTCATTGCAGAATGGATCGGATGGAGGTGTTTCTGTCTTCATGGGAGCGGACAGTCCTTGTTACGAAGAACGAATTCTGGAACGCGAACTTTCTGAATGTACTGGCTTTAGTCTGAAACTGGTGAAGGACAACCATACCATGTTGAGCATGTCGGCTGTGGAGGGAAGGGTGCCAGATATTTACACCCAGTTCCGGAGCAACATTGAACGCTCGGCATCAGCTAAATCAGATATCTCGTTTCCAGCTGTTGCTTTGCCGTTACCATCGCCAACTAAATTGCCAAGTTCGCCAGTAAACGTTGTAATGGAACACACCTTATCACTCGAAGATCTTGAATCATTGCTAAAGTCGTGTCCAGCAAACAAATCTCAACCATCCGTTTCGTTTCCCTTCAAAGGAGGGGAGACCGCAGCACTTGCACGTCTAAAGGCTTACATGTCGGGACCCATCGCGAAATACAAGGAAACTCGAAATGGGCTTCTTGGAAGCGACTACAGTACGAAATTCAGTCCGTATTTAGCGTGGGGCTGTTTGAGTGCCCGAACAATCATCCATGCGATGCGGCCTTTGACTGCGAAGGCTCAGGATGGAACTTATTGGGCGTGGTTTGAGCTCCTTTGGCGTGACTACTTTTACTTTGTCGCTCGGGACTATGGCAACATGTTGTTTTATCCAACGGGACTGACAGACACTCCTGTGAAGGCTGGTTATACGCACGCTCCAACAAATCCGAAATTCGTCGCTTGGTGTGAAGGGCGAACTGGTGTTCCCTTTGTGGACGCAAATATGAGGGAGTTGAAGGCGACTGGGTTTATGTCGAATCGTGGACGTCAGAATGTGGCTTCCTTCTTGGTGAAAGATTTGGGAGTTGATTGGCGTCTTGGAGCAGAATGGTTTGAGGCCATGCTGTTGGATCACGATCCGTGCAGTAATTATGGAAACTGGTTGTATGTTGCAGGATGGGGGAACGATCCAAGGCAAGCTACGGAAGGAGACGGGCGCTACTTCAATGTGTTGAAACAAGCTCGGGATTATGACCCCAAAGCGGAATATGTCTTGGCTTGGTGCCCTGAATTACATGGACACCCCAACCCTCATGCACCGTGGACGCGTACCGGTGTATTTGGTTCTGACAACTTGTATGCAAGGCGTCCAATTTGTATGGGAAAAGGATGGGATAGACATTTGGAAGTTCGAGCAGAGTCTGGAAAGAAAGAGGGCAATGGTCGTCATCGCGTGCCAAAAAAATTTTGAATAAATAAAGTTGTGTGGTTTGTTCTGTATTTCATAATGTGGAGTGCAATAGGGAGCATCCATTTGTGTTACATGTATTATCCGTGTGATTAGCGTTCACGCTGAAGAAATGCTTTCACAATAAAGTCATGGCTCTGGACAGAAACTAACAGCCCTTGAGTTGGTCAGTTGAAGAAAGGAAGCAAGACAGAGACTGAACACAGGCTGACCAGTGTTCCCGTGGCTCTGGACCTGAAAGTATTTAAGTCAAGTATGACTCACCTTACATTTATTATTTATTCAATGAGGAAAGAAAGGGATAGAATTTCGACGGCAGATTATAACAGTAAGAGTGTGAAATCACGAGTGAGATCCAGACTGTTTACTGCATAAAAAGCCTGTGAAGTCATGTCCGAAAGTGGACAAGAGAGGGTTTCCAAAAATTGATTACACTCTCCTTGTGGCCCTACCACACGGCAATCTTTAGTAAAAGGCGAAAGATTGAAGCGCTGTTGCGATAAAGCCAGAGAGGATGGATTTATTGCCTGGATTTGTGTAAGCCTTTTAAAGGATTCGCTCAACTGCGCATTACCAGGGCTGGCCCAATCAGAGCACCAACTGCGCACGACCCAAAAGCCTATAAAACACGCCTTTGTTTCTTTCGTTGTTAGGTACAATCCTCTCAAGCCTATTGGCTAAGATCAAGTGTAGTATCTGTTCTATTTAGTGTGATAACTAAATCTGCGTACATTGTACGTATTCTATTATCACAATTATTTTTGAACCTCTCCTGTGGACCCTGTGTGCTTGCACCAGACCCGGGAACTGGTGTCGCTGGCCTTACACTGCCGCCTGCTGATGCCGAGCCCCTTCCTCTTTACCTCAAAATAAATGATGAAAAGAAAGAATGCATTATAATATGTGACGTTTTCTATGTGTTTTATGATGTTGATTTGTTTGCCACCAACGATTACTCACACTTGGTAAGACATACTCTCCCCAAAATGTAAAGCAAATATGCAACTACATGTTTTACTGATGCAGATGTTTCATCATTTAATGTGTGGGTGGATTCTCAACAGAGTGAGTGGGTTTCAAAAATTCCCGTTGTCTCTTGCGAGACCACGAAGATGTAAGGAAATAGTTTTCAATCAGCAAAAAAGTTGACTCAGTCTGGGCTTCACCGTCAAACTTATTACTCTCTGTGTAGGATGTTTTTATAACCTAAACAAATTGGCTGTATTTATGTGTTTTGATGTGCGCAGTCCGCAGTCAATATTATTCAAATAAATGTAGAAAAATATCTGGAATGTACTATTCAATTTATATGCGGGAGAGTGGGTGAATTGCGAATGTGATGTTCATTCTTGCACTGACTGATAAAAATAGATCCTTTATCAGTTTTTGGCTAAACACTTCGCAGCAGCTCATATGAAACTCTTGTTGTCGTTACGGTACACTCTGGGCAGGAGATCACGGCTCTCCATTCTTGTCTTCACGATCCTTGCCTTTGCAATCTACAACCATATCGAACTCGGCTTCTTCATCAATACAGGGCCAAAGAAAGTAGACGATGCCAGCAAACGCTTGACAGTTTCGCCGCCTAATTCAAACCTTCCTCCACCAACTCCACCCAATTCAAACATTGTTGATGTGGTTATCCCACCCATTGACAAAGTCAAACCCAATCATAATTCAGATGGAAACAATGCATCAGTATCTAAGCTAGATTTGGAGGCCAATGCACATTCATGTTGCAAGCCACTTCACTCTGTTCGGCTTCAAACACAGCCACCCATCGACATGTGCCTACACACCTTCAGTTTAGACAAGTCCAGCAACGATCCAAACGCAGTTGTCCTAGACATTGGAGCGAATATCGGAACTCATACTTTGTTCTTGGGAAACGCTGGATACAAAGTTCATGCATTTGAACCCATGTTGGCTAACTTTAACCTACTCAACTGTTCTGCTGTAAGCGTTTCTTTCGATTTATAGCCACGTCAATATTAATCACGCCCAGTCTTCAAATGAAGTTCTCAAACGAAACGTAGTCCTCAACAATTTTGGGTTGGGAACTAAAACTGGTAAAAGCTGTATCGCACCAGAAGAGAATGAAAACTTTGGATCAGCAAAGATCAAAGAAGCTGACAAGTGTGCGCCGAAGAACGTTATCGAGATTCGACGACTCGACGAGTATCTCGATAAACACAAGATCAAGCCGTATCTGATCAAAGTCGACGTTGAAGGATACGAGTACAAGGCCTTACTTCCAGCGTTGGAACATTTCAAGAACGATCCGCCAGCACACATTTTCACCGAGTTTGCGCCTTCTCATTTGCGAGACGCCGGAGATGTACCGGAACAGTATTTGACGTTTTTCTACAACCTTGGATACAAATTAGATTGGGAGCATGGTGCAACGAATATCAAGAGAGGCGGCAAAGAATATATGTCGCTATTATTTTTGAAGCAAGGAAACTACAACCTGCATTGGTATCGTTGAAGGTTATGAAGGAGAACGAAAGTAGACAATAAATATACATATATTTACGTTCGTTGATACCAATGCAAATTAATATTCCCCACGAGCTTCAACAGTTTCATGTATTCTTGGCTCCCATAACGAACATTTCGGCCATCCCAATCGAGCTTATACCCAAGATCATAAAACATATCCAAATAATCCCCAGGATCATCGCCAGCAGCACGCAAATGCGCTGCAGCGTACTCTGAAAATATGTGTTTTGGAGGATCTTTCCTGAATATTTCCAACGCCGGCTTGAAAGCTTTAACTTCATAGCCTTCTACATCAAGCTTGATAAGGAATGGCTTGACTTTGTGTTGCATCAGATATTCATCAAGTCGCCTCACTTGAACCGTGTTTTCAGGTGCACACGATTCAGAGGAATAAATTCGCGCAGATCCAAAGTTTCCTTCAGCGTAACTGATACAACTGGTTCCTTCTTCCAGCCCAAGACCAAAGTTATTGAGAATCACATTCTTGGCAAGGACAGAATTCGTCGACTACATATATACGCTGTTTCAGATTTAGAGCTCCAGTTTGATTGATGCCTTACCACGGAACAGTTGAGTAGCTCAAAGTTGGCCGCCATTGGTTCAAATGATAGAGAGGCAAGGGATCGGTGGCAGGCGCTTAGTACTGGATCGCTGTGTTCGGGTGAACGATAGAGTTTTGTGGGAGAATTATTATTTATTAAACGAGGCGCTTTGGAGCTTGCTCCGCTTGCTCCGTTCCATTCCAACACTTCCCCTCAAGCGAACAAAGTAGCTAACAAAAACTAATGAGAGAACGAACAGCGATCACAAATTGACTGAGGGTTAGGGTCCGAGGTCTTCTTCCCCTTGATCGAGTGAGTGTTGGCTTCCAGATACTGATACTCCGACACACGTGTGTGAGATTCCTACTCACTAAAACCCTCTTCCCTCGGCCAACGGCTGGTTGCCGCGAGCGGAGGATGAAGGGAAACCTTGCATAGGCCGTATGTGTCTGGCAGCAGAGCAGTCTGGGCAGTAGTCTGGTACGAGTAGACTAGTAGCGACGAGTAGCACTTTTCTTGATGCCATTCCGAGTTTGTCGCGTAGTTTCCTGAACTGGTCACGTCCGAGAGCTTTGGTAAGTAAGTCGGCTGGTTGTTCGGCAGTACGAATGTATTCGACATGAACTTGCTTATTGTTTACCAATTCGCGAATGTAGTGGTAGCGTAGGTCTATGTGCTTTGAACGATGGGAGAATACGTCGTTGTTGACTTGATGGATGGTAGACTGGTTATCCTCATAGACGGTCAACGGGGTGTTCAATGGTATGTCTAGAGCCTTGTACAGTTGCACGTATGACTGAAGTTCGCGTCCAAGTTCCGAGATGGACATGTATTCAGCTTCCGTTGATGATAGAGGTACGGTAGGTGTCTTCGACGATTTCCATGAGATAGCGCCGTCGGCAAGCATTACAAGATATCCCAGTTGAGATTTCGCACCGTAGTGTACGTTGTAAGCAGCATCCGCGTAGCCGATGGGTGATTTGTTTCCGTCGCGTTTATATAAGATTCCGTGGTCTAATGTTTCGTGTAAGTAACGATAAATACGCATTACATGTTCCCAGTGTTCCAGTGTCGGTTTGCTGGAGAATGCGCTGAGGTAAGATACAGCAGTAGATATATCGGGTCTCGTGTTAATTGCAGCGTAGTTCAAGCATCCTATGGCTTCGAGATATAGGGAAGGGTCGTCAAAAAGTTCGGAGTTTTCAGTGGCTGGGAGGGGTTTGAAGGATGTGGGAATGGGGATGGAAATGGGGTAGTGGGAATAGTGCTTGGAAAATCGTTGGAGGATTTCGCTGACGTATTTTGATTGGTGGATGAATATTCCCGACTCCATGTGTTCGATCTGAATTCCGATACAGAAGGAGATTTTCCCAAGGTCCCTTATTTTGAATGCTTCCGCGACATCTTCAACTGCCCTGTCGATGAGTTCCTGGTCACCGAAAAAGCATAGGTCGTCGACGTATACGGATACGTAGCAGTGCTTCCCCTGAACTGTCTTGTACAGTACACACGGGTCTGCGCGAGATTGACGATATCCTTTCTGTTCAAGGTGAGTTACTAGTTTCCTGTTCCATAGTCGTCCACTCTGACGTAGTCCATATAACGACTTTAGGAGTTTGCAGACGCGTCCTGTTCCGTCGTCGTGTCCCGGTGGCTGTCGCATATAGACGTCCTGGTCTATCTCCGCATACAAGTACGCTGAGCTGACGTCGACCATCCTGGTGCTCCAGCCGTTGAGTGCAGTCATCGCCAATAACCATCTGAAGGTTGCTGCTCGCATTACTGGGGAGTGGGTTTCACCAACGTCGATTCCGGGTCTCTGTGAGTAACCCCTTGCAACCAATCGTGCTTTGAAGCGTTCGACTGATCCATCTTCGTTTAGCTTCACCTTGTAGACCCATTTGGATCCAACTAGGTTCACTCCATCAGGTGCGTTGACGAGCTTCCATGTCTTATTGTTTTCGAGCGATGCTAACTCGGCTTTCTCAGCTGCGATCCATTCTTCTTGGTACTGACTCCTCATTGCTGCGGAGCGAGTTGCAGGAGATTCGGGATTGTTGGCGTTGACGGTAAAGACAGGTGCGTCGTGGAGGTAGTCTTCAATAGCGGCTGACATCCACATTTCTCCAAACTCAGATATCGCGTCCTCCGAGAACGGTTCATCGGAATCCAAGTTCAAGTACGTCGTTGCGAGTAGATTGCGTTGAGTTCGGAGTCTGGCGGAAGATCTTACGCCTGTGGGTGGAGGTTGAGGAGGTGGGCGAGTGGTTGCGCCGGGTCGCGTTGGCAACGCTGAGGTTTGTTTCTTCGAATTTTTCATTCGATTGGTTATCTTACTGGTGCAGGGTTTAGGTGATTAGTGTATCGGTTGTTCGATGAGTTGGATGTTTGGGTTGGGAGTTTGGGTTTCCGTTGGACGGTATATATGTTGGGAGAAGCCGCGTTAGCGGGGTTGTTATAGGATTGGGGTTGGAAGGCCTTCGCTCGCTACGGTATGGTACCGGTAGTCGTTGTGGTATGGTACCAGTTGTTGTGTTTTGTTGTTCGTTAACTTCCCCTCAAACAGAGCCTTCTCTCGGTCAAATCAGTTATCGCGCAGCGTCCCACACGTTTGATTGAGGATGAGAGGTAAGGGGTGATTGGGAGAGGGATGGTGGGGTTGGTTGGGGTGCACTAACGTCTTTGATAGTGATTGCTCCATCTGTTCAAGTGTTGTCCTCGCAGCGTTGGCTTTGAGTACGGAGCGGTGTAGCGTCGGCTGGGGACGATTATGTCGGAGGGCTTTCAGTGTTTCCGCGCTCAGAGGTTGGTTTCGTGCTTGTTCAAGCAGTTCAAGGTGTCGTCTAACGTTAGTATCAACAGCACCGTTGTCTTGGTTCTTGATACGTTTGACGTCGAAACCAGGTCCGAGTCTGTCGGGAACAAACTTAGGCCACTTCGGGTATACCTTCGGGAGAAAGGCGCAGTCCTTGTATCGGACTTCAAGTACACGGCCGGTTTCTGGATCCAAGACGCGTGCCTTCGATGGTGTTGGCGCTCCAAGGTAGATACCAACAAGTCTCTTGGGTTGCATCTTGCTAACAACCTGCGTAGATACTGGAAAATACTTGACAGCACAGCCAAAGGGCTTGAAATGAGCGACTTTTGGCCTGATTCCAGTAGTCTCGTAGTCTGGACTCTCGATACCGTGGCTGAGTACCGGTAAGACATTGTGAATATCGGCTGCGTGAATCATGGCATAACCCCAGTATTCCCAAGGTGCGTCGCAGTCGAACAAGAAGGTTCTTGTCATCTTGGTCAAGGTCTGGATAGATCGCTCGGGTCCGCCGTCCATTTGTGGGTATTCAGGTACGCCTACTTCAAACTCAATGTTGTTTAGCTGACAGTACTTTTGAAAGGCGGCAGAACGACCAAGTTCCCCTGGGTCCATTCGAACTCGTTTCGTGGTGAGTCCAAACTTATGTTTGTAGATTTGATGCATTCTGATTGCGTGTACCAGGGCTTCATCCTTGTGTTCCATGAGTTCAACTGCTATCCGTCGTCCTCCATAATCCTTCATGACGAGTCCGTATGGGTACTTTCCCAGATGTGGTGGGGAGATTTCAAACACGTCGAATCCAAGGAGCTCGCCAGGTAAGGGAGGGGGTTTGGAGGATGGGGTATTGAAGGGAGCCTTATTTGTTTTGCAGCTTTCGCACGATCCACACGCTGTTCGCCGGGCTGGGAACTGAATTGGGGTCAAGTCCGACGTCGTTCCATGTTTCTGCATGTACTTCAAGCGTGCGTCGCTGGCGTGTCCAAAGGTACGATGCCGTAGTTCGTGTTCTTCAATATCATGCAATAACTGTCTTGTAGCTCGTTCCAACTGTGCTTTCGACAGGTCTCGAAGTCGTATATCCTGGAGTTTGGCTGATATGAGCGAGCGTAGTTGTTTCGAGAGCGACTTCGGATTTGGTTGGCCTTGAATCGGCAGGAAGTGGAGTCCATTGAGCTTAACCGTTTGCAGGAGTGGTTCGTGTGGTCCATATGTGTTTGTTGTGTTAGTAACATATATGTAACCAGGTAAACCTCGGTTCGACTCGAAGTGAAAACCGTTGGATTCGATATCATTCGTTGCTAAGAGGTGGACGTTCGGGAGCTCGGGAGCGTGATTGGCGTTCTTGATGTAGAGTTCCGTTCCATTGGGAAGTACTACAAGTGCGTCTCCTTCGCCTGTGATTTGAAGAGGTCCATTCTCATTTGCAGTTTTAGATGTACGCGAGCAGCTCCTGTACGTCAAAAAGAAGTCGGTCGTCTTGAAGCAGGTCTTCGTAGCTCCGCCGTCGATGACGATGGGAAACTTCTCAGGTACGAGCTCAAACGCGTAGTTCTGCATTGGATCCCGTTCTGATGTCTTTTCAACAGGTACTGAATCGACGAGTTTCGCGAGTAGTGCGTGGTCAATTCCAGTCATCCAATCTGTCAGCATTGCGACTTCAACATCCAGAAGCTGTTTCGTGGTGAGTGCATCTTCCGGTTGATAGTCGATTCGTTTGGGTAGCTGAAACGTTTTCTTCTGCGACATAGAGTTGTCTTGGCGTCGGTGGTCTGGCCATTTCAGAGCGCGAAGAGCTTTTCGAATCGCGAATGTGGAGTGGTCTGGAGGTTTTAGTTTGGGTTGAGGTGCGGTTGGTTTTGCTGAGGTGGGAAGATGTGGATCAACCGAATATGATGTGTGGGGATGGGACTTAGCATTCTGGGGGGGATTACTATTCCCATGAGGTGTATTTTCCTCATTCCCCCGGTTTTAATCGCCGAGTCCACATTTCCGACGTTCAGCGCCGCGGGTCCAGACGGTGGTTGGGTATCAGATCGTTGATGAGATTGGGGTATCGGGTGTGCTGATGGGGTGGGGAGCTGTGGATCAACCAGGATGAGTTGATAAGGGGTGGACTTAGCGTTGTGGGGGGGATTGATTTCCCCATGAGGTATGTAATAACCCTCATGCCCCCTGGTTTTAATAGCACTATCCACAGCTCCGACGACCGGCCAGGCTACTGCTGGCCTCTGCGAAAACCCGTTTGGTTGGCAACAACGATCTGATTCTGAGGTTCCTGTTCCTGTTGCTGCGTTGGTTGTTGTGCGGGTTGCGGTTGATTCACGTTCGCAGGTCCCTGGGCAGCGACGAGGACGTAGGGTTGCGGGAGGAATTGTTGCTGGTGATAGGGAAGGAATTGGGGATGTTGGGGATAGGGAGGGAATTGTTGAAAGTGCTGGGGCTGTTGTTGTTGCTGTTGGAAGTATTTGGGGTAGGTAGTTTGTAGGAGTTGGATTATCGCGGGGTGTTGTCTGATGTCAGATCGGATCCTGTTGGGTGGTAGGATTTTGGCTCCTTGAGGGAGAGGGAGGAGGGCGTTGTAGGCGTAGTTGGGATTCTTGTGACATTGGATTCTGAAGTGGGGTCCACCGCAGGCTCGGCAGTTCGAAGGTGGTCGGGCTTTGGAGGACTCGAGCGGGTGAGTCGGTCCTTGCTCATGATCTTGTTGATCTTGATTGCTAGGTCTGCCGTATGGGTGTTTGCCACGTTCGTTGCCTCTGTCTTTGTTTGGGTTATTAACGTCACCCTCACCGTTTCTGCCCCTGTAATCGCCACGTCCGCCTCCTCGGCCGCCTCTACCGCCTCTTGCACCGCCTCTGCCGCGGTAGCGTTTACTGTCACGTTCGCCGCGGGGATCGTAACCGTGGTCATATCTGGGGTCAGTCAGCAGAGTGGTGTCACGCGTGGGCTTGAAACCAAGGTTGCGTTCAAGAGTCAAGAGCTTGGCAAGTAGGGCATCACGGGTGGTGTAGTTGTATCCCTTGAGGGTGTCAAGCTGGGAACCAAAAACTGGACGATACAGCTTGTCTATGATGTGGTTAATGGCGATGCGGGTAGCAAGGTGAGGAGCAAATCGTGGGTTGTTGCGGTCTTGTTCCATCTGACTAATGATCTTCGACATTTTGTTGAAGTATTCCGAGATAGTTTCCGACGACAAGTGCTGGAGATTGATCCATTCCTTGACGGTGTCTTCGGCAGAAACTTCGTTCTGGGAGTCGTACAACGTCTTCAAGTTTCGCATCCAGGTTTGTGCCATTTTGGTTTGCTTCTGGACAACGCCGTAGAGTTCTTCGGAGATGTTCATTCTGATGATTCTTTTCGCAACAGCGTTTGCTCTGAAGTCTCCTGGACAGATTCCTTCTTCACGCGTGGATTCGAGAACGAATGGGTCATCCGCGTCGTCTGGATTGTCAAAGTACGCGTAGTTCAACAACAATGGATCTTCTTCCAAGACACCACCGGGTCCAAGCCATTGCATGTATTCGTTGTCGTTTGGATCGTGATCCTCCGGGTGGTGGATGGTGTGGTCGACTTTGTGTTGTGCAGCGACTCCGAGGATGTCTTCGGCCCATTGTGGATACTCGCTGATGTTACTCGCTTCAAGCATGAACGGAGTGCGCATATTGTTGGTGTTGTTGGACGTCATTCTGGAAATTGAGGCGTTGAGGCGTTGAGGCGCAAAAAATTTTCACTGAGAGTTGGTTAGAGTGGTGGCACTGTTTGGTAAGGGACTGATCAGGCGACTTGGGATTGAACCGTAGACGTAGCAATGTGCTTTCTTGTTCTTGTTTTGGGCTTTTAGAAGCACTTGTTGTTTAAAATAAAGGGAAACTTAGATTTGCTCTTAAGATTCCTCGTTCCGTTTTGTTTTCTTAGCTTGCAATCGTTATCAGGGTCGAGCTTGAGGCTATTAATCTGATAGAGAGGCAAGGGATCGGTGGCAGGCGCTTAGTACTGGATCGCTGTGTTCGGGTGAACGATAGAGTTTTGTGGGAGAATTATTATTTATTAAACGAGGCGCTTTGGAGCTTGCTCCGCTTGCTCCGTTCCATTCCAACATCAAATGCATGAACAGTATATCCAGCATTCGCAAGAAATAGAGTATGCAGTCCAATATTCGCTCCAATGTCTAGTGAGATTGCATTTGGATCACCATTCATCTTGAGAAGAAGCAACATATCCTTTCGTAGTGCAGCTTCGAATGCTTGATCGCCATTCCCGTTGTCTGCATAGATTGTGTCCGATATGAAATTGTCCGTTCCAGGAGGATGAAGGCACATTGTAAAAGGTGGGGATTGGTGGATGAATGTGAAGTTGTACTCGCAACATTGCTGTCGGTTGAAACTGGTGACACTTCGATTCGGCTGAAAAAGCTCATTGGGCACTAATCGCAAGTGTATGATTATGAATAGAATGAAGATGACGAAAACCGCAAGCCGTGCTCGCCGGATTGGTATTTGCATTGGTGTTGTGAACGATGTCGCTTGCAGACGCCCGTTCAAGCAACGTTCACACCTATGAAACAATTTCGCAATGGTGACCTTGGTTCTGATCAAGTACTTACCGCCACTTAATTGAGCGATTGTAGGAAGGAAAGAGAAAGAGAGTGAAACTCAGGAACCAAGTGGATTAATCTTCAAATATTAAGAGGTAAAACACCAGGTAAAACATTGAAAGAAATTGTATATTTTCGATCTCATTCAAGCTTGAGAGGCGCGTTCAATCAATTCTCGCATATCTTGAAAATCATCCAGGACTTTCAACAGAGAGTCTCGGGTGAGTTTGTAAAGAACTGACGTAGAAGTTGCATGGGCTGTCGCAGTTCGCGGTAAATTGGTAAGAAGCGCAAGTTCTGAAAGTGTATGTTGTCAGTTAGTTCCTAGTGAAGACCACTTACCTCCGAAGAAATCACCATCTCGCAGGGTTGACACAATGTTAGATTTTACTCTTACGTCAACGGTTCCACTCTTGATGAAGTACTATAGGAATATGGTTTAACATTGACTAATGGAACAAGTATGAAAGACATACCATTTCCTCTGCAACATCGCCAGTTGAGAATATACAGTCCCCAGCAACCAAAAACACAGGAACTAAAGCGCGCCCTATCTTTTCAAGGAACTCTTCATCCTTTCCATCGTTTTGATGCCGATTCAAAAACGAAACTTTGCTGGCCAAACTCTTGGCAACTGAAATCTTCCTTGCTTCCTCTTCCTCCTCAACTTTCGCCATTCTCTGTCTGTAAATTTCATCAACCGTTCTTTTGACGTCTTCGAACTCTTCTAGAATCGAAGTGAAAGACGCACGGGTGAGTCGGTAAAGGAGACAAGAACTTGCAGCTTGTACGGTAGCTGTTCGAGGAATATTCCCAATGAGCGCCACTTCTGCTCGAGTATTTAGCATAATTTATTTATAATTAAGTTTCTCACCTCCAAAGAATGCTCCTTCATTTAGAGTAGCAACATGTCTTCCTTGAGCAAGGACATCGATACTTCCCGACACAATGAAATACTGATAACCATTTAAACAGCATCAAAATATATATTTTTTGTCTTACCATTTCAGTTCCTGCTTGACCTTGTGTGAAAATAGTGTCTCCAGTCACGTAATAGCAAGGAATGAACTCAGCAGCAACTTTTCCTACAAACAACTCGTCTCTTCCATCATTTTCGTTTCTTCGCAGAAACTTCACTTTCGCAATCAAGTCTCTGCAGTTTTGTGCTGCAATTTCCATTCGAAGTGAGTCGTTCATATCGTTCAATAACGCAGCCTTAATCACTTCAGTTGGTGTGAAGATTCAATGAATACCATACCTCTTCAAAGTATTTTCCGCGATATTTAAGGTCATAATATTTCAACACTTTTCGGCGAGTCGTTGGAGCCAAGTCCTTCCACCTCATATATTCTCGCAACTCATCTAGTTTCTGTTTATACAGCCTTCCAGATGCATCAAATCCAACTGCGAAGGAAGAAATGGCTCCGACAATAACAGCATACTGATGATTGTGGTCATGAGTACACGAACTAGATCTGAAATTGACAAACCAGCAAGGCTCCAATCATGGAGAAAATGAGAACAACCCACTGTTCTGTAGCTTCGGTTGGCTTGTATCCCAATGGGAACGTGTTTCCAACGCTCTAAAAAACCAAACAGAATCAGTAAGCAGGCAAAAATCATTGGAATATCTCACAGCTAATAGAGCCCAAGCATATTGTTGCCACACATTCTTGTACTCGATATGTGCAATTTCGACGTTACTAAACCCGTTCAATCGCCCAGCTAGAAACAGGATACATGCCTGTAAATGTAGGAACACACAAAACAGGAAGGCCAACGGGAATATCAAAGACCCAGAATGTCCAATACCCAAGACAAGCTGAATTTTTTTTAGCAATTGGATGTAGATTGGTGATGTACGGAAAATTCCAGGAAGCTTGTAGAGCCGCAAGAGCCGGATTCCCCATAAATACTGTGAGCCTTCAACGGGGATTAAATCGAGTGGGAGTCCAGTCAGAAAATCCAGAATGAATCCATGAGTCATATAATGTCGTTGCCAATCCTTGAGTTCGAGTATCCGTCCCTGTTGAGACGACACAAAATATTGATTTAGAGTACAGAATTCGAGAGAGGTATCACAAAGATTGACGGCAGTCAGAAATAAACTGTATTCGGCTGGAATGTGCACACAAAAGGCCAGTCCAAACGGAATTATCCACAGCTTGATGATATGAAGAACTGATAATCGTTGAGGTGACTTTTCAAAAATCCTAAAAGACACGGTACTTACCCGAAAAGATAACCTGCGAGAGTGCATACAAGAAAGACATTGGATTGATTCCATATTTCCAAAACGAAGAATCGTTATTAGAAACGTCATTATCGTCAACCTGAATAGAGGCATACGATCCCTTTGCTGTGTATACAGTTGCAGTTGCGGCATGTTTGATTTTTTTGAATGCCCCTTTCGAGGGCCTTTCTCCCATAGATTTTTTAGGGGTTAAAGTTGTAACAGTATCTCGTTTTTCATAAGAAGCAGGCTTCTCAGGTCCAGCCGACAGATCATGCGGAACGATTTCGGCACTGGATTGCACAACTTTAATTTCTGGAACTGCGACGGCTGCTATTTCGTTGTTTAACTTTCTTCGAGATCCAGCTGCATCAGAATAATCAGATCGAATGGATAGTTTTTTGGTTTGATTCTTTGACCGCGGAAGAGAGATGAAAGGAAAAGAGAGCTCGACCTCTAGTTTAGAAGATTCAAATCCGGCCACTTGAGAAGCATTTGAAGTTCTCCTCGCTGGGCTCGGCCGCCTGATTGTTGGGTTGATTTTTGGTAATTGCCCAAAGGACAGTGTTTCTAAGATGCCGGATCCCAAATTCCAACTGTTTCGTTGACCGATACTATTGCGTTTCTCCTCTGTTACTTCTACAGCCTGAGAAAAATCGATAGCCCACTGTTCTGTAGCCTGTGTAGCCTCAATCTTTGTTTTCCAGTCTGGGCTTTTAATGGATGACAGACGTGTACCAGGGGCTTCTCCGTTGATTGACTCAGAGACTTGGTCATGTGAAACCTCCAAATAATCGACGCCTTGTTTTTCCAGAGCTGCGCCTGCAGCCGAAAGTATATTCCCAATATTTGAAGCCAAAGGTTGAAGGAGTTTCAGTTGTGTTTCAAGCACCTGAAACTTTTCTTTATACTCGCGTATTAAAGAGGCCAGCTCCACGATTGGGATAGTTTGATTCATAACTTGTGGGTGATCTCGTCAATCTTTTTTGAAATGGAATCAAACAAGTGCCAAGCACTCCTTCGACAGACATCGCAGCTTCTTGAGCCCATGTCTTTGGCCGCCCTTCGCGCAACGACCATTGAGGTTGCATCACTGCTGACTGAGTTACACGCAAGCACACGCTCTGCCGTTGACGATGTCGCCGTTGAGGCCGTTGCCGTGGGCGTGTGGAACCGCAGTGTCCAAGAGAAGAGCGCGAGGGAGCCGTGTCGCGAGGTGTGTGTGTGTGTGTTTTCTTTTCTACTGATTGTTGATTGCTGACAAAAAGACGGTCGCGCGTCTTCGTGGCATTGCACTGATTCTGAACGAGTTTGCGACTGGATCACAGGCGACCACGAATGTCGATGGTTCGTTGCTCTCCTCTTTCCTCTCACCCAATGCTTACTAATCAAATCGGTTGAAGTGCGCACGCGGCTTCTCCGACTCGCCGTTGCGACGGGAAAGGCCTTCGCCGATGTCGCCGATGCCGCGAATGCCGATGCCGTCTTTGCCCGCGCTGCTCGCTATGCCCTGTCCGATTCGGACTCGGACTCACCCGCCCTTGTTGATGCCCTCGCGAAAGACTCGGCTCTCCTGCTCGTCTTTCAGGCTGAACTACTCTGCTCCAATGATCCAGACTCGCCCATTGCCTTCATGCTCGTCAACAGAGCTTGTGCTTCGCGTTTCTTGGAAAAACTGACTATTAGAGAAATCGATGTCATCATTGGTAAAAAGCGCGTTTGATTTCAGTTCAAAGGGCAAAGGCTGACACTTTGATCAGGAGCTTGTACACGTCTCTCCAAGATGGGTGACAACAAGAATAATAGCATTCAGTGGCTAAAAATCGCCCTCAACCTCCTCGAGAGTATTGTGGCATCTCCAAAAACTACGAAGCGGAAGGCTTGTTTCACAATGGTTCGAATACTCTTATTAACATCTGCTTCAGTATGAGGTCCTGCTTACAATGGCTTCCGAGTACGTAATTCTTGAATCTATGGATATTGCCGACAAGATTTCAACAGAGTTAATCCAGGTACCAATACAATCTTCTGGTTTTTCTGGTTGTACTAAACCAAATATCCTTCAAAAGAATACGACGGGGCTTATAGCACTCGCTGCAGTCCAAATCAAACTCAAAGTCCTTAGCTCTCATGCTGTCTCTGATCCAGAAGAATACTCTAATCTTGCAACCATCATTCAATCACGCATCTCTCTCACAAATGCATCAACCGAAACAATCACCCTCTTTCTTTCCATTCTGCACTCAATCGCCCCTTTCAATGTTGCCGTCGCCTTATCTCTCGCTGATTGGCTCATTACCCAAAACGCGAATATTCCTGATAAAACATCACTCTTTGAGAAAGTATTTCTTTCAAAGATTCATATGTTGACGGCTCCTGGATCTGTGATTTTGAAGGAAGACGCAATCACAGGAGTAAAAGAAGTGATTCAAAGTGTTGGAGTCGGCGCTAAAGGAGGATCAGTTTCAAAAGATACCGCCAGAATGGCACAACTAGTGGTATAGAAGTGTGGAGAGAACGCGATGCTACAACATTTGTGAGTTGCCCTTCCTTGAATTCGCGCTCGACTAAAAACAAAGCAGGTTTCAAGACGCTGTTGATTGGTTTCTTGTGGCTTTGAAACTAGTGACTGGAGATCAGGGCGATGACAGAAACATTGCAATTCTGTTGAGGAAACTGGCCTTGTCATGTACGCTCACTTCTTCTTGCACTGATAGTTCAACCCTCATATGTTGTTACAGATGTTCAGCTTAAATTATACCCCGAAGCACTTGACGCGTGTAACAGTAAGAAAGATAAATCCTATATAAAACGACTAAAAAGCTCTCACAGAAGCTGCAAACTGTAAAGAAGATTTGAACTCAATTTCAACATTGTACATCAAGTTTTTGATTTATTTGGAGCAAGGTATTACGAATCAGGCGGAAGAGTGTTTGGCCGAGATGGCGAAACAGTTAAATGACGCTGGAGATAAAGAAAAAGTACTGTCGTTTCTTCTGGGTGCTATGGATAGAAGGTAAGGCTTTGGTGACTGTAAAACGCACCTTAAAACGTTTAAAGCTTCAAATGCGGCAATCAAATAATGTTGAGAAGAATTCTACAAACTGTTTTGCTGTACAATGAGTTCGAGGATGTTGAGTTCTGGAGACGTACAATGCTTGTGATCATTCGGTTTGCTTTCCCCTTCCTTATCGATTTTTACTTAACGATGCTTCCAGGTGTCTGATTCGTCTGTCGATTGCAGCCGATGTGGAGGAAATTGGAGTTGAGCGATACAAGGAACTCTTGAAATACGTGGAAACGGGTAACATTGTAGCGTCATTGAATTTAATTGCTTATTCGTCTACAGCCATCAAGAGCCTCGAATTGTGGAAAACAAGTGCAAAAGGAACAATCATACCAGAACTAGAAGCTGAGATTTCGTGGATGGGGAAAACATGTTGGAATTTGGGTTTGCGCTCCTGTAAAGACTATCCCGCACTTTCAGCTCGGTTCTTTTGTCACGCTGCTAATGCTATGAAGTTGGAGGAAGTAAAGGAAGTTGAAAGCATTGAATCGTTGACGAACCGCAAAATCTGGTTTGTGAATATTTATTCAAATCATGAGTTAACAACAAGGCAGTATCTACATCGCTCTTTTGGGAGAACTTGAAGTTGCAAGAGCCTCTGGTGAAGGCGGTCAAGACCATATCCGTCGAGCGAGAACACTCTTTCACAGCCTCATGCAAATGTATGCAACCATGACCTCGTCGATGGCCACCAAGGACCAAATCTATTTCAATAGCGTCGTTCTTGAGTATGAGTTGATTTTGTTGGAGTACGAAGTCCTCGGACTCCATCAAGAATGTGTTGTTGATTCCGTCCGAACTTGTCTTTCCGTAAGTTTCTTACCACTTCACGTAAAATATTGAAGTTTTTATTAGCGTGCAACGGAACAAGACTTCCCTCTGGAGAGTTTCCAGCGAATGGCAGACTTGTCCCTGAGAATGAATCCCCCCAGTGGCGTTGTATTCCACACGGTTGCAACAGCCTTGGATGCTATGATGAAGAAAGATACCGAAATGAATTTGGATTTGTTCGGACAGTGGTAAGGAGGGTCTGTGGGTCGAATTATGTGGCTTTAACCTTCTATTCAAGGTTTCGTTTGATGGTATCGTCGAGTCGTGTAGATGGTCCTAAGCTTCCGTTGTATCAGCAAGCCTTAAATATTATCAGATCGACTGGTGCTTCGACAATGTACCCCGTCAAAGAAATTGGATGGTTTGTTATTCAAGTTGCTATTTCGCATTTTAACCAGTTTCGTGCAGGCTTCAGTTTACTGCTTGGTAAGTCTTTCAATGCCTCTTGATTCGATATTTAATTCGGATTACTTTCGAAATCAAAGGAATCACGGTTGCGATGTGAGTTTTTATTATCCTCCTCACTACCAATATGAACCCAATTTCTCTCAAAAACAGTATTTCAGGTTTCTATTTGGTTTTAATTTCGCGTTCTTGTGTTCGATTGAGCTTCTCCCTTCTTCTCTTTCGATTTCTTTGTTTCTCTCAAACAGCGCAGGTGACAAGACTAGTGCTATTGCTTGGTGTGAAATGGCATTCAAGTTTGCGGAGTTTCTTCCCGAAAAAGAGTTTGGAGGCCAAATTGAACAGGTATGTGTCGCGGATAAATATGTTCAGAGCTGATGAGTGTATCTATAGATGCGAGAAATTTATGCGGACATTATGGAGGAATGACGAGTATCAATTTGTTGGAAGTTTCGTTATTTATTGCTTTTTTGAAAGAGATGGCTGAATTGTACTCTACCTTTTCGCGGCTACTGAAAGCCAACCCTGCATCTACTCTGATTGATTTTGGATTTGTTCCACCCGTAGCTTCGTTGGAGTCTCAGGAAAGCAGCTATCATCCGTTCTTGCTCATTGAAGGCAATTTGGGTGTCCCAGCCAATGCGATCCCGCCTCTCTGCCGCTTTTCGCATTCTGTATTTTTCAAGCTCGCGAATCAGTTTAGCGCAGATCACAAATGTCTAGCGGATTCAGGTAAAGCACTTGGTGGCATGATTGCTGTTACTCACCATCTTAAATAGACCTGGATGAACTCGATGCTTCCTCAACGTGCCTGCTCCTAATGAATCCTGAAATATACACGGCGTGGAACATACGGTAAAGGCTTGACCAGCTACACAGGGCACTGACATAAGCTTACAGCAAGAAACTCCTCGCCCTCCAAAGACTTAATGCAACCGAAGAAATGGCCCTAATCGACCTCGTTCTTTCAAAACACCCAAAACGTCCTGCTGCCTGGAGTCACAGGGCTTGGCTCCTCCCACGCCTCCGTGAAACCTCCACAAACATTGACAAGCTGTTGACACATGAACTGAAAATATGTGATCAAGCGGCACAACGGCATAGAATGAATTACCATGCATGGACACATCGCTGGAAAGTTGTTCGAACAGCTCCCTTAGATGTAAGGCCTGAAACCAGCCCTTATTCAAAACTCAAAACTAAATTCCCCTTCCAACTATCAGTTCAGACTCTCTGCCTTCAAAAGCACACGCAAATACATTTCGTCGCATATCAGTGAACACTCTGCATTCGCACACGCGTTAGCAGTCCTTGAATCCATCCTCAAAGATCCCGACTTCACGACGCCTCTGGAGTTGTTCCAGGAACAAGTTTTGGAGTCTATGAAGCTTATTGTTTCGTATCCAGGACATAAATCGCCGTGGTGTTATTTGCAGGGACTGTTCTTGATTTCTGGACGATGTGGGTTGTCGACTGTGGTTGTTGATGCTCGTGTTCGCGAGGAGTTGGGGATAGTTCATTCGGTAGCGATTGAGACTGTTGATGGTAGTCAGTTCTCGGAAGTTGACGTGATGGATTGGTTGGAGGCTTTGATTCAAAAGCACACGTTTGATGTGAGCCAAAAAGAAGGCGGGATTCTGGTTCCGTTATTCCAGTTTGCATCGTGGATAATACAAGCGTCCAAGCGGGTTATTGAAAGTCGGAAAGGTGTTGCTGAAAGTGGGACTATTTGGCATAACCAAATAGAAATCGCGTTAGATTTCCAGTTGTATCTTTTGTTGGGAGTGGATGGAGTGGATGACATCAAGATGGATCTGAAGCAGAATGTAAAAGATGCTGGTGGTTGGCCGTCGTTCTTGTTGGCAGTCTAATCTCGAATCAAATAAACTAAATAGTAGCATCAAAATACATTCATTGTGTCAATAAGTATGCATATATTGGCTAAGTGAGTGAAGGCATAATTTATTGATTGCAAAACTGCACGTATTAATCTTCATCAAGTGGTCTCTTTTTCCCTTTCGGTGCTTTCGGTGGACTCGCTACTTTCCCTTCGTCATAGGCCACTTTCATCTTCCCAATGTTCACCTTGCTAACAGCATCATGGTCACACATTGGCTTTGGATAATCCTTCCCAATAATACAACCAGCCTTCTTTTGATCCGCAATAGGACACTTCCATGGCTCAAACAAGTACTTCTCTGGGAAATTCTTCAACGCCGGAATATACTTTCGAACATACTTGACACTCTCAGGTGCGTACTTTTTAGGGAACGATACAGGCCCATACACTCGAAAGTACTGATGAAAGAAAGCACTTGCGCTTAACCAGAGCCAGTTACCGGTATTCAAACTCCAATCCGCATCAATCAACAGTTTTTCGAATACTTTTGCACCGCGCTCCCAAGAAATGTACAAATCTCCACGAGTCAAGAAACACGCAACAGAGTGTCGCGCAAGGTGATGTATCCAACCTTCTTGCTTCAATTGAATCATAATGGCGTCAATCCAAGGAAACCCAGTTTGTCCTGTCGCCCATTTTTCCAAGTCGACATTAGACTGCTCATCAGTTCGCCATGGAATTTGCTTGCAGATTGGATTCCCAAGCATCTTATCAAAGTTGGGAGTCCCGTATCCAGCCGTATAATAAAACTCTCTCCAATACAATTGCCCCAGTAACGACACAGGCGGCTTTGTATACCCAATCTTTGACGCTCGATACACTTTCATAAGCTCGTGATAAAATGTGCGTGCAGAGAGACTTCCCATTTTGAGGTATGGACTCAAGATTGTTGTGGAGGCTGGTTGGAATGCAGCAGGATTCGTCTCCGGCTTTTGGAATTTGCATACGAGGTCTTTTTGCTTCATGTACTCTTCTAGGCGTTTTAAGGCCTCTCGTTCTCCGCCTTTGTGGGTGGAGACAAGATTTTCGCCAGGGACGGCTTTCCCAATATCTTCCATTGAAGGAACTTGGAACGCGTCAAACCCAAATGTTTCGGTGTAAGTCAACAGTGCTTTCATTTCGTCAGAAAGAGGTGGGACTTGCGTCAATGTGGGAGTAGCTGGTTGAATAGCTGGCATCTTCTCCGTGATCACTTTCAGGAACGACTGGTACACGATCGGAGTAATTCCTCCGTTCACTTTTATAACGTCAGATGGATTAAAGAGTGTGTGACTGTTGAATGTGTGAACTGCAATGTTCTTAGATGCACATAGCTCAAGCATAGCAGCATCTCGATTTCGGGCATAGGGGCTCGTATCTGCTTCAAAGTAGAGTGATACTGTTTCTCCGTTTGCAATGAGCGTGTCAAAAAGGGTTGAGAATAGCGTCATAGGCTCCCCACGCAAAACCAGGAGTTTCGAGCCAGATTCACTCAGCGATCTATCTACATCTTGAAGACTTTCTAGGAAGAAGAGCCAGCGATTTGTTCCAATGTGGGAGTTCTTCACAAAGTGTGGATCTAGTGTATAAACAGGAAGAAGCGAGGAGTTAGGAGCTGAACATGCTGCAACTGCTTTCGCAAGAGCAGGGTTATCGTGTAATCTGAGCGCCTTGCGAAACCAATGAACGGCGACGGGCATTGTGGTGTACACACGTTTTGTGGATTGGAAATCAGGAACAAAGCTGAACGATTCTGGCAACAAGTGAAATCGAATCGAGAAACAAACAAATTAAACCTTGAGAGAAATAGAGGGCCTTTATTTATATTCAATTTCTACAAAATCAGTGTTTAGCTTGTATTTAACATCAATTATAAGGACTGTGGGACATAAGTTAAACCAAAACGACGATGAGGCAGTCATTCGATTCTAGATGTCGTCCAGCAAAGTTCAGGTATCGCTGATTAAGCTTAATAACTTCAGTTTGTTAGAGTGTTCTACGATTGTTTGGTATAAATACTTTTAAACCTGACACACCAGCTCGGTTGGCTCAGCTGGCAGTAGCGTGGGGCTGTTAACCTCAAGGTCACTGGTTCGATCCCAGTATCGAGCGCGTTTTGATGGTGTGTTGTTGGTTATAGTGTGGGAGCGGTATCGTTGTTCGGGGTGGAGTTGGTTTTTGGTTATCGAGAGAATACTCATTTCCGACTCAGAGACCCACCATCCACACGATTGTCACTGGTACTAAGAGATAATAATAATTTCAATTACTACTTAAATGCCATTCTTCAAGCAAAACCAAAATATAAAAATGAAGACGTGTAGACAAAGTTGATCAATTTTCCACCAAGCCTTTGTCTTCCTTTTTCTCTTCGGAACATACGTTTCAAGTTTTTGTGGATACGAACTCAGTTTGCGAATAGCCCAATAGACTTCCCAGCTTGCAACGACATCAGCAGCCGCATATTCAATCTGGGTGGGTGAAAGATTCACGGCTTCCCAGTTCCCCGTTCTTACTCCACCCATAGCTTTATCCAACGACAATCCCAAAAGAGATTGCGTCAATTCATTGAGAGAAGGTTTTTTGATGAAACCAGTGTCTGGATTCACCACAAGCTTGTCAGGGCACGCGTTTTTGCGTATTGCATGAGTTCCACGTATGCAGATGTTTTGATACCAAAGTCTCTGCGTTGGTAGAGAGTAAATATCATCATTTGATACTTTACTGTGAAA
Organism: Rhizoclosmatium globosum; assembly: GCA_002104985.1. Lineage (NCBI taxonomy): Eukaryota > Fungi > Chytridiomycota > Chytridiomycetes > Chytridiales > Chytriomycetaceae > Rhizoclosmatium > Rhizoclosmatium globosum. Next base: position 194,420 of record MCGO01000006.1, on the reverse strand, counting down.
GGGCTCACCTCCAAATCTTGCCAACGTCGCCTCTAATATTCAAACCAACTTTTATAATATCTGGGTCTTCGAGAAGGGCGCACAAGAGATGTGGAAATGGAGGGCCCAACAAGTGAACGCGAAAGAGACCGACACACGAACCATTAAAGATTTGAATGAGAGAAATCATTGGTTGTGGAGCACCCTTGCGCATGACGATTTTCCACTCGCAATCGAGGGCTATGATTGGGCCACTGTTTGACGAGTTAACAAAGAAGATCGTAGATGACAGGACAAGAAAGGGCTACCTGCAAAGCGCCAAGGTCTTTGAAAGCGTAGCCAGAGACGTGCATTGAACGATGCGAATGTCCTTATCTTTTGTGTTTAGGACAGGAAACACGGGATTAGGTTGAGCAAGTTGACTGTGTTCACTGTCCAACTTTTGGAGCACAAGCCGAGGCTTCTTTGGCTTTTGCGGATTCAGATTCGATTTCAAGCCGAGCGACGGAGGCGGAGGTGGCGGAGAAGGCGATGGCAAATGAGTGTTGTTCAAGTTGAGGACAGACGAAGCCGATCGGTTGATATCCCACGTGGGAATCGGAAGCGTTGCGATTCGGCGACGCAGAAAAGAGTTGAACTTGAAGAGCGGTGCTGTCGGTGCGAGTGGTTGGATGCGCGTGGATGTGGTGAGAGTGGTGGCGAGCATTGGGTCTGGTGTTGTCCGAAACAACAAAAGAAAAACAAGAACAAATGAATCAGACATCGCTCGCCCACTCGTTCTGGTCGCATCCGGACTCTGTGCACAAGTTGGATATCGCAAAGAACCTATTGACGCACTTGATAAATGAATTCAATAACGCAAACTTGGACCCTGATGCCCCTTTGCTGCCATCAAGACTTCACTCGATACCTTGCGCACCACCGAACGCCTCGGTCTCTTTGACGCAATCGAAGTACTGGCTATGATATTGACTATTGAGAAAGATGGCGTTGATGCCCTTGAAACTATACCCCTCAACTGCCACCTGGTCTCATCGCTTGTGTCTCTCTTTGGAAACCGCTTCCCACCCTCACAGAAGCCATCAACAACCACTCTCCTGTGGTCTCTACATCCGTTCCTGCTCGCTACTCTGTCAAAACTTTACTTTCGATTCTTTGAAGCATACGTCCCTGTTCTCGCCTCATGGACTCAAGAGAAATGCGGGGAATGTTGAGCCTCTGTCACTCCGGTGCCGATGATGACGTGTTTTCAGCGAATGAGTATCTTTGGGTCTCATCTATTGCGCAAGAGGACGTGAATGGATTCAAATGGCCTGTTGCGAAGGACAGCAAAACCCAAAAACTATCAGAACGAGATTTGGGTGCACAAAGAGTGCTACTGAAAAGAATTGAAGACATCAAGTACAGATGGAAAATCTTGAAGATGATTGTTGATGATGGACGAGTTGACTCTCGACAAGATCAGCCGGGGCTGGTATTGTGACTCAAATATTCGAACAAGAAGTTATGGAGTGGTTTCATTGCGTACTTTTTGATGCAAGTCAGTCGCAGAAGCGACGACGAAGTATTCAAGACCTTTCATTAAGTCAACTTAGTTCCCCAGACTTCAATGAAGCAGGAGGCATTGCCAGTCTTCAAGTATTTTGGCAGTCCTTTTTTGCTTTTGTTCTATCAAGTAAATAACGAAATGTTGGAGTACTTTATTTATTTGGAAAATGCGACGGTCAACTCGGTTGGGCGACAGCAACCACAACACCTCAAACGACAACATCAACTCTCCCTCTTCCTCGTCGCCGATCTAATTCACCTCGACGGAAGTCACTGAGTATTTCATCGACTGGACCAGACTCATCCCCGCAGTCACACCCAAATGTCCCCATTACACCTGTCTCATCAACCACTCGGATCTCAGAACTCTAGATTTCATCATAGACAAGCAAAGCAGCACAACTACTGAGTTTCTGTTCAGGAGAACACATCCGATATGGTCAACTGTTGAAGTGTCGATTTGCGCTATATGTGCTGCTATTCTGTTCCAACACCTGATATTACTTGAGCCAACTCTATCTATCTCTTGGATTGTTGCTGCTTACATGACACTGCCGTTAAATGCCTGGACGTTGATATCCGCTGCAACCCTCGCAATTCTCCTTACCTTCAAACATTCGACAGTCTATGAAGGTTAGCTCTCTCGGAATTAAAATCCATCAACACTTTGATGATATATTTATTTTGTTCTTAGAATCGCTGTTGATCGTTCAGAATGTGGGAATCCAAACAAGGACGAAACGAGGTTTCTCATCAACGTCAAAGTTCATTCCATCTCAAAGATCTCAGAAGTTATTGTGAACGAAGCCATAACGTTGTTTCAAGTCAAATATTATATGGCTGTTGTTGTGACAGGAGAACAGAATATGGTGGTCTGCTTTGAGGTAAGTTCCATTTCCTTCCAGCTCCTGAATGCAAAGTTGATGATTTTACAGGAGTTTCTACCGCGACTGCAACATATCAAGCACGCGTTCTGGGAAACGCGACGGATTCTATTTAATGATCCACTTCCGCCTGATGCTTATAAACCAATAGAATAAATGCCTGTATTTGAATGTTGATTTCGTGGTTTGTCAGACTATTTATTTCGCGAAAGAATTTGACTGTAGAATCAACCATCCCGTCCGCCACCGAAAATGTCCTCGATGCGAGACGCTATGCAGCGTCTTCAAGTCATATACGAGAACTGTGATCCAGAGGCGATGGCCTTGAAGCAAGCAGAACTGGGGTAAACAGCATTTTACGACAAAATGCGAGACCTAACAACGGCCACTGAAAGACTCGACGAATTCCAACGGCTCCGCAAAAAATCCATGCAGATGTGAAAGGATGTCGACAGGCACTTAAAGAGCGCGAAGACCTTCTCGCGTCTGTCGGTACAACACCTGAAACTGCCGAAGCCTCATACAAAATCAGAATCATGATACGAAACTTGAAGGAAAGTTCGGGACGTATGGCGGAGATTGTGAAAAAGGAGGAGAGGAAGGTGAGAGGCAATATCTGTGCGAGGTTTCACGTTCTGAATTCAAAGTGTTCAATAGAAAAGTAAAGACCCGCCAAGATTGAGAAGCTCGAACAATATAAAGAGATCTTTGACCTGACGAATAAGCATATTGAGGAAGTGGAGAGTTTGGAAAAGAGACGTTTCAATGAAGGATACGCTATGGATCGTAAAGATTTGATGCAGGGTGCAACGAGCAAAGGTAAATTTCCTCGCATATGTACGATACAGCCTAAATTAAGTTTTCAGGCATAAGTGGTATGGGAGGTGCGGCAGGAGTCAAGGGAAATTATGGAGGCAACTATGGAGACGAAAAAGACCATTTAACAATACCAACTTACCGGACATCGATGTTGAGGAAGATTTCAAGAAAATGAATGAAAAGAATAAGGCCATTGACGAAGATTTGGAGGTGATTGGTGCCGGTGTGCAGAAGCTGAAGGATTGGCTCTGAATATGGGAAATGTAAGCCTATTCGCCTGTTGAAATAGGAAGTACTCAAGCTGAAATAATAGGAACTCGATAAACAAAACGAAGATTTAGAAGAAGTTGACAAGGCTGTGAACAAGGCATTGGATCATGTCGACAATGTGAATGTTCAAATGCGAAAAGCTGTGGATGGAATGATGGCGGAGACAAGTTCATGATGAACTGCATTCTCCTGTGTGTATTGCTGGCTGTTTTAGGTTTCATTGCGAGTTTATTCACCAAGCAGTGAAAGAAAATACATGTGTTGTTTTTGAACTTCGCATCAAAAGCCCGTTGCGAATCGCGCTTTCGAACGAACTCTGCCCCAATTCTGCCGTCGAATGCAGATACCTGACGAACACTTTACGTTTCTGGATCCAATCGCTGTCGATTTGAAGTCTGTCGCTTGTCTTTCCACGTTCACCTTGCCCGCACCATCGCCTCCATCCAGTCACTTCTCTCAATCGACCTTGACCAACTGCGTCTTTCTGCATCAACCACCTCCGCCAAGTCTCTGCTTCTTCGCTTGTCCGCTTTGCAGTTCAGCGATATTCAACCGTTGCTGTTTCCAGTTGCCTTCTATCTTCTCTTGCCCGCATCCCTCATCGTTCTGTGGACCGCAGTGCCTCAAATCGTCTCTTATCGCAAACACTCTTGACTCAGATTCGCCAAAGTCAACCATTCCAAAACCACAACAAAAACCCTCGTCGTCCCAACAGCCAAATCAAGGCTCGGGATTCCCTTTCAGTACTGCTGCATTAAAAGCCAGCTTTAATCGCTTACTAGACGGGACATATTTGCCTCTACCCCAAAGCCAAAGCACTCATTGCAGTCACGTCACGCCACAATGGCTTCAGCATCTCCATCAGTGGTTACTACGTCTCCTGCGTTGAAACAGCAAAAAGTTCTCGCGGACCAAGCTTATCAAACGATATCTGCGCATTGTCATTGGAGGAATCGAATAAGGATGCAGCTGGAGCATTGAAACTCTATCAACGAGGAATGAGGGAATTAAAAGCCGCAATGGGCGTTACTTTGAAAACCAAGGAAGAGAGGTGAGAGGGTCCTTCTACGTGAAGGATGATTGTGAAACTAAAAGGTATGAAACAGGAATCACGCGGCACCAATGAATGCCAAAATGCTCATGAATTTGGAAATGATTGAAGAACGGATTCGGGTTCTCACGAAACAAATACAGCCTCCTGTGAAGGTACCTATTGCAAGACCTACCTTTTCGAACGGAAAAGGAACACCCGTGAGTACTGGTAGTCAAGCTAACTCGGCTTCAAACTCTAGGGCTAGTTCGGGAACGGTAAGATTTTCTTCTGTGGTTTCCTCAAACTAATATTCGCTTCATCAGGCACAACGAACCAACGCAGCGAAAAAGCAGTTGGATAACATCGATTCCGCGATGGCAAACCGCATATTGAATGAAATAGTTGTTAATGGATCCCTGTCTCTTGGAACGACGTTGTTGGACTTGACGCTGCAAAACAAGCTTTACGTGAAATCGTGATTCTACCAACTTTGAGACCGGAGCTGTTTACAGGCCTGAGGCTCCTGCGAGAGGAGTTCTTTTGTTTGGACCTCCTGGTACTACTTTATTTCGAAACTTCGCCAATCATTCTGATGTTGAATAGGAACTGGCAAAACCATGCTCGCGAGAGCCGTAGCCCACGAATCGAAGGCACATTTTACAGCATCAGTGCAGTACACTGACATCTAAATTTGTAAGTTCATAGAGCCAATCTTACTCAAATTTAACACGATTTAGGTCGGTGAAGGAGAAAAGATGGTTCGAACTCTATTTACAATCGCCCGACAGACACAGCCGTCTGTCATCTTTATTGACGAGATTGATTCTATTTTGAAAGAGCGCAGTGAAAGTGAACATGAGGCTTCTCGGCGACTTAAAACTGAGTTTTTACTTCAATTTGATGGGTTATCATCAAATGCGGAAGCTGATCGCTTGCTTGTTTTGGGTGCAACCAATCGACCACAGGAGTTGGTTCGGACACTCTTTATCTTCAATTGTTCGCTTAAAAGGTTCATAGGATGAAGCAGCTTTGAGACGTCTTGTCAAACGTATTTATATACCATTACCTGAGCCTAAGACTCGCTTCGCTTTGTTTGCTCACTTGCTGAAAGACCAAAGGCATTCACTTCGGGAGAGCGATTTGGATTCTTTGGTTGAGGTCACTGAGGGATATTCCGGAAGTGATATTACTGCGTTAGGTTTGTATTGTTGGCTTTTCTCCGCTATTGAATCTCACCCTGACTACTTAAAGCTCGCGAGGCCTCATTGGGGCCTATCCGTTCATTAGGAGAAAACTTAATTTCGACGCCTCTGGAACAAATCAGACCAATTGGATATGCTGACTTTGAAGAGGCGATGACGGTGATTCGGCCCAGTGTTTCGGAAGGAACTTTGGATTCTTTTATCAAATGGAACAAGGAATACGGAACTGCAGGGAATTGATGATTATTGATTTTGAAACACGTAAAAACATTTTCATACCATTGAACTTATATTTTTTAGAACGGAAGTAAGCGTTAAAAAATCCTCATAAATATGATCCTTGCTCTCACTTTGTTTTTCATCTCGTCAGCGTCAGCTCAATACACTCCTGGTGGACCCACCCAGGCTGGGTTGCCACCTGGATGTGTTGGCAGTTACCCTGATATTCCAAAATGTCGAGCAAACAATTGGTTCATTCCAGATGCAGACCCATGCTATCCTGTGACTTCAGTACCAATGCCTGGCCAGCAAGTATACATTCGCGATGAAAAGAACTTTTGTATCAACTTGCCGAACCCAAACAGCATTGTGATGGTGTGGTGATAATTTTCAGTTTGACACGATTGATAACAATCCTGACTTCGATCTAGCAAAACAACTACTACAACAATGGATTGAAACCAACTATTGTCCAAGCAGAGGGATACGTGCAGTCCTTTTGCGTGGGAGACTATCTTCCTCCAGGTGCAATGAGAATGTCGTCCAGCGCAATCCTATCCGCCCACGTTGTTAAATACGACAACTATATCCAAATTCACGGGAAAATGGATTGCGGTGCTTTGGGAATCAACTGCCAACAGTCCTCGCCAGGTTTGTAAATTCTTGTTTTACGCCTTAACAGTAACAAATAATATCGAATAAGGCGCGTATGATGATGGTGGTCAATATGATAACGGAGGGTAGAACACTGTGGCAAGGAGCCATATAGTGGAGTTGACAGTTCAGCCAATGGAAATCCAGGATTTGAAAATTACGTTGAAATGGCAGGTGACGGGCTGTACTGTATGCGAGTATGTGCACCAGGAACTATGGTTGTCGGAGGTGTCTGCGATGTGACGCATGACACTGAAGGATGTGTGTCCTTCATGAAGGTTGACTTTGTTGATGGGTTCAGCTTCACGGATCTTTCCACTGGTCCTCGTACTTCTCCTCGACCAAGCAGTGTTTCTTCCATCGTTCTAGCTCAGTTAGCAGTTCTTCAACGACTTCTTCTTTGGGTACATCAACCACAACTACCACCATCACCAGCACTGCAGCTTCCACTTCCACCGCTATTTTATCTACTTTCTTTCTACAAATTCTACGATTTTGAGCAGTGCAGTATCGCTTACAAGCACGACCTCGATTACAAAAGTTGCCGAAACTGTCGCAGCCAAGACAAGTGGAAGTGTCAGTCACTTCCTTCATATTCCATTCTTATTTATTGCATTTACTCCGTTTCGCTCTCTGTTTGGTGATTTTTGATTGGCGGGATAAGCTTCTGGAATCTTGGCTGAAAAGAACTTCCCTTGAAACTTCGTTTTTGATTTAACAACCGGCACTGACGCAACACGATGCATTTTTCCTTCATTATCTCCTCTGCTGCCTTAGTTGCGGCGCAATACACTCCAGGAGGGCCAACTCAGCCTGGTCTTCCAGCTGGTTGTATTGGAAGCTGTATGTCACATCAACTATATCGCAATACCAGTATTCTAATCGTTTATTAGTTCCCAATATCCCAGATTGTGAAAAGTACAACTGGTCCTGCCCTATTCGGATCCTTGCGCCCCGCCGGGACCATATCCCGTTGCAGGTCAACAAGTTTATATCAAAGACGCCACCAACTTTTGCCTCAATTTACCAAATCCCAACAGTATCTTTTTGGTATTGAGATTTGCCGTATTTCCTTTTGGAGTTCTACTGACAATTCTCAGCAAAACAACTTTTATAATGCGTCCAAGTATCCAACCATTGTGCAAGCCGAAGGCTTCGTCCAGTCTTTCTGTATGGGAGACTACTTACCACCTGGATCCTTGAAACTTCCAGCCGGAGGAATTCGATCCGCCCATGTTGTTAAATACGCAAACTACATCCAAATTCATGGAAGATTGGATTGCGCCGCCTTGAACATTAATTGCACAATGTCTGCTCCTGGTGCTTACGATGATGGTGGTCAATGTGAGTTCCGTAAGTTGGGGCCTAAGTCCACTAAAATCTTCCAGACGATGATGGCGCTTTTAAAAACTGTGGAAAAGAACCATACAGTGGAGTTGATAGCTCAGACAATGGCAATGCTGGGGTAACTGTTTTAATCGACCGCTAAAGCGACTGACACGCTTACAGATGCAACACTACGTTGAAATGGCTGGAAACGGACTCTATTGCATGAGAGTGTGTGCACCAGGAACAATGGTCCAAGGAGGTGTTTGTGATGTCACGCAAGATACCGCCGGGTGCATTGCATTTATGGGTGTTCAATTTACCCAAGAAGAGAGTTTCACGTACACGGATACGCTTACCGGAGTAACTACTACTGCTAGTGTCAAGTTGCCACCGATGAAAACCTCTACAACAACTACTACAACTACAACCACAACCACAGTCGCTGTGGCAACTGGAGCCACTACTGCAAATGGGGCTATTGCAACTGGAACTAGTTCTACAGGTGGTAATAAAGCCAGTGATGTGTCTGCCTTGGTGCCATCAACGGGAGTTCTTGGTCTTTTGGGGCTCTTGTTTGGCGCTGTCATGGTTTAGCCGACTCATTTTTCATTCTACCGCTTTCTCAAATTTCACGCATATGTTTTCATTGATATTACCTAATAATAAAGTTCCTGCAGGATTCAAATTCTGATGTTGACGGAATTGAACTTAAAGTCAAGTTCGTTGTTTCAAATTCGTGAAAGGCTCAAAAACGCGCTTAGCTTCAAAGCAAAATCTTAATCAGAATGCTAACGTTCTTTCTCCTCGTACCTCATCTCTTCGTTGCCGCTCAATGGGATCCTAATGGGCCAACTGAGCCAGGACTCCCTCAAGGATGTGTTGGAAGTTATCCAAACATCACCGACTGCCTTAAATACGATTGGAACATTCCTTATCCAGACCGTTGTGCACCATCTGGCCCGTATCCAGTCCCTGGACAACAAGTCTACATCAAAGATCCCTTGAATTTCTGCATTGCCCTCCCAAATCCCAAAAGCATCTTCTTGCAAAACAATTACTACTTGCGTGGCAAGCTTCCAACTATCGTCCAAGCCGAAGGATTCGTCCAATCGTTTTGCATGGGTGACTACCTGCCTCCAGGATCTTTACCGATGAACAAGCACGGAATTCGTTCTGCCCATGCCATGTCGTTAAATTTCAAGACTATTACCAATTCACGGGCATTTCGACTGTGACAGACTGAACATCAACTGTACAATGTCTGCACCAGGAGCATATGACGATGCGGGTCAGTACGATAACGTAGGTTTCAAGAACTGTGGTAAAGAACCGTACAGTGGAGTGGACAGCTCCCTCGAGGAAACCCAGGATGGGGATTATGTTCAAATGGCTGGAAATGGAATATATTGCATGCGAGTGTGTCTTTCCGGGAACACTGCTCAATGGCAATTGCAACGTGTTGAAAGATACCGCTGGTTGTGAAGCACTTATGGGTGTTAGTTTCAACCAAGAAGGCTTCACGTATCGTGATGCGACGACCGGGTTCGTCGACCACGTTCTCTGTTGCTCTTCCGCCGTGTACGACTACTGTTCCTACTGTTTCGGTGACCATAGGATCCAAAGCAACAGTCAGTACAACTGTTGGAATGAAATCCCGAGGGGAAGAAAATGCTGTGTTTCATTTCATTTCTTAACTTCATGTGGCTATTTTTCTTATAAGTAGTGAGTGTCTGGGTACCAGAAATATCAACCTTTCGGGGTTTGTAATGTGTTTTTGTTTGAAGACTCTCAAAAGAAAAGCACTTAATCACACTTATCAGCTCTTTTGCCAATGCTCTCACTTGTCGTCCTTGCGTCCGCCGCTCTGGCTCAATACACTCCTGGAGGTCCAACGCAAGCGGGATTGCCAGCTGGATGCGTTGGTAGCTGTGAGTGATATAAGTTGCCAAGAGCAGACTTGAACCAACATGACATCCTATCAGACCCTGATATCCCAAGATGCCAAGCCAACAACTGGTACATTCCTGATGCCGATCCATGCTATCCTTTGACTACTGTGCCAATGCCAGGTGCTGGAGTTTCTCGTTTTGATTGTCTTGCACTTTGCCCCTGAAACATTTCCATGAGTAGGTCAACAAGTGTACATCAAGGATGCGACGAATTTCTGCATCAATTGCCAAACCCAAACAGTATCGTTATGGTGTGTATCGATCTGATGAGTTCATAAATCGACTAACGAATGCGAAGCAAAACAACTACTACAACCAATCTAAACTCCCAACCATCGTTCAAGCTGAAGGATACGTACAAAGTTTCTGTATGGGAGATTACTTGCCTCCAGGCTCATTGCCCCTCGCCAAGTACGGAGTTCGCTCAGCTGCTGTGATCAAGAGCTTTGTTCCAGGAAGCTCATACTTTCAAATTGCAGGAACGCTTGACTGTGCACGGTTGGGAATCAATTGCACCATGTCGGCCCCTGGCGCATATGATGATGGTGGCCAATACGATAACGGAGGTTACGCTCATTGTGGAAAGGAACCATACAGTGGAGTGGACAGTTCGGCGAAAGGAAACGCTGGATTTGTAAACTACGTCGAAATGGCTGGTAACGGCTTGTTCTGTATGCGTGTCTGTGAAGCCGGAACAATGGTTGCGGGTGGAGTATGTGACGTGACTCGTGATACTGCTGGTTGTGCGGCAGTGATGGGTGTAAGCTCATTCGGAAACGATGGAGAGTTTTCCTACTATGATCAACAGACTGGTGCCAAAACAACTACAACCATTTCCCTTCCCCCAAAGACAACCACCACCACTGCCGCTGCCACTGCTTCATCTACTGCTGCTGTTAGTACGGATGCGTCTGGAAAAGTTATTCCTCCAGCAAACAATGGAAAGAGTTCTGCGGCTGGGTTGTTTGTTAATGGAGTCGTTATTGCTGCTGCCATCACATACATTCTCTAAGATACTACAAGGACTTCATAATTATTAAGAAAATCATCTCTGAAAGTTAGCTTTTAAATCTGAATCTCCTCTTTGATTTTGAAAACCAGCGTGCCTCCCACAATTGTTGAGAAAAATGCTTTCACTTGTGGTCCTTGCCTCCGCCGCCTTGGCCCAATTCACCCCTGGAGGTCAGACCCAGCCAGGATTGCCATCTGGATGTGTTGGAAGCTGTGAGTCACGCCCTGGTGCTGTGATCGTTAGTGCCCATAATTGATTGATTGCCGCAGACCCAAACATCACAATGTGTGTTGAGAAGAACTGGTACTTGGGTGGTATCGTTGACCAGTGCGCTCCTGCCCAGCCATACCCAGTCCCAGGACAGCAGGTGTACATCAAGGACGAGCAGGTGAAACCACCAAAGTGTCTTTTCGTTGATTGCCCTAACACTCACCCTTCAGAACTTCTGCATCAACCTTCCAAACCCTGATAGCATCTTCTTGGTAAGATATCAGAAGCATTAGTTGCGATGAGCTAATACGTCGCAGCAAAACAACTTCTACAATCTGGGCAAGTACCCAACTATTGTTCAAGCCGAAGGTTTCGTTCAATCTTTCTGTATGGGATCATACCTTCCACCTGGTGCCAAGCCATTGCCATGGGGAGGTATCCGTTCTGCCCAAGTCATCAAGAACTTCACCAAGTCCTTGGACGATGGTTATTTGCAGGTTGCTGGTACTCTTGACTGTGATCTCTTGAAGATCAACTGTTCCATGTCGGCACCAGGCCTTTACGATGATGGTGGTCAATGTAAGGAAGTTATTGTTAATATGAGCGAATGTGACTGATTCTGAGGATGTGTAGACGACAACGTTGGTTTCATCAACTGTGGCAAGGAACCATATTCTGGTGTGGACACCTCCCCTAACGCAAATCCTCTCGGTCGTGATTGTAAGCTTTAGTTTCCTATGTTTTGCATCATCCTAATAGTAGCGCAGACGTTGAGATGGCTGGTGATGGGCAATTCTGCATGAGAGTCTGTGGTCCAAACTCCAACTTGGGATGCGATGCCAGACATGACACCGAAGGATGTTACAAGTTCATGGGAGTTGTCGTTCAAGATGGATTCTCTTACACTGATGCTCAGACTGGAGTCAAGACTGTCGCTACAGTTTCATTGCCACCACTCAAAACCACTGCTGCCGCCACTGCCGCTGCCACGAATACTGGTGCTGCTACTGGTGGAGCTGTTACCACCAAGAGTGATGCCACGTTTGCGGCTGTCTCTGTCGTCGGCCTTACTGTCGCTGCTCTCTTATTGTAATGAAGCAATCGCATAGACGTACATGATTGCAACTCTGTTTGATTTCTTTCCATCTCATTTCTTATCGCAATAAACCGTCCAACCCCTTTGCTATAATGAAATTCAAAGGAAATGCCATTCCAACCACAAACTTCGCTATCTCCGTCCGTAATTTCTGTTCTTGCCATTGAACTCCCTGCCTCACCAAGCGTGCCTGAATTATGTGTATCACCCATGGATTGGGTCAAGGCTGGCGTCCTATTTGAGAAGCAGGATGACATCACGGCTGTCAAACAACTAGCTCTGCTGTGTCCCCAACGACATCTACCATTGGTAGTAGATAGATCCACACAGTGTGCGTGAGTGCCTGAATGAATGGTTGCTCATGAACTGACAAAACGACAGCATCATTGTGACCTTCCTCGAACGTGAACTCTATACTCTATACCAATCCTTAACTTCGTCTAAGAAAAAGAACTTGATTCTACGTGACTTGATTTCATCGCCGGAGTTTTCACATCATTTGCACCCAACCTTACTGAAAGTGCTCAAAACTCTGTTCCTTCCATCTGGCATTAATATCAGAAACCTAGTCTGGCATGGCTTCATAACTTCTGAAGAGATTCCTGATACATACCTGAATCTTCTTACCATTCTCATCCAAGACACATTCCATAAACCCGACATCTTCGTCCCCACAGGCACAGGTGTACACCTCAATGCCTTCAACTCACATCCAAACCTTCCTCTCGAAACGAAAACCATTCTCCCGAATCTAACATTTCTCTGTGTCTCTGAATCCTTCTCAAACACCATCCACCTCCTCCAAACCACAAAATTCATTCCAGACACCCACAAAAACCAGGCAATAGCAGCATTCCACCACCTCCAAGACGGAAACTCTCTGCTATTTCTCTTTTCCGCCCTACCCACTCTGGAACACTCTCTCCGCACCCTCTTCGCCAAAGTGAATAACATTCCTGACATCTCAATCGCGCATCAAGATAAATACTTTTCAACATTGGATGGGTTCGGGCAACGGAACTTGCACCAAGTCCTGCTTGACCGCGTTGTGTTGGCGACGGGAGAGCCGAATCGGTTGTTGGAGGTGTTGGGCGACGGTGTGGTTTCTGTGTTGCTGGATTTGTTCATGATGGAGCGAGGATTTGGGGTTCGAGGGAAGCTGTGCCATGGAGAAACGTTTATGGATACGATTTTGGAGGAGAAGAAGGGTGGGGAAGTGGATGTTATGACGGCTTTGGTTTGTTGGGTTTTCATCATGGTAGGGCTTGTCATTTCTGCAGCGGAAGTTGGAATCGTTAATCTGCTTTCATTGGCAGCTGTGTCACAAATTTAATGGACGTGATGAAGAGCCGTCGGATGTGATTCTGAAAGGCGTTAAAGTTATTGAAGAGTATCAATTGAGTTTCCATCCTATTTCATTCCTGAGAAAGTCACTGCTTGACGCTTCTACATCTTTGAAAGATTTGGAGGCATTGCAGCAGGTTTGTTTTCCTTATTTAATTGCGTTGATTGACTTGAGTACAGGACATTCAAACAGAAGTGAATCCCTTGATTAGTGACGACACTCAATTAAAGGTGACCATTCAAGCTAAAGCGACATCTACAACGGTCGAATATATTGACAAATCAGCGAGAATCCTGCCATCTGATAATGACCTGACTTCTATTCCAAACTTGATATCAACCTTGAATCATCTCGTCTCTCAACATCATTCCACATTGGTAAAGCATGTGATCGATACTTTATCGCCTCCAACTAGTCTTTTTGTCAATCTCTCGTCAGTAGCACCATATCTTCAATTTCAATCACACGATACACTTCCATATGGAACTTGTCTTCTCTCAATTATGGAAACCATACTCAAAGCGATGAAATACATGCAAGAAACTTTAGACTTGTTGCTTCAAAAGGTTGCTGACAGAACAGCCCGATCCAATCATCGACGTTCTCTATTTGTCCATATCTCCATACTGCCTGTTTTCGTCAAACTTGTCGAGTATGTTACGCTGTGGGTTGAGCACGGTGCTACTCGTCGCTTGAAAGTTCAATCTCGAGTAAATGTGCTTCAACAATACAAACTCTGCCGTTCCCCAAACTATTTGAAGTCTTGAATTCAGTCTTTGGGTTTGCGGACCCAATGGCGAAAGGGGCGACTATTGAAAAGGGTCTATCCGCAGCTGTTGACTTTTTCGGGGGTAAGGGGAAGGTGATAGAAGCATTTAGGAACCATTTGTGTTGAGGCTGTATTTTATTCGAGACGAAAAAGCAGTACGCGATAATGCAAACATGATATCATTAAACGAATTCAATTACTCAAAGTCGAATTGAAGTCTTAAGATGTTAGGGATTTGGGTTTGGCTATATACAAGATATGGACTTACTTGGATGGAATCTGGAAACATTGGAACACGATACCATCTACGAATTGATAGTCGCGCTTCGCTGGTTGTTGCTGTTCGGGATTATAAAACGTATCGGGACTCCAACATCTGGGGAATCCAACTCAAACTCAAAGTAGCCGCCATTCACACCACCAACGTCAATCCACTAGTGTCTTCTCTCTTTATCATACCCGTAAATCGATATCCGACCTCAGGAGCGGGAATCACCCACCATTAGAATCACAAATTGATGCAAGAACTGGTAGTTGTTGGTCCATTTCCCAGTATTCGCACAGTAAGAGAGGAATGACAGAGCTGCTATAGTTTTGTTGCACTGAAGACGATCTGTGACGAGGAAGAGGCGTCTGTTTCCGTATTGTGATTCTGGCTTGATAAAACGAAAGATGGCGGCTTTGAGCGAGATGGCTTGAATTCCCAACGCGACAGGGGACGGCGTTGGTTTTTTGTGTTTTGTGGTGATACGCGAATCTAGTAGGGCGAGGCCGAAGGGGTATTCAAGAGTTCGGACACTGACCGAGGATTGAGCGTCGCACTTGCAGGGGTTTTTAGTGTTGGAGCCGTGGAGTTGTGCTGGACAGACAGGGTGGAATGGAAAGGCTCTGAGCGCGTGATTGGTGGGAGTAGAGTGAGAGTGTTTGAAAGGCGTTGTTGGACGGCACGCCGAATCTGGAAGAAAGAATCAACAACGAGTGCGCCGAAAAGAACTCTGATTCCACCTGTGGCTGTGCGTGTGCTGCGTGGTACTGCGGATACGGATCGCGTCGGGCCGAGGGGCGGATCGGCGACGGAGCAGGAACTCGCGCCGCGTTTGCTGCGACCACGAAGAACGGATGCGCTTTTGTTGGTGCGCGTGGGCCGGTGAGAGGAAGGGCGGGCGATGGAAGTGGTGGGGGCGTCGCGAAAAAGACGGATCGCGGTTCGGACATGGTTTTTGGTATTGGTTTTCAGTCCCTTCTTTGGCGCTTTTATAGCCGCGAAAGAGTAATCGGACATGAGATATCGGACAGATATTGAGAAACGGACAATGACTTGGAAATGATCAAATCTGATTCGTGTTCATCGTCAGTATGAGTCACACGTTTGCACATAAAGTATCGTCTCATAAATCGGCGTACAAACTCACCAATGTCCACGTTACAATCCACAGCCTTGCCTTCTTCGAGAATATCGTTGATTACTCGACAGTTGCCGCCCGAACTACTCCTGGAGATAATATTGTACTTACCAGCTCGTCAACAACTTCTACTTTCTACATTACTGAACCTCACTCGAAGGCAAATCCAAAAACGCGTTCTTTCAACATGTACTTATGCTTCCATTGATCATGCGAGCCGCAAAGCTCAAATTAGTCTTTTGGATTGGTGGAAATCTTCTGATTTACCCTTGAAATACTCTTACCGGGCTCTACTGTGGGCGACGGCGAATGGTCAGTAGAAGTTCTGGAATGGTGGAAACAGAGTGGGTTGGAAATGAAATGGAATCGACATGTTTGGATCGTGGCCATGACAAACAGTAATATTGAAGTCACGAGGTGGTGGAACTCCTACCTTAAGTCATTTGCCGTTGCTCCGAAGATGATATACCTCGGTTATTGTTTGGTGCCTGTATTTTGTGAGAGCGACTTGAATGAAAATGCTGGAACAATCGTTAAAAAAGGCACAACAGCGCTAACTATGAAGCGAAATGAATGTTTATTAGACTATTGGTGGAATACTACTCCCACAATGCAATAAAAAAGAACCCAATCTGCCCTTAATTTAAGCAAGAGTAGCATGAATATCATGAATATTTCCATCAAGAAGCGTTGTGTATGCCTCATCACCCTTCTTGACTTCCGCCGACTTTACAGACTTGATTTTGTACCCCAAGTCCCAGAGGAATTCCAAAACTTGGCCCCATCACTCCCAGCAGCAGAAAGTGACGAGTATTGAATTCAGCGAAAATGTGTTTTGGTGGGTTCTCCGAAGTATTCCTTGGCTGGTTCGAGGGCTTTGAACTCGTATCCTTCCACGTCGATTTTGACAAGGAATGGTTTTACATCGTTGGTTGCAAGGTAGTCGTCAAGGCGACGGACTTGGATTGTGTTCTCTGGAGCACATGATGTAGCGTCGTTTTGGATCCTTGCTGATCCAAAGTTTCGGTCTTCGTTAGCAATACAGTTGTGGTGACTTTGTCTCCGAGGCCAAAGTTGTTGAGGACAAGGTTTTGGCGGATGATGTCGTTGGAAACCTGAAGGGTTTAGAGAGTTATTACAATTGCTTCAACAACGTCTTACTTACGGCCGAGCACTTGAGCAGGTTGAAGTTTGCATGCATAGGCTCAAATGCATGTACCTTGTATCCAGCGTTCGCAAGAAAAAGTGAGTGCAGTCCAATATTCGCACCAATATCCAAGACAACAGAGCCGGGTTCAAGTAGCTTCAGCATTTCCTTGCGAAGCCCATTTTCAAATAAACCGTCACCGCTTCCATTGTCATTGTAAGTCCAGTCGGAAGAATGTAGTCCTTTCCGCGAGGGTGGAGACAGATTGAGAACTGTGGCGTGACGCGTGAGAATGTGAAGGAGGTTTCCACAGGACAACATTCTTGGAATTTTGGAATGGCGACGTGTTCCTCCGCTTTGGGAGGCTGAACGATGGATGGTGATGGTTCAACTGGCTTGGCTTGTTGTATACCTTGCCAGAACCCAACGTGGAGAGACAGAACTACGAGTCCAATCACAGAGAGTGCAATGAGCACGTTGGAGAATGTGCGAGTTGTGATAACGAGACGCATTATCTTTTTCGAGGATTGTTTTTTAGGAAAAGGTTCATGGCTTTGTTGCAAAGACAAGGAAGTTGAACAAGTTTCGACAAGAGATTTACGGTTCAATTGAACAAAGCAATAGAGAATACACACAATAATAACGAAAAAGAAATTCAAATTCAAATACGTGTCATATGTAAGTCGTAAAAGTTTCCGTTTAGGAGTTGCGTGTATGCAGCGTCGCCTTTTTGTACATCAAACGAGTTGTAAAACGAAATCTTGTAGCCAAGGTCATAGAAAAACTGCAGGTATTCCTTTGGGTCTGTTCCTGTGGCGACAAAATGCGCCGTGTAGAATTCTGAGAAAATATGAGCTGGTGGATGCTTGCGAAAGTATTCTTTAGCAGGAGATAGGGCCTTAAACTCGAATCCTTCGACATCGATCTTGATAAGGAATGGTTTGATTTTATGTTTGTTTAAATATTCGTCAAGCCGTCGGACGCGAACTGTGTTTTCTGGCGGACACACTGCTGTTGTTGCATTCTGGATTCTTGCTGAGCCGTAGTTTCCAGCTTCGGCAGAGATGCAGCTTGTTGAAACGACATTGCCTAATCCAAAGTTGTTCAGAACCAGATTCTTTTTAAGTACGTCATTGGAGATCTACAAGACCATAGAATATTAGTAAAATCTCGGCCTTGGCATAGGTAGGGGTTATTTACCGCTGAACATCGAAGTAAGTTATAGTTTGCCGTCATCGGCTCAAATGAATGAACCTTGTATCCAGCATTAGCAATAAAGAGTGAGTGCAGTCCAATATTAGCACCAATATCCAACATAATCGCGTCAGGATCCCCATTCTCTTGCAACAACTTCAACATTTCCTTCCGAATCCCAGACTCAAACGTGTGATCCCCATTCCCTTTACTATTATACACGGAATCCGATACGTGTATGTCTGCACCGCGAGGGTGGAGACAAATCGAGAATGGCGGGGATTGTTGGGGAACGTGATGGACCTGTTCACTGCACAGCATTGGTCGAATGTAGTATCTTTTGGAAGCTGAACTAAGCTATGTTCGGGATCATCATACGTGGTTTGATGTTTGCTGTCAGATGGGGACCACAACCCAACACGGAGTGATAAGACTAAAAGTCCGATGACAGAAACTGCAGTAACAGCGGCTATAAAAGAACGCGAAATGATGGGTGCGCGCATTTTGTATTTTCAGTGAGCTTTTGTTGGACAAACGAGATTTGTGTTCTTTGTTGTGTTGAATGCCGGAAACAGTGAGTGACCGACAAGAGATTTACGCGATTCATGGACAAAGACGAGTTGATAATAGATACGAGAGCAATTTATTCATGATAGGGTACGTGCCCTCATTTAGAGTTTAGAATGCGCTCTTTTGTGTATCAAAAGGTATCCTAGAACCCACGTTTTGAATCCCTGTGTTTATTAAAGATAATGCCCTTTCTCGTCTTTCTTCATCTTCAGCAGGTATTTTGCGCTAGGACCTTTGTACCACGGACTACTTGCGATGGCAGCCTCACATCGCTTCAAGCCCACGTCCTGGCAATTTAAATGATCGTAGTAGTGTTTCCGCTTCATATTTTTGACAGCCGGGCATTCATAAAGGTTTCGTTTGTCGTTACTTCCACCATTTGCCTTTGAAATTATATGGCACTTGTGAGTAGCTTTCCGTCTTCCCAGTGCAAAGGCTGAAAGAATTAAGAGTAAGAGTAATAGCTCATTACGTCAGAGTCGTCAGCGATGGTGTCAAGATGTTTTAAAACTGTTAAGATCAAATATATACCCAAATGCTCAGACTCAGAGTCATCGCATTCACATCTGCTCATCCAAAGAAACTACGCAATCTATTTGCGAGATTATTCTCAACTGCTTCAGCACCTCCAACTATCCACAGTGGTCCCATTGTTACCTCACACAGGTCCAAGTTCCAAGCACACTGCACTCGCATCCAAACCACCGCTCAAATCCCACACATCCTCAACACAATCAAAGACTCCAAAAAGATGAAATCCGCGACACATCAGATGGTTGCGTATCGACTTCCGTCTGGAGAAACTGGAAAGGACGATGACGGCGAGGGCGGGGCTGGAGAGCGGCTTGTGACGTTACTGGAGAAGAGAGGGGATCTTGGGGTTTTGGTTGTTGTGACGCGGTGGTATGGGGGTGTCAAGTTGGGAGGGGAGCGGTTTCGGATTATTACAGGGTGCGTTAAGGAGTTGCTGGAGAGCGTGAAGATGTGATGCTCTTTCAGCTACTGTAATCGGAAGCTATGCAGGGGAATAGAGATCAAATATTGCATACGGACTGGTCAGCCCTATTGCAAGCTAAGCTAAGCGCACCCTTCCATGGATTTGGAACAATTGAAATATCTGAATGGATTGCATCAAGTTTATTTGAGGTTTACTTTTTCACTGCGTTGAGGAGGGAATCGAGGTACCCCATTCTTGCACGGAAGTCCGCTTTCCCACTCTTCTCTGGCGACTTCTCACTTGAAGATGATGGTTTCGTTAAAGGAAACAGCGTTGAAGTGGTTGTTGTGGGGAGATAGGGGGTATGGCTCAAGATGATAGAGTTTTGGAACATGGATGTGTCAGCATCCTCATCTTCGTCCCCATTTTGTTCTCGTGAGTAAGCGGCAGTAGAGGGTATGAGATTGGAAGGATGGGACGCGTTCAATTTCTTGAGGACAGATGGTGGCACGAACTTCTTTGCGGTTAGTTGGAAAGAATGTGATTACAAAATAATACAAACATGCCTGCATATTATCTGTTCGAAGTTTCTTTTGCTTCACGGTTCCTGGTTCTCCACCTTGTCTATGTTAGATTATTAGCGGTGGTGGATTCATAAGATAAAAGAAGCGCGATCCCTAAACACGTCCACACAGTCCCTGCATGGTACAATCTTCTCGCTTCGATTCATTTGCGACTGCCGTTGACACCAAGCAAGTATGGGAGCTTGGACTAGGTACCTTTTCTTTCCAAGGAGAGCTGCTTTGACTGCAGCCGTCGAGCCACCATACTTTGTGACAAATTCATCGACTGACATATCGAGTACTTCGTTTGGCATCATGCTATGAGCATCTCGACGCGAGCCCTGACCTGGGTAATCTTTGTGTCTGCAATGTCCTGGATGTTCTGCAAGCGCTCTCTTTCTATATAAACAGAATACGGGTAGTCGACAAGTAAAAAGTACACGAACAGCCTACTTTCGATGTCCAGTTGCGCAGGAGCTGCAGTTTGTGCGAGGAAGGCATTTCGTCCGATTCAACAAACTTTCTCTCAAATCTCCAATGTTTCTCTCGTCGTCGCTTGTAGTGCACGCGACGCCCGAGTTTATCGAAGTCCTCCAAGTGTCGAATGGACAGGTAGCCGTGCGTGTTGACTCAGAAACCGTGTTTGGGCGAGTGTCGGTGCGTGTTTCCCAACGACTCAAACTACTCAGTGTCCAAGTGATTGAGTGATTCCTTATCGAATTCCAGAAACTCGACCACGCGGCCGCAGCGACTCTCTTTGGAAAAGCGGCTGTTTTCGTGTGTGGCGAAGGAGGATTCGGGGTCGTTGAAGTGTGGCGGCAACGCGCCGACCGCCTCGATTCGCCGCTTCTTCCCTCGAAGACCGCCCTGTCTTTCTTGGCCGTCTCGGACTCGTTCGAATTCGATGGCGCCGCGTGGGCCTGGCTCGTCTTGGCCGCGGAAAACTGCAGAGTCTCCGTGCTTCGTGTTGCTGCTTTGGACTCGGGCTTTCTATTCTCAACGTGCGTATTCTCTTTACCTTATCTTCACTTACAACTCATCTGTCTCTGCAGCAACCTTTGCGGAATGAATGGTCCTTCCCCGAAAATGTGAGTCGATTCCACACATCACCAAAACTGAAACTTGTCTACCACATGAAAGGTTACTGCAACAGCCTTCTATATCCCTGCAGACGCATCAAAAGGTCAACCTTGCATCTTTTTTGGAACCGCATCAGGAGAAATTGGTGCTTTGACACTCAACGAGAACGGAGAGTTGGAGCGAATCAAAGAAATCAACCAGAGACATGAAGGTATTATAAAAACATGAAACAATCTCTCCTATTAATTTCGTTATCTCTTCCTCAGGCGGTGTGACGGCTATGGAAGTCTCAGTGAGGGACTCGTCGCTTGTATTGTTTGTTGGCGGAGGCGGTTCAAAGTACGTCTTTCCTCATTGCTCGCACTCTTTTTGCTAAAAAATATATCAATAACAGACATCGAGGCTCTATATCTGTGCATCATATTGATTTAGAAACAATGGCCGTCGCGTTTTCTCAATTCAAAGTTTACTCTCATCTGCTTGGAGAAACTTCAGCGCTTTCAGTATTAAAAGGCGAGTATTTTGTGCGGGGTTTATAATCTTCCGAAATCTCATGGTCAAAAGGAAGCGCTGACAGTTCATTTAAAATCAGACGGGTACGGTCACCGAGTAGTTTGCGTCTGCCAGTCAGTCGAGACTGACGAATCTCAAATTGTGTCTTTGAGCATTGTTGATTCTTCTATCGATTTGATTCGCAACGATGCCCTGTCTCATGTAGCTCCAGATGTAACTGTAAGTATTGACCGTATCCATTATGATTCTTAATTGAATTTTCGCCAGGCGATTCGCTTTGTTGGCGAGAGTGAATTATGTCTTCTGTATGATGCTGAAAAGGGTGTGATTCCATATTCGACGGGGCCTCCAATTAGTCGCATCAACACCAAGGTGATGAAGCAAAAATTACAATAACACGTACTGAATTAACATGCAGGCTGATTCTTTCGTGGAGACACTTCTTATCAGAGTGAAGGAACAGTTTACCCCAAACTCACGAGCAGCCCATTACCCAGAGGAGCGAAGACGATTGGGAACATATTTGATGTTTGACACAATGGTGCAGGGTGTGTTAAATGGTAACGTTCTGGAAGGACATGTCGAGCAATTCACCAACCATTTGCTGTTGATAGGTCCACTTGTATATCCCGTAAATCAGCTGAGACTCTAGTTACCTTGATAAGAGCCGCGTTAGAGAAAGAAATAGCAGACGAAGCGAAATGTGGCATTGTGAGTTTGATGACCGCGACTTCATAATTGAGCAAATGTACAATGCTAGATCTATTACCTTCTCAAAGACGTTGCATCTGATCTTAGTGTGGAGTACGCCAATCATGAAGCAATACCGTCCACTTTCTTGGCAGTGTTGGATGGCTTTTGGTGTTTAGACCATGGAGACTTTGAGGTATCGAGAGTCATATACGCAATCACAAAAGCTGAAATAGTAACACGTATAGGGCGGAGTGATTCACTTGACCTCTCCTCACACTGTGAACCCATATCAAAACTCAAACAAAATTGCACAACTCCTTTTGGACAATCATCACCACCGACTCGCCTCTGTATTTATGAAATGCCATGGCATTGAAAATTCTGAATGGAGACAAGTTGAGCTAAAAATCAAATTGGAGTCTGGATTGTTTGATGCGTTCATGTTCCAGGTTTGTTCACTGCAACTCCT
This sequence comes from Rhizoclosmatium globosum, assembly GCA_002104985.1. Classification (NCBI taxonomy): domain Eukaryota; kingdom Fungi; phylum Chytridiomycota; class Chytridiomycetes; order Chytridiales; family Chytriomycetaceae; genus Rhizoclosmatium; species Rhizoclosmatium globosum. The sequence goes on along the minus strand of MCGO01000006.1, from coordinate 171,533 downwards.
CTTCAAAGTTTCTAACAACAATGTTTGGCAGAGATCCGACTCTGAAAAGGGTAACTTTACTCTCTTTAAGGTACTCCTTGAGGCCTCTTTCAATAGTAAGTCGTACAATAGCTTCTGCAGTAACACTTATGGTTATTTAGCCGAAAATCGACTTCGAGAACTCGTATCCCTCCCATTCACTCGTTCTGAAGAACAAGTACTCATTGAGTACTGCCAAAAGCAAAATTCAAAGAAGTTCAATGAATTTTGGTATCGTTTTATGTGGCGAGAGGAAGATACGCAGACGCGGTTTCGTTGTTCGAAAATGTCAAAGATGGCGATAACCCGGAACTTCAAGTTATGATGGACAATCTGGCGATGGTGCTTCCCAACGTTCAAGTTGGTTTGACGGAGGCGGAAACTAGTTCGCAGATTGTACCCGTCCAGGAAGACGTTAAAGGTGAGAAAAATTGAACGTGAAGTATAGTGTGCTGAAGTTTAATGTTAGAAGCTCCTGTCGTCATTACGGCTTTGTTGAACATTGCGAAGGGTGTTACTCCTGTTACTCAAAGACCAATGGACGTACAGAACGATGTGGAAAAGACTGTCGATGACCTGAAGTTTGTGGTTCCAGCTGCTGTTGAGCCAATTGCAAAATCTTTCTTGGAATCCAAACCCCAAGTGAAGTCGATGACTTCTGTACCAGTTTCTGTCATGAAGCCAATATCCGTCAAAGATTCTTCTTTCAGTGCTGATGATGAAATGGACGAGGATCAGTCAACACCTGTTAAATCAACCACTCCTTCAAAGTCTTCAAGTTTAGGCGATATTTCAATGGAAGACTCGGACCTTCCACATCACAGTGACGCTCCGATAGAAGTTGCACCGCAAATTGCAGAACCAGTAATACTTCCTGCTATGGTTGATTTGGTGGTACCCACCGAAACTTCTGAACCAAGGAATGACGAAGCCACACCGGAAATCGCACCACCAGCTGCTGAACCTATGGTCAATTCGCCTTTATCAAATGTTACAGAGGTCAGAGTGGAAAACGAAAATGCAGTCCCTCACGACACTCCAAAAGTTCAGAAGGATGTTATCCAAAAAGCAAGTCCTCTTGTGAATTGTCCTTTGACTCCAAATCAATTTGAGTAAGTTTATTAGTCAATATGGAATTCTGTCGCTAACTTGTGGGAAGTTGTGAGTCTGGACAGACAGAGGAGAATATTCTCTCTTCAAAACCACTCTTGGAGACTCCATCAAAAATTCCCAAACCAGTGGAAGATGTTGCTGTTCTTGTCAATAATGTGTTGGAACGTCCAAAGCCATTGGAGCCCTTATTCGCGTTGTCTTCATCTCCCGTTGGGAAGACTTCGCAGAATATACTACCACGTATGCCTTTGTCTCCACTCGCTGTAACACATGACGAAGTTACTAACAACCATGAACCAAGTAACCTTAATTGTATGGGGTTTTATTGATTTAACTATGTTCTAGGTGATGTCAGTGCAATCGAAGATCAAGAAAATGTTCTCACGGCTTCTGAAACTTCAGACTTTGAAGCCAAACGTCAGCTGCGTAAAACCCCAGCAAGAAACACGCGTAAATCAACCGCGATTCAACAACTCGGCTCAGATATTTCAGAAACTAGTGAAACAACGTCCCACTACAGCTTGAGAACAACTCGTCGCACTGTTGCAAAGCTTGATGGGATAGCAGCTCAACTGTTTCGACTCCTGCAAAGTCTCGTTCATCAGTACCCGTTCCAGTAGATTCCATTGCCAAAGCGAAGACTACTCGAGCGAAAAAGACTTCTGCAACGGCGACACCTGCTGCACGAAGAATTGAGGAGGAAGATGATCATCCTTTGACTTTGGAGGAGTTGACCGCAACGCCAGTTGCTGCGAGCAAACGGAAGGGAGTTACAAAAAGCGTTGCGAAGAGTTCGGTGAAAGCTGCCATTCATTCTGAACCTCCGCCAAGTGTGCGCCTAACAAGAAGAACTTCGAAGTTGCAGGAGTAAATACTCACCTACTTTCCTTTTTTGGACAATATCATTTCTCCACTTCTAAAAAATGGCATCATTAAACTCTTATTTATTACTCATTCACGCCACTTGTTGACATCCCGAATGTTTTGAAGCTTTCGTTCCACCTTTGCGACAAATTCCTTCCCGTAATGTGTTGAAACTTTACTGAATGGAATGTTGGCATGGTCGTCAGCTTCTTTCTTTGTCAACGCAACGAGGTTGTCAATCTTGTAGGGCTTTGAGGAGTCCCAGCGCGTAAGAATCACTTTCTCCTTCTCGACAGAGCCTGAGAGTAGTGACTTTCCGAAATATATTTCTTCAAGGACAAAGCCAATATCTTGTGCTGTGATTTGCAAGTCGCTGGAGATTGATGTTAGTCAAAACAAGGCATCAGCAACGTTTAACTCACCCATCCTCTGGTTTCTTGTTCATCTTGATATTCTTGAGGATATTTTCATATGTTTTAGGTCTCAGTTTTGTGGGCAATGGTTGCATTTCAAAGTCACCGAGTTGGCAAATGACAAACGAAGCCATCGCCATTCCAAACAGAGCGGGCAGAGTTCCAAGAACTAAGGCACGCAATGAGCGGTTGACGTTAAACTGAGGTAATTCTTACCTGGAAGAATACGGGAACGGAAGTTTGGAAGTGCAGCGTATTGATCAGCTTCATCGACTTTTTCATCCTCCATTGGAAGCAGTTTGACTTTTCCTGGCTTTTCGGTACTGTAAACGACTGTCACTCCGCTGTCCACACCCTTCTTCTTCAGCCCTTGACGAGTTGCGCGTGCAAGTGGGTCTTCGGAAGTGTCGCTGACATCTGCGATTTGAATTCTCGACGGATCCGCTTTTGCTCCAGCTCCCATAGACGAAATGATTGGTAATTTGTGGTCATGACAGTACTTGATCAAGTCGATTTTGGTGTTGAGGTTGTCGATGCAATCTGTAACACGGTTTTAACAACATAATAAAGAGGGTGATGGTATTACCAAGGACATAGTCTGGGTTTCCAGAAAGGAGCCTATCCGCAACATCAATGTTAAACAGTTCAACCATAGCTTCCACTTCAGCTTGAGGGGCAATCTCCTTGAAGTGCTTCACAAGACAAGCAGCCTTTGACGTTCCGACATCAGCGTGTATTGCGACGGCGTGTCTGTTGAGCGAGGATAACGAGACTTGGTCAAAGTCAATAATGCGAATCTTCTGAACACCACTTCGAACAAGCATATGAGCTGCATGAGAGCCGACGCCGCCAAGACCAACTATAATCACGAACGAAGATCTGACGCTTTTCATGCCCTGTCCTTTTGGGATCAGACATCGATGGTGGAACAATGGATTATACCTCTTCGCCCAAGAATGAGTAGTTCCTTGATAATTGTTCCCTAATTAACTCCTCAGGAACATCCGAGCTCTTGACTTCTTTCGGCTTTGGTGGTTCGAGAGGCGGGAAGTGCGAGAGGCCACGAAACTCGTCCTTCAGTTTACGTACTTGGGACTTCTTGGAAAGGGCCTGTGAAACGGATAGCACTGCTATTGCCGAAGCTGCACCAATTGCCGCAGCTGTGATGAAGTTCCAGTCGATATTTGATGGTAGTTTCATGGTAGTAGGAAGTGTAACCATTTTTCAAAAGAAAAAAGACGTAATATTTATTGAAACCCACGTCATCTCATTCATTCACGCGAAACCACGTTGTTACGAATAGATACTCTTCAAAATCATCCAAATCACAACGACCTGTCCTCGCCCAACCTTGGATCTCGTCAGTGATTCTCAACAACGTTTTCTGGAGTTCTCCGCCCTTGTAAATGAGAAGTGCTGGAATGCAATATTGTCGAATGATGCATCAGCTTTTGTGGAAATAATCTTGACCATCTTAACGAGAGGGTATTGAGCGGCGAGTGCTTCCAAAAACCTGTTGACCAAACGACACGCTTCCACTTGCGGTTGATAGAGATGAACGAGGACTACGACGTTACGATCAACATTTTCCACACATGAAACGTACTCATCGACCTCTATTTCCTATTTTTGAAACTGTAAATGTCAGAAGATATCATAGGAAAACAAACCTTGAGAGTTCCATATTTTGGAAGAGATGCAATAACAGCCATTTCCATCAGTCTCTTTGCCTTATATTCTTTAACAAACGCGTCCTCTTCATCTTCCAAGTCACGAATCAAGTCATCAATATCCTCATCGCCTTCATCCTTCGTATTCCAGTTCTTTTCCGCCTCCAATTGTCTCTCCAACCAGCCAGACTGCAGTGCATTCTTTTGAAATTTTTCCAATGAGCGCGCTGTTGAATGAGAGAACGGTTCTTTTCCTGCTCTTCATGAAACTTGGCATCATTAATCACTCCCTTCACACCTGTCATAGCCTTTCCTCCCATTCCTAGAGTTTGCCTGACATTTTGATCAGACATTATTCTGTCTACTTTGGAGTTTCCGACAGATTGTGGCTGCTGTGTTTGACAGTGCTCGTCTGCTTCATGGGATTCCTCGCAACAAGAGCCTGCATCAGAGTCCACGTCCGACCCATATCGAAGATCGTCATTATCTCCATTTAATCCACCGTTTTGTAGCATCTGGATGATACGCTCATCGTCCATATTCAATGTGGCCATGGCAGACAGGTTTTTCAAGAAGGAAAATGTCAGACGAAGACGTGAAGGACTTTCTCGAACAGCTCCAAATTCCCAAGACGCCGCGCTTGCGAATTGCGTTTGTGCATCCGGATTTAGGCATTGGAGGCGCTGAGAGGCTTATTGTTGATGCGGCTGTTGGGCTCCAAAACAGAGGACACAAAGTCAAGGTCTTCACTTCTCATCACGATCCAACGCACTGTTTTGCTGAAACGAGAGACGGTACATTCAATTGGATAAGCTGCGATTCATAACATGGCTCTGTTGTAGGTACCCTCAAAGTGGTTGTGCGCGGAGATTGGCTGCCGCGGAGCATAGCGGGAAAGGCTCTTGTCCTATGCGCCATCCTGCGCAATCTATGGCTTGCATTCACAATGCTCATGTTTGAGTCCAAGGAGTTTGACGTCTTGATTGTGGATCAACTCTCTATTTCAATCCCCATCCTCCGCTTCTCAGGGGGCAGAGTGAGTCTATCGTCGTAATCATTAGCTCCACTGACTCTATAATCAGGTCTTGTTCTACTGTCACTTCCCTGACAAGCTCCTTGCGAAGCGAGAGTCGTTCATAAAGTCATTATACCGAGTTCCATTTGATTTTATGGAAGAGATCACAACAAGTAAGCCGAATGATTGGACGCAGGCCTTTCTAATATATTGTGTTAGGAATGGCGGACTGCACCGTCGTGAACAGCAACTTTACTCGTCAAATTTCAAGGATTCATTCACCTCGATCAAGACAACCCCGAAAGTGTTGTATCCAGCGATACGCATCGAAGCTTATAATAATTCTGGGAAGAGCACGAAGGATTTTCGAAAGTATTTGAAGAGGTAAACGCGAACCCATGAATCTAAACGATTTCTAAATCTGAGATATGTAGCAAAACAATTATTCTCTCCATCAATCGTTTTGAAAGAAAGAAGAACATCGCTCTTGCAATTCAGGCGTTTTCTACTTTACAGTCTACATGCTCGGCTCAATTTGATGACCTCGTTTTGGTTGTTGCAGGTAATATCACTTTTGCTGACTTGACTATTTCGTATTAATACATCTCTACTCAACAGGTGGATACGACACCCGAGTAGCCGAAAACGTTGAGCATTTGGATGAGTTAAATGCTTTGGCATCATCTGTTGGTTTGAAGACAGTTGTGACCAAGACTCTGGACTCTGAACAAGTTTCAAACGCTCAAGTCATTTTCCTGCCATCATTTGATGAGGAACACCGGACGTTCTTGCTTGCTGATTCTTTGTGTTTGCTTTACACACCTACGAACGAGCATTTCGGAATCGTCCCCGTTGAAGCAATGTACGCCGGGCTTCCTGTCATTGCTGTGAATAGTGGCGGTCCTCTTGAATCGATCATAGACGGAGTCACAGGATATTTGCGCAATCCTGAACCCAGCGAATTTGCGGAAGCCCTGTCTATTCTGGTCAAGTCTCCATCGAAAAAGTCATCCATTGGTGCCGCTGGAAAGAAACGCGTTCTGGACAAGTTCACGTTGGATGCTTTTACAACCCAGTTGGAGGGCTATTTGGAGTCGATGTTTATGGATTTCAATTGGGACGCTATGTGGGCCTTTATGTTGTTGTATTCTTGGTGCCTTCAATTATTCTAGGTGCTATTTGGCTTCTTCTCTTACGCTTGGAAAATAAATGAATGAAATCCACAATTCGCACTTTATTTTGCATCCACAAAGTACCAATAAATATACAAGTCGCAGTGCTAGTAACAAACAGCTGGTGTTTAGGCCTTGGCGCCGTATCCCTCCTCTTCCTTCTTTGGCAAGAGCGATGGTGGATGTTTGGCAAAACACCTCCCTGGGCAATGGTGACAGTTCCGAGCAGCTTGTTCAACTCCTCATCGTTTCTGATGGCCAACTGCAAGTGACGTGGGATAATACGGGTCTTCTTGTTGTCACGCGCGGCGTTTCCAGCCAACTCGAGAATTTCAGCACCAAGGTATTCGAGGACGGCAGCCAAGTACACTGGGGCTCCAGCTCCGACACGCTGGCGTAGTTTCCCTTACGAAGGAGACGGTGGATACGACCGACTGGGAACTGAAGTCCAGCACGGGACGAACGCGATTTGGCTCCAGCCTTGGCCTTTCCTGAGCTCTTTCCTTTTCCTCCAGCCATAGTGATAGTTTAGTTAGTGTTAGTTTCCTGACAGCAAAGAAGGAGCCCTGGTCCTTTATGCCTTTTTCGTTGTTTGTTTTGACAGTGACCAAAAAATCTTGTCACTCGATCTCCACGCGCAATCTGATTGGCCAGTTTTTTTGCTCGCACCAAGAAAGGAAAAAAGGCACAAAAAGGACGTCCGAAAGAAAGAGAGCGAATAGAATCATCAAACAAACAGCAACGATGCCACCAAAGGAAGGAGGAAAGGCCCCAGCCGAGAAGAAGCCAGCCGGTAAAGCGCCAGCCAAGACAGCCGCGAAGAAGACAAAGGACGGCGCCGGAAAGAAGAAGAAGGTGTCCAGAAAGGAGTCGTACTCCTCCTACATCTACAAGGTGCTCAAGCAGGTGCACCCAGAGACCGGTATCTCGAACAAGGCCATGTCCATCATGAACTCGTTCGTTAACGACATCTTTGAGCGTATCGCGTCGGAGGCCTCCAAGTTGGCTGCATACAACAAGAGATCCACCATCTCTTCTCGTGAGATCCAGACCTCTGTCCGTTTGATTCTCCCAGGAGAGCTTGCCAAGCACGCCGTCTCTGAGGGTACCAAGGCTGTCACCAAGTACCAATCTTCAAAATAAATAGACTGGATAATCTATATTTATGGAGTTGTGGACTCTTTTGTATATTTTGTGGTGTGGATTTGAAATAAAGCGCGTTGGTATTATTCTGTTTTTGGCTTGTTTTAATGGCTCGAGAAAAGCTTGCTCTGTTCCTAAAGCCGCCTTCATCTTTGTTCAAAATGTGTTCTTATTCAGGCACAAATTATTGAGTATCCATATTTTTCAATCGTTCTGTTGGAGATTTCGAGGTGATTGATATTACTCTTCTCAGAGGCAACCTAATGTATCCTAGTTTGCGACTGTGAAGTTGAGAAACTCTACGTACGGAATGTTTGCAAACGATTACATCTCTGGTCTGTTGTGATTCTTCTTGGGTATATCGCTTTATTTGGTACTCTAATTTCTCGAGTTTATTTCATTTTTAATTGACATCCCGCCAAAATGGATCTCTGGCAGATGGTTCGCGAGGCAAGCACTACTCCAACCTTAGATTAGTGTTCCTTACCTTTATTTAGCTGGCTATATCGGATGCAGTCAGTTCAGAGTCTGTGGGAGATGAATTCGACAAAGTCTCGTACACTGTCAAAACGATTCTTCAAACCGGGAAGGAGCAGGCTTTCAGTGATCACCTGGCGCAGTTTATCGCAAAGAAAGAAGATGAGATTGAAAAGATGTGTAACTTCCATTATCAGGTTTGTGGGAAGTGTAGTTTTTGATGGACACTGACATAGTGTAGGAATTTGTTCAATCTGTAGAGCAGCTTTTGAAAGTTCGCCTCGGGACCGCACATTTGAAAACGAAGATTGTTAATCTGAATTCTGAGATGCAAGATGCAGGAACGAAGATTCTTGAAAAGGTGATGTTAGCCTACATCGAGTGTTTTTTCAACGGCCTCCTCACGCGTCTGACAACCAACAGAAAAAAGAAGTCATTGAATATCGAAGAATACTTCTCAACATCGAACTCGCTATGGAGTGTGTCCAAACCTGTCTGATAGTCCTCGACGTTGCAAACAAAATCAACTCTCAAATTGAAAAAGGGAAACATTATTCTGCTTTACGTGTATGATAACTGTTCTGCATTGACAACGTATCTTAATGGATGTCGCTTAGATGTTGGATGACTTGCAAATTACACACCTTCCCAGAATCAGCGAGTATTCAATCGCCAAAGAGATGGGTAAGGCTTTTATGTCTAAAAGACCTCTTAATTAATTGTTTTGTAACTTTAGAGCTGTTCATTCCTACTCAGCGTGAGAATGTTCGTGAGGCTGTCTTAAAAGAAATTCGTCAGTGGCTTGGATCGTAAGAAACAAGCCATATCGGAACAACTTCGCTATTTAATCATTTAATGCTTAGTGTAAACGAGAAAACTCGAGCTGTCGGAAAAGCTGCATTGGACATTAGCGAGAAACGCGAAATTAAGAGACTCGAAAACATTATCGCCCACGGTCACAGTATTTCTTTAGATTTCATCGCAAGTGAAGACATGGATGGTGAGATAATCACAGTTGTAAAATAGCATCGCTGATACGTTGTTTCAGTGTTCGACGTTGCAAACGAGCACATTGACTTCAAGCCATTATATAAATGTATTCATATCCATGACGTTCTCGGGAAGAGAAACAAGTTTATTGATCAGTTTGAAGGGCATCGCGGGGTGAGGACGAGATTGTTCATTTAATAATACTAACAAATCGTTCAGACTCAAGCTGATCTTCTATTTGAGTCCAACTTTGCCCTCAATTGTGATGACTTGAAAGGATTCGACATCTATCTCCAAGACGCCGTTGGCTTCTTTATCGTCGAAGCGGTGATTATGAGCTCGACTCAAAACTTCAGATCTAGAACGACTGTTGAGCATTTGTGGGAGATTTCATCCGAAAAGCTGAACAAGATTGTAATTGAAGGGTTGCAGGGCTGCCAGGTAATGATACTCATCTGGTTTTAATTGCTCTAATATATTTTAATAGAATCCTGAATCGTTCTTTTCCATCAAGCAAGTGCTTTCTGCATACGTTCATACTCTTCAGGGTTACGGATACGCTGTTGAAAAGCTTCTTATGCTGATTTTATCACTGTTTGATAGACATGTAGAACTCACGAAGATGGCTTGTTGCGAACAAATCATTGAGGTAGTTCACGAGGTATAGTTGATTGCATTTATTGAACATGTCCTTTCCAGACTGTCGAGGATGACGATTGCACCCCCGTTATCGTTGAAAACGTTGACGAGTATCGGGTTATTATGAATGCCATTCACTTTGAAGACAAAATGGCCACCTCAACGTGAGAGTTCATAAAACTTACGTCAAGATTTTTCCTCACACCTGTACCAGATTCCCACGCGCCCTTCCGTTTTCAAAAACTGTACCAGACTGTTGCTACTTGATAAAAGCTTATGTGAACGGATTCTATCGTTTCTCCAACGGTTTTGATCAACATCACAACGAAATGGATGACTTGTTGAAAAAGGTACGTAATATCAATCCCACATCTTGTAACTAAAATGAGATACACAGTCTCTGGAAGGAATTCTCATCAACACCGTCGGAGCATCCCTTACGCGTAAAATGAATGAGCATGGCCTCGGAGAGTGTATTCAAATCATGACCAACGGAGAATACTTTCGTGTCATTGTCGCTGAATTGGAACATATGTTTACAGAGAAGAAGTATGTGATGGCTCGTTGCAAATTCTTGGGCTCTAACATATCTTTGAAGGGGTAGTAACAAAGGCCATGTGTCGCTTCATGCATCCAAGTTCTTTGCCGACTTTCGTGGAGTCTGTGAAAAACGTATCTCCAACTTGGTTACTTCAAAAATTGACAAAATCTTGGATACAGCCGTTCATTACGAATGGTAAGTCGGTTATATCGCTTTACATATTTTAACTTTTGTACAGGATGGCGACCACCATCCAGTCGAAGCCGAGCCCTTATTTACAGGATATTGCGAGCTTCTTGAACTCACTGATGAGCTCAGAGCTTTCGCTTCTCTCGCCTGACGGAAGAAAAAAGGTGTACCGTGTTGTACTTGACCATTTGGCAAACTCTTTGACGCATTTGCTCGTTTCCAAATCTGGAAAGAAAATAAGCCCCCAGTTTGTGGAATCTTTCAGTAAGGACATAATGTTCTTGGAAAACTTTATCAATTGTCTGGATGAACTCTCTCGAATCACCGACCAGTTTCTTGAGTTGAAGCAGGTATGATCTATTTATCCTCCGCATCTATGAAGTCTTAATTAGAAATATAGACGGTTTCATTCCTGTTATCCGAACACTATGAAGATTGGTTAGTTCCAGAAATCCGGCGAAAAAAGTTTGACCGTGTGAACGCGACTAACCTTGCCATATTGTTGGAAAAGTAAGTATAGCGTTAAAAGATCTATCAGGAGACTCAATATCGTTTCAGAATTAAACCCGAGGCAACATTTATGGTTGGGTTGACAGGGGCGATGAAAGCGAAGGCCAAAGCTGTTGAGAATGTTGTGAAGCAGATACGCGAGCCTATTGGGAAAGGGAGCAGTGTGGCCTTGTAGTTAAGGGATAATAAATAAAGTGTGCAGAAAGGAATGGCATCCATCTTTGCCAACACGCTTCTCGCGGCGGGGCTCGACCACTACCGCGACAATTTCACGGCATTCGGCATCGACTCGCTGCAGAGTCTGACGCTGCTGACGATGCAAGGTGGGCTCTGGGCGGGCGAATGCGGGCGACTCGTTAACTGTTCCTTGTTTACTTGTTTAGACTACGGCGTTGTTGGCGTCAGTTCGATGGAAGACCGGAAGAGTGAGTTTGTTTAGTTTGCGTTGTTGCGCATTTGCGGAGTGACTGACTGTTTTTTGGTTTGGCAGGACTGTGAGTGCCGGCTGTGTTTGTGTGTTGGGACTGTCCTTAACTTCATTCTTTGTCCGCCTTCTTTCGCATCGCAGATTCCAGCTTATTCAGGTATCAATTTAACTAAGATAAAGTCAATATGTCTAATCGCTTCGTTTGTAGCACCTCAAGAATGAGACGGACCTGTCGAATCCAACTCCTCTCTTAATTCCTCCTCAGCAACCGAAACCGCAAATGTCCTTCCTTCCAAAACCTGCCGCTACTGTGTCCGCTCCTCTTGCTCAGTCAAAAATTGTGAGTTTGCTTGGTATTTATTGCCATAGTGGTCTAAGGTGACGTGATGTAGACCACTTCCCTCCCAAACGTCTCGGCGACAACAAACGAAGAACCGGTATTGCAAAAGGCGTCCATTCAACGCAACGTCACAATTCCTCGAAACTCCACTCCTACACCTGCCGTTGAAGATTCAGAAGACGAGGAGAATGAAACCGTCAAAGTCAAATATTCCTTCTCGCCAAACAGGAACTTGAAAGGACCACAGCCACTTTTAAACGTGTATGGAGTTCCAACGAGTATCGCCAACCAACAGCAACAGCAAACTCGATCAAACACGTCGCGAGTTGCGGATTTGAATGACAGGATTCGTGTCTGTGTTCGAAAGAGACCTTTAAACAAGAAAGAATTGTCTGCCAGTCAGGTGGACGTTGCGACTGTGCTGGATCGTCGTACTCTTGTTGTGAATGAACCAAAGTAGGGAACCCTTCATCTTTCCCACTTGTGCTCATGCATTATTCCAGAGTCAAAGTCGATTTGACAAAATATGTCGAGCAGCATGAATTCACCTTCGACGAAGTATTTGATTGTGATGCGAATAATGACGATGTACGCTCTTTGTTTACATTTTGACGTGACTGACACCCTTATAGGTTTATCGTCGATCTGCATACCCATTGGTGGAATATATATTCTCTGGCGGAAAGGCAACTTGCTTTGCATAGTACGTTTTATTCAAAGTGCGTGCCACCCTAACCAACAATTCAATAGTGGTCAAACTGGAAGTGGAAAGACGCACACAATGCTTGATGAAACAAACGGACTATATGTCAAAGCTTGCAGAGATATCTTTAAGCTTCTTGAACGGCCAGAGTACGAGCATTTGACGGCATACGTTGGTTTCTACGAAATCTATCAAAGGTAAAGTCCTCTTCTTCTTTTTGCAGGCACTGTTTTTTAAATATTTACTCTTAAGTCAATTGTATGACTTGTTAAATGGTCGAAAGAGGCTTCATGCGCGTGAAGACGGGAAAAATAACGTTGTTATTGCTGGACTACAGGAATACGAAGTCAATTCAGTTCAAAAGATCATGGATGTCTTCAATCACGGCAGCAACGTTCGCAGCACTGGTAAAGAGTAGTTTGGATCTGTCTCGCGTTTAATGACCATGAATAGGTGTCACTGGTGCGAATTCTGATTCTTCTCGTTCTCATGCAATCTTTCAAGTTGTCTTGAAGCACAAAAAGTCAAAGAAGAAAGTGCAAGGTTGTAGAAGTATGGCTCCATACAATTCTAACCCCAATGTCAATTCAGGAAAGTTGAGTTTCATCGATTTGGCTGGTAGTGAACGAGGAGCTGACCGTGGAGACACGGACCAGAAAACTCGCATGGAAGGATCTGAAATTAATAAGAGCTTGCTGGCGTTGAAGGAATGTATCCGTGCTTTGGACCAAGATTCAAAGCATACTCCTTTCAGGCAGTCCAAGCTCACACAGGTTTGTAGCTAGTTTCTCTTCTTTACTTACGTAAATACTACGCTTAGGTTTTGAAAGATTCGTTCATTGGTAATTCTCGTACTTGTATGATTGCAACGATTTCACCCTCCAGTGGAAACAGTGAACATTCTTTGAACACTCTTCGTTATGCTTATCGGTAAACTTTTGATACTTGAATATCTCGTGCTGATGGCGTTTCTACTATTTAGAGTAAAGGAATTGAAAGGGGATGTGCAGTACAACGATGATGACGAACCACACAATGATGGCCTTTACGATGAGCCCGACAGTGGAGAAGAAGATCCAAATTTGATTGACTCTGAGTTCCCTCCTGAGAATCTCTTGGATTCAGACGATGGTCGCGATATTTATGACTCTGATGACCCAAGCTCTGACGATCCACCCCCAGCCCCACCTGCGAAGTCTAGTGTCACACAGCTAAACCACAAGAAATCAAGCTTATTGATGCAACTCAATCAGAATCGAGCTGGATTAGCAGCCGCGAAAGCAGCTACATCCACTTCCACTTCGAAATTGCAGCAGCCTGTCCGTAAGGCTGACGGCAGCAACAGTAGCATTAATGGATCTTCTCCCGCTATTTCCGACAACTCGAGCGGTCCATCCCCCGTCTTTGACGAACTTGTCAACGCGCATCGTCAACATCTCCGGCTATTTGCTGAACTTAGCAAGACTGAGAGTAAATTAATCGTCAACTATTCCATGAAAATTAAGCCGGACCCATCAATGTCGAATGAAGCTTATTTGAGGGAGTTGGAGGAAATTGTGGCTCAAAAGGATCAGAGCCTCAAAGAGCTTCAGAGGCAAATTGCCAAATGCAAAGCATCTAAATAAGAGAGGAAATGTTGCATAAAATAAAGGGTGTTTTATTTTGAAGTTCAGGCCATTATTGCAAAAGCTCCGCCAACTTCTCGAGCAATACTTTGTGCTCAGCTTCAGTTCCGATACTGATTCTCAAACATCCTGTACATCCCAATTCCATTCCTCTGAAACGAACCACAATCTTCTCAGTTTCCGCAAGTCGCTTGTATACTGACAGCGCAAACTCATTATCTGGCTCGCCCTTCTCGTTCACGAGTTGCACGACAACAAAGTTGGCATCATTGGCACCCAAAATGCCACGAACTCGTGGGAACTTGTTCAATGCGGCGATTAAGTCATCCCTCTGCTTCCAAATCTGCTGAACATTTGAATTCATCTTGGCGATTCCAGCGGGTTGCAATGCTTCGATGGCAACCTTGCTCGCAAGAGTTGAAACGTTGTATGGTGCCTTTGTGTTGTTGAAGACACGAGCGATATCTGGATTTGTGATTGCGATTCCGACTCTGTGATTTGCTTTAGATTCCTGTCCACGTCTACGAAGCAGAATACGAACCTGATTCCGGCCAAACCGAAAGACTTTGAGAGTGTTTGAATGACAATCAAATTAGGGTATTTGGTTGTCCATGATGCGACAGATGATGGCTCCTTGCAGAAGTCAATGTCTATAAACATAGTTTAGTGGCTGACTTTTGAGAATAACGAAGTTTCTTACAAGCTTCATCGACAAGGACTACTCCATCATATTCCTGGAATTCAAGAATTTCCTTGATATCTTTCTCCGCAATGAGGGTACCGGTTGGGTTTCCAGGAGAACAGAGGAACACAATCTTGATGCTCTTGTCAGCAGCCAAAGCCTTCTTGATTTCCGATGGGATGATTGAGAACTTGCCATCCGTAACATCCAAAGGAACCTTCACGATTCCAACATCATTGATATTGGCACAAACAGAATACATTCCGTAAGTAGGTGGACAAATAAGGATCTTGTCCTTCCCCGGCTGACAGAAGACTCTGATAGCAAGATCAATAGACTCGTCACTGCCAACACCCACAAAGAAGTAGTCAGGCGACGGAACACCGCGGAACCCGGCCAAAAGCTTCTTGAGTTCAGTTTGGTGCGGATCCGGGTAGCGTTCGAGCTGGAGCGCCGGGTTTGCCTCTGTCGCCGGGCCGTACGAGTTCTCGTTTGCGTCGAGGAGAATGCCGGAGTCGTAGTCGTCGCGGGCGCAGCGGTACGGAAGCAGAGACAGAATATTCGGACGGACGGCGCGGGAGAGTGTGAAGGGCATATTTGTATCTAGGAGAGATAAGGGTTCGTTTGGGAAAGGTGCAGGATTTCTTCGACTGGATCTCAAATCAAATCGTATGAATCACCTTCTTACTGGAAAACCGGAAGAGATCCGGGCATTGCTGGATTCCGTTGACACCTTCCTCTTTGATTGCGATGGTTTGTTGCGATCGCTTCTTAGAGTTGAGGCACTAATCTTGGATTGATGCAGGTGTCATTTGGCATGGTGACAACCTTATCCCCAATGTCGCCCATGTCCTCGAACGTTTAAGGGAAATGGTATGAATTAATCGTGGCAGTTGTTGCGAGTAGATCGCTAATATTAACGGAACGCAGGGAAAACGTATCTTGTTCGTCTCCAACAACTCAACAAAGTCCAGACGCCAATACTTGAAGAAGTTCACTCAACTTAATATTGAAGCATACGTTGTAAGTATTACAGGCTATGGTGTTTTGGAAGCACTTACTAATCGCTACCTAGAATGAAGTCTTTGGATCTGCATACGCTGCTGCATACTACATCAAACATAACCTTGAGTTGCCCGATAACAAAAAAGTTTACATTGTTGGCATGTCTGGAATTCAGGAAGAGCTTGACGCTGAAGGAATTAAGCACTGTGGATCCAGCGATGATAACGAAAACCTGACTGACATGAGCGAAATGTCTACAATTAAGAACGACCCCGATGTTGGAGCTGTACTTTTTGGATTCGACTTGGACCTTAACTACAAGAAGTTGGCGAAGGCGTTCACGTATCTGCAGAACCCAGAGACTCACTTCTTGGCGACCAACACCGATTTGACTTTCCCAACGAAGAACGCGGTGTATCCTGGAACTGGTGCGTTGCTTGCGGCGTTGAGCACCCCATTGGGCAGAAAACCATTGGTTATGGGGAAGCCTGAACAACGAATGCTTGATGTTATTGTCGACAAGTACCATTTGGATCGTAGCAGAACTTGTATGGTGGGCGATAGACTCGATACGGATATTCTCTTTGGCCAGAACGGTGGAATGAAGACTCTTTTGGTTCTGACGGGTGTAACGCCAGCTGCTGGCTTGGATGAACAGGAAATCAAGGCGGATTTTGTCATTGATTCTTTGGGACATTTGTTGTGAATGCGTATGGTATTGGTCCAGGTCATTTATTATTAAATATATCACTTCTTGAATCTCTGTAAGGTTGCACTCAATCGTTCCGCTTTCTGATCTAGGCGGTTAGACATTTCTCCAACTTTCTTGTCCAGTGCCTCAAACTTCTTTTGGAATTCGGTCTGAAAGCTTAGCAAGTTCTCCATCACCACTACACACTAATGTGAGAAATCCAGTCGCATTCAACGGTCTTACTTTTTAAGTCAATAGATCTAGCACGCTCCAGGAGCTCAAGCTGAACTATTTGTTGCTCAAGAGCTTCAATAGTATGGTCTGCAGCGTTTTGAGGACGCGCTTCAGCCATCGTTGTGCAGAATCGCGAAAGCTTGGCATCCTTCTTTCCACAACTAAACGCCGGATCCATACCATGAATCTTATCGATTTCCGTACCCAATGTTCCATCTTTAAAGCTGTGAGGTATCAGTATCTGGAGGCTGAGTGCAGAACAATGGTAACAATCAACCCGCACCTCTTTTCTAATCGCGGAACCGAATCATTTGGACATTCGAGCTCAACAACAAAGTTCTTTTCTTCTCCTGTCAACTTGATGTTTACTTTGGAGGCTTGGAAGTTCTTTTCCAGGAACCAGTGAAGGTCAGGCAGAGTTTCCTTGTATCAGTTTGTCGTCAGCAAGAATCAGGAGGAATCCAGCTTACCTTCCACACCTGAAGACACAAAAGGTAAGATAAAAATATTCTGTTCAATGAACGTACCTGCCAGGCAAAACCAGTCTTTGCGATGAAGGAGACGGCTCGAAGTTCGCTCATTGTATTATTGTTTCCTGAATCAAAAGTTGAGAAAGTTGAAATCTTCCGTCGATGGGAATCTCCGGGCTCCTTCCGCTCCTCGCACCCATCCAGCGACAAGTGCATTTGCGGGACTTCAAAGGTATTTCATTGCGCGCACCAACTCGGTCTTGACGCCAACAACTCACTCACTCGCCCAAAGGCCTCACCGTCGCCGTGGACACGTACGTGTGGCTTCACCGCGCCGCATTTGGATGCGCAATGGACTTGGGTCTCAACAAACCCACGACGGCGTGAGTCTCTTCTCTCTCTCTCTCTCTTGATGAGTCTCAGTTGGGCACAGCACACACAATCAGAACTCTCACTCACTCAACCAATCACAAATATCAGATACATCAGCTTTTGTATGAAACGGATCGCGCTTTTGAAAGAACATGGGATTACTCCGTTGTTGGTTTTTGATGGAGGTGACATATTGGCTCATTGTTGGGAGTCCGAAAGTTGGGTTAACATCTCAGTGACATACAGGTTGCCTACCTATGAAACACCATACAGAATCAGAAAGACGAAAGTTTGTTGAACAAGCCTTTAAGTTCCCTTCTTTAATCACTTGTCCCAGACGGCGAAAAGAAGCAAGGAAACGAGCACATGAAGAACTCGCAAAGGGAAACAACGCAAAAGCTATGGAGATGTTTCAGCAATGTGTCGATATCACACCGAATATGGCTTGGGAACTAATGAAGGTTGCACTGTTCATGAATACTTCCAAAGAACTCACATTTAAAATTAGGTACTACGAAAACAAGGCATAGAATTCATTGTTGCGCCATACGAAGCAGACGCTCAATTGGTATACTTGGAAAAGATCAAGAAAGTCGTAGGTATCGCACCAGTCACCAGAAATCAATCTAACAAGGAACCAGGATGCCGTTCTGACTGAAGACTCCGATCTCCTCGTGTTTGGATGCCAGCGACTTCTTTTGAAACTCGAAGCATCTGGAAATCTGATTGAAATACGCGCCAAGGACTTTCCTCAGGTGCCGTGTATGAAAAAGGGATGGAGTTTCGCCAAGTTTAGGCAAGCATGCATCCTTTCGGGGTGTGATTATTTGCCGTCGTTGAAAGGCGTTGGGATCAAGAAAGCATTTGATGCATTGAATGGAACGTCTGACGCGGAACGAGTAAGCATCTTGCTTGTACATTCATTTGGCGTATTGACGAATATACACTCCCAGCTGTTGAAGATGTGGAAGACATTCGGACACAGTATGAAAGCGCCTCCTGTTCGTGACAACTATCAAGCTGAATTCCAGGAAGCTGAACTGACTTTTTTATATCAACGTGTCTATGACCCTGTGCAAAAAGCACTTGTTTATTTAAATACTCCTGAAGGAGGCGTGGAACTCATAGACGATATGTCGCGTTTCTTGGGACAGTGAGTGAGCAGATTCTTGTTGCGGTAGCTGAATCAGTCGAAACAGGAATATGGAGTCATCTGTGGCTGAAGGAGTTGCTACTGGTCACTTGAATCCGTATACACTTAAACCTTATAGTTTAGACGATGGGTTTGTGTATGATGATGAAAGTGATATACCCAAACCGACACAAAGTAAGTCAAGTATTCTCGAATAACGGTTCTGAATGTTCTGTATTCAGTCAAAAATCGTCCACCAGAGAAGTCTCTGCAGGAGCACAAACTCCCTCAAGATTTATCCAACTCCTCGAAACTTCTCGTTTCATCCGCCAATCTCGCACGTGCAACCAAAGTGGTGGAAACATCCAGGAAAAGCCACTTCTTCCCTACGTCGAGTCAAAGTACGCCAGAGTTGTCACAACCAAAATTAAGCAGTTCTCCTCCAGACTTGCTTGAAAATGTCTGTCCCACAGCAACACCGGAATGGTTCTCTGGAGCGAGCTCACAACCGTCAGTTCAGTTCACTGATAGCCAACTATCAAAGTTTATGTACAGTTCGCAATCTATAACTGACGGATTCAGTTACCACCAAAGTTCTATTCGACTTGCGACTACTATCTCGCATCAGACTTTCTCGAAACCAGCGGAATCAAACAAATACGAAGAGGAAAAAAATAGCGAAAATTTAGATGGAATTCAACTGTTTGGCTCTATGGCGGAGTATAGCGATACGGAAGTTGTGGCTGGGGTTTTGTCTCAAAACTTTCAATCAGCAACGTGCGACAAAGAGTTCGACGCGTCGAATGCATCAGTTGTAAATGATCAGTCTCAGAACGAAAACGCAGGCCCAAGCCTTTCTCAACCAAGTCAGAACGAAGAGAACCCCAAAGTTCAATACATGGAATGGAATCACTCCACACCTCCCGCACACTCGTCACAAACTCAGCGGCATGTAAACAAAGCAGTAGAATCGGCAGTGAATCGGCTCGGACTGTTTCGCGTCAATTCAAATGAAAAGAACTTGTATAGCTCTGTGCTCAAAAACCTGCCCTTGCTACTCCTCGGCCCCTAGCCAGATCCGCTTCTTCTTCCTCTTCAACTGGTACAAAAAAACGGTTGGGGACTGGGAGACCCTCTACTACAACGTCTATAACACAGTTTTTTGGAAGGAAGTGAACTATAATAATTAAACGCTGCTTTTAATATTTACTGAAGTTTGGTACGTTGTGCAGTCAGCGCATTTGAATGTGTGTTAAGTAGACTCAGAATAAACTGTCCAGGAAGGCTTCAGCATTGAACCGCTTTTTCGGGAGTGGAATTTGAGGTTGTGGAGGGTCTGAATGATGTGTGAATATTTGTTTTGATACTGTTGGAGCGGCTGGTGTTGGAGGAACAACAAGGAGAGGTTCAGGTGACTGAGGAATACTAACTTGCGGCATTCCTGGTTGACGAATGGTAATGGATGCAATGGGCAGCTTTTTTCGCGGTGCTTTTGATACGCGATGACGTGCTATAAAAGAGGAGGCTAAAGAGGAAGGTTTGCGAGTCTTCGAATGTGTTGGTTGACTGGAAGCGAGTAAGTCAAGTGAAGAGTCCGAGTCGTTCCCGCTGTCAGTGTCTTCATTTGTTGGTGGTTGTGTTGTTTCTGGATGATTGATTTGTGGTTCTGTTTCGGGCAAGGCCTCTTGCTGAATTGTGTCGTTTGATGCATCGTTTGGTGCTGTGGTGGCGGCTTCTTCGATTGTGCGCCAAAAGAGAGCATCTGCTTCTTCTTTTGCGGCGTCTTTCTTTGACTTGCGGTGTTTTATTGTTGTTGTTGCGGCGATGTTAGTTGGACCAGTGGTTGTGGATGGTTTGGCGGCGGCGGCTTGAATTTGCGCTGGTTGATGTCGCCGCAAATGTTCGAGTGCAGCGAGTCGGAGCTGTGAATCGGTGAAGCGGAGTGAATGGCGGCGGAGGCTTGGCGGCGAGAGGGATGAAGTTGGTGTCATTCGGACTTTGGCAGACTCTATTTCAACAGCTATTTCAACGATAATGCATACAGAAAACCAAGTGCGCCAACGGCTCCACCTAAAACGACTCCTACATCCATTCCACTCCAACATGCAAATAGTGTCTCCATTCCAACCCATGTAACTACATCTCGCTCATCCATTCCAACAATCCCTCCACCATACCGCAGAACTTGGACTGCAATAATAATGCGCAGTCCAGATACAATTCCCATCAATCCTCCACGAGTTTCATATCGCGCTCCCCATATTCTTCTATCTCGGAAATACATGCGCCTATACTTCCACAGACTCCACACCATAGAATGGCAGCACTTGCATTTGCTGATCCAATAATTGTTTCGACAAGTTGCGCGTATTGGTAGAACGGGAGGTACGTAAATACAAGGTGGAATGTATCGGAATGGAAAAAGGGAGCCAATACGAGAGTATAGGGTCGACTATAGTCGAGTTTCGTCGAACGCAACAGTATTCGGTGTGTGGAGGTATGAGAAGGTAGATGGTGTGCAGAACAATGGGAACGCAGAGAAGTAGTTTGAATGGATCTGTCGGAACGTAGCTTATCAATCGGTCTTGTGCAGAATTAAAGTTTGACCATGAGAAGAGTGGTCCACTGTGTGTTGGGATAGCACAAAAGGGATTGGTGTAGCCAGGTGGACACACACACGATCCAGCAAAACAGAATCCTGTCAGACATTCAAGAGTCAGAAGATATGATCTGATGTTTGAATTAAGGGGTGTACCAGATCCGCAACCGCCAAAACAAGGATCGGGGAGTCGATCCAACGTGGCAGTTGTTTCATAGACTAAATGGTCCCACCAACTCATGACGGACTGTATCGGTAACTTGATCCAAAATCCGAGGATACCGAGATATATTTCATTTGAAGCAAGGACTGTGACAGTTGAGAAGAAGAGGTAGTCTCGATATGCTGTCAGAAGAAGAGTTGAGTCCTGTAACACGTACTGAAAGGCAATCACCTTTTGGACTGAGCCATTTCGCAGCGGATTGAATCCAGCCATCGCTACTTTGCAGTGGAAATGTGTCTAGCGTTGGGCGTGACGTGATCAGCACTCCAATCACAAGAGCAATCAGAAACAATCGATTTTGTTCCATCTTTTTATTTACTTTCGATAAATATTTGCAGATATCGATTTATCGCATTCGAAAAGTAACTCAAAAAGGAGAATGTGGCACGAGACCCTCATTTCTCGCCTCACCGAACGCGACGCCGCCTCCGCACAATTCGCGTCGGTCTTTGCCTCAGCGAATGCAAACGCATCCAAGGCAGCGGCGGCGGCGTCGCGGATCGTTGAACTCGAAGCGCAAGTTGCCGCAGCAAATGCGATTGCGGCCGATGCGACGCGGCGGCTTGGCCAGGCCGAACTGAGCGGGTGCGTGGCCCGGGCTTGGCTTTCGTTGTTTCTAAGCCTGGCTTGATTACTAATCGGTGTGGCAGGTCGCCGGATGCGCAGCGCCGGTATGCCGAGATGGAGGCCCAACTGGCGGCGCTCAAGGACGAGCAGCGCGACATGTACAAGGCCCAGAGCCAGAATGCGCAGAGGTTGCTGGAATACGTGGAGACTATGAAGGCTCATGAGCTGGCAAAGAAGATGATGACGGATGAGTTGAGTTGTCGAAAAGGTGGCAGTGGTTCAACGGTTAACGAACGACCTACAGAAACGCCAAACTATCAGCAGCTAACTCTACTCTAAATGTACGGTTGCGTGATGCTTTTGATTTGTTGAAGGAAAAGGACGGCGTCATTCAGATCTTGAAGGATGAAATGGCAGCACTGCAACTTGAACTTGTGCAGCGTGAAGAGCAATGGAAGGCTGCTATTGAAAAAGCAAAGAAACTGGAGGCGGAGAATACGGAACTTGTGGATCGGTGGATCAAGCACAAACAGGAAGAAGCCGCAAGAATGAATGAGGCAAACGAGTTTGTTGAAACGTGAGTTTTGTTTGGAATATCTTGGAGCTATGCTGAGTATATAATAGGGCTCTCAAGCATAAACAAGCAGAGACTTTGAAACGTAATAGTTCAAAAGATATTCAATTAGAAGAAGCGTAAGAATTCCATGTTTTACAGAGGTAACTTAACTCATTTTTGTTAGCCTCAAGCCTGAAAAAGTCGTAACCTGTTTTCCTCCGACGGTCGCTGTGAAGAAACTGGTGTGTATATATTCTTAGCTTCTTGTTAGTCTGTGTTAATTTTTGTGAAACACAGACATTACATGACGGGGAAATCAATTGCATCCAAATCAATAAAGATGGAACACTATTGGCAACCGGAGGAACTGACAAGAAGCTTATTCTCTCAGACGCAAGGACAGGTTTGTGAAACTCGCCTACATTCATGACGCTTAAATGGTCACCAGGCGCCACGAAATCGACACTCATTGGATCACTCCAAGCTATCATGTCGGTTGATTTTAGTCGGGATGGAGATTCAGTGATGGGAACGTCAAATGATAATTCTGTTAAGATTTGGTCTATTTCCACAAGCAGGCTTCGGGTAATTTTCTTTCTCTGCATACCACACGGATCTCCAAAATGGACTGAACTTTTTCCAAGCATACATTGACGGGACACATCGGGAAAGTATTTTCAGCCAAATTCACGGATTCTAATCGTGTCGTAAGTTTGCTTTTGTGTTTCGTGTTAACCAACAGTTCTGATTTTACTGCAAAATAGGTGTCTGGATCGCATGACCGAACATTAAAAGTTTGGGACTTGAATAAGGGATATTGTTAGTCCAGACTATTCTGTGATAAGTGTATTAAATCATTACCGATTCAAAATAGGTCTCAAAACAATCTTTACTTTGTCAAGTTGCAATGACTTGGATCTGTTAGATGGGGAAGGAACTCTTATCGTATCTGGACATCTGGATAACAACCTTCGCGTTTGGGACACAAGGAGTGGAAACCTTGTCAGAGAAGTAACCGGAATACATTCTCAGCAAATTAGTGGAGTCACAGTTTCGCATAGTAAGCAATCTGTACAACTCACTGTCGCTTAACGTAATGGCTCTCCAGATCAAAATTACTTGCTGACGACTTCGCGAGATAACATTTTGAAGTTGATCGATATCCGTACCTTTGAAACTGTCATGTCATACGCGTATGTTTGTTACAAGCATCACATAATTCTAATTATTGCTTCAATAGGAACGATAACTTCCGAGTCGGCATGAATTGGTCTAAATCTTGTTTCAGTTCTGATGGCACCTACGTCGCATCTGGTTCCATGGATGGAAGTGTTTTCATTTGGAATAGGGAGACAGGGAAAATGGAGAAAGTCCTGAAGGAGCACAAGTTGAGTTGCAATTCACGATGTCTTTCTCAAGAGCTAATTGAGTCATTTACTAGATCTAGTGTTTGTGGTGTTGTGTGGAATCCGTTGGGTGGTGCAAATTGTTACTCGATAGAAAAAGATAAAGGTGTCGTGTTGTGGGGCACATCGTCATAAACAAGCAATAAATTAAACAGTTGGTCTTATGTTTTCTTTACTGGTAGTTGAGCTTCGTCCGCCTCTTCTTGTCGATGCGATAACATGACACCCTATCTCCCACCATTAAGTTATTGAATCCTTCAAACGCCATTCCACATTCTAAACCCTTTGAAGCTTCAGGAATATCTTTCTTGTGATGTTTAAACGCCTTCAGCTTTCCGTCATAAACAACATCCTCTCCCCTCAAAACTCGAACCCGTTCATTCTTCAACACTTTTCCTGACATGATTCTACATCCAGCAATTCGTTCCTGTTCCTTCGACTTTGTATTCAATTCAAAAACTTGCAATACATCCGCTTCTCCAAGTGTAACAGTGATTTCCTCCTTTGGAAGCAGATCCAGCATCTTTTCTTGCAAGTCATCCATCAGCTTATAAATAATGTTGTATGAATCGAGAGGAACTTTTCGAGTTGCTGCGAGACCTGATACTTTCTTGTCCACTGGGACGTTGAATGCAAGAATTCGGGCGTTGGCTGCGTAGGCTAATTCAACGTCTGAGTCTGTGATTTGACCAACACCAGAGGAGATGATTTGGATGTTGACTTCGTGAGTGGGGAAGCCAGCAAGGGCACCGATGAGTGCCTCCACGGATCCGTGAACGTCGCCTATTTCGGGAATGAGTTCCAGGACAATCAAATAACTGACGGCGAGCTTACACTTCAAAACAACAGGCAAGGGAATCGCAGTCGAAGTGGGTTCCGCTGACTGACTTGTATCTTCGTCAGAGTCAGTTTGCTTTGAAGACTTTGCGTCTTTTGCAATAGCTTCCAATTCACGCGCCTTGATTCTTTTTGCATTCATGTCTTCAATCGATTTCATAGATTCCTGACGTTTCACATCTTCAAGTCTACTCTCCACCACTTCTTTGGCAATACCCTAAAACGGACGGTAAATATTATCGAAGAATGAATAGAGTCATACCTCGTTTTCTGCTTCTAACGCAAAGTCTCCCGCGTTAGGCAAATCTTTCCAACCCGAGATTTCAACTGGAGCACTTGGACCCGCTTCCTTCAACGGCTTCCCACGTTCATCACAAAGAGTTCGAACTTTACACCAGCTCGTTCCTGCAACCAGAATCTGCCCTGGCTTTAAAGTTCCACGAGTGACAAGCATGGTTGTCACGTTTCCTTTTCCTTTTGCGACGCGGGATTCGATGACGGTTGCTTCTACAGGTCCAGTTGCGTCTCCGCGGATATCAGCCATTTCACTCACGGCGATAATCGTCTCTTCAAGTTTGTCGAGACCGAGGCCCTGAAAATCGGCGTCAGTTGATTTCAGCTGATGCGTAAAACACGTACTGTCAATCCAGACACTTCGACAGCAGGAACTTCTCCTCCATAGTCTTCTACAAGTAATCCGTATCGAATGAGACTTTCTTTGACTTTAGAAGGGGTGGCGCCAGGCTTGTCACACTTGTTCACGGCAACGACAATTTGGACTGTTGATGGCGGTTTACTACACAATTGAATTGAACTTAAATAAGTCTCACCTCCCGCATCTTGAGCAAACTTTAATGCTTCCACTGTTTGAGGCATGACTCCATCATCCGCCGCAACAACAAGAACAGCGATATCAGTCACACGCGCTCCACGAGCTCTCATGGCACTGAAAGCAGCGTGTCCAGGAGTATCCAAGAACGTAATCTTCTTTCCACTGGGAAGCGTTACGTTGAATGCACCAATATGCTGCGTGATTCCACCGGCTTCTCCAGCGGCTACGCTTGTCTTTCGCAATGTATCGAGGAGCGTCGTTTTACCGTGATCGACGTGTCCCAAAATTGTGACGATGGGAGGGCGGAACGGGTATGAGGACCAGTCTTCCGGTGCAGGTCTGAATGGAGAAAATTAGAATCTGTCATAATTACCGTAATAATGCACCTGCACCTTGGTTTAAAGTTGACCTCCACAGCTGAAGGCGTTCGAACAATTGGGTTCATTCCGAATTCGAGGGCAATCAAGCTGGAAATGTCCGTGTTGAGAACAAAGTCGGGAGTAGGGTACTCAAAACCGAGTTCCTTCATCTTGGACGCGAGTTTCTCTGTGATGATATTGAATTCATGATTGTTGTAGGATGTTGGATCAAGTCTCCTTACCATAGCTTACTCCCAACAATGACCCCATGTTCACAACACTGATTCCATCTGGCAAGAAGATATCCTTCGGCTGTTCAACGACTTTCTTCTTTTCCTTGTCTTTCTTTTGTTTTTGAGAGTATTCTGGTTCAGGTTTTGACGATTTCTGCGTTTTTCGGTCATCCTTTTTGCCGGTATGCTTCCGCTTGTTTCGAGAGAATGAGCTGTCGTCGTCATCTTCCGCATCGAATGTGTCAACAACGGGTGCGAACTTTGGTTGTTGAGGAATAGCTTTGCTCTGAGGCTTTACAGAAGGCCCAAGACCCGATGACACAGCTTTCTTTCGATGATCAAGATCCGATTTCTCGCTGGGCTTTGGTATTGTCTGTCCTTTCATGGGAGTGGCAGTTGGTGTGGATGTTGGCGGCAGATCAATCGTAAAGTTTGGTTTGAATGCAGCTGGCGCGGCATCAACAGTTGATCCTCTTCGGTTTCTTTGATTTGACTGTCCGAGGGCTGGTGCAGCAGTGGTTGACGCAGATGGATTGAGCAGTTGATCCAAGTTCAGTTGGGCGCCAGTTGGATTGCCACCACGTTTCGGTTTTGATGTCATGGAAGCTGCGATTGATGACAGCAAATCCGATGGCTTTGCATTGCCATTTGGGGACGATGAAGACTGTCGCAAAGTCTGGAGAAGCGAAGGACAACGCCGAACAAGCATTGAAAGAGTAAAAATGAAAACAAGAATATGAGAAGGACTTCTCGGGTTTCTTGCAAGCTTTAAATCGTTTCGAAATTGTCAGTTTATTCAATGAATAATGGATGGTAAATTGTGTACACTACTACTTTTCCTCCAGCAGAGCTTCCACCTGCCTTGGAAGAAAACTCTTTGACTCCAATCAAAGGACGATGCTGGTGTTGTGATCTGAAAAAAGATTTAATCTTTTTCTGATTATGGCGCGTGCCTTTCCTTTTTCAGAATATGGCAGAAACAAACAACGACGTTGAGCTGGCAGAGCTGCCTCAAGCCTCAGCTACTGTAGAGCAGCCAACTGAGATCCCGCTGTCAGTGCGCATCAAGGAGGTTATGGTCAACTACCTGCCTCTTGGGTACATCACCTTTGGAGGACCTCAGGTTTGAATCTGTGGATTTGGAGATCACCACTTAAACAACGTATCATTAGGCACATATTGCCCTCCTGTTGGACCTCTTTGTCACCAAGAAGAAGTGGCTCTCAGAGGAGATGTTTACTGAGCTGTATGCCATCTCAAATGCACTTCCAGGGTGAGTGAAGGACTTGTCAGTATGATCCAGCACTAAACATAGCAACAGGCCGGCATCTACTCAACTGGCGTTTACCGTCGCTCTTATTCGTGGTGGAGTTATTCCAGGTATCCTGGCATTCATTGTGTGGTCAATTCCTGGAGGGATTGTGATGGGTGCTGTTGGGTACGGTGTGGGTCAGATTGGAGCGACTTCGGAACTACCAACTTCAGTGCTCTACATTGAACGTAGTTTGGCTGCTGTCTCGATTGCCCTTGTGGCGCAAGCTGCCAAACAACTTGTCGGAAAGTTGATGGTTGACAAGATCAGCTGTACCCTCGCTGCAATTGCAGTTGTTTTAGTCATCAATTTCACTTCAACGGCGTGGTTGATTCCGCTCATTATGTTCTGTGGAGGCCTCGTGACGTACCTTGAAGGGGAAGCCCCAGGATGGATTGCGAAGTATAAGGAGCAAAAAAAGAAGAGAGATGAAGAGGCTACGTTTAGACCTGCCGATGTGGTAGCTGGATCAACTGAGAACCTTGTTTCGAGCACTGCTGACGCAATCCAACCAATCCAACCAGTTTCGGCGCCACAAAAAGTAGTCACACCAGCTCCTGAGCCAAAGCAGGATCTGCATATCTATTTCTCTTACAGTATGAAGGCTGGAGCAGTTCTCATTGTCCTCTTCTTTATTCTCCTGATTCTGGCAGCTGTTCTCCGGTCCTACGACATCAACCAACCAATCAACATTCTATCAACGTTCTACTTTGTCGGAGCCATTATTTTCGGTGGAGGTCCAGTTGTTGTTCCTCTATTGTACCAGTACGTTGTCTCATCGACAAACTGGTTGACGCCAACTGAGTTCCTCATGGGTTTTGCAATTATCAATATTATGCCAGGACCCAACTTCAACTTTGCTGCATTCTGTGGGGCGTTGGCGTTCCGTCAGAATGGATGGACAACTTTTGTGGGAGCGTTCTTGGCGTGGGTAGGAATCTTCTTGCCAGGATTGCTCATCAAAGCCGGAGTCTTGCCGATTTGGAGACATTATCGTGACTTGCCTGTATTGAAGAAGATTTTCAAGGGATTGAATAGTGTTGCTGTTGGTTTGTTGGTTGCTGCTGTATATCTGCTTTGGATGAAGGCAATTGCATTGTCAAGTAACAAGGTGGCTAGTTTGGGAGAATATTCTGGATGGACTGGTGTGATGGTTGTGGCATTTTTGGCAATGGATACGTGGAAGATTCAGCCATGGTGGGTTGTGGGAGCCGGTGCTATTGTGGGTGCATTGTCATGGGTAATTGATGGTCGGCCCTGAGGACTGCTTTGACGAGTTATATCGGCATTGTTTAGAGGCATCGAGAATGATAGAAAAGAAATAAAGCAAACATGTTGTGGAGAAGCAACAACAAACACAACTCGTAATCTCAGCTTTTGATCCTGTTCTTATATTCACCGCACTTATGCAAGAAGATAATAGATTCTTTAGATGGCATCAAAAACTATTCATGATGTAGCAACTGTTTTTCAAGTCCATCGGGTGCTTAGCGCAGTGGTAGCGCATCAGTCTTCGAATCTGAGGGTCGCAGGTTCGACCCCTGCAGTGCTCGTATTTTGGCAATTGTGGGAATTGGTTGGGGGATGGGGATGGCTGGTCACTGTCAAATGTTCGTGGAAGGTATTGTCATTCGCAACAACAAGGACGATATCGGACAGCAGCAACTGCTAGGAAAGTGAAGGAAGGATGATAGAAGGGAACTGACAGTGTTTTTGGGAAAGAAGAAGATAGGTGATTTACTCATTCTGATCTCTCTTTATAGTGTTTCAAGTCTAGCTCACTTTGCCCGTGCACCCGATCACAACAGAAGGTGTCTTGAGGACTTCCTTCCTTCTTTCACTGTAGATTTTGCGTACATCAATTGTATTAAGAATCAACCAGATTTGTTCTTGTCCGAAACCGATGAAACGAACATCGCAGCCTCAACCACCACAGCCAACATCGAAGAGAAGCCGCGCCACCGCCACCGCCAATTCGCTTGTTCCGTTTGCGCATTGGTCGCTGTACTTTCCCGGTGGTTCGTGGGCGTTCGACCACTCGACCGACTTGGCTGACCCACTCGCAACAGAGCTCTACGACGATGCCCACGAATTGGCACCGACGATCCGCGCTTTCAATACTTTCTTTGCGGATCTCGTGGCAAAAGCAAAGGTAAGACGCGGCTGTCTCTGGCAACTTGAATCCAGCTAAACACCTTGAACAGCAACTTGGCGAGCCTATCAAACGATCTCAGCTGGCCGTCACTGTCAACTACATCGACATCAAAACAAAGACTCAGTTGGATGATCTCGATGAACGAATTAAAATTGAACCAACATCCATCATTGCGGCCTTGGGACTTGCCTTTTCAAACGTAAATCCAATCGATATAGTCGAGATGCTTACTGCAAACTCGCCAATAGGCTTTAATTCAAGAATACGGAAATAACCTAGATAGAATCAAACGACAAGTAAGGGTCATTGGTTACGATCAAATCACGCCACTCAAGGACCTAAAAGCTAATCTTATGGGTGATTCTTAATGTCATGGCTGTATTATATATATTGAAGCAGTGTTTAGGCCGCTTTATTTCTGTGCGAGGAACCATTGTTCGCGTCTCGTCCATCAAACCTGTTGTCACTCAAATCGCCTTCGAATGTACCAGCTGCTTAGCTAGCCAAGTTCTGGAACAAATTGATGGCAAATATAGAGTTCCATCTTCATGCACTGGCAATGGATGTCGCGGGAAGACGTTCGTTCCAGAACGGTCTGGACTATCAGAGACGCGAACTGTCGATTGGCAGAGAATACGGTACCTTTTTTCTTCCCGTGCTAATTCTCACAAAAAAGGTATAGAGGCTGAATTGGTTTCTTTAGAATTCAAGAGAAACTGCCTGATGATCAGAAAGACAGTGGAAGAATCCCTCGAACAGTGGAATGCGAACTCACGGAAGATTTGGTGGATTTGGTTGTTCCTGGAGACGTTGTTTGCGTTACTGGAATCGTCAAAGTGTTGGAAACTCAAGAAGGTGTGAGGGACTGACTGTTTGATTAAACCTAATGCTGAAGTCTACTGAATAGGCAAATTCAAGCAAAAAGGTGCCCATATGTATTACCTCTACATCTCTGCGAATTCACTCATGAAAGCATCTGGGTCCTCTGACGCTGAGCAAGAGGATGATAATGGGAATGGATTCAGTAAGGACTCTGTTGCGTTTACGCGTAAAGACTTGTACGGAATTCGACAGATTCACGAAGTGGGCGGAGAAGAATTGTTTAAGCTTCTTGTCAATTCTTTGTGTCCTGCCATTTTCGGTCATGAGACGGTCAAAGGTGAGAAATCCGACTCTTTCCAGACTCTCGTGAATACTGATGTGAACGTAGCTGGATTATTACTTGCACTCTTTGGAGGTAGAAAGCGTACTCTTCAAGAGAGTAAAGACATTGAAATACGATCGAATCCACATGTCTTAGTTGTCGGTCTGTAGTATTTGCACGATGAACCACGGACTAAAATAACATTGCAGGTGATCCTGGATTGGGAAAGAGTCAAATGCTTTCAGCTGTTGTAAAAGCTGCTCCGCGAGGAGTTTATGTGTGTGGAAACACCACAACAACGAGTGGATTGACTGTGACGCTTTGTAAAGACGGAGATTCGGGGGAATCTGGTCTGGAAGCTGGGGCTTTGGTGCTGGGAGATCGAGGTGTCTGTTGCATTGATGAGTTTGACAAGTTGACAGAACATCAAGCTTTGTTGGAGGCTATGGAGGTTTGACGCTCAATTTGCAATAGTTGTTGGCAATAACACCTATTTTTTAGCAACAATCAATCTCGATTGCCAAAGCCGGTATGGTTTGTACACTTCCTGCAAGAACTAGTGTGATTGCAGCAGCCAATCCTGTCGGCGGACACTACAAGTGAGTTGAACTTCTACTTGGAGTGAGGCTCACGCTCAACGACATGACAGCAAAGCGAAGACGGTCGCAGAAAATCTGAAGATGAATACCGCCCTTCTCTCGCGTTTTGATTTAGTCTTTATCTTGCTTGACAAACCAGACGAGCAAATGGACAAGTTTTTATCAGATCATATCATGAAGGTATTTGTTGTATCAATGCAATCAACATGTTAATATGATATAGCTTCATTCAGGTCAAAATTCGAATGGAAAGCCTGTCACGACTGCATGGGGTAAAGTTTATAAACAACTTACAATTTGTTCAACATAGAAATAGGAAAGGATGGATCGTCCACGCAATCAGGAAGTCAAGAGCCTTCTTCTCAAAACACAACTTTGCAAGAACGACTTAAAGTAACTACCGACGACTTCGATCCTATCCCACTGTCGCTTTTACGCAAATACATTGCATATTCAAAGAAATACGTTCAACCAATGTAAAATACACTCGTATATTTCGTTTCTCATCTCTAATCTCCAATGACAGGATCTCAAAAGAGGCTGCGAAAGTGCTTCAAGACTTTTATTTGACATTACGGAGCAAATACCGGTCAATAGATTCGACGCCGATTACCACCAGACATTGGAATCCATGATGCGTCTGGTAGAAGCGCGAGCGCGCAGTGAATTGAGAGACGAAGCAACCCGCCAAGATGCTCTTGACGTTGTTTCCATCATGAAGTTCAGCTTGTGGGAGACTTACGAGGATGAGTTGGGGAATCTTGATTTCCAGAGATCACAGCATGGTAAGTCCATGACTGTAACATACACTTATTTAACTCAAATAGGGTCCGGAACTAGCAAAAAAGGAGAAGAGAAACGGTTCATGACAAAATTGAGTCGCGTTGCCACAGAAACGGGACTTGACAAATTCAATTACGACCAATTACACGAAATCGCAAAAGGTGAGCCTGACCACACATGTGCGGTGTGTCCTCTTATCTTACGCTTCCAACTAGAAATGGCTCTTCGAACTGGGAACTTCAAGGACTTTGTGGAGACATTGAATCATCAAGGATATTTGTTGAAGAAGGGAAATAGGCTGTATAGTATCGCACTATGAATAAAATACATGAGTTATAAAAAGCAATTATTGACGAGAGAGGCATATGATGAAGTGGAATAAGCCAAAATTAAAGGGAGAAGAGGTAAAAACGAGCACTGCAGGGGTCGAACCTGCGACCCTCAGATTCGAAGACTGATGCGCTAACCACTGCGCTAAGCACCCGTTCAGAAGAGTCAATTATCTGTTAATATACCGATAATTTTGCTAGGAATTCGCATGCTTTCATAAAGAATGTTTTGACCATTCAAGAAATTACTTGATCTCCTTTATTTCACCACACTCATCTAAACACGGCGACCTCTCTTCTCAGTGGCATTCGCTTCTCGTCCTTTCGTAGCTTCTTGGGCTGCCACTTCATTCTCCTCCAACACTTTGCGTTCACGTTCTAAGCGTGGTGCAGCTTCTTCCCAAGCTTCCTCGCAAAGAATGAATGCGTAACGACGGATTTCTTTCATTTTGACAGGTTTGCCTCCGTCTTCCTCTCCTTCGTCGTCCATCGCCTTTTCATCCAGTAATCTGTTGTGCGGGCAAAGTAGTCTCGCAGAGTTGCGTCTGTGGCGATAGGTTGGTTTGCTTCAAAGAAGGGGTCTTCGACGATAACACGTTGGGGGATGCTTTCGTCGAGTTCAATTTGTTCAATTTGTTCTTCGAGTGGGTTTTCGATGGGTTCTTCTTCTTCTTCTGGCTCTGGTTCGACTGTAGCTGCAACATCAGGTTCTTCGTTCTCAGAGTCATCACTGTCGTCGTCTGAATCTCCATCGTCATCTTCGTCGTCATCTTCATCGTCGTCGTCATCATCTGATTCTTCACCAGCCCACAGAGTCATAGCTTCCTTATCCTCAATAATATTTTTGAATGGATTGAGCTTATCCAAGTCACAACTCCACAAGTCAGAGTATGTGAGTTCTTTGTCGTCCTTCTCCAGAATTCCTCCAAATACGTACAAAGTAGATCGTTGAACGCACATCATAGTATTGAATCTTGGGGGCGGTTTTGTATTTGTCGCAGTTGGACTAGCTTTGAGGTTGACAGGGTAGAAACGACACTGATCGACATTAAGCTGGAAGAATTCATCAACGCACACTGATTCAATAGTCTCATCGTCTTCCTTGATGTCGCATACTCCTCCACTGAAAATTAAAGTTTTTAACATACAATCCATCACACAGGAATTCCACTCACAACATGTATCCTTTTCCCTTGAATGACACCATAGGAGCACCACAACGCGGTTGTGGGGCAACACCTCCTCGCTTTCGCTTCTCCCATTTCCAATCTTTGTTTCGAACGATAACTTGATTGTCCACAAATCCGTATGAATGATACCGCGAGCCACTTTTCCTTTCACGACTTCTTTCGTATATCCACCATACAGAGCAAGAGTGTCCCCAGAAACAATAAAGTCGAATCCAGATCGTTTCGTCGGCTTCGGCTCTGGAATATCGACCACGATCCACTTGCACTCAACAGTATCAAATACGTGCAAGTCATCAAGATATCTTGTTTCGTTTCCTGCGTCGTAGAAACCTCCAAAGAGGATAATGTAGTGTTTCCAGAGAACCATTCGGTGCCCTGAACGGGGCGATGGCTTCTTTCCGACTTCAAGCTTCTCCCACGTGTACGTCTTCAAATCGAGGGCCCAGAAATCCTTGTAGTGGAAGAAGGTGGTTTGGTTCGGACTCACAAACTCTCCACCAAACAAGAAACCTCGACCGGCATTTGTGATTACAAGTTGGTGTGATGAACGAGGTCCAGGAGAATTGGGACTGATGTACTGATGGATGTGTTAGTTTCTGTTCAACACACAACCAGCAACAACCTTTCGCCAGTCGTTCTTCTCGATGTTGTAGATAAAGAAGTCGTTGAAGAGAGCAACCTTCTGGCCGTTGTAGTATTCGCCGGCAAACAGGATCAGTTCGTTCAGGTCGATTGGATTGGCAACGAAGGCCCCGCACGATCGTCTGCTTGGCGGAGCGCAGTGTTCTTCGGTGACGGCTTCTTTGGCCTCGAGTTCTTTCTGAAAGTTTGACAGGATCAGATCGATGTCTTCCTCTTCTTCGTCGTGGACTTTGGGCTGCTTTTGCTTCTGTTTTGTGGCCTGTTTCACGTTTGTCTTGTCCTTCTTCTTTTCCTGTTTCTGCGCTTTCTTGGCTTTCTTTTCGAGCGCCTTCTTTGGGTCTTTCTTCTTGTCTTTGGCCATTGTTGTTGATCAGACCCAACTTGTGTTTTCTTTTTGTGAAAGTGTAAGAACAAAAATAAAGAAAGAAAGTAAATCAGAGTTAGGCACGTTGATTGGAAAGCTGTGCCGATGATTTAGAAATCTTATCCATAATCTAGAAATTGGTTGTCAGTGGGTGGTGATGATGAAAAGGCAACAAACCGAATCAATCTCGTCATCTTTCTTCTTTTTTGTGACACTGTATGCCGTTTGGCTGTCGAACGTTGGCGATTGCATCCGTCCCACAAGTCTTCCCAAGAACATTTCTCTCTCCTTCGCGTCTGTCAATTCGACACGTTGGTTAGGCATGCCACCGCAAGCTTTCATCAAATTCGCTTGTAACGTTGCCAACTCATTGATGAGTTGAGTTTCTTTGCTCACCCAATCTTGGCCCTTGAATCGTGTTTTGGATTGCCTCTCAACTGCGTTCATCAACTTGGCACCATCCATTTTTTGTTGGAATGATTCTGACATCTCCATTCGTTGATTGTCCATACTGCGTTTGCTGGACTTCACAATCTGGTCTACCAGACGGCTCATTTTGATGTAACTGTCTGGTGAAGCGCGTTGGGCTTGAAAATCTTCTCGTCCATGGAATAGGCGATCAATGAGCCCAGTTAATGCTGCTTCATCCATCAAACGCTCTTGTCTAGCACTGAGAGTCACAGTTTGGTCAACTGAACAGTATTTAGAAGGTAAAACTAAAAGTGACAAGAAACTTACACAACTTGGGAGCCATTCTCACGACACGTTCGATTGCGGCTGCAACACTGTGTAATTCTTCAATAGAAAGAATTGACGAATCTCTTCTCAATGCTACTGCTTCAGCACTCTCATAGGAAGGTGGTTTCTCAAGAATATGACA
This sequence comes from Rhizoclosmatium globosum, assembly GCA_002104985.1. NCBI lineage: Eukaryota > Fungi > Chytridiomycota > Chytridiomycetes > Chytridiales > Chytriomycetaceae > Rhizoclosmatium > Rhizoclosmatium globosum. The sequence continues at coordinate 136,088 of MCGO01000006.1, read as the reverse complement.
ACGGTTCAAACAGAGAGTCTGCACCAGCGCCATCATTTTATCGATTTCAATCCATAGAGTTTTTTGTTCCGGTGAGAGATTCACCTGTTCGGTCAATGAGAGAGACTGTAATTGAGCTATTTCCTTTGCATGGTTACTCAGTTCCTGGATATCCGCTTCTGTTCTCCTGTCAAGAGAGGGAATTTCTGGAGCTGGGCTCTATGATTCACGTCATTGTCTCAATAACGCGATAAAGCGCGTTGCAAAGGGATGCAAGGGCTAATGCGAGAGTATCGTCAGACATTGGTGCAGAGGCTAGTGTCTCCACGGCTGGGGTCTGGACTTGAATTGTTGGAGATGATGAAACTGGTTTCAGCGGTGTTGGTTCGGGAGCAATAGTAGACGTTACAGGTGAACGAACAAACAAGTTCTTGAATGACCTTCTGTTGATTGTTGAGGATTCCCCAGTAGCCAATCCAGTCACTGACTTTGTTTGTTCCTGTTCGGATGTAACTTGAGATTCCAACTGAGACGCGAGAAGGTCAGTGGGTTGGGGTTGTTTTGCTCCTGCACGAAGATGGTTGGATATCTTTGGAAGCAATGGCTTGATTGTAGTAATCAAACTATCGAGAGCACTTCTCTGTGAATCGATAGTATCTTCTGATTCAGGCTGTGGTTGACTCTGCTGAGCCTCCTATGATTCAAAAAAGTGTAAGCCGTGTACGACTCGATCGGTTTAATCCCTTCACTCACTGTTTTTGCATTAGTCTCCCGAATTTCGGAAGCTTCTTTTTGTTCCATTGGAGAGTAGCCACGGTCCGCCCTTCTAGAAGGAAGGGGTCCGTTCGGTGTAAATTTTTATCCCAAAGCATGTACGTAACATGTCCCTCCTGCCGTCCATCCGTAGCCGATCATCCATCAGAGACACCGCGAATGATATCTATGCATCAGTCTGAATGGGCGTCGTAATGATCCATTGGATGATGATGGTCTTTGGGGCGATGATGGGATGAATTTGGGGCTCAAAGGGACATGTCCTCCAGAAGTAGTGAAAACTACTCACGTCCTTCGTCGCATCAGCAATCATGAAACGAATCTTAATCTGCGAACTTCGTATTGATGGAGGCTTCTGCGCGTCCAGCAAACCTTCAGTCAAACTCTCAACAACCACACTAACTCTTTCCTCACTCACACCATACCAAAATTCTTGGATCCTCTTTGTTGTTGTCGATAATCAGTCAAAATGGTACGCGAATCAATTTGGAATCAGCGAAGGGATGAATCATGCTAAACGAACGGATCTTGTTATAGGCCAAGTCTAAGAACCACACCAACCACAACCAGAACAAGAAGGCCCACAAGAACGGTATCAAGAAGCCAAAGACTAACAGATACCCATCCTTGAAGGGAGTCGACCCAAAGTTCTTGCGTAACCAGCGTTACGCCAAGCAGGGAACTCAGGGTGAGTAGTTTGTTTGGAAATAACGTAGTGTGTTTCTAACAATCTGTATGTTAGCTGCCTTGAGAGCTGCCAAGTCCGACAACTAAATTAATCGCTCTGCAGTATTCGTGTAATTTGAGATTATTTGTGTGGGATCCTTTGGCTTTGGAAGATCAATAAACTTTCATCACTGTTCTTATACACTATATATGCAACCAGTAGCTCTCTGCTCTCAGCTGTAAATCCAAGCCGTCAAGTGCAACGTGTTGGTCACTTTCGCAACTCCCCAAAATGCTCACGAAATTCGAGACAAAGGTGTGTCCCCTGGCACCTTCCGCATCTCTCACAGTTCAACGGCAAACTCCAAATGCACGCTTTTAATGTGAATTGCACTGACCTGGTTTGTTTCTAGTCGAACCGCGTGAAGGCGTTGTCCTTCCACCCAAAGCGTCCTTGGGTTCTCTCTGGACTCCACAACGGATCGTTACAGCTCTGGGACTACAAAATCGGGACCCAGGTCGACCGCTTCGATGAGCACGAAGGTGGGGCCGCGTGAATCAACTGGGACTTTGTATTTATTGGTTTGTTGTTTTGCAGGACCTGTGCGCGGAGTGGCCTTCCATCCAACGCAGCCGCTCTTTGTCTCTGGTGCGGATGACTACAAAATCAAGGTGTGGAACTGGAAGCAGCGCCGCTGTCTTTTCACTCTGATGGGTCACTTGGACTACATTCGCGGCGTTTCCTTCCACCACGAACATCCTTGGATCATTTCTTGTTCTGACGATCAGACTATTCGCATCTGGAACTGGCAGTCTAGAACCTGCATTGCTACTCTCACTGGTCACACCTACTATGTTATGAGTGCTCTGTTCCATCCAAAGGAGGATCTCGTTGTCTCTGCTTCATTGGATCAAACTATCAGAATTTGGGACATTTCTGGTTGGTGTTGTTGTACTTTTGATTGGATAGTTGGACAGGTAACTGACGTTTTCGTTTCCCCGCCCACCAGGCCTCCGCAAAAAGCATGCTGCTCCTCAGCCAGGACAGTATGATGACATGCACCGTCACGGACCAAATGGCCCAGGAGGACCAGGAGCTGGACAACCTGATGTTTTTGGAAACACAGACGTAATTGTGAAATACGTTCTTGAAGGACACGACCGTGGAGTCAACTGGGCATCTTTCCACCCAAACCTGCCATTGATTGTTTCTGGATCCGACGATCGTCAGATTAAGCTCTGGAGATACAATGGTTCGATTTAGTTTCTATACATGTCTGAACCTAAACCATTCCATTCAGAAACCAGAGCTTGGGAAGTTGACACTCTCCGTGGACACTACAACAATGTCAATGGAGTGTTGTTCCATCCTCGCCAGGACTTGGTTATCAGTGCAGCTGAAGACAAAACCATCAGTGTTTGGGATGTGAACAAGCGCACGCGTCTTCATACTTTCCGTCAAGAACATGACCGTTTTGGGCTCTTTGTGCACACCCAGAATTGAACTTGTTTGCTGCAGGGCATGACAGTGGTTTCATTGTCTTTAAGTTGGAGCGTGAACGCCCAGCTCAGTCCATTTACCAGAATCAGTTGTTCTACATCAAGGACAAGGTTGTCAGAATGCATGACTTTGCTTCATCCAACGATCTTCCTCTCTTGTCCATCAAGAAGGGTGCTGCATTGACTACTCCACCCAGAACCTTGTCATACAATCCAGCTGAACATTCTGTTCTTGTTTGCTCCGTGCGTAGCTTTGTGTGCTGTGTTTCTAATTCTAATCGTCAAACCATCCAAACAGAATCATGAAGGAGGAACCTACGAACTTTACAACCTTCCAAGGGATTCCAGCTCAGAAATCCGTGAAGCATCTGGAGATATCAAAAAGGGCCAGGGTCAAGCGGCTGTTTTTGTTGGACGTAACCGTTTCGCTGTCTTGAACAAGCAGACCCAACAGATTATCATCAAGGATCTTCAGAACCAACCAACCAAGAACTTCAAAACCCCAGGTGTCGTGAATGATATCTTTTATGGTGGCTCCAAGAACCTGATTCTTGTCACACCCACGTCTGTGGTTTTGTTTGACACGGAGTTGAGAACTACCATTTCTGAGTTGAACATTACTGGTGTCAGATATGCTGTTTGGTCACCAGATCAGTCTATGGTTGCCTTGTTCAGCAAGAATGGTATGGTATTTAATAGTTGTAAATCGTTTTGCTGATGTATTATTCGATACAGCTTTGGTGATTGCCAACAAGAACCTTGAACAACAGTGCTTGATTCATGAGACCATCAAAATCAAGAGTGGTGCTTGGGACGATTCTGGAATTTTCATTTACTCAACTCAAAACCACATCAAGTACGCTCTTCCACAAGGAGACGTTGGTATCATTCGTACCGTTGAGCAACCAATCTACTTGACGAAGGTGAAGGGAAAGAGCTTATACTGTTTGGATCGTGATGGAAAGATTCGTGTCATCACCATTGACCCATCTGAGTACAAATTCAAGTTGGCTCTTGTACGTCGTAACTACGATGAAGTCTTGTACATTATTCGTACCTCCAACTTGGTGGGACAATCCATTATTGCCTACTTGCAGAAGAAGGGTTACCCTGAGGTATATTTTTCTGCCTTTGAATCAATTCTCAACTAACGTTGCGGCGAATCTGTTAGGTTGCTCTTCATTTCGTCAAAGAAACGAAAACTCGCTTTGAGCTGGCTTTGCAATGCGGTAACCTTGAAGTCGCTGAAGAAACTGCCAAACTTCTTGATCGTGATGAATGCTGGAATATGCTTGGACAAGAAGCTCTTCGTCAGGGTGACCAAAAGGTCTTGGAGCGTGCTTTCCAACGTGTTAAGAACTTCGATCGATTGTCATTCTTGTACTTGATTACAGGAAACACTGACAACTTGAAGAAGATGCTCAAGATTGCAGAACTCCGTGGCGATGCCATGTCCCGTTACCACAACTCGTTGTACCTGGGTGATGTCGAAGAACAAGTTCGTTTGTTGAAGGAAGTTGGTCAATGTGGGTTATCGTTTCTGTAATTCCTTTTACCTAACTATGATTCATTTAGCCCCTCTTGCTTACCTTGCTGCTAAGACTCACGGTTTGGAAGAAGAAGCGGCTTCCATTCTTGCGTCATCTGGATTGGAGTATGAACCACAGATTCCACAAAACGGAGAGTTGTTGAAACCACCTGCTCCAATCTTGAAGCAATCTGACTTGAACTGGCCAAAGTTGACTGTTGCTCGTAGTTTCTTCGAAGGCGGATTCCAAGGAGGAGCTGAGCAGGTTGGAAGCTCAATTGCTGCACCTGTTCCTCTTGATGCTGCAGCTCTTGAAGATGTTGGTGACTGGGATGCTGACGATGATTTGGACTTGGAGGGTGACGGCTTTGGGGCTGCTCCCAAGCAAGCCAAGAAGGCTGCGGCTGCTGCTGCTGACGATTTGGGCGGAGAAGAGGGCGAAGGTTGGGACCTTGACGACGAGCTCGACCTTCCAGATGAAGGTCCAGGTTTTGCTGCTGGAGGTTCAGAAGCTGCTGAGGCCTTCACAGCTCCTGCTGCCGGTCCATCTTTGAACGAGAGCTGGGTTCGCAACTCACAATTGGCTGCTGATCATGCCGCTGCTGGATCTTTCGAGACAGCTATGCAGGTTTGTTAAAGTTGGTATGTCGGTCGCGGTTGTCTAATTTGCTTTTAGATTTTGAACCGTCAAGTTGGAGCCGTTAACTTTGCTCCACTCAAGCCCTTGTTTTTGGCTGTTTTCCAATCTTCCAAAGTCTATCTCTCGTGCAACACTTCTGTTGACCCACTCTCGATTCCCCTCCAGCGTGCTGGCGGTGATGAGACACGTGGAGCCAAGGCTATGTTCCCTTTCCAAGCTCTCTCCGTGGCGAGCATGATTACAAAGCTCCAAGAAGCCTATACTGCTACTGCTGGTGGAAAGTTCTCTCAAGCTTTGGAGCTTTTCATCACCATCATTCAGTCTCTTTTGTTTACTGTTGCCTCCAAGCGTGCTGAAACTGAGGAAATTCAACAACTTTTGACTGTTGCTCGTGAGTATATCCTTGGATTGAAGATGGAGCTGTTCCGTCGTGATCCAAACACTGAGCCGAAGCGTGCCATTGAACTGGCTGCTTACTTCACACACTGTCAACTCCAACCTTTGCACTTGCAACTTGTCTTGTCTTCTGCTATGACTGCTGCGTACAAGTACAAGAACTTCAACACTGCCTGTCAATTTGCTCGCAGATTGCTTGAAATGGGACCTTCTCAAGCCATGGCTCTGAAGGCGCGTAAATTGCTTGCTGCTTGTGAAAACAACCAGACGGATGAAATTGCGTTGGACTACAACCAGCACAACCCCTTCGTTATTTGTGCTTCTTCGTATACTCCTATTTACCGTGGAAGCCCCAGTGTTGCATGTCCATACTGTGCTGCATCGTACAAGCCAGAGTACAAGGGCCAGCTTTGTGTTGTCTGTAATGTTTCTGCTGTTGGTGCTACAGGTACCGGATTGAAGAGCATGAACGATGGTCGTTAAGTGGCTCAAGTTTCTTCTAAATTTTATTGGAGGAAGAATAAAGCTATTAAACGCTTGATATATGATTAATTTATTCATTGGGGCCCATCACCCATCATTCCGTTCATCATACTGAGTTTCGCCTGTTCGAGTAGCTCCTCTTGCCTGCGTAATTTTTCTTCAGGGCTGATGCCCGAGTTGTCAAGCTTTGTGGATCTCTTTCTGCGTTCTTTTGATAGTTTGTTGTGATCAACTAAGGCTTCACTTGCTTCTGCAATATAATCTTCGAATCCCAAGCTCTGAAAACAGAGAATTTAGTACTTTCTATCACTGGATTGGAAACGTCTACCTTGAGCGCTGCTAAAACGTGGTCACCAGTAATTGTCTTTTTCTGTTCTTTGTCGCATACTTCGTTCGCTGTCAAATACATGAGATTTAGACCTTCTTAAAGTTCATTGAATGTGTTAACCTTCAGATGAGATCAGATGGACGAATTCTGTGGATAAGTGGATGAGCAAAAAACGGTCAGGTACTGACTGATATTGGACTCACCAAGACAACAGTCAGTGATTAGGTCACGAGTTTCCTTCGCGCACCAGAGGTCGGGAGGAAGATGTTCTTGAATGATTTTGGCGATGGTTGCTGTTGGAACACGGGTAATTAGAATATTTTAGTTGAAGGATGGGATTGGGAGGATGCCTAACGACTTCAAGACATTTCTGTGGAAGGAGAGCTTATACTACTACTTACTCTTAGGTAATCCTACGTCTTCATCGTCGGCTCCTCCGATAGGGTAGTGTTCGTCGTCGTCGCTCATTGGATCTGGTCAAGGGGGTCTTCGCTTTTCGCATTTTCGAGGAAAACGCTGCGCTTTTATATCGTGTTGCCAGGCAGGAAATGATTGTCACAATTTATTGTCATTAATGGGATAGGGAATGATTCTGTTTCGTGTCTTGTAATTGATGCGAAGGCGAGTGTGGAGTACAGCTCATCCACTGAGGGCATTTTGAAAATGCCAAATATCAGAACCTATTAGAAAGACATCAGATGGATTGGAAGGTGTCATGAATGTAAGAATCACGAACCGTAGCTGCTTAAGGAAGCTCCGTTTACATCTGTTCCTGTCCAGGCCAGGCGAACAGTAAGTACCAGATCAGTTGTACATGCTTGTGCACAGATATTTTCAAGGCAGGAGCATGCAGAAAGAGCACAGTTTGTTGGTGCCCACATTATTCCACCATTCAAGAACGGTTTTCCTAACGATAAGCTGTTAAAACAGGTATAAACCCAAAGGACCAAAGAGAAAAACTTAAATATACCTAGATTGAGATTGATGACAAGGGTGCGAGCTATTTTCCTCCATTAAAAAACAAACTTCATGTCGTGACTTCCATACCTGGCACGCAAATGGCTGAGAGATCAAATCCAGTGTACGCAATACTCGGAGATTTAAACATTTGATTGTTGAACAGCATCACCATTTGAACACGCACTTGCCAAGTTGCATCTTGCGCCAAACTAAAAAGATATGGACCTGTAGCCTGAGGAACCACGAGCTCTGTATATTCATCTACTAATGGATAGAAGGCTGCAGTTTGAATAGTATTTTTGGAGGAGTCTTGTTTGTTTGTTCGAATGACTTGCATATAAAAGACTGATGTTGTTCCTTTGGCTGTACATAGAATATATGGTTCAGTGACAGTTCTCAGCGGGCTAGGTACACACCAAATGATGTGGCGATTGTTGAGTTGCATGACCCTGCAGTTGATGTTATGGCACCGCAATAGTTGGGATCCGTTGGTCCACTCGCGACCCAAGTATTAGGATTCTGCTGCGCCAATACTATGGAAGAAATAGAAAGAAGAAGAGGAAGAATGAACGCGAGTTGGCGGGTCATTTTTCAAAGATTGTTTCCTATCACGAATGAAGTCGACAAACCAAAGTGATGATGTCCAACTTGAGTCCCTGATCGGCCCAAATGATCGGAGCAGTTTGGACTCAGATCCAAAGAATACAATCAAGCCCAGTAAGTCACTCACGGTTTGGGAAATGGTGGGCATCAATGCCTTTTGGTTTGGGTAACTTACCGTTCACATCTTTCGTGCCTGGTTATTGACAACCGCTTAGATATAACTTCTATTGGTTCGTTATGTCAATCGTTGTGGTTCCGAAACAGATTGAGCAAATCGTTGGATCAGACAAGAAGGGCGGTGGCTTGGCCGTGATCTCATTCTTTGCTGGGGTCCTTAACTTGTTTCTGGCTGTGATATTCGGCGCATTGAACGACCGATATGCTTCGAGATTGGGGAAACGGCGGATATTTATTGTTATTGGAAGCGTTACGCTTTCAGCGAGTCTCTTTTTGATGTCAGGGTCTTTCTCGCTGGAGTTTTATGGGTTTGGATATATATGCATGACATTGAGTGCGATTATTGCAAGCGTGCCATTTAATGGACTGATTGCGGATGTGTCTCCTCCAGCTCAGAAGGGACGTATTTCGGCGGTGATGGGATCACTGGCTCTGGCTGGAAATCTAGCTGGAGCAATCAGTGGTGTCTTTATTGAAACGCTTGGAATCACTGGAATGTACGGCCTCCTCATTGGAATTCTTGGGACAACGTGTTACATCACAGTCGTCAGCTGCGTGGAGGAATCCAGCGAAAACCTAAAATCTCTCCCTCCAATTAACTGGAAACAATTTGCAAAGGATCTTGTTAAGCCGCTTATAACCCATCGTGATTTCCGGTTGGTGTTTGTCTCGCGATTTCTCTTCCAACTTGGAATCGCGACCGTTCAACAATTCCTGCAATATTGGATTGGTGATTGTGTAGAAACTGATATTCCTGCGTATCAAGCTGTTAGTATGGCCTTGATTCCATTGCTAGTTTTAGCCCCGATCTCTTCAATGTTCATTCCACACAAAAAACGTAAAATCGTGGTTTATACGGCTGCAGCTATTATGATAACTACTTGTATCCTACTCGAGACTGCAACATCGTTTGCAGCAACGTTTGTGATTGGAGGATTATTTGGTTGTGGCCTGGGTCCATTTATTTCCGCGGAATTCGCCATGTTGATGGACGTTTTACCTTCAGAAGCGGAAGCAGCGAAAGATATTGCATTGTGGCATTCTGCGATGGTCTTACCGCAGGTTCGTAGCGAATCTCTCTAATAATGTACCTTTTATCCAATTTCAAACAGATATTTGCCACGCCGACAGCTGGGTGGTTGCTCGACTACTTTCAAGGTATGGGCAACACGATGAAGCCTCCATATCAATGTTTGGGATATAAGGTCACATTTGGAATATGCATTCTATATTTATACTTGGGACGGAGACGACACGACGCATCACTGCAATTGAATAAACTCAAACATGTAGACTCACATTGAAGGCATGGAAAGAGAAAATACTTCGCATTTATTTGGCAATGAATCTAACTAAAATCACAACAACTCATCCTTCTTTGCTGGAGGAGGGGTCTCTGACTTTCTTGTCTTTGGCTTCTTCTTCTTCTCAGGAGGTTTCAGCATCTGTGAATGATTGAGGGTTGAGATGAAACAATCAATAAGCACAAGGACACAAACCTGGAACGAACACATCAAGTTCTCATCCACAGTCATCATAGCGCCAGCATTATCAAACTCTCCGCAATAATTTGGCGCCGAAAATACTGTAACCAACTGTCGCTTCGCAAAAAACTCATACCCATCCTCAACAACCTGATGCGCACGACACACCAAATCCAAATCATGCTTCTCCAAAAACTTTTCCACAACATCCGCTCCAAACAAGAACCCAACTCCACGATCACTCTCTCCCCACCCGTTCACTTGATGAGACGGGTCAGACCACAACAGATCACACAAGAGCCCCGTGTCCGCGATATCGGTCGGTCGAAGGATTCTTCGCACTTGTTCCATGGATTGGAGGTCTGGTGAGAGACCACCGTGCATACAAAAGATTTTTTCGTCAACGATTGCAGCGGCGGGGAGGCAGTTGAAGCAATCTGCGAACGTCTTCCACATTTTGACGTTGTATCTTCGTTTACCTGATTCATTTGAGTCAGTTTTGGTTGGTTGGGGAGTGAGAAAAAAATCAACGTGGGAGAAACATCATGCATGCACTCACATTCATCGTAGAATCCGTAGACTCTGTTTACACTGGCGCATTCATGGTTTCCACGAAGAATGAAAAAGTTTTCAGGGTACTTGATCTTGTAAGCGAGGAGGAGGCAGATGGTTTCAAGGGAGTGCTTTCCACGATCAACGTAGTCACCCAGGAATAAATAGTTTGCGTTAGGAGGGAATCCTCCGTATTCAAAGAGTCGTAGCAGGTCATAGTATTGGCCGTGGATGTCGCCTATAACGTAAGTGTCAGATGGGCGGTGTCTCGAAAACGAAAGGGCAATTACCGCAGATTTGAATAGGGGCTTCCAGCTCCAAGAGACATGGTTGGGACATGAAGATCTCTTTTGAAGTCATACAGAGCCATGTTACTTCGCTTTGAGGGAGCTGAACTTTGTTGCCGGGTCGGAGTCCTCTGACTGTTTCAATGTTCAGTTAGATGGTTGAATCATCTGGAGGGTATGGGCGGACTGGCTGTTGGGGGAGCAAGCGGATCACAGTTTCAGATAGGCCACCCACCTGAAAGGAGCTTGTTGATGATGGTGTCAACGTCAAAGGGTTGGTCAGTCGGACCAGCCGGACCAGGGGCGACTTGTGTGCTCATAGCGCTTATGATTCAAACTGTGGAGGAAGGGAGGTAGCAGACACAGGTGTGAAATTGGATCAACAAAACAATCAATGATTCAAACAAGCTTTCTTTCACAATATTGTGCAATTAAATTAAGATAATTAAATGAGTCCTTGGTATTCCACGAGAGCGTCTATTTAAAGCATCTCCTTCTTCTTCTTGCTCTTCTTGGGTGGTGTGATAGGACGACCAGAACCGATTCCTCCATAGGCAAACTTCTGCTTCTTTTCGGCCGGCTTTAGAATCTATTATGGCAGTTAGCGCGTCAGGCTCTAATATCAAACAATCACTTACTTGGAAAGAACACATCAAAGTGTCGTCTACACTCATCATAGATCCCGCATTATCAAACTCCCCGCAGTAATTTGGCGCCGAAAACAAGGTGACTAGTTGTCTCTTCGCAAAAAACTCGTATCCATCTTCAACAACCTGATGTGCTCGACAAATCAAATCCAAGTCATGTTTCTCCAAGAATCTAGTAACAACATCTGGCCCAAAAGTGAAAGATACGCCTCTATCATTTTCTCCCCATCCGGAAGTTTCCTTGTCTGGATCCGACCAGAGCAAATCGCACAACAAGCCTTTGGAACAAAATTAATCCTTGCGGTGTGTACAAGTAAAAGATGAAGATTTACCAGTGTCTGGAATATCTGTCGGTCTCATTACTCTGCGAATCTGTTCCAACGAGTTCAAGTCAGGCGAGAGTCCTCCGTGCATACACAGAATCTTTTCGTCAATCAAAGCACAGACTGGCAAGCAATTGAAGCAGTCTGTGAAGGTTTTCCAAAGCTTAATGTTGTACCTCCGCTTGCCTATATATTTAAATTGGGTTAGAACTGACAACCATGAGTTCTGATACAAACATTCGTCATAGAACCCATAAATTCTGTTGATACTCGCACATTCGTGGTTTCCGCGAAGGATAAAGAAGTTTTCAGGGTACTTAATCTTGTAGGCAAGGAGAAGGCAGATTGTTTCGAGAGACTGTTTTCCTCTGTCAACGTAATCTCCGAGAAAGAGGTAGTTTGAGTCAGGAGGAAAGCCACCGTATTCAAAGAGGCGGAGGAGGTCATAGTACTGTCCATGGACATCACCTTTTCCACAAGGGGCAATATGAGCGAGAAAGCTGAGACTGTAGGTTTCAGACTCACCACATATTTTAATTGGAGCTTCCAGTTCGAGCAAGATTGGCTGACTGATGAAGATGTCTCTTGCCTTTGTGCAGAGGTATCTGATTTCGTGTTCAGCGAGCATAACCTGTTTCCCAGGACGACTACCACGGACTGATTCGGACAAGACAAGTTAGGAAACCATGTCCGATAAAGGCGGAGTGAGTGAGTGAGAGACAGAGTGCCAAACGAGTGTCCAGAAACCCGGGCCGCCTCGTCCAAGTTCCAACCACAACCAAATCCAGCCTGAATTCACTCAATCAAATCCAAGTTCGAATCGACTCACCTTCGAGAAGCCGCTCAATTACACTGTCAATGTCAACGTCGTCGCGCGTGAGAAGTTCGCCCGAGGACATGTTTGTGTGCTTTCTTTTTGGAGTTCGTTTTTGAGCACAGCCACTTGCCGTAGCTCATTCCACTATTGCCTGCCATTGAAACCTTATTTCCTTTCTCTAGTACACAATTGCTTCTCGGAATTGTACGTTGCCAGTTTGATAACACGCGATACATGGACTCACCGAATTAATTCCCTAATACGCGTCAAGTCATCGTTATCACTGAATCATTCAGAATTTCTCGCAAAAGATAAGAAAATGGGGTCCTCGCTCAGTATGACTCCAAGCGAGGGAAAACGACGCAAGGGGAAAGCCGGAACAGGAAAATCACACTTGAAAACCATGCCTGACCGATCCCACCAAAGAGCCTTGCACGGTACCTCAACTCTAATGTCATTGTTGCATTCTTATTATTGTGATAGCCCGCGCTGGAGGCGATGTCCTTCGTACAAAGATCTGTTGCACTATTGGTGAGTGTCTCTTTGCTCATTCTGCATCACCTCGCCTTATCTTTTGCTAACTATTTGTCTCCCTTCAGGCCCAGGTACTATTTCTCTCTTATCCTTACCTTCTGCCTTCGCGCTCGATTCTATCGACTCATCCCCTGTTGAAACCAAGCTTCGTACGGATATGAAAACATTGGAAAGCTCGTCGAAGGAGGAATGAATGTGGCTCGTTTGAATTTGTCTCATTGTACTCGTGAGACTGCTGAAACCGTCGTGAATGATTTGAGGAGGTATCTCAAGGAAACCAACAGCACTGCCCAAGTTGCTGTTTGGTTGGATATCAACGGTCCCAAGATCAGGTACTGCTTCTTTTAAATATAGGAGTCCTTATTTTAACTCGAATACTCTAGAACGGGGAAGCTTGCTGAGCATGAGGTCTACTTGAATGCTGGTGATGACTTTACTTTCGTCAACGACCAATCGATTGTCGGAGACAAGACAAAGGTATGGAATATTGAGGACTACTGGATACAGTAGCTGAGACATTCTTATGAAATAGGTGTCCAGCACTTACACCAAGGAATTGCTCAAAGTTGGGGACAAGCTTTTCGTTGACGATGGTTTGCTTTCATTCACTGTCAAAGAGCGTGTTGCAAACGGTATTCTCTGCTCTGTCGATAACTCTGGGTACTTGGGAGAATTCAAAGGAATCAATATGCCCGACTACGTTGTCGAAGAGCTCCCAACTGTTTCTGCAAAAGATGCTGCCGATATCGCCTTTGCCATGAAGCTCAATGTTGATATCATAACTGTTTCGTGTATTCGCTCTCTTGAAGATATTCAAGGTTAGTATTCATTTCATTCATTGGCTTCGATAGTATTAATCATTCGAGAAATAGAGGTCCGTTTGTTACTCGGAAACAGCAAGTACGATAGAATTCACTCTCCTTAAATCACCATCAGCATTTAGCTTGCTGTAACTAACTGTAAAGCCCTGCGAATAGGACCAAGGTGTTCGCAAAGATTGAAAACAAGCGAGGTCTCGAAAACTTTGAAGACATTCTTCGCACTGCCGATGGAGTCGTGATTGACCGTGGATACCTTGGATGTGAAATTGACGTGGAAATCGTTACAATGGAGCAAAAGAGAATGATTATGATGGTGAGTCCCATTTTTTTACCCGAGTTGACCACGGCGTTTTACTGTACTACTTCAGGCAAACATTATGGGCAAAACTGTAATGATTGCCAATCAAATGTTTGAATCAATGAAAACAAATCCAAGACCAACTCGTTCCGAAGCAGCTGGTAAAATATGTTCTTTATACGATAAACAAGCCACGTTTCTCAATTTGAAGTAGATACTGCCAACGCTGTTATGGATGGAGCTGATGGCCTCGTTCTTTCTGCTGAAACTGCTGTTGGAAACTATGTCTTCGAAGCTCTTGATGTCATGCGTAGAGTTGCTGCTCAAGCTGAAAAGAACACCAACTACTTGGACTACCAGGTTAGTTTGCTTTCTACGTAGCGTTGACATCTGTGTATTGAATGGAATTTTTAGGTTAAGATGACTCGCTCAGTTCCAAAGCCAATCAGTGTTTCCGAATCCATTGCATCGTCTGCCGTCTTGACTGCCAGTCAAGTCAACGCTGCCATCATTATTGTTATCACGGTATGTTCTCTGAATATTAATATTATCTCGCCTTACTCAGCGTTGTGCAGGAACTTGGAGGAACAGCGCGTCTCGTTGCAAAATACAGACCACAGATTCCTGTTATCGCCTCCACTCTTGTGCCTCAAACTGCTCGTCAGCTTGCCTCCACATTTGGATTGGTACCATTCTATCACAGTGGTCCAGACTCAAATGTAATTCAAGAGACTGTCAGTGAGTAGTGTTCCTTGAATTTAAAGACTTCATCTCACCATGATAATACAGAATTTGCTCTTGAATTGAAGCTTGTCCAGCCTGGTCAGATTGCAGTCATTACCTCAGGACAATCTGTCGGATTCCTTGAAGGAACTACAACTCAGATGCAGCTTTACACCATCCCCAAAAACCTTTGATGTGTGTTTGAATCATCTTTTATTTTTGGTGGCTGTAACTACTTTGGTTGGTAAAAGTATAATAAAAAAGTCAACAAAGAAATGAATGCATTGGAACCATCAGCGCCAAGCAAACAGCAGAACCCACTCGCAGCAATCAAAACAAAGTTGATTCAGCTTCATGATTCTCTGGCCTCCTTCCTCGAGATGCCGCAAAATGTGCCATGGTGAGTCTTGCATCTGATGGTTGGATTGAAGTGCTGACTTGTATGGACAGGCCCATCGTTCTTGGTCAATTCAACTCGCTTATTGCAAAGTATGAAAGTATAATGGGAGACCTCCAAATACCCGTGATTCCGTTGAAGCAGCTAATAGTTGCTCCTCAAGTCCTACCACCAGCCGACCCAGATTGTGAGTATACATGGTCACTCGAAGTACTGTTATAACAAACCATACATGCAGTTGTACCTCGAGTGTTATTGCGAACCCGGTTAGATCAGGAGCTGTTTGATGTTGAGGAGAAGTTACGAACCGCCCATGCTCTCGTGTGTACACTGGCTCCTGAAAAAACCGTGAATGCATTGGATCAAGTTGCGTTGAAGAAAGAGTTGCAGGGTTGGGTGGTGAGTCTTCTATACCAGAAGCTCCTGGTTGACACTCTGCTTTCGAAAACAGAGCCTCGTTGACGCGCACGATGAAGTCGCGAACCATGCAGCCTCTCATTTAGATGATATAATGGATGAAACGTTGAAGGAATTGAAGAGACGGTTGCCTGAAGATGCAAAGGAAACCATATCATCAACTCAACTACAAAGCAAACTGGAGGAGACTGTTCGTTGGATTAGTATCGGGAAATAAAAACGGCGTTCAGATCGAAGAATAATTTATATATTGGGTGCGGATAGAAAGACGAATCAAGCAAGTTTCGTAACAATGGCAACACGAACTTGTTGGTCAAATGCAGTAAAGACACAAAGTCCTGGCTTATCTGGTGACCAGTCAAATGCAGAGATGGGTTGCTCTGCGAGAGTTGCGTTGTTGAGAAGTTCTACTGAACCAACAACTCCGATATTCTTCTTGTCAGTAGGGTCCTGAGCGACACGGCTTGCTGGGTAATTGCTGGAACAAAGAGTTTAGATAGTGGGTATGAATGATTTAAAGTCTTACTATTTGAAAACATTCAGAGAGCCAGAACCACTTGACATGATGAAGATGTCACGGTTTTGTGGAAGGTGTCGTACGGTCCAGATGGTCGTGTTATCACGGTTCTATAAAATGAAATTATTAGCGACGATCATAAAGTTTAAGAATACCTTTTGGCTCAAACTCGTAAATCCGTGTGTTGGGTGTTGGGTTCTCATGTCAAATAACTGGAACGAGCTTTCTACACTCGTAACAACCAGTTTGTTCATCTGAATATCTTTGCGGTCAAATTCCAGACTACAGACGCCGTTTTTGGTGTTGGTTTCCCACAGTAACGACATTGTCTTCAAATCAAATAGTTTTACGTCTCCGTTCTCATATCCAGCTCCTAATACACGCTCCTCGTCATTATAAGAATTTCCTATTGATTGATAAGCTTATACTGAGATTATGAAAGGTCGTCATTACCGAATGCGACAGTCCAGACATCTCGTTTTGGTTCTCCCTCTGCTGGACTAATAACTGCGACGGGCTTATCTTTTTGACGAACGTCCCACACTTTAACTGTACCTAATATGAACAGATTATGAGATCCTGGAATTAATAGAATCACACACATACCATCTCGGCTTCCAGTGACAATTTCAGGTGGTCCTGTGTGAACACCAACGCCACCACATCCATCAATACAGTTGATGATAGAGTCATGTGCTTTCACGGAAAATACGGGAACTTCAGGGCGTTCAAGGTCGTAAACTGTCAAATTTCCTTCAAAGTCTCCTGTGGCGAGATGACGCTGCTGAAGAGTCGAGGCACCGAATGTCCCACATTTAATTGCATGCTTTCGTTCGGTCTGAGAGTGGGAAGGGGTCAGATTTGGTGGATGTTTGTGCTCCAAACAAACTTGTTTGACTAGCACAGCTTTTCCTTGCTCCAGCTCATAGATGTTCAGTGCTCCAGTTCCTCGAGCGTGCTGACCGAGAACTACGAATCGGGCTGAGCATGGAATCCACTTGACGTCATCTGTTGGATGAAGTTAGCTACAGAAGTCAATGAGAACTCCAAACTCAAGCGAGCTCAAGCGACAGTCTGCTAAAGTAAAACTAACATGGTGTGTAATCTAGGCCTTTAGTTTCAAGTGTGATGATCTGCGGTTTCTTCAAAGCTTCTGCCATTGTTGTGTTTTTGTCTTCAGTCAAAAGCAAATAATAGGTAGATGATAAACCAATTTTAATTCACGTTTATTCGCAGCTATCATTGGTCAATATCCATATCTCCTGTCAACTCCGAAAGGGCTTCCTTAACCCTCTTACATTTGTTGATGAGAACCTGCACAGCTTCCCCAAACAGTACATGTGGTGGCAGAATACCGGTTGATTCCACGTTGACTGAAGAATAAGAGTCAGTTCAGTTCAGTTACATCAACGCTTAAGACACTTACAGATGAAATGGTCACGAATTCTCGTCAGTCTCACTTTGTTTTCGAATTCCTTGTGGCGCAACACTTCTCTGCTGACGGTATCCTTTCGTGGGTTCACAATACGAGCTTCCTTCTCCCCTTGTTTGTTTTTGAAGACTTCAACAACTCCCTCTGAAAAGCATTTCTGAAATTTGACGGCGTCGTTTCCAGTGACTGGTTGGAGGATTTGGATGTCAGGGAGGAGTCTGTATGATGCTGTTGCGACTGGGGACCACTTTGCGTGTTCCTTTCCGATTCCCTTCTGACAGTGTACCTCAATATCAATTTCTTGGCCAGGGCGTAATTTTGCCAAGACGATATCATCGTGAACAGGCCGAGGTGGGTCGGCAGCGAGTCGTTCTTCCTGGTCTCCTTGAGCTTCCCAAACGAGATGTTTCGACAAGACGTTAAAGTTGTCATCGTTCAAGAATTCGGTCTGTTCGCTCTTTGCTAAACAATTGGTTAGATTCTGATATTCTTGCAGTGACAAACTTACGTCGTTTGGTGGCCTTAACTTTCATTTTGAAAACAAGGGTGTTCAAGTCTGTAGCTTCATCTTCGGCTGAATTTTATGAACGTGAGTATGCTGTGTGTGTTGGGTATGCTCTTTGTAACGAAACATACGTGTTTTGAACTGGAAGATACGTGGATCGGCTTTAATTGGAACCAATCCCAATCTTTGAGAGAGAATTTCGTCGTGTACAATAGAGTTGTTGTTGAGAACGAAAACATTCTCGATGGCCATGGTCGGAATCTTATTGAAGAACGTCAGTCAGACACCAGCCATTACAGCCCAGAAGACCCAAACCTCAGAAATTAAGCAACGTCTGAAAGCATTGGCGATAGAGGCGTCGATTCCAATCAAGTCAAACTCAAGGTGATCCTTCTTGAAACTCGAGATGACGACTTTGAAGTTCTGATAACCAGACAATGAGCCATACACCACAAAAGACACTATCTCGCACCTTCTTAAACTTCTCAAAGTCCCAAGCCATATCGTCGTCGCCATTGTCAAAGTTTTGAGGAAAGTCGATGCTGGAGACCTGTTTCGTGAATAAGAGAACTGTACGAAGCCCCATTCGCTTTTAAGTGTCGACTAATTACATTTGATACGTGGTCCTTGTGCAGAACGACTCTGGTGCGCTTCAGTTCGATTGGGTCCATGTTACTTTCGTGAAAAAGAAAAAAACGATAGTTCTTTTCAAATATGGAAGACGAGTTATTAGCACTGGAAGCAATCTACGGCGAAGCGTTTTCATTTGATCCAGATGCGGATAGTCATCGTATTGTCATCAATGATCGATGTTCACTTGTGTTCTGGGCCGATCGGGAAGTGTATCCATTTGCAATGCCTCCAGATTACACTATTGAGTTGGCCAAGGACGTTCATTGGAAGACTCGAGATTCTTCGCAGAGTCTGCATCAAGAGCTTCTGTCTCTCTTTGTTCCCGGTGAAGTCTGTCTCTTCAATTGGATTGAACACCTTTCAGCCAATCTTGATGTGAGGAATGCCTTAACCATTCCCAGGCTAACATTCTCAAAAGAATCACACAGAAGAAAATACCTTTGCCGTTGAGGCTGCTTCGCCTAAAACAGTTGGAAAGAAACAACTTGCACCGCGGAACATTCAAATCTTTAGCGGAGAAGTTCTGCTGGACAGAAAGTCTCGTTTTCAAGCTCATATTGCGCGTGCCAGTTCCCTTGAAGATGTGGAATGGGTACTCCAAGAAGTGAAATCGTTTCCAAAAAGCACGAATGCAACACATCAGATGGTGGCTTATCGGTTCGCAAGCGGGGATTCTAACCGTGACGATGATGGTGAAGGCGGAGCCGGCGATAGAATGCTACATTTATTGGAGAGGATGAATCAGACAGATATCGTCGCTGTTGTGACTCGATGGTTTGGAGGAATACATCTGGGCCCTGATCGATTCAAGGATATTACGGGAGTACTGAAAAAGCTGATAGAAGCTACACCAGAGTTCTCCAAATAAATGTTCAATATTCAACTATGTGTAAAATCCACAATCCGCACTTTATTTCGCATCCACAAAGTACCAATAAATATACAAGTCGCAGTGCTAGTAACAAACAGCTGGTGTTTAGGCCTTGGCGCCGTATCCCTCCTCTTCCTTCTTTGGCAGGAGCGATGGTTGGATGTTTGGCAAAACACCTCCTTGGGCGATAGTGACAGTTCCAAGCAACTTGTTCAACTCCTCATCGTTTCTGATGGCCAACTGCAAGTGACGTGGGATAATACGGGTCTTCTTGTTGTCACGCGCGGCGTTTCCAGCCAACTCGAGAATTTCAGCACCAAGGTATTCGAGGACGGCAGCCAAGTATACTGGGGCTCCAGCTCCGACACGCTGAGCGTAGTTTCCCTTACGGAGAAGACGGTGGATACGACCGACTGGGAACTGAAGTCCAGCACGGGATGAACGCGATTTGGCTCCAGCCTTGGCCTTTCCTGAGCTCTTTCCTTTTCCTCCAGCCATAGTGATAGTTTAGTTAGTGTTAGTTTCCTGACAGCAAAGAAGGAGCCCTGGTCCTTTATGCCTTTTTCGTGGTTTGTTTTGACAGTGACCAAAAAATCTTGTCACTCGATCTCCACGCGCAATCTGATTGGCCAGTTTTTTTGCTCGCACCAAGAAAGGAAAAAAGGCACAAAAAGGACGTCCGAAAGAAAGAGAGCGAATAGAATCATCAAACAAACAGCAAAGATGCCACCAAAGGAAGGAGGAAAGGCCCCAGCCGAGAAGAAGCCAGCCGGTAAAGCGCCAGCCAAGACAGCCGCGAAGAAGACAAAGGACGGCGCCGGAAAGAAGAAGAAGGTGTCCAGAAAGGAGTCGTACTCCTCCTACATCTACAAGGTGCTCAAGCAGGTGCACCCAGAGACCGGTATCTCGAACAAGGCCATGTCCATCATGAACTCGTTTGTTAACGACATCTTTGAGCGTATCGCGTCGGAGGCCTCCAAGTTGGCTGCCTACAACAAGAGATCCACCATCTCGTCCCGTGAGATCCAGACCTCGGTCCGTTTGATTCTCCCAGGAGAGCTTGCCAAGCACGCCGTCTCTGAGGGTACTAAGGCTGTCACCAAGTACCAATCTTCAAAATAAATAGACTGGATAATCTATATTTATGGAGCTGTGGACTCTTTTGTATATTTTGTGGTGTGGATTTGAAATAAAGCGCGTCTAATTGGATTATAACAATATGTCAACATGCCATATATTTACTATGTACTTTATGTAATTACTTCCCACCATTTCGCTGAAAATCGTCTGTTTTGAATTTTTGGAAGCGTTCTTGATACACAATGTCTATCTGCTCTTGAACATCCGGGAACTCTTCCAATATTTTCTTGAGTGATTCACGCGTCAGCTTATATATAACGCATGTGGCCGTTGCTTGGGCAGTTGCTGTTCGAGGAATGTTTGCAATCAAAGCCAGCTCTGGAGACGTAAAAGTTTACTGCGACGCATTTTGCCGTTGTGAAATATACTACTAAGTTACCTCCAAAGAAATCGCCATCTGTGAGGGAAGACACGGTTTTTGATTGAATACGAATATCAACACTTCCACGTTTGATGAAGTACTATTGCAAAATTCGTTAGAAAGGTGAACACATCAGCTTTGTTTCTCACCATTTCGCCGGCTTCATCTCCCTGAGCAAATATTACATCACCATTCACCAAAAGCATCGAGACTAACGAATGACCTATCCTTCCAAGGAAGTCTTCATCACGACCATCATTTTTCGCGCGGTTCAGGAAAGGTACTTTGCTGGCCAAGTCTCTTGCAATAACCATTTTCTTGGCTTCCTCCTCAGCCGCGACTCTGGCCATTCGTTCTCGATAGATACCATCGACAGTTCGCTTAACGTCCTCGAACTCTTCCAAAATTGAGGTGAATGATGCACGGGTGAGTCTGTATAACATGCAGGATCCCGCTGCCTGGACAGTTGCAGTTCGTGGAATGTTTCCAATCAAAGCGACCTCTGCAGAATTAATTGATAAGTTATCACCACAGATTGGTGAGGTACCTCCAAAGAATGCTCCCTCATTTAGAGTGGCAACATGCTTTCCTTGAGCAAGAACGTTGATTGTTCCCGACACAACAAAGTACTTAGTTGGAAACGTCAGAACCCTCAATACAGAAAATCACTTACCATTTCCATACCGACTTGCCCTTGCGTGAATATGATGTCTCCAGTGACAAAATAACACGGTACAAATGCTGATGCGACTTTTCCAACAAACAACTCATCGCGCCCATCGTTTTCTTGCCGCCTCAGGAAAGACACCTTTGAAATCAAATCTTTACAGTTATGAATGGCGATTTCCATCCTCAATGAATCATTCATCTCATTCAACAGAGTTGCCTGACATAAGTTGCGTGAGATTAGGATACAACTAAGATACTAACCTCTTCAAAATATTTTCCACGATACTTAAGGTCGTAATACTTTAATATTTTTCGGCGAGTTGATGGAGCAAGGTCTTTCCACGTCATGTACTCATGCAACTCGTCCAGTTTCTGTTTGTAAAGTCGACCAGACGCGTCAAAGCCCATTGCGAACGAAGAAACAGCTCCGACAATAGCAGCGTACTGAATAACCAGTGTAAGCAACCAACACAGTCAACATATAAATACTTACCAAACCAGCGCCAACCATAGTAAACATCAAGACAAGCCATTGCTCAGATATTCTTGCTGGTTTATATCCAAGCGGGAACGTGTTTCCGATACTCTGAAACGAGAGACATTTAGAATTGCCCATGACAAAAACAAACTTGTTCTCACAGCAAACAAAGCCCATGTATACTGCCGCTCTACAGAAGCATCGCGGTACGGCTCGATATCAATATTACTAAATCCTTCCAACCGACTCGTCAAGAAAATAGCGCAAGCCTCAATATGAAGAAACACGCAAAACAAAACCATCAATGGGAATATCAGAGAAGCCGAATGTCCGATTCCAAGCCAGCGTTGAATGTTCTTCATCATTTGTATGTATATTGGAGACTCTAGAAAGATGGGTGGAACTTTGTAAAGCCGGATCAGACGAATGGCAAGCATGTAATGAGCTCCGTTGAAGGGTAACATATCGAGCGGCAATGCGGTAACCAAATCAAGCAAGAATCCATGAGTGAGATAGTATATTTGCCAGTCTCTGAGTTGTAGATCTTGATTCGCTTGCATTAAGTTGAAAAATCGAGTGTTTGGAGTGAGGAACTCAAGGATGATGTCGCATGCGTTGCAAACTGTTAGAAATATGCTATATCCGGCTGGAATATCTGACTCAAATGAAAGACAAAACGGAACAATCCAAAGCTTTGTGAGATGTATAACTACAAATTTCAGTTAGATTGTGGGAGAAAATCAAAGGTGGAAAACAAGGCTCACTTGAGAAAAAGAACTGCGATAAGACATATAATGACGATAACGGATTAATTCCATGTTTTCTTATGCAAGCGGCCTCAGGTGTAGCAGCTCCTCCTTCTGCCAACTCAATTGATGCGAGAGACCCTTTCAAATCAAACTTGGACAACAACGCAGCATCCATCATCCTTTGCGCCAAAGTAGCTCTCGAACGCGTCATTGCTGATGGTTGATGTTGGTTCTTTCCCTTCAGAATGTTTAATGGAGTATTCGTGTTCCGTTTCTTTGACGAAGATGGGATCGAGACAGAGACAGAGTCTTGACGTGGATCGCGCGTCTTCTCTATTTGTAGCTTTTGATCACTTTCATTGATGCTAACATTTTTTGGGTTACGTATTATAGTGCCTTGGGCGGCTTCGTCAATTTGCATTATAGGAGTTGGTTCCGCTGTTGGGGCCTCTTCGTTCCCTCCAACGCGGTAACTAGCAGTCTGTCCTACATCCAGCTGAATATTTTTTGCGCTGGTGTTTTGTTCAATTGGGAGTTTTTGATGACTTCTGATGCTTCCTTGTTTGCTTCTCGTGCTGTTGCTCCGCATGAACGATGAACTTTTTATCAAGGACGAAGTTTTAAGGAAGCTGTCGTTTTGACTCGTGTTTTGATTGAATAAGCTGGACAGAACGACTATTTGAGATTTCTTTCGTTCCGCCTCAACAGTCGGTGGAGCATATCCAAATGAAGTAGGTTGTGCAGTATTCCGACGAATAACAGTGTTTTTGGGTACCAAAGATCCGGCTTCAGTTCGAACATCAGTGAGAAAATGAAAGGATGAATCAGATGAACGCGCTGAACCATTTTCGTTTACTTCAACAGCCTGCGAAAAATCTCGAGTCCATTGCTCATGGTCTTGTGTAGCTTCGATTTTCCTCTTCCAGGCTTCGCTCGTCGTGCCGATGTCTGGCTGTGACTGAGCCGCCTCTAAGTGATGATCCACGCGAGGTGTATAATTCAAAACGCCGTTATCATCTGATTTTGCGAAAGTGGTAGCATCTAGGTGCCCTCCAGTTTCCAGGGAAGATCTTGCCGCGAGAAGTAACTGACCTAGCCTCATGGCGACAGGATGAAACTGCTTCACTTGATTCTCAAGAGCCAAATATTTTTCACGGTACTCATCCGCTAAGCTGATCAGCTCGACTATGGAAGGAAGTGTTTGGATTTCCATGATATTGATGATGACGATGGTAGTGTCGATCCCGTAGAAAGTTCCTGTAGCTTGAAAATTCCATCACATCACACAATGTAAAGAATGCTCTCAAAGTAAGGTGAAGGAAGTGAAAGTTGAGTTCATCGTATATTCGGACAAGGAACCAGTTCGGACACAATCAAACGAACTTCATGCAAAAGAAAACCACCATGAATCAGCCAACCAACTCAACACCAGAGCCCTCCTTTGATTCAGAATCGCTGCTTCTTCGCATTCGTGAAACCCACGCAGCAACGCAATCCCGCTTGAATGGTAATAGTTTCTTTGATAGCGTTTGAAGAATCGAAGTTGCGCTCCTAACACGCGCCGTTTACTTCGTCAACCAACTTCAATCAACTTCAATCAACCAATCACATTCATTTCCTCCCTTCTCGTCAATCTCAATCTCGATCTTCTCAAAGACCATCTCGCTGAACTCGCCACGATTCAGCAAAACCTCAACGCCTGTGTCCACGAGAAACTCGCCAATATCCAGAATGAAACCGGTTTCGAATTCAATTTGCGTGTCACTGAAATCCTTGATATGGAGAACATGAAAGGTTGGTTGTGCTTTGGGTCTTGGAGATTCTGAAACTACAGGGGTTCAACAAGACAAGGCAGAAGACAAGTTGAAGAGCTTTTACGCGGCGTTGATGTCTAGTTTCGATCAATTTTTTGAGGACAGCGGTTCTAGTAATGTCGCCGGTGCATTGTAGTGATGGGATGCTTGTTCGAACACTCCAAATAAAATGCAGTGCAGAGAATATATATTGTTGTATTATTAGATACCATTGGTTTACAAAAGCAGAGAGAAGGCAGCATGGAAATATGTATACAAAGAATAGGTGGGAATATTGCAAAAAGAATACTGACAGGATCAGTCAAAGGTGAGAATCACCATTACTCCAGCATGATATCAGGTGCAGGTCCCATCGATCTTGTGGTTCGGACAGATGAGCGAGCTTCCGACCTGGTCATCCGCTTAATATCAACTTGTTTTGTAGTACTAGAAGAATTCGCCCGTGTCGCCGCCTTCGACGACACTACACCTGACCTCAGGTTTCTCTTTGAAGCTTTGATGCCATCTTCTTCACTACTAATCTCAACAACCAACATGTCCGAACTTCTGTTGTCATCATCATCACTGTTGGAATCTTCATCGTCATCATCTTCATCACCGCTCGGTGTGGATTCATGAGTGATTCCCATTGAGGAGCGCATTGAGCGCAGGACTCTACCGGAGTCTCTGTTGGTGGAATGCTGCAGCCTCGTCCGCCGCCTGCTGTTGACCCGGCGTTCAATGTCCTTGATAGCAGAAGAGGAAGCTGGTTTGCGCAGGGCTCTTCCACGGGGAAGAGATTGTTGAAGAGCAGACATGTTGAAGGCGGCTGTAGATGAGGGAGAGGGAGTAGAGGAAGTGGAGCGGGAAGGTGGCGGGGCTGTTGCAGGCGGAGCAGCGAGTGAAGAGCGAGTCGAGCGGCGAAGTGGCGTGGCTGTGTTTGATTGGTGGTGTTTGTGTTGTTGTTGTTTTGACGTTGTAGTTGAAGTCGTGGACACAGACGAGGAAGAGGTCGACGACGCCGCCACCTCCGCCGCCACCAACAGTTCCTCGCACACCAAATGTCCCGCATTCCGCCGAAGACACGCGAGAATTCGGTGGCGGCACACGGGACACAGCGCCCCGTTCGGCGTCAGAAGAAGCATCGAATCAAGACACGTTGTGCACATGGCATGCGAACAGTCAAAGCGGACAGGGAGAACTCCATCGGCGCGGGAATACTCGGAGAAGCAGATCGGACAACTGCTCAGGGTGTCGCAGCTGAGCATCTCCCGCTTTTTTGGACTTTTCTTTTTCATTTCCGTTAGCAGTATTTATTCGATAAAGAAGAAATCTAAATAGAATCTGTGTAGAAGGAATAGACTATATGGACTAACTCAATTATTTCCAGAGATACGGATATGAAGATGTGCAGTTATGCGCACGTTGTCTAATAAACTATGATGAAATTATAGTATTCACGTAAGGCAATTCACAGAGAGTTTGATTAATAATGGTTCTTGAAGTTACAGCTTGGCAGCTATAGAATGAAATGGAAAGTTGTCTCAAAAACAAACAAATGGCCTCACTCACTTGCGGAAATAAGGGCGAGTTGCTGTTGTTCCTGATGAGTACATCCTTCTAATAAGATCAACATTTCTCCATTAGGTTGCAACAAGAAGTACGTTGAAGATGACAACGGTGAGACTTCATGTGAACATCACTCTGGTGCTCCAGTAAGTTCTTCCTTAAACAGATTCATCTTTCTATCAACTGATAAACCCAATTCAAATCAGGTATTTCATGATGCCTTGAAGGGCTGGTCGTGCTGTCCAAAGCGTGTCACTGATTTCAACGACTTTATGAACATCCCTGGTGAGCCCTTCTTTGCCGCCAACTCAGTCTTCAACTCTTCTTAACGATGGAACAGGATGTACCGTCGGCCGCCACGTTCCAGTCTCTGCTACAACCACTCCAGTCCCAACCACACCTGCAGCTGTTACAGCAAAACCAACTACAATCATCGATGGCAAAGAAGTTTATGGTGCTGCTGCCCCTGCTGCCACAAAAGCAACTCCTCCAGCTTCAAAGCCATCCACACCCGCCGTCACACCTGCAATCAAAGAGGAAGACCTCAACGACGCCCCTAACGCCGTCATCCCCATCGGAACCAGCTGCAAGAGAAAGACGTGCACGCACACTTTCACTGGCGACGAGTCTCGCACCGCAGAATGTGTGTTCCATAGTGGATCCCCTATTTTCCATGAAGGAAGCAAAGGATGGTCATGCTGTTCGCGTAAAGTCCTTGAATTCGACGAATTCCTCAAAATCGGCGGATGTAAAGTTGGAAAGCACCGTTTCTTGGATCAAGAGGTGCGTAACAGCTCTGTATTTGTTACTTCGATGTTGAAACCAATGTGAAACAACTCTGTAGACCGCGGAATCTCAAAGCATTGAATGTCGTCGCGACTGGTACCAAACTCCAACCACAGTGATTGTATCTATCTTTGCAAAGAAGGCGGACAAGGCGCGTACAACTGTTACATTCACTCCAACAACGCTGTCCATCTCAGCCGCGTTCCTTGACTCTGCGAAAACATACGTGGAAGAAATTCCTTTGGCGTTGGAGATTGCTCCAGACGCGTGCAAGTATATGGTTTTGGGAACCAAGATTGAGGTTACGTTGAAGAAGGCAAATGGTTTGAGTTGGCCGACTTTGGAGATGCCAAAGGATGGAGTCTTGGTTAAGAGTTTTACCACGTTTGGTGTGAGGGATGGTAATGGTCAGGATGCACCAATGAACCTGATTCAGAAGTAGGAGGTTGAAATGGGCTAGCAGGAACAGACAAAGTAACGATTGAAGAAGAGCATTAGTCTATATGGACTCTGCGTAAGACAGTTGAATAAAAACGATGCGATAAACTACACGTTCATTTCAAAACATTGAACGCAATGAAACAAGAATGTCAAATCCTCAACTCAAATTCGCAACACCCCATTTTAAAATGAAATTGAAAAAAAGTATGAAATCCTTAGTGTGGCAAGCTCTTTCCAATGCAGATTGTCTTGAACCCAATGTCCTTCAGCTTGTTCAAAGGCAAGATCAATCTTCCGTCAAACACACATGCAGGTTTGTTCATCTTCTCGTAGATCTTGGTGTAGTCCAAAGTCTTAAACTCATCCCACTCCGTAACAACGACAACAGCGTCACATCCTTCAGCAGCCGCGTATGCAGAGTCGTGAACAGTGACAAACTTGTTGTCTGCAAAAACACCAAATTAAATCCTATTCTTTCAACAACAGATAAAAGCAAGACACTCACAATGCGCCTGGTCAACACCTCCATCAACAACCAAATCGTAACGCATCTGGGACTCTGGAACCTTAGGGTCATAAACACGGATGTTCGCATTCTCCTTCAAGAAGTATTGAATCAATGTGATAGCAGCACTTTCTCTCGTGTCTCCAGTGTCCTTCTTGAAGGCGAATCCGAAGATTGCAATCTTCTTGTTTGTGATAGTGTTGAAGAGCTCACGAACAACTTGTTCGGCGAAACGACGCTTTTGGTATTCGTTCATGATGACAACCTGATGGAGAATAATGAGTTTTGATGGACAAAGATGTAGTCGTGGCATTACCTGGTTCCAGTACTCGGCAACTTCAGGCAAGTGCAAACTCTGGGAGAGGTAGACCAAGTTCAAAATGTCCTTTTGGAAACACGAACCACCGAATCCGACGGAGGCCTTCAAGAATTTGGGACCAATACGGGAGTCAAGTCCACAAGCGTATGCAACCTCGTCAACATCGGCACCAGTCGCTTCACAAATAGCGCTGAGAGAGTTGATGCTGGAAATACGTTGAGCCAACATGGCGTTAGCAGCCTGTCATGCACCATTTAACCTCAACCCCACACAGACTCAAGTAACATACCAGCTTAGTCAACTCAGAACTCCACAATCTAGTAGTAACAATACGCTCCTTTGGCACCCAGTGAGCATACACACTAGTCAATGCCTCCTGTGCACGCTTTCCACTCTCAGTGTCCAAGTGACCGATCAAAACACGGTCAGGGTGCAACAAGTCCTTGATGGCGGTTCCTTCAGCCAAGAACTCTGGGTTGGAGAGGATGTCGAAGGTGACTCCAGGACGGGAGTTTGCGTCCAAAATCTTGCGCATGGACTCGGCGGTACGGCATGGGACTGTGGACTTTTCAATAACGATTTTGTGGGACTTGGCGATTTTGGCAATGTTTCTAGTGGCGGCTTCGACGTATCTATGGTTTTTGATTGATGGTTGTTCAGTTTTTGAGTGAGTGGTGAACAGGAAAAGAGATGGGTGATCTTGGGGCTATAGTTGACGATCAAAGAGTTGAATTGATTACAGAGTTCTCCAGCAAATAAGCAGTTCGTAGTGATGATCCAAGTTGTGTTGAGAAAATCTCAATATGACGTGTTACAAGTTCACAATCGACACTAGACGATGCGGCGTGGGCAGAGAGACTCACGCAAGATCAGCAGCGAAACCAGCTCCAATTCCTCCCTTCTTGGTTGGAGTGTTGACTGAAACGAAAATCAAGTCGGCCTCCAAAATAGTACCATCGACATCTGTTGAGAAGAACAAGTTCTTTCCACGCTGAGCGAAAACAATCTCCTCCAGTCCAGGCTCGTAGATTGGAATATTTTGGGAGTTCCAGGCATCGATACGTTGTTGGTTGATGTCAACGATGGTTACTTTGATGTCTGGGCATTTGTGGGCAATAACAGCACAAGTTGGTCCACCTGAGTTTCATAGTGCAAAACGATCAGTGATCAGGAAGTTCGCGGCGACGTGGAAGGGGATGAGGTTCATTAAAGCTGTCAAAGCACAAGGGAGGGAGGGAGACGGGAGAGCAGATCAAAGGGCACACGCACCAACGTAACCGGCACCAATACAGCAGATCTTAAGCTTGTAGTTTGGCTGAATGCGTTGAAGGTTAGCAAGAGCAACATCTTTGGTTAATGTCACAGGGGATCAAACCATTTTCAAGAAATTGGATTGGGGCGAAAACGAAAGGACAAATGAAAGAGAAAGCAGAGGCGACCACCAGCACCACCACCACCGACATTTGGGCTTCAATTCTGAGGGAAGCGTCAACAACCCGCGCAACACCCACGTGCTCACTGCTCGTGATGGGTGAGTCACCTTCGTTCCTAGGCCTGTCTATCCATTACTCATCCATCCCTTCTCACTAGGCGACTCTCAGTCTGGCAAATCATCAATTCTCGCTTCAATTGGCCACCAGGACTCGGCGCATCAACAGATGGAACCTCTGGATTCGCTGTCATCCCTTGCCATGGTTACTCGTAGGACTACCCCTTAAAACTGACCCTTTGCATATTAATGCAAACGTGTCAGATATGCGGAAGTATTCGACGACAATGACGCGGAGGAACCTGCTGCCATCGTTGGACTCTATGAAATGGACGATGTCGAGTTTGCCCCGCTTCTACGATTTGCTATACACCGGGACAATATACACTCCTCTGCAGCAGTAATTGTGCTCGATTGGTCAAAACCATGGCTATTTATGGAGAAACTGGAAAAGTATCTGGGTGTGCTTGGGAAGGCCATGGCCGGCGAAGCTACTCCAGAAGACAGGAAGCAAAGTTCGTTTTTGATTTCTCAATTATGTGTTTTAATCTGGGATTTTAGTTGAAACTGCGTTCAGGGAATATAGAGAGCCGGATGTGTCTGGAAATACCCTAGATTCAACTCAACTACTTTGGATGCAAGTATGGCGGCTCATTCTGTCACATTACCACTTGGTCAGGGCGTGTTGACGAATAACCTTGGGATTCCTATTATTGTAGTGTGCTCAAAGGTGAGGAGTTGAGTGATCTACAATTCAACTAAAGACATTTTCTAATCACAGTCTGACATGATGGCCACACTGGAACGAGAACATGGATACGGAGAAGGAACGTTCGACTATATTCAACAAACTCTTCGAACAATTTGCCTGAAATGTAACAATTCATCCTTTCACAAATTCATCAACTCATAAACAAACAGATGGCGCGTCTCTCTTTTATACATCAATCTTCAAACCGAAAACCATTGATCAACTTCGAACCTTTATTCTTCACAAGCTGTTGCGATCCTCAGAAACCGCTCTTGCGTTTCCATTCCCATACCGACCTGAAGTCATTGACCGTGAGCTTGTTCGAGTTCCAGCTGGTTGGGATAACTGGGGTCTGATAAAAGTACAAGGAAACGGCTTTAGTTGTGAAGCTATGGCTGGATGGGAAAGTGGGGTAGAACCTGTTGACGGGGACGTAAGCAGTCTGGCAATGGGAAGGGCGTTGTATGAAAGTGAAATTAAGAATCCTGGTAGTAGTAAGGTAACTTTTCTCTTCCTTGATTTTTGTCCCTTCTCACCTTTATGCAAACCAGTCCAAGAATTCGAAACCTCTGGTTCTCGCAGACGAAGAACAAGTATTCTTGGAACGAAATTTGGAGCTTCTGAATACAATGTCAACTGGAAACGCGAGTGTTGCCGGATCTCCATATACCATCCCATCAGAGTCCTTTTCCAATCGCTTTGCCAATTCTACCAGCAGTGGCGCTGCATCCAGTTCAGATATGCTCGAAGACGTTAGTCAAAAGCTTGCAAAGCTCGCAAAACTTAAGGAACAGAGTGCGTCTGCTGCTTTACGAAACAAGCTTCCAATGACTGGATTAAATGATGTACGTTTTTGCGATGTATACGCCATACCAATGCTCATTGTCTATTATCTAGGCTTCCCCGAACGCATCTTTTACGGCGCCCGGCTCCCCTTCGCCCCTTCCATCATCATCAACATTCTCAAACCCTGCCAACTCAAGCTTTAGTTCCAAACCAGCGGTGGCTGGGTCGGACAACGAAGTTCTCTCAAACTTCTTCCAATCTCTGTTAAATAAGAAGTCCGGTGGTGCAACAGCCGGTGGGGGAAGCCCAATACAAGCAGCACGAAGTACGAGTATGGCTGCGAAACCGTACGCGTCTCCTTTGCAACCTCCAGCAATGTTAGCTAGCAGTAGCGCTGGAGGCACTTCAAGGGGTAAAAGTGAGGTTGAAGAAGATGACCGGGGTTGAATTGGGTTGGTTTTGCATTGTTGATGGAGGGAAGTAGAGCAGAAGCTTAAATATAAGACTTCAAGACTTTCTGTTCATAATATTAACATATGCCACAACCCTTTTTACTGAAAAAATCTATGTTTTAACTCACCACAAAAAGATCATCAAGATTGCCGTCCATCCTCTGATATGGACGTGCACACAGTTCCCGTCATAGAGCTGATACACGCAGCAAGAGAATATCACGAAAAGTTTGAGGCACTTGAAGCTCATGTGAAGCAGTTGCAGCCGTTGGCCGTAAAGTTAGGAAAGCTACTCACTGCAGCTAGTTCCGCTCTGGAAAAAAACAACATCAACTTCCTGGAAATCACAAGCAAATCTTCAAACACTATTTCTGATGCTCTTGACACCCAACAAACGGTATCAGCAATTCTTAGCACTCATATTATTCCGTCAAAAATTGAAACAAGTCTGACTTGGTCTGATTATTTCCCTGAAGCTAAGGAAGTAACAGAAGAGCAATTTGAAAACACAAATAACGTTGCAAATTGGCCTTTTGCCTCAATTTTGTCATTTCGAGAGTTGGTCAATTCTACAGGAATACTTCCTCAAAGTGGCCTAAACATTCATTCTGCTCATCAATCTATGATAAAATCGTCAATATCACTTGCATCTGAATCAATTTTAACCAAGAAGCCATCATTTCTTCCAAGGAAAGACACTGTTTTGACACTTAAACCAACTCATCAAATTGTTGACCATTTCAAACAAAAAAGCCGCTTGCAAGTAGATCTGGCTTAATATCAGAAGTGGAAATCATGAATGATAATGATGAAGCTCAGGATGAGCAACGTGAACTGCGATTACAAACGACAATCACTGTTCAATCTGAGAGCCTCCATGAAAATGCACCAAACCAAAAAAGAAAATCAAAAATTCAAGATAAACTAAAAGCTGTTGCAACTGAGTCAAAGTATACACGAAAGGGATCATTGGCATCGATACAACAAGAAAAAGCTACGAGCCAATCATTTTGGAAATACGGAATCAATCCCATGTCATCTCTTTATGTAAATCTCAAGTAACCTTTTCTGGTGGGTTACTGCACATCACACAACAAAGTTAACTTAAACATTTAGTTCTTCATATTGTAAAACTTTGGGTAATTCCATTTGGCCTTGCATTTAATGTTCCAATACCAACTGGATATAGTTTGTTCTTGACTGGAGTCAATCTTTATGACATACTTCTGGACTTCTTGTCAATCAATCAAAAGTTTGCAGCCTCACAATTCAGGCAGGAGCTTGAACTCAAACATTGGCAAGCTCATTATTTGAAACATGGATTTATTATTGATTTTGTGACTGCTTTGCCATTTGATTTATTGCCATTCACTGGGTCACAGTATTTATGGATCATTCGTCTTTTGCGGCTTTACAAGCTTCCTGGAATATTTACAACCTCTCCAATCTACAAACAGATACTAGATATTTTCAGCAGGGTCTTGGATTGGTCATTCAACCAGCT
Organism: Rhizoclosmatium globosum; assembly: GCA_002104985.1. Classification (NCBI taxonomy): domain Eukaryota; kingdom Fungi; phylum Chytridiomycota; class Chytridiomycetes; order Chytridiales; family Chytriomycetaceae; genus Rhizoclosmatium; species Rhizoclosmatium globosum. The sequence goes on along the minus strand of MCGO01000006.1, from coordinate 103,004 downwards.
TAATTTTCCCTTGGTGTTTTGTTTTGTGTGTTTCTCCATATTGAAGCTTGCATCTTGTTTTAACAAGTCGATTGGAGGGATACACAATCCAGAAATTGAGCCTTAGAACATTTGACTATTTGGCAACAGTATACGTGGGCACTCTTTGTTGTTAGTATATGAATACTTGGCTGTGAATCCTAATGTTTGCAGAGTGTTGGCAATGCATTCCCAATTGGCTACAACCTTTCAATTCCTCTGAGCAATGGTTGGTGCTAATGTTTGCTATGACAGGAGCTGGATTGGTAAATCTGAATACAACACTTTCAATGACTAAACCATAAATAGTATGCTGCTATTGTTGGAGCAGTTTCCTCTCTTGCTATGGGTCTTGATGCCTCTGGTAGACTTTACAAGCAGAAACTCGATGAATTACATGAATACATGAGATGGAAAGATCTTGCACCACCAACACGTCGTAAAATTTTGAAATATTATGACCTAAAATATCGTGGAAAATACTTTGAAGAGGTGAGAAACTGACCTACTCAACATAGCATCTCATTCCGCATTAATTAGGCCACACTTCTTAATGAGATGAATGACTCACTGAAAATGGAAATTGCAATCCATAACTGCAGAGACTTGATATCCAAAGTATCATTCTTACGCAGGCAAGAAAGTGATGGACGTGATGAACTTTTTGTTGGGAAAGTTGCATCAGAGTTTCTACCATGTTATTTTGTGGCTGGGGATATTATTTTTACACAAGGACAAGTTGGAATGGAAATGGTATGTTTATCAATTTATAATTGCCTCTAATTTGAATCAGTATTCATTGTTTCCGGAACAATTAACATCTTGGCACAAGGAAAACATGTGCAACACTTAGTGAAGGAGCTTTCTTTGGAGGTAGCTCTTGAATTTCAGATCTTGCATTTACACTTTCATATAGAGGTTGCATTAATAGGAAATATTCCCCGTACTGCAACTGTTCAGGCAGCTGGATCTTGCATGCTCTACAAACTGACAAGAGCTTCATTCACATCAATCCTGGAAGAATTTGAGGATGTCAAACGCAAAGTAGATGGAATATACCGAGTAAGGATGGCAAAAGTTGCAGAAGAAGAGGAGGCCGAAAGATAATGGTTGCTAAGAATTTGGCAACAAAAGTGCCATTTTTAAATCGCCAACAAAATGATGGAAGGGATGAAGAATTTCTAGGAAAAATTGGACACGCTCTTATTGCTGTGTGTCAGGTGAATGGTGACTATATATTCTCTCATGGTGATATGGCAGAAGAAATGGTAAGAAAATGGCTTTTGCAAGCTTGATTACTTACACTACAGCAACAAAGTACTTTATCAAAAGTGGAACAGTTGATATCCGAGTTGAATCAAAAGTTGTGGCTTCTCTAAAGGAGGGAGATTTCTTTGGTGGTGGGTTTTTGCTTCTTATTGAAGTTACTCATGGTTTTTCATCCTAGAGCTTGCATTAATTGCAAACATACCACGTACAGCAACTGCGCAAGCCACCGCAACATGTATCCTGTATAAACTTACTAGGGAGTCGTTAATGCAGATTCTTCAAGAGTTTGAGGATGTTCGAGCTCAAATTGATATGACCTACAATGAAAGGTTTCTGAGGTTTAAGAATGAAGAATTGGGAAGAAGAGAGTCAGTTGAAAGAGTTATGAGGAATATTTGATTGTTTGAGAATAGTTTTGTGTCAGAGTACTTGGATCAATCACTCTGGCTTTACATACTTTCAGTGAACTAGCCTGTGAATAATAAAGTACATATGAGAAAGCAGTAAGACACATTCTAATGTACAATCCAATATAGTATGTGGTCACATATCATGGGAACATGGGAAATGCCATGTTATGGGAAAAACAGCCCTAGGTTGCCTTTGTATTCCAGTCTTTCATCATTTAATAAAATTGAAGGGAAGAGTTTGAGAATTGAGGGAGAAGATAGGTTTTGAAGGATTTGGTTTCTGGCTGCCTCACGAAGTTATGCTCCAAGAGTGCAATTGAAAACAAAAAACTGCAAGATGGATCAGTCATACAAGTTAAATCACAAGAAATCTCCATATAACTCAAGAAATTTATTTGTTGCAATATTTCATTGCTAATGCCATGGACTCTTTGGGGTTTCATCAATTGTTAGCTTTGTTTTTGGTTTATGCCTCAAAAATGCTTCACTGTGTGAATAAGGAATTCCATCCAAGTAAGGAGATAAGTAAAAAGATGACACTTTAGATGTAGTTGCACTCAAAGGTCTGGGTTTTATAGTAGTACTCTGTTTATCCTGCAATGTTTCAGGAAACGCTGATTTTGGTCTTAATGTTCTGCGATAATCAAGAGCACCCATGGCTCGCAATCCAGCAGATATTGGTCTTGCCATTTTAATAGCAACAGACATTGCTGCTGACATGGGACGTGATGAACCAACCAGAGTATTAGAAGCTGAAGTAGGTCTTCCCTCAGTCAGCCGATTGATTCCTACTTCATCCCACAAGCCCATATCCTGCATTTTTGCTGTATTTGGTCTGATCTTTTTCAATATATTCTGTTGTTGAATTTTTGTTCCAGAAGGCAAATGACTCAATTTTATGGATGATGACAAAGATTGATTATCATATTCATTCCAATTGGACACATCTTCTTTTGCATCTGCATACTTGAAATCATAAACTGTCAATGGCTTGATTGGAGGAACAACATGCTTAGTTTTTTTGTCTTGAAAGAAAGGGCCAGCCAAATGCTCTTCATAGCTTGGTCTTCTTCTGTGAGTCTTATTTTGAGGACATTTCTCATATCCAGGGCAATGAAGTTCACTTAAATTTTCTTGCCAAGCTCGAATATATTCTGCTGATTCTGCTGCCACAGCTATACTCTTTTTAATTAGTTGCTTCTCAAGGACTTCCAATCTATTCAATTGAAAATATTGGGTTTCAACTCCAAAGAATCCAAGTGACTTCATGAGTTCAAAGAGTCTTGATTTACTGTCAATTCCCATATGAATAAGTGATTTTTTGGCACTTATTTTTACTAAAGTATTTATATCATTGAGTCGCATTATCAGAGAGCGATAGATAGCCTGATGATAAACTTGAAATGCAGACAAATTTGAACAAAGTTGGGCTCGAACTTGCCAAAATTCATTTCTGTCAAGAACTTCCAGGTGGGGAAGAATAAATATATAGTATGGGTCAGGAATGTCTGTTTTAAATGTCATATAGAGGAATAACATGGCTTTAGATGCTTCACAACACTCAGACCATTCCCCAGTATGCATTAGATTAATGAGTGCCTTAATTACATGCTCCAAATCAAGTGGATCATTCTGTTACTTATTACTAATTATTTCTTGAAATTTGAAGTTACCTCAGGAGATTTGAACCAAAACTGTTTAACAACTTTTCCAAGAGCACGAGGAATGTTTTGTCCATTTCTCATTCGTAATAGGTTCCAAGCATACGCTGCAGCTTCTTCTTCACTGACTAGATTCATATCTTCAACTTCCATTTGTTCACAATTATCTGAAATATCCTCAAATTCAAAATTGCTTGCTATCAAATTTATAGTGTCAATTGAAGGAGTTATGTCAACAGGAGTATAATCAAGAGGAGGAGAATCAGATGGTTGTGATTCTTGCATTGTTGACACAATTGGATGGCTCGTTTGCTGCAATGGAGGTATATCATTGACAATTATGATTGATGCCACAGGTTTGCGTAACTCAATATTGGATGATAATGAAAGACTAACTTCAGAGTTTCTTTTGAATAGTTTTGTTTTTGGACGTTCATGAGCTTGTTTTGGTTTCTCTGTAAGAGGAGGTTTTGGTTTTTGTGTTTTCAGTGGTGTTTGAGCATGGACTTCAGGCTCAGATTTAATAGTTTGTGTCACTTGCATAACAACATCAACAAAGCTGGACCTACGTTCTTGGTTCTCTTTTTTTGCTGCTGAAGGCTCCAAAGCAATTCCAGTTGCAGTTAATGGAACTTCAAGTGTAGAAGAAGATAACTTTCTTGATATTTCAACTGCTTCTGGAGGTTTGATACCATTGACAGATGATAATTTTCGTTGTATTGGCTTTTCTTCTTCACTCACTGATTCATCATCAGGAAGTTCTCCATCTTCATCAAACCACCACTCAGGCATTATTCTGTCCTGATTTCCTTTCTTAATGTTCTTAAGAGAGTCTTTCTTATTGCTGGTACCTCGTGTTGATGGTTTCCTTACAGCAACTGGAGCTCGTGTTGCAAGGACAGAGTTTGGAATGGCAGTCCCAACTTTTTTCAAATTCTTTTGAACTTCTTCTCTCCTTTTAACCACATCACTTAGATTCAATTTCTTACTTTTGTTGGGATTTTCAAGTGATTTCAGAACACGATCTCGTTCACGGTTCTTTTCAACAATGGTTTGAACAAGTGGATAGAATTTCCCTGGAGAATGGTCACCAATAAATTGAGACTTAAGGGTTTTCCATCCACCAATTGGCTCATTTCTTGGAGTAGATACATTGAGTCCAGTCTCCAATAACAAATCGGATGAATTAACTCTTCGAATATACACATAGTCTCCATCTAAAATAACTGCAGGCTCTTCTTCACATACAGTCTTTGCTTTGAAGGAATCTCTTGTATGAGCTGCATTATGTTTTGTTGCAACATATTTTTGGTCAAATTTTGATGCAGCTTCAAATGCCCCCACTTCAGATTCTAGGAACAGTCTCCGATTCCTTCTTTTTCTAGCTTCATCATAATCTACTTCATGTCTCTCCCACCAATTAATGTCCCTTTCAATTTTCTGACCCAAATTAGTTGTTAACTCTTCTTTGTTGACATGCCACTGAAGTGAACTGTACCGAAGCTTTTGATCTTTGTAAAATATTTCCCAAAAGTCTAAGTTTGAGTCAAAAGGCATTGCATGTTCAATTATGCCATCTTGATACCCGTTTGCATCATTGAAATATAACTCAGGGTCCATGTCTTCATCAATTTTTTGTTGGACTACACTGACTATACCATCATCTCCCTGAATTTCAACATCAATTAATCGTGTACTACTCTCCAAAGCATGCTTCATCAGTGGGATATTAAAATAGCTTTGTAAATAGAGTGCAGCAATTTGATCTCGAAGACCCAATAGCAAGTCACCACGCAAATTAGCAAATTGTATGCTTGATATACTTTGGTCAAAAAGAATTTCTCTAATTATCAATCCTTTGTTATCCCAGATTTTTACAGATCCTGTGGTATCTGCAGTTGCCCAGATGTCATACTGTGGATTGTTTGCTATGGAAGTTATCAAACTTAAAGTTTTTTCTATAGATTGTGTTGGGTGGAGCTTCTCTAGAGAAAGGCTTAGGATATGAAGCAAGCAGTAACCTGCACAAACTTACGATTGTTACTATAAGAAACAATACGGAGTTTACCATTCCATGCAAATGCTATTAGTTTATGAATTGGATTGATGCAGATTGTGTGGTCTATTTTAGGGTTTTCAAATCTGGTGTCATTAGTCTGGGACAATGTCAATGTTGTGTCACATTCTAAAAAAAGTGGGCAGCATATGTCTCCAGCCTCCTTTGGACTCAAGGATGATGTTGCAATAATTTTCCAAACTTTAATCTGAAAGTCTTTTGTACCATTAGTCTTTACCATGAAAAAAAGGACATACCGTTAGCAGCTGTGATCAACAGAAAATTAATGTGGTCATACAAAACAGAAGTTATTTCTGCTGAATGAGCTTGAACAATTATGTCTTGCTTCCCTTTATGGTGTGTACCAAAGTAAACAAGCTGTCCAGTGACTGCTCCTCCAACCAAGAAAAATGATGATTTAAAACCACATTTACGCTCAAGTGCTTCTTCATTGGCAACACTTGAGTATAGTTCACCCGGCACAAAGTGAATACCAGTGATGCAGTTGATTGGCTCCCAACCTTGTTGTGGTTCCCATGTTTCGATGACTTTCATTGGATTTGATTTGCAGCTGTAAAGTATAATATCACCATTTGAGTGGCGAGCATAAATTTTTTCAGCAACAGTGTCGTACACAAGTTGAATGGGTCCAGTGTTTTTGTAAATTGGAAATCCCACAATTATTACCTCTCCTGTAACTGGGCTTATAAGTCTTATACTTCCATCTTCATAACCCGCCAAAATCCGAGAAGGTTGGTCATTTGGCCGATGGCAAAGACAGATTTGAAAGGGTTGGACATTTGAAAAACTGAATGGATTGTATGATCTATTTAAGCTCCAGGTCTGAATAGTATCTTTTGAATGAATCAGGATTGTTTCTTTTGCAGTAAGACTCAAGCCATATATTGGAATTGCAATGTCAATGCGATAAAGCATCAACCCCAGATCAATATTCCACAGACGCAAAGTTCCGTCCAAAGAACTAGAGAGAACAATAGGGAATGTTCCAAACTTTGCTTGAATAAATGGTTCCATTAGTTTCAAGCATGTCACAGATGCAGTATGAGAGTTAAATTCATGAATCAAATAGTTCTGTGAATTCCAAACTTTGATAGTTCCTGATTTTGCTGCAGTAATCAGGTATTCCATAGGTTCATAGAGAACAGTACAAGTAATTGAAAGTTTATCAGCATGAAGTATCTGATCCAGCTGTTGGCCAGTTTCAAAATCAAAGTAATAAACACCTGAATCACAGGATGCAATTATGCGATCCAATGTGCGATCATATTGGACAAACATTACCCACTGATCAAACTGAAACAAATTTTCTATTGCAACTTTAAGTTTGATGTCGTAAGTCTCAATGTGGTGCTTGGTGTCTCGCTTTACACTCCAGACTCGCAAGGACCCTGTCTCACCAGTTATGAGGGCTGACTTTGACTCCACATACTCCATACTAACTATTATTAGATCTGAAAATCAAGGAGCGTACTCACCTCACAATTGGTGCTGGACATGACACCTTAGCCAGTTCAGAGAAATGCATATCCAAAACCTATATTAAGTGCTCTGAGTAATTTGAAAAGCTTAAAGATTATCACACCTTTAATTGAAGCTGATTGCTGAAGACAATAAAGACTCGCCATTTTTCAATGAGAAGAAAGTGCTCCATCCCAATGACTCCCCTCCTTGCTGCTTCTGCAGCAGTGGGTTTCTTAGATCCACGCTTTGACGCACTCACTTTGTTTGACGTGTCAATGTTGAGTAAAGGTTTGGATCCCTTGAGAACTGAAACTTTGTGGGTATCCAATGTTACCAATATTTGCCTTCCAGTCCCTCCCAAGTCATGATTATCATCCTCGTCACTCTCATTGGCGAGTTTGTTGGGCCCACCAGTTTTGCTGTCCTGATTGTTTGCAGACTGAAGTCCGTGCATAGCTTGAGCAGCTGAGTGAGGAATGTATAACACCTTTTTCAGTGATGTTTTTGAAGCATTTGGATCTGTCATGGAATTGATGAGTTGAAATCCAAATGGAATGGTGGGAGAGATTGACTTTGATCCGTTATTTGACACAGGCAATGATGAATTTGTAATATTCAAAGTTGAATTTGATTTGCTGAATAGAGAAGAGTTTGATGTAGTATTGACAATATCAAGAGATGTTTCTGGACCTTGATCAGTTGAAGTACCAAGACCCTCTGAACCTGATGGTAAAGAAGCACCCAAAATATCTAATTCTGATGTGTTATTTGCTGTGTCGCATGTGGCTTGAGCCCCGTATGTGATGCCAAGTCCTTTGAGTTTTGCCTCCAACAACCCCCGCACAACTCGCCAGGGCATCAGACTCCTACTGTATCGATTCACCGCCCCCGAATCATCCTTCATGTGTTGATGAAGGCGTTTGCGAGAGACCATCCATTGATGCGATCGATGAAGTCGTCTCTTTTCTTGTTCCCTCAGATTCAGGTTCCGCAAATTAGCCTTCTTCTCACTGTCTTCTGCCTCCTTCACATCAGTCAAAAAGCGAATCTTTCCACGAAGATCGGATTCGGACACTGTCAGCGCTGATAGAACATCGAGTCGTGTCATTGTTGAATGAGAAGAATTGTCGTGCTTTATGGCGATCCCCATACCTTTATCGATTTAATAACACAGGATTTTAATCGCGACGAATCACGATAGAATTCTGTAATATGTTCGGTCCCTTCTTTCTTTTTTGCGTTCCAAAAACAGATCAATCAAACCAACCCTTACTTCGATGTCATTTGGAGGCATAGGGTCGTCGAACTCTCTCGGGAACTCACTCGCACATTCATGGGCAACAGGAAACTTTGGATCTGACTCAACAACGACGGAAACGTCCGTCGCCGCAGCTCATCTCCAGAAACTCGGCTGGAAACATGGCGAGGGACTTGGAAAGAAACGAGGTACGAGCTATCTATAGTCGAAACCAGCCGTAATGAACGATTTGTCGCAGACGGTATCAATCGAGCTATCTCTGTGGGCTTCAAGAACGACACGAAAGGGATCGGGGCTGCATCGAACGAATTTGGATTTAGTTGGTGGGATCACGTCTTCAACAAAGCCGCTACACAAATCAAGATTGATAAGGACGAAGAGTCTGGCGAAATTGCTGTTAAGGTTGAAAAACACACTACCAGTTCAGCAAAGAAGTTGCTCTACGGAAGTTTCACTACCGCGTGAGTTTCTTCAACATTCATGATTAGAGGAATATGCTGAGAATTGATTGTGGATTTTAGGGGAGGAGATGAGGTGGAGAAGGATTACAGTATCAAAGTCACGGACGAGGAATTATTTGCGGCTTGTGAAGGACGGACAGCGAGAAAGGGGGCACGAGTCGAGCAGCCAGGTAAACTGGTGAGGGCTTCGAAGAAGGGTGAAGAAGTCGAGGAGATTGTTGCAAAGTTGAAAGGAGACAAGGAAGCCAAGAGGAGCAAGAAAGAGAAGAAACGAAAACACGAGGAAGTAGAAGAGGAAAGTGGGGAATCCATCATCAAGAAGAAAAAGAGCAAGAAGCAGAAGGAGGATGATGATTCACCAAAGAAGAAAAGGAAGGAGAAGGGGGCAGAGACGGACGTAATCGACAAAAAGCCAAAGAAAAGCAAGAAAGCACGCGACGAAGATTCTGAAACCAAGGAAGTCGACGCTCCAGTCAAAGTCAAGAAATCCAAGAAATCCAAATCCAATTCAAACGACGATGCTCCCAAAAAGAAGACGAAATCCGACGGATCTGAAAGCACTGAAGAAAAGAAGTCCAAGAAGAAGACCAAATCGAGCGATGAATAAAGGAATGTGATTGTGTGTATGGGCATTTGATTCGTTTATTCGACGAGTGTAATCCGCAAATAGGACATCCAGAGGTATGAAATTTGCATTTAGTCCTTCTATGAACGTAAGAAGGATTGGGTCAGTCCAATATACCAGCCATCAAAGTGACTCACCTGCTTGAGGATGTGGTTCTTTGAGGAGTAAAGAGCTCCGACAAAGGAGGTTCCAACGCAAGCAAGGGTAAGTCCGAACCAAAGTCCATCGTACTTTCTGCGGACGTAGGTTGGGATGTTGGAGTCTTGCTGTTGATTTTTTTGGTGTTGAGTCAGTGTGTGTTGAATAGATGATCGAGTGGTTGAGAGGCCGAACGAACCTGCCAGAAACGACGGAGGTTGAGCTCCTTGGCTCTGATGGCGACCTAATAGGAATGGGTGGTTAGTGAAGGAGGCGGGGGCGTTGAATGGGAGGACTCACTTCACCGATTCCGAAAATGGACTTTCCAAGAGACACTGCGAACGCTGGATGATTAGCAACTGCTCTGACATAAACCTAAAGCTATCTACAAGTGCACCAAGTCTGTGTGGACTCGGTGCAGACGAGTGACAGGAGAGACTCACTTTTTGCGTTTTTTGTTCAAACAACGTGACCCACTCACACCACCATGAGTATAAGTCGAAGTAAGATATTCCAACGCGCTGTTTCATATTTATTCACCACCGCTTTTATTTTATAGCGGGATCTATTGTGTCCAGAATAATGCCTGCCGAACCACTGCGGATCACCGATCCAAAGAAGTGGGCCAAAATGGAGCTTTATGTGAATCATTTAAACCAGGAAGTTAAACGCCTTTCTATTCTTAATAATAACGAGATCCGACTGAAAGGTATGTAACTTCATGGGGAGTTGCTCTTTCTACATTCCCACCCATAAAACAACTGAGCGCTAAAACCTCTTCCACTTTGTAGCTTGTTCGGAGCTTGCTCATATATTTTATCATGGAGCTGTTATGGAAGCTGTAAGTTCGAAGAACGCGTTCATTCTTGTTAATAACAACTCCAATAGCACTTGCAAGAAGATCCTCGCGTAATTGATATTCTATTATCTATTGTTCTCAATGTACGTGAAATACCTGCCCTTAGAATCGTAAGTCAAGATGTGCAAAGACATAAAAATGGGCTCACTGTGGAAACAGCAAGGTTTACAAACAATAAGTACGTTATGCCTACAAACTGAGCCTATTCGTCTTTTATTGATTGCCAGAAAGGCGGTGCTGTTATTGTGCCGATTGTTTCAAGATTCAAACTCCATGATAGTAAGATACTTTTCCTTACATCCATCTTTCGCACTAATTTACTTGATTTTTCCAGAGAAAATGGGCTGTTCATTGCGTATTCTTGTTGATTATCAAACACCATCGAAAATACACATCGATGTTAAAGGGGGAGATTCTCTTTGACCATCTGACTTCAATAGCAATGGAGGATTGGTCTCAATTCCGGCATAATGATGCGGAGCGGTTTCTTGCGTTGCTGAAGGAAATGAACCCTCCCAAACCTTTACAGACACTGTCACGCCGAGCTACACAAATATCCGCAGATTGAATCAGTATAACATTTAATAAAATTGCTGAATGTTAGACAAGTATGTTGAACGCGTTGTTATGTTATACGTACGATTGTAGAGGTTTTGGTGCAATCACAATACGTCTCATACGTCAATGACTCCCTTATATGGAAAGACCAAGTACACCGTTCACGGTATTTAGTGTCCATGAATAATTAGTGTCGATTCATAATTAGTGTCGTCGACACTATTTCATGTGTGGACTAGCCAACCGCCCATCCCGCCGAAAATCGACACTTATTCATGTGTAACTTCTTATATTTATTTAAGATAATTCAGCTTTTGTTTCATTACTTCATCCATGGTAATAAAGCGAGGAGTCCGATGGAAATGAGGAAGATGCTTGAATTATGTTTGGCTGTTGCGGATGTATTGACAAACTTATATTTATTGAAGAGAATGAAGAAAGAAGTGTTACTTGACTTGAACATAATTTACTGTCTATTCATAATTAGTGTCGACGACACTATATCCTGTTCCGACCTACTTATCAAGGGGTTTTGGTTGACACAGTAAATAGTGTCGTCGACACTAAATACCGTGAACGGTGTACACTGCTTCATAAACCTAGACTATTTATGCTAGAATGAGAACATATTCAAGTCTAACACGCGTCCTGTGACATAAAAATAGAATTATAATGTTAAAACAACTCCTTGCACACCAGCCGCCTTAGCTCATCTGGAAGAGCGTAAGACTGAAGATCTTAAGGTAGCGTGTTCGATCCACGCAGGCGGCATCCCTAGCAGGGCGTTTTGGGAGTTTTGGGATGTTGTTAGGGAAACATCTAGTGGCGAGAATCAACTGAACAGCGAGACGCCGTCTTTGGACTCGGACGTGGTTATGGATTTGAGGAAATACAACCCAGTTTCTAATCTGATTTTGTATTGAGCAGGCATACTTTATTTTAGAGGTATGTCAAATGTTTGAAGGTTTAAAGCCAGCCCATTGAGAGCACTTCAAGCCAAGACAGAACGCATAAGGTACTTGGAAGACTTTTAGTGAATTGAGTTAAAATTTAAATGAAGCTTACGTTTTGCATTCTCTCATGGGCAGTAGCTTTGATCTGAATGGCTATTTCCGGGTATCTCTCCATAACCGCTGCAAAGTCCTCTTTCTTCAACTCATACGTGGAACAAACAGATGTACATTTAATTGAAGCTGTTCTGGGAACTTGTTCCAGAATTGCGACTTCTCCAAAGTATGCTGATGGCGCTGAGACTGAGTCGATGACTTCATCAAACTCGGAAATAATGTTTGCATTTCCTGCGGCGAGAAAGAACATGGAGGTTCCTACTGTATCGCACTTGATGATAAGGCTTCCTGATTCCCAAGACTTTCGTATCATCTTCATGGATAACTCGGACAAGACGGAAAGTTCTACTCCTTTAAACAGACCCAACTTGAACGAGCATTGTTTGTTAATGTTAAATAAAGGATCGAGACGTGAATTACCTTTGCAAGAGACTGACTTCCCACTTCCAAATCAAACTGATCAGGTGTATGATGCTCAGAACTTTGATGTTTTCCAGAATCTGTAGTTCGTTGTTTGAAATACTCGAACCGTTCATCGGCTGCGGCTTTGAGAACAGCCTTCATGGAGGGATATTCGACAACAACTTCATCTAGGTCTTGCTTCGAAAGTCTGAAAATATTGCATTCCTCTTTTGCACGAATCGTGGCTGTTCGTTTCATATTCAAGAGAACTCCAACTTCACCGAAAAAGGATCCGCTTGCAATTTCGGCATTTATGGCGCCAGTTGGACCGATTACTTCGACAGAGCCCTTAAGAAGAAAGTAGATAGCTTCTGATTCTTCTCCGATGTTTATGATGTTCTCTCCCAATTGGTATTTAATGCATTTGACACGCATTGATAGAGAATCACAGAATGAATCTGACGCGGACGCGAATATTCCAAGCTATATTTGTTGTTAGATTCTTTTTCCTTGTCGATTTTGCATTCATTTCACCTTCTTGATTTCTTCTCTTGCAATTCCATGCGCAAACTCGGCTCCAAACCCTTGTTGAACAGTTACGTAATGTTGCGTCTTCCACCACGATTCTTTGTCAGCTGCAAATGACTCGACTAATTTCTTGGCTTCTTCGTGTTGTGGTAGAGACAATATTTCGTTCAACTTTTGCTTTGTTACAATCACAACGACACAGTCAGTTTTGGCAACTACAGTCGCTGTTCGTTTAAATTCAAATACTTTGAAGATAATTAGTTCACTTGTGAAACAGCTCATCACTTACAAACACCCATTTCTCCAAAGAACGTGACTGGTTTCATGACAGATACTTCCTTTTCGTCGACAACCACAGCCGCGATACCTTCAACCAAAAAGAAAATTTCTGCACCTTCATCTCCTTTCCTCACGAGCACTTGTCCCATTTTTCGGTTCATTTCGTATGAGCTATTACACAGAAGTTGCAGAATGTTTGGAGGAAACTTTTCAAACAGGGGGAAACGCAATAAAGTTTCCATATTCGGATATTCATCGAGAGTGAACAGTGTATGGGAGATGGATGTGTCTTCTGCCTTTTTGATAACTGTCACGTCTGCAGAAATGGTTTCCTCAGTTTCTAATTCAAGCAACGATTCTTCTAGGATGCTACAAACGGCATTGTTACTGGACAGGCATTGTCGGGTTGTTAGTGATCCATTTGTACGCCGAACTGGTTTGGATTTCTTTTTTCGACCCAATGTTGGAGATTTCCCTTGCTTCTTCAGCATATAGGCTGCTTTTGACGCGTTTATCCACTCTTCTGCTCTTTCAAATGACTTCGTGATTCGTTGTTCTTCTTTTGTGGGTGATGGTCGTTGTTTCAGGTCGTCGTGAATTTGAAGGTATTGTTTCAGTATTTCACGTACTTCTTCAGTTTCGATTGTCAAATCTAACGAGTATTTCCTTATATGGTTGTATTGTCCCTTCAACAGATCGATGATTGTTGTTTGGGTTTCGAGCTTATCTAAGAGAGCTTGTGACTGACTGGTTTCTGTTCTCTCTTCTTTCTCATTTGGATAAACAGCGATATGCTGCTCATTGGAAGTCATATTAGTTGTCAGCTTTCACAGAGCTTTTTTCAAAAGGACTGAAAATCTTGTCAATCGCATTCATTAATACACGATGAGTGGCGAAAGATATTCCATCCTCTTTTTCGCAAAAACTCGTTCACTTCACAAATACAGCAGAAGATCTACTCCATCATCCCCAACGAACAGACCCAAAATAACAGATACAAAACGACAGGCCGAAGCAAGAAAGAAAACAAGCTGAAAGACTATAGATGCATGCTCGTATGAAAGAAATCAGAGAATAGTACATCTGCATCCCGTTGTTTCAGGTTGACCAGCAGCGCCGTTTGTAGCAGCAGCTGCAGGAACCGCACCTGATCCAGCCCCACCTCCACGTGTCGACTTTCCAGTAGAAGGTGTTGCTGAAAACAATAGAATTAGGAACACGTGTTGGAGATTGAAGGATGCATACGTTGAGGATTATCTGTGATGGGTCCATTCTTGATGAGAAGGTGACATGTTGTTGTTTGACCAAGAGGAAATTTGGCATCTGCAAGTTTTAGATATAAGATCCATGTCGAATGTAGTAATAATCAATGCCAGTGTTTGAACGTCCATTACCTGCTAATGTTGTTGATGGTTCGAGGAACTTTCCCCTCAATAGAACACGTAGATTTGCTGCTGTTTCGGGAGTCTCGCCAGTCCAATCTAGATTCATGAATCAGTTAGATTAAAGATTTGCTGTGAAATACGGGGAGGTAGGTGATTCTTCAAGTGTCTTTCACCCATAGTCTCCACGTCAAACCAATTAACACAAGCACCGCACCTGAGGGCCAAGCACTGAATATCCGCAGCTTCACCGATTCGATTGAGTCCGTCGGGCCAAAGAGCAAATCAGTTTTAAGCCCAGAAATCAGGAGAAGGCGCACGCAGATTTGGTCGTCGGCCACTTTGTCGACGACCACCGAAACGGGCTTGGGCTTGGGCGGCGGCGAAGCGGTCGCGCCGGCGGCTTTTGCGTCGGCGACTTGGCTGAGCGACGCGGCGGTGGCGTTTGGTGCGTCCATTTCGAGTCTCTTTTGATTGGTCAAGTTGTTTTAGTATTTAAAAACAAACAAACCATGTTCTCCATGTCCATGTCGCGCCAGAAGAGCAACCAGGGCTCCTCCTCAAATCCAAACATTGCTATGCCAAACCAACCCACGCCTCAAATGCCTGCTGTTCCAACAAACCAACCAACTTCGGCGAACACGAACACAGGAAAAGGATGGTGGCCATCGCCCAATCTCGCTGCTGGAAAGACGCCAAACAGCAGCGGGAACAACTCGGTCGGGGACTCGAACAATCACATCAATGTCGACTATTCTATGAGCTCTGGTGTCTCAGATGCTGCTGCCTGGAGGGAACTCAGGATGAGGGTCTTGCCGCTCTTCAGTGGGGAAGGCCTGAAGGGATCTATCGAGGAACTGAATGACGCTGTAACGTGAGGCGTTGTGTTCTTGTGTTGGGGGGGCAGGCCGAAATCTAAACTCATTCTGATAGTGACTGGTTGAACGAATCTGCCGCTCGATCAACCAACATTCGCGCAGACTTGAATGAATTGGTTCAAAACGGAGCCGTCATCTTGGGAAAGAAGATGGTTATCGCAGGGGAAGAAACCTTGGTGCCTCGACTACTCGATCTATGGAGTTTCTTCTTTGCCACTGTCGTTCCATATATGCAAGGTTCCTTTGTTCCATTGAAGGAAAGGCTGAAGCAAACCGAAGGTCCTGCTGTCGCCGCCACTTTGGATGTTCGCACCCTTACTCTCATTGCATTCCGCGACCAAATCGTGATTCCATATTCTGGAAGACTCGAAGGTAGATTGTAAATCCATGAGCATGAATGTGTCACTGAAACCGCCATTTGATATCTTCAGCTATACTCCCGATACTATTTGCGGAACTATCCGAAAAACGCTTCATCGACATCTCTTCACGCTCCATCCAAATGTTTTCAGTTCTTCAGTCAGTTCGGTCGAAACCAAATGACGAGAAAGCTAAAAAGTGTCAACAGCTGTTACAACTAGTTCGTGACTGTGTCCGAAGGCATGACGAAGCTGTGGCGAAAGTAGCTAAATTGCAGCAAAAAGAAAAGGAACAGTTGGAGGCATCTGGGGGTGTGACGGTTCGGTAACAAAAAGGAATTATAGATTGTGTTTTTTTTACTCCACAGAATAAAACTGTTTTAGAAGACGATGCTAGAAATGCCGACGTTTACCACCTTGCCCCCATACTGCATCTTTCTTGGTTCGTCGAACTGTTCCTGAGATTGGTCGAATGGGTTTGATGACCAGGCCAATTGAACCCAACGTGGGAAGTCCTGCCAAATCATCATCTCTATACACTGAAGGTCTTTCAGAGACTCGGTTTCTATCAGGGATTGATGAATGTTGGCTTCTAAATTCTTCTGCTGATCCAAAGAAATCTGACGGTTCTTGCTTCAACTGCCAATTTCGAATTGTTATTGTGCTCAGCCCTTCCTGGATGTCTTCTAAATGCTGTTGGGACAGAATGACTTCGTCAGAGGTGACTCTGACCACTTTTGTTTTGCGGAGAGTCGGTTTGGGAGGTTTTTGTAGTGTCGACGAAGGTTCAGAAATGGCGTATCCTTTGGAGTAAAGCTTGAGTGGGGGCAGTTTGTTTACAGGTGCTTGCTCTTGCGTTACGAGAGACGAAGATGGCAGTGGTGCTTGAACAGGTTGTTTCTGGTCTGGGTTTTTATCATGCCATTCGAGATAGTTGACTGTTGAAGGAGCAAAGTGCGTCTCGGTTATTAACGGGAGCTCTTCTTGTTCGTCGTCATCATCAATGGTGTGGGCGACAGGTATTGTGATCCCTTCGCCTTTTGGAGGAGGACTTATCAAGTCAACAGGCATCACTTCTGATGACTTGACTCCCAAATCAAAGTATTCTGCTGATGATTGCTTTATCTGAGATTTTGACTGGTCCAGTTTCAATGGACTTGAAACTCGACTTTTCCGCCCTCCACTGTTTGGTCTGCTCCGTCCCGACACTGAGTTCGTGGTAATCTCCGGTGTAGCTCTGCTCGTGGATGACAGAAACGCGTCTGGGTCAATGCGATCAATGTAATCATAACTTATCCCGTTTTCGATTCCAATTCCAAGAGCGCGACAAGTGTCTGGATCCATATTTTGTTCGTTCCTAGATGGCGAATATGCTCTCCATCCTTCAATTGGAGTGTCCAATAGAAATTCTTTGGTGGTTTCTAGAGGAATTTGATCGTCTTCCCAACATATTTGCACTGCTGCTGGAGGTTGGTTCGAAGGTACTCGATTAAACCGGGGATTTGGTTGGATGTGGTCTGGATCTGAGCTTGGTGGATGTGGTTTGGGAAATTCAGTAGTTGATGGTTTTGCAGCACAATAGCAGCTCGATTGCATGTTATCTGGTTCAGCAGCTTCCGCAATATGTGTCATAATCTCTTCATATTCTCGGATTTCGGGTGTGATAATCTCGTGTACTATTTTAGAGGGAAGGTGGTGCAAATTTGCCGCCTTCTTTGAATTTGAACGTTTCGATCCGACACGCGACTTGACGTCTTGTAGAGTTTGTTTGAGTGACGATAGTCGAGAAGGCGGGGTTATTGGTTTCACGCGATCTGAAGGTGCAGGTTTGGGTTTCTTCATTGGTGATATTGCTGATATGGAAAATAAAGGAACCGTGTCATACTTGGATGGAAAGTGGTTATTAACTGTGGCGTTATAGTTGGAATGTGGAGGATGTGTCAAAGCAGAGGCTTTCCGAGATGGTAGGAATGGTTGCATCATAGAATTGTCAGGACTAAAACCTGAAGCAAAACACACTTCATTCATCAACAGATGAACGCTCCGGGAAATATTGCCATCTAGTTTTCAACAACTGTGAGGGCAAGAGGAAGCTCCAGTATAGCACTCAAAACACCCAAACAACCACTTCCATCCAGCCCCACAACCCGCCAACTCACATCCAGCCATACTCAAAACGCGAGCACTGCAGGGGTCGAACCTGCGACCCTCAGATTCGAAGACTGATGCGCTAACCACTGCGCTAAGCACCCGGTTGTTGGATGAAAGGTCTACAGTTTTATAACAGTTCCTGCTTCCTTAACATTCTCATTGCAATTCAAATCCTTTCGTCATTTTCGTCCTGAATCAAATCTATATGTTTAATTCAAGAGTTATTTAATTGCATGGAATTACCTTGGCCTTTAAGGACAAACAACAAATGTTACTTAAAGATTGGCTTGTAAGAATATGCATCCAATGTTACTCAGTTATCAGGAATCTTCCCGATAAGTGGTTGTCGATTAATTTGACAACTTCCTATCAGAAGCTTGGTTGCTCATTGTTCAAACGAACATTGTTTCCAAGAATGCCCCCAAAGACTATTCTTCGTCCTCCACCTCTGCTGAAAGCAAATCCTCCTGATCCAGCCATGTTTCTTCAAAGCTCTAGAATGAGGAAAAGTGATAGCAGTAGTATTCATAGTTCTACTTCAACCTTGAAAGAGGAACTTGAGACTTTGTCACACGTCAGAGACAGATTAACACTTGCTAACGCGCGATCCAATGATTCTATTACAAATTCTATATCGAGCTTCGCGTCGATGAGTGATTCAAACTTGTCGGAAAAGTTTGATTTGATGTCAGTTAAGGGGCGAATACTGAATGAAGGACTACCGCGTAAATCATATCGAAATGACGCCAGCTTGGAAGCCAAAGAATGCGAAAGGGCTCTTTCTTACATGGATCGATATAAACGCGTCAAGTCAGGAAAGAGCCGACACGCTCTTCATAATGAATGGAATTCATCAACGAAATTAACAGACCTTAAGTCTAAGAGAGAAGCATCCAAACCGAAAACTGCTTTGCGTCGAAGTTCTGTGCCGACTGATTCAATAACAAAGCTAGATGCATCAAATGAATCTATAAATACAATAACGGCTCAAAGCATCGATGCTTCTGTAGCTTCTGGTCTTGGAGATAACAGCACAAGAGCTCTCGATGAAGGTATTCCTGAGACTCGACCCAATTCAGCCAAGCCAATTTCAAATGACGACGACTTCAAGAAGCTGAGCTATTCAAGTATCAAAGAAGCACCTTCGTTGACTTCATTGTCAACAGTGAAGCCAGAGATTGCATCTGTTCCGCCAGTCCACCTTTCGGCAGTATGTAAAGGCTGTGCGATACCAATAAGGAGTCATGAAGCAAGCCTCTCAGCTATGGGGTTTTTATGGCACCCGAGTTGTTTCAAATGCGCTAATTCGCAATGTGGTGAGTCTAGGATTTCCTGTTTTTCAGGCGTTTGTGCTAAGGTTTGAGACTTTTCAGAAAAGCCAATTGGTCAATCAAACTTTTTCCAACGAGGAAAATACTCGTACTGCGAAGATTGTTGGGTTGGAAATTGTTTGCCGAAATGCGATGAATGCGGTATGCCTGTTGAAGAAGTGGGTTTATTAAGCACTGTTGCATCCCAATACTGAACTGATGCCTCAAATCAGCGAAAGACGCAAACGCTTGTTCAGGGACATGTTTATCATAAAGCGTGCTTTGCGTGCTCACATTGTCGGAATCCACTATTACCAATGTCCCAATACGTTGAACCAAAAGGAGTTCGCTATTGTTTACCTTGTTACCAAACTCTACATGGAAAGAAATGCAAGGCATGTAATGATATTTGCCATGTGGATTTTGTTTCCCTTTCCGATGGCGTTTCTTATCACCGCGTCTGCATCACTTGCACCGTATGCTTTCGCTCTTTAGAAGAATGTAACGAATTTTATCGTAGGGGTGATGAGTTTTATTGTAGCGAGCACCATTTCGGTAGCAAACACAAACGAGACGCCATCCAAAAATAACAAATAAATCGGAAGTGCATATGTATATATGAATGAAAGAAATTTATTTTAAATAGTGTCTAGACGTTGATAGACTCTTGCTTGACTCCGGCGGCCAAAATAGCTCTGTATGGCTTCAATGCTGGTTCGACTTCCTTCTTGATGAATGACTCGACTTGCTGAGGAGCTCTTCCGATGAAAGTAGATGGATCCAACAGCTCATCCAAGTGTGGTACCAACTTGGCAAAGTAAGGAGTCTTCTTGATTCGTTCAATCAAGTCATTTTCACCACCTTCGTCCTTCACAACCCTTCCAGCTTGGTGAGACAAGACACGGATTTCCTCGTGACAAGTCTGTCTGTCTCCTCCGTTCTTGACCATAAACATGATGAAGTTTTCAGTGGCCATGAAAGGCAACTCCTGCATGATACGACGCTCAATAACCTTAGGGTAGACGACCAAACCGTCCACGATGTTGTTGATCAAACTCAAAACAATGTCAGCGGTCAAGAAGGCTTCTGGAAGAGTAACACGACGGTTGGCAGAGTCATCGAGAGTACGCTCAAGCCATTGGACAGCAGCAGTTTGCTGAACGTTTCCGATAAGTGTCATCAAGTGACGACTGAGAGAGCAGACACGCTCGCACCGCATTGGGTTACGCTTGTAGGCCATGGCAGAGGATCCAATCTTTTTCAAAACGTTAATATCAATACTATACAATGAAATCCACACAAACCTGATCCTTCTCGAATGGCTCCTCGATTTCCTTCAAAGATGCCAAAATACGGATATCAGAGGCCATTTTGTGAGCAGTAGCACCGAAGGAGCTCAAAGTGGAGAGAATGTCCAAATCAACCTTACGAGAGTAAGTCTGACCAGTGACTGGGTATGCTCCAGAGAATCCAACCATTTCAGTGACCATCTCTTCGAGTTGTTCAACCTTGTCATGGTTACCCTCGAACAAGGTCAAGAAAGAGGCTTGGGTTCCAGTAGTTCCCTTCACACCACGGAAACGAATATCAGCACGGGCACGGGAAATATTTCTCAAGTCCATGAGAAGATCTTGCAACCAAAGAGTGGCACGCTTTCCGACGGTGGTAAGCTGGGCAGGTTGCAAGTGGGTGAATCCGAGGGTTGGAAGATCCTTGTAGGTGACAGCGAATTGAGCAAGCTTGTCAATACATGAAGCAAGCTTTGGGATGATGATGTCAAGACCGTCTCTCATCATAGTGAGTTCGGAACCATCAGTAACGTAGCAGGAAGTAGCACCCAAGTGAATAATACCGGCGGCAGCAGGGGCAGCAACACCGAAACTGAAAGAAAGTATTAAATTAAGCTTATAGACTCAGAGAATACATACGTGTGGACATGAGCCATGACATCGTGTCTTCTCTTCTTCTCTTCGGCGGCAGCAAGAGTGTAGTCAATGTCGTAGAGATGCTCAGCCATCTGTTTGAGAGCCTCGTCGGAGATGTCAAGGCCGAGCTACAAGTTGACGAATCGCGATCAGAACCCTCACGTCAAATCCAACCAAATCCAACCAGTACCTTCTGTTCGCAGGCAGCCAAGGCCAGCCACAGCTTTCTCCAGATGGTAAACTTGTTGGCATCGCTGAAGTTGAATGCCATTTCCTCTGAGGCGTAGCGGGATGTCAAGGGCGATGCGTAGCGGTCCTTGGCGGCATCGGCGGATTTGCCCGGTGGCTTCGAAGCGAGGGCGGCGGCAACAAAGGCGTCCATGTCGGCTTAGTACTCTGGTTAATGCTCCTGAACAACCGCAATCCACTTCACTCACTCGTTGTTTTTCTTTTTTTCTGTTGTTGAGGCATTTGGATCTCTGTTGGGGAAAGTTGAAATTTTTTCGATTGGTTCAACACCAAAAAAGCGAAAGATTCTTTTCCTTCCATTCCATCCATCTTTCTGTTCTTCAATCGCAACAGACAGACACATAACTCGATAGCGTATTCAAATGGCAACTGAAAAGAAGGACAAAAAGCAGTCCAAGTTTGATTTCTCGCAATCGGCGCGTAAGTTACTTCAACGCTCTGCCATTGTTAGAATACCGGTTGAATAACGTGTTCTATTACTCCAGCGACTCACTTTACAAGTGAAACAGAAATCGCAGCCTATGCAAACTGGATCAACACACAGTTGGCTGCCGATGCTGACCTTGCTGCTGTTTTGCCAGTCTCTACCTCATCTTTCTTTAATGCATGTGCTGATGGTATTCTCCTCTGCAAGCTCGTCAACAATAGTGTTCCGGGAACTATTCAGGAGAAACAAATCAACAAGGTCGTCAAGACCCCAATCCACAAGTTGGAAAATATTCAAAGAGCTCTTGCCGGTTCCGTCAAGATTGGTGTTCAAGTTCATAACCTGTCCGCAGAAGACATCTTGAAAGGAACCCCTCACTTGGTTTTAGGTTTGGTTTGGCAAGTGATCAAGGTTCGGTTTTATTGTTTTTGATCATACCAGGGAGTTTCTAAATTCGGTAACTGTTTAGGTTGGCTTGCTTCAAAACGTTGTCCCGACCGGTAACGAATCAGCGAGCAGTTCTTGCCACGATCTCACGTCTCACACCGAACCAAGTACACAGTCGCTCGAACGCGCGCTTCTCAAATGGGTCAACTCGACACTTAAAAAGCAGAACGCACAACTTCACGTCTCCAACTTTGGTAGTGACTTGAAAGATGGAGCCGCCCTCGCATACCTCATCTCTAGTTTCGACGATAATGTTTCTCAAGCTGAGGAAATTTTGAAGGAACAAGATATTAACAAGCGTGCCGAGCTTGTTTTGCAGTACGCCCAACAGTATGACTGCAGACACTTTGCTTCAGCCGCCGACATTGTGGATGGAAATAAGAACTTGAACCTCGCCTTTGTCGCCGTCTTGCACAACCTTAAAGTTTCTCGAGACAAGGCACAGCAAATCAGAATCCAATTGGAAGGCGCTAAGGAGAACGCTGAAGCGGCTTTGTTGAGAGTCAACTCGTCCAGAGAAGTTGAATCGAAAAAGCTCAAGTTGCAATTGAATGATGCAAGGGAAGAAGCGGAACGATTGCGTCAGGAGCGGGACCAACTCAGAAACTTGCTGGAAGAGTTCAAAGAACAGGCGCAAGATCAAGAAGCTGTTTATGCCGAGAACGGAAAGCTTCTTGAAAAATTGAACGCTTTGGAAGATGAGCTTCAGCAGAGTCGCAATATCAATGATCAAGTTACTTCCAGCTTCGAGTCCATCACTGACACACTTGCCCAAGTTGTAAGCAGCGAGCAAGACGTGTCAAAGCAGTTGCAACTTCAAAACAATCGCATTATCGAACTGCAAGCCGAAGTTGACTATTACAAGCAGCTCGTGAGAGAACTGGAGGACGACAACAGAGAGTTACACAAGCAGCTCGCGGCACTCAAAGAGACTGACTCATATCTCAGTTTGCACAATCTTTCCGCTCCTTTCACGTCGTTGAACAATGTCAGTGACAACCAAGAGGATTTGGCTCAACAGTTGGCTGCCAGCAAGGCTCTCTCCCAAAGTCTCCAATACGAATTGTTGGCCCTACAGTCCGACAAGGACGAAAAATCTCAAGAACTTGAGCAAGCTTTGCAGCGCGCTGAGAGAGCCGAGGAGAAAGTCCAGTTGTCCACTGAATCGCTCGCTCAACTCTATGCACAAACCAAATTAAGTAAAGGCGACATCAGTAACAAGTCGACCGAGTTCCAAAAGAAGCAAGAGCAGCTTGAAAAGTCCATCGATACGCTCTATGAGGAAGCTCTTGCGTTGCAGTTGATGAGTAAAGATGATCCAGAGCGCGAACGTTTATTGCAAGAGCAGATTAGACACATGCAAAACATCACGGTTCAGCTCGTACAACAGGCAAATATGAACGAGGCTGAAGTTATTGAGCGGGTTCTCTCGGATCTTCATAAGCATCAAGGACTCTTTGACAAGCTTCAACTGAAAGAGCGTTCGCAACGCGACCTTGTTTCGGCTTTGGCTGAATTTGTTTCGCAATTGAATCGTAAGGCCGTGGATAACGAAAAGAAGGTGGAGGCGTTGAGCAAGTCTATAGACACACTGAACGATGAGTTGCAAAAGAAAACTCAAGCTGAGCAGCAACAGCAACAACTTCAGCAGTCGTCTCAACAGCAACTCCAGCAAAAGTCGAACGGCTTTAGAGATGCGGATATTGATGAATCGGCAGCGAATGTTGCCAAAGAGGCCAGAAAGCAAATGTATTCTGAACTGAATGATGAAAAAGAAAGGCTTCAAGACCGACTTGCCATCCTGCAGCGTACGACTGCCGCAATCATGGAGCAGCGATCAATTCTGATTGAAGAGAACAACCGACTTCTGAACAATGAGTCTGGTGAGGCTCTCAACTTGTCACGTCAAATTCAATCACTTGATCAACTTCTCGCTGCAAACGCAAAGTTCAGAGAGGAACTCGAAATGGGAAGTCAGGAACATCTGAACTCGAATATGAACTTGGAACAGCTTGCACTCAAACAGGCACGTGTCCAAAAGCAAGTCAACGAAATGATTAATTCAGAGGATTGCTTGATTGAGGACTTGACAAATATGAAGGAGGCAAACGAGGAGTTGCAGGAGAGGTTGGAGCATGCGCAAAGATGTATTTCTGCCTTAATGCAGCAAAGAAGTATTTTGTTGCAAGATCGAGATGAATTGAAAGCACAATTGTCAGTGGCAAAGTCACAACAGAGTCTCGCAGCATCTAATGATGGATTGTATAAGACGAAGCACAATAACAGTTTCGCATCAGCGCCAAATCTGGCGTCTAAGCAGTGAATCGGGTACCTAATTGTTTTCTTTATTTCGGAGTACGCTATTGAAATACTTTATTATTACTTGTTTATTGTGTGAGTTTAGCATGAGCGTAATCCATAGAATCCGCGTCCAAAGCATCCATCATCCATCTTTCCAATGTAGCTTGCCACGAAACCGTTACCGCGAATACGATTTCGAATGCGCAGTCCGTAGTCGATGTTTCACATTGTTGTGTAACGCACACACAGGAACTAATTTGATTGGCTCATCACACAACGTGCGCAGTCGACAAACAGTATAACTTTGTTCAACAGCACTTTCATCAACCATTATCCTCTCTGGCTTTATCGCAACAGCGCTTCAATCTTTCGCCTTTTACTAAAGATTGCCGTGTGGTAGGGCCATAAGGAGAGTGTAATGAATTTTTGAAACCCCTCTCTCCTTCGGGATGAGAATCCTTCCAAAATCAAATGATGAAAATATTTACAGTGTGGTGTTCTCCTGAGAGCACTATCATTACCAGTAGACTTCTGCGAGGTTCCGGTTGATCCGGGATCAAGGTACACCGCTAGAACTTTACCGTACGGATTCCGGTGGCTGACCGAACGGATATCGCGTCGGAATCGGTGCCCAGGCTGGTGGCTCTGCCCCAACTTTTTGCCATCCTCGAAACCCTCAAAGTTGGGCAACCCTCATTTCCTGGTCCAAAGCATCAAGTGACCACAGAAAAAACAGGTCACTTGACAATGGAGATTTGGTAGGGTTAAACCGATAATCCTCGAGCTTACCAAAGTCCAATTTTCTACAACCTTTTCCTAAGCACCATTTGTAACGTTATTCCGTGATTAAGTCAATCGTACTTTGTAAAACCAACGGCCCTCACTTACAATAATTTATTTACAAATCTATTTACGCGTCAAACCAAATTAAAACGTTCTAAGAGTTGTTTCAAAATGTCTTTTGCCTTCAGTTGTTATAAGAACTCGTCATACATAAATACATAAATCCATTCCATTTCTCTTATCTCGGAACTTCCGAGATAAGCATCGGAACACACAATCGGAAAACGGAAACGTCGGAAGGAGATAGATTTAACAGCGGCAAGGAGATATATTTCAGGCCCAGACCACCAAAGAAAAGGTTCGTTTCCAGCTCCGCAGAAAAAAAGGTGGAGAGCCACCAGCCTGATCGGTGCCTATATCCGGAAGACCCGATCGGCAGATACCGTACGGAAACGTATCCGTCGCGTTATCCGGATGGTTAAACCAACGTATGGCGGAAGTCTTTCGCAGCGGAATCTGTCGTCTTTGCGGGCGGCATCCGTCCTCTTAACCTCCTGTCAAGCGTTTCCTGCAGAACAATACGTATTCGTCCCCGGTTTCTTCCTTTCCTTCCCTTTCCTTTCCAGGTTTTATATAAAACATACAATATATTGGAAACTCGTTTATTTTTGTTGTAACTTTAAAGATCGGGCTCGTCCACGACATCTCTCTCATCAGCTTCAACTTCGAGCCTTTTTGCTAGTTAAAAATTATTATTTAAGTGAAAACATAACCACTAATTACCACTCATTACCATAACAGCCGCACGACGAAGGCCCGAATCTGTCAA
Organism: Rhizoclosmatium globosum; assembly: GCA_002104985.1. Classification (NCBI taxonomy): domain Eukaryota; kingdom Fungi; phylum Chytridiomycota; class Chytridiomycetes; order Chytridiales; family Chytriomycetaceae; genus Rhizoclosmatium; species Rhizoclosmatium globosum. The sequence goes on along the minus strand of MCGO01000006.1, from coordinate 76,892 downwards.
AACTTTATCTCTAACGAAGACTTAACGAGCACATTACTTGAGTTTCATATTTGGAAGCGGAACCTTCACATTGTAGCGTCTGTGTATCTTACAATCCGGGTTAGTATGCAATTGATGAGAACGTAAACGCACCTTCTTAACAAACGCATCTTGAACGTTTCGAAGTATTTTGTTCACTTCCAATCAGTGGTACCTTGTTTGATCAGAGGTATAGGCATTCATTATGTCCCCAAATTGCGCTGAGAGTTTGTCCTTGGAATCAAGATCAGCAACAAACATAAATTGATGATCAAGTTACCTTTAACTTTATCCATGGGATTTTAGTAGCGTACTCTCTGACAGTGTGATCATGGAAGTGGCGATTCAGGATGAGCTTAATGCCCTTCATGTCCTCAGGAAAAATGGGAGCAGGAGTTTGCTGCTCATTGAGCAAATTAAGCACTAGCCCCAATACGTTTTCATTTTGCTGAGCCACTTCTTGTTGTTACTGGCCTAGTTGATAAGATGGGGCATCAATGGATTAATTCGTTCTTCAAGAACTCCTTCAAACTCTGAAAGGACATCAGGAGCATTGCGTTACTGTGTGTTCAATCCAAGGAACCCGTTGTTAAAATGAGGCTGCTGGTTGCCGGTTGTGTTGTAGGTTGATTGCAAATGGTGTGGTTGGTTGTGCATTCGAGTTTTTCCTTTAAGTTCTAGGTTTTTCCAGAGTTTTTCCTTTTGTCTTCAAATTTATCCAGATATGAAGAGGTTTTGCTTTTACCACGTTTCTATTTGTCGTCATTGAGAAACAATCTTTAGTTTCAACTTAGTTGTTTTCTACCACAAAGCCAAACCATCCAGAGAAATACTTGGTGCGAAAATTGCGGAAACTTTTTTTTTTTTTTGAGTAAGAGGTCCTTGCCTCGCTTTATTTAAGAATAAAACAAATCACTGGTGTGCTTTCCAAGTCCATCCCCCAACAATACGGCTCTGGCCCGCCCAAATGGCATTTTATATACAATCCCTTCAACAAATCGACCCCTTCAACTCTTCCTTCCCCCATGTCTTCCCTCCCCCAGGGTACTTGTTCCTGGCCACTTGTTATTCCATTTCCTCCCCTCCTCCGTTTTCCTGCATTGCTTCCCACTCTAAGTTTCCATTGTCAAGTGTCTCCTCTTGTCTGTTTTCTGTGGTTCTTCCTTCTGCTTGTTCTTGGTTTGCTGTTCTGGTCTTTGGTGCTTGTTGTCGTCGTTGTCGACGGTGGTCATGCTTCTCTCTTCTTCGTTTAATTCTTTCTTTGATTCTTTCTCTGTCTTCATCCATGTTTTTCTTGTTTTTTTGTCTGTTCTGCCTTGTGGCTGGTTCTACATATTCTGTTTCCACTGGAGTGTTTGATTCATATGAGTCTCTTGCTGTCTTGGAGATTTCAATCATTCCTGGTCTTAATATTTTAGTCCCTTTCTTGTGTTCTGTGAATAGTTTTATGGCTCTCATTCGTTGTGTTATTCTTGGGCCAAGTGATAGCCATTTTGGTCTACATTATCTTCGTTTCTATCTTGGCATGTGAGACATCGTATACTCTGTTCTAGTTCTTGCCTCTTTGTGATGGGTTTGGCTGGTATGTGCTTTCTTGGTTTCTTTTTTGTCTTTTTTGGTGGGTTGTTTTGTTTCCTCTTTCTGCTTTGGGGGTTCGTTGCTTCTGCGTCTGTCTCAGGAGTTCTGTTTCCTGTGTCAGGTTGGGTTTGGGCCTGTGTCTGGTTATGGTCTTGGGTGTTTATTTCCTTGTTCTCTGTTTCTTCACTGGCCATCGTTGTTATTGCTGTTGAGGGTTTTTTCCGGTTTCTTTTCATGTCACTTGTTATTCTTGGCACTGCGATTGTTTGTTCCCATTCTACTGTTATATCACATCTCTTTTTCCAGAGTCCTCTAACCCCTTCTGTTAATGTTTTCATTCCCTGGATGATAGTTGTTCTTGCTTGTGGTTTGTTCATACCCATATGTGCAGTGAGCAGTTCCATGAGCACTGTGGGCACTATGCCTTCTAGGATTTTTTCCACTTTGAAGTTGTTGATTTTATGTTGCAGGGCTATTTCTGTTCTAGTTACATCTCTTCCGTCCAGTTGATTATACCATGGAGAGACTAGGTTTTCAAGGGGGGTTTTCCAGCCTCCTGTTTTCTTGTTTCCCCTTTGATCTGCTATTGCTGCCATTTGCTGTATCATGTTCCTGAACAGTGTAACTCGTTCCTCTTTGAAGGTTGGGCACGTCATTACGTGTTCATCTGTTTCTTTCTGGCCTGTCATACATACTTTGCATGTGTTGTCTTTGTGGACGTTGGGTAATCTTTGGTGGAGGCGTGCCTGCACTGGGCGCAGGTGGTGAGCAGTCATTACGTTGTAGTGGATTGCTGCTGATTCTTCCCTGGAGGTTCTTGGTGTTGATGGTTTTCTTCCGCATGTCATTATTGTCAATGTGAGATCAAGGTCTGTTTCCTCTATTTGGTTTGCAATGTGACGGAAGGCGTGTTGTTGTTCCCATGCTACGTATGCTTCTAGTTTGTCTATCTCTTTAAGGCTTTGCCATGTTTGTCCTTCAATAGTAGTGTTTTCTGTGGCGACCATGAATCTCAGAATGCTCTGGTGTTCCAGGTTGATGGTCATTGTTTCAGCTGTTCTCCCTTTGTTGGCGTTTGTATCTGCTTTATCATTGCCTTCTTTGTCGTCGCCTTCTGTTTTGGAGTGTCCGGTCACTTTCTCAAACTCAATTTGTCTCCCTTCTTTGAGTAGGTCTTGTATGAGCTGGGCCATGATGGTTACTTGGGTAATGCAAGATTTTTCCATCAGTTTCCTTGCAGTTATGAAACCTCCAGTTTCTACTAGTTCTTGTCCATCTTGGACCACTGAGGCGTTATCAATTTTTATGATTGTTTTCCCTGTTTTGGCCCCAACCATGGCTGCAATGGCAGCCATTGCTTCTGGGAGTTTGGATGATGCCCACCCGTTAACTTTTGCTGCAAACTCTCTTCCTTTACTGGGTCCTTCTGTGCATATACCTCCGGCGCCCATTGCTTCTGTTGTTCTGGATCCATCTGTAAACACGATGCATGTCTCTTCTGTGTTTGATGTTACTCTGATTCCCAGACTGTTAAGGAGGTTCTGACTTGCTTTCAAATATTTTCCTGCAATGTTGGTTTGTTCCAGGTGTTGCTTTTCCTGTGGTGGGTTTTCCAGTACTGTTTCTGGCATCAATCTGGCTCCATTGTATGCTCATGTAGTCGTTCCTCTGCTGCTCGGCGTTCTAATTCGGGTACTCTTTCCTCTGGCTCCTCGGGTATTAATATTTGTTGGTTTCTTTCTGTTGCAAAAGGGTTTGGTTGCAGTGTTTCCACTTTGTTGAACTTGCTTGTTCCGTCCAATTCAGGTTTGTTTATGTCGCTAATAAGTTTATGGTACCATTCTGATTGTTTCCCGTTTCTGGGCCATTTGTGTCTCCTTTCCATGTCTGTTCTTGTCAAGAGTTTCTTTCCACATCTTGCCGTTATTTGGTCTATGTAGTAGATGTTGTACTTCCTGAGGTGGACAGAGTACTTTTCAAATAGTGCCCATCCTAGTGTTTTCCACATTGTTGTGTTGCTTCCGTTGCCGTCTATTCTGCCAAAGACTTCTGTGGTTTGGTTTTCTTTGCACAGGAATTCCTGGGGTACTATTCTCAATCTTTGCTTGTACATTCTATTCATGAGGTTGGCAATGCTGTTTGTTCCTTTTACCGTTTTGGCTGGGTACGGTTCTAGTAGTGGGAAGTGCGGAAGGCCCAGTGCATCCTGAAGGTTAAGGGCGCGTATTCTCATGATTCTGCCAAGTAGCGAATCTTCATTCAGTGCAATCAGCAGGGTGTTGGTTTTATCAGATGTGTAGTGTCGGTTCCAGTTTTCAAGTCCATATATGCATGGGTTTTCAAGTAGTGATGTCGGGGTGCTTGCTGCGAAGCCTGCTTTGTGTTTGACTACTTGGACTGCTTTTGCATACCACTTGTCAATTTCTGTCTCTGTAAGGGCAAGTGTTTTCCATATGTATTTGATCTTTGGTAATAAGACAGTGTTTACAATTGATATTGCTGTGACTGCTGTGATTTCTTTTCTGTTTAGAGTTTGGCATATGGTTTCTACTGTTGTGTTGATTATTTCTTTAGCATCCTTGCCAAGGTTGTCTGAGGAGAACCAGTTGCCTAATACTCTCTCTCCTTTTCCTTTTATGTTAATGTTGACCTTAGCTCCATCCCCCCAGATTAGTTGTGTACGTGGATGGTCTGGATTCACTGCAATGACTGCCATTTTGCTAGTGTTGGACTGTATTGAGTTAATTTCTTGGAACTCGTAGATAATTTTTGCTTGTTTTTCACATTCCTCCCAGCTATTTGCAAAAGCCGCTGTGTCGTCAACGTAGGCTTCACAGGTAAGTCTTTCCTTGAGTTCATATTCCTCCATGTTCCCATCCTTCTTGATTCCTTTTTTGTGTGTCCCTTTTATTGTTATTCCTTCTGTATGTTTGTCCAGGGCACATAACAGCGAGTCCCAAAATATTCTCCACTCTAGAGGTGCCAGGATTGAACCCTGTTGTATCATTGTCCCTATTTTGATGCCAACTGTTGGTCCAAATGCTGTGAGGATTTTAGCAGTCATGAGTTTCTGTGTGTCCCACTTCCATGCAGAGTATTTATATGGTAGTTTGATTCGTTTGTGACTTCGCATGACAGCTGTTGGACCCACGCTGTCAAACGCTTTTTTAATGTCATTGAAGATCATGAATCCTTGCATCTTGTTTTCTTTGCAGTATTCAATGATGGCGTTTATCATCACTAGAGAAGTTTCTGTTGATTCTCCAGGTAGTGCACTGAAGTTTCTCCCTGATAAGATATGGGTGTTCTGGAGCGTGATTTTTTTCAGTCTTGCATACCAGAGCGCTTCCATCAGTTTGTATGGGATCTCCAGTAGGGAGATGGGTCTTGTTTGTAGGAGGTCTCCTCCCCAGTCTGCTGATTTTGGGATTGGTTTAATGTATCCTTTGGTCCATTCTTCTGGGGTTATCATGTAGTCTTTACATAGTTGCATTAGTGTTCTGATGAATTCCCATAGGTATTCCTGTCCAAGTTGCAGTGCTTCTGCTTGAAGGCCGCTGGGGCCAGGTGCTTTGTTTCTTGCCATTTCTTTGATTCCTTCTGCAACATCTTCTATAGTCCAGTCCTTTTCAAGTTCGTCGTATGTGTTGTCTGCAATTGTATCTTTTGGTTTATATTCTTCTGTAAATACTGAGTCTTCTGGTATTTCTTTGGTCTGGCGTTCTTTGAACACTTCACTCATCACCTTGTCAGTGCCAGCCTTCACTTCCTCAGCTTCAAATACCGTTCCAAACTCATTCTTATTACAGTCAATTATAACGTGTGGTGTCTCTCTTTCCAATATTTTGTTGAACATCTTTTTCCGTTGTGTTGTGAACTGTTCGTTTCTTTTGTCTATGCTTGCTTGGATATCATTCCAAGTTTGGGCCCCCTTTGCTTCTCTCCACAGTTTTGTGACTTCGTGTCTTTCCCTTCGTAGCCAGCTTATGAGTTGTTTTTTTGCCACTTCTGGTTTTTCATGTATGTTGTTGGAGTGTTCTGGTGTTTCAGTTGTCCATTTGTGTTCTAGTTTTATGCGAAGTGTTTCAATTGTCAGAACTGTCTCGTTTGTCACTTCTCCATTAGTTGCGCGGCTAGCCTCTACTATTGCACGTCCGATTGTTTTGTCAAATCTAGCCCACTCTGCAGCTAATCTTTCCTCTTCTGTTCGTTTGTTTGTTCCCATTATTTTGGTTGGTAGTGTTGTCATAAGGATATCGGTTATTTTGTGTTCAAGTTCTGTGGCGTATTTACTTGTGACTTCTCGAACGTAGTTTCTTTCCCTTAGGTCACATAGCTTGTCTTTACTGCTAGGTGGTGTGCATTTGATGTTGTTTGCGTTTGTGGTGTGTGCCACCATTCTGTCTGGACAGCCCGCAATCATTTGGAGATGTTTGGTTTCTTTAACCAAGTTTTTTAGCATTTCTTTGGTTGCCTCTTCACATTGTTGGGTCGCGTTTTCCTTTTCTTCGGTTGTTGCTGCCCTGAAGTCCACCACTCTCCTCATTATGGTGTAAGGTTTGGGTGCTTTTTGAAACCAGCCAGTAAGGTCAAAGGATGCAGCCACTGGTACATGATCTGATTCTCTTAATGCAAACATCTCTGTGAGGATTTCGCAGTGCGCTGTCCTTTCTGCCAAAGTTGCTGATGTGTATATTGCGTCAATTCTTGACTTGGAGCTTCTGTCTGCACTTTCTCTTGAGTATTTGATAGTTTCTGGGTTGTATCGGCGGTAGATGTCTGCCATATTGCTGTCTTTCATTGTTGCCAGGATTCCTTGTTGCGGTTCTTGTAGTTGTACAGGGAAACAGTCAAGTAGTCTGTCTGCTGTTGTGTTCCAATCTCCCAGAAAAATACTTTCTCGCCCTTTTGCTTGATCTTCTTGTATGTATTCTTTGACTTTGTTTGTGAGGTTTTGGTGTTCTGGGTGGTTTGTGGTGTTTGGCCAGTATATGTTTGTTATTCTTACTCCGCCTTTTACTTGGAGTATTACAGAGATTAGCCTTGTCCCCTGTCGTTCTACTGCTCTTGCATGTTTTGCAAAGTCTGACCTTATTATCATTCCCACCCCTGCTGATCGTCCATTTGCACTTGTGAATTTGGCGTAGTCATAGTTGTATTCTGTGTCGTTACATGTGCCATTTTCGTCATTCTTTATTCGTCCTTTCCAGAGTTTTACCGCTTCAGTCTCTTCAACCTTGGTTTCTTGGATTCCTAGTATGTGTATCCCGTATGTTGTGAGTGTGTTTTGGATTGTTTCTATTTTGAGCGAGGCCGTGTTGTATGTGCCAACACATAGTTCCACTCGGTTTGCGGCAGTTCTTAGTTTCCTTTGTTCAAAGAAGCTTCCTGTTGCATCTGTCTTCTGTGTTTTCTGTGTATCCTGTTTGCTTTCATTGTCGTCTTCAGTCTGGTTCCTTTTTCTGCTGCCAACTTGGTTGTTAGTACTGTTATCAATGTCACTGTCCTTGTTGAATTTTGTGGTGTTCAGGTTTCTTGTCGCTTCTCTGACTTCTAGCCTTCTTTTTTCTTCAACCGCCTCTTCCGTTGTGGCTTGTTGTTCTTCCTGTCGTGTGTATTTCCCTTTTTGATTCCTTGTTGGTTTCTTAAGAGGTACTTCTTCATCTACTTCGTCATCTGTGTCCCTTTCCTTGTCTTCCTTGTCTTTTTTCCTTTTATATTCCTCTTCTTTGTTGTTGCTGAGGGTCCTCTTTCTCTTTTTGGTTGATTCCTCCTTACTTTTTTCCTCCTCTTTTGCAAAGTTTTCTTTGTTCTTTTCTAGCATTTCCTCTCTTGTTACAGTTTGAAATAGGTTGTCAATAAATATTTGGTTTTTATTTGAATACGTTGTTTTCATTTCACTCCCACTCTCCCTTCTTCCAGTTTTTGGTGTATCACACATGCTTCGCAGGGGGGGTCTTGGTTTGGTTACTGGGGCCCTCAGTGTTCTCGTCCATGGACGACTTGGTTGGAGTGTTGAGCAGTTCGTCGTCAGCGTCGTCAAGGATTTCATCGTCTTGGTTGTTACAGTTATCGGGGGATGAGACGACAATGGGTTCATGACTGGCACGGTTGGGTTGATCGGAGCGGCTGGCGGCCTTCTTGTGAGGGCGGCTTTCCATGTTGTCTTGGCTCTGGTATCCGTTGTTACAGTTGCGCTTGTTGTTGGACGCCATTGTTTCCACGCGGTAGTCAAGGTGCTGAATTCTGGACTCCATGTGGGTGATCTTGGAGCTGAGGGTGTTGGTTAGGTTTCCCAGTGCGGTGGCCTGGGTTGACAGGGTCTCCAGTGGTTGCAATCTGGCAAGGATAGTCTGTAGCATGGCCTCCATGTTGTTGTTTGCATTGGTTGGGGTCTTGGCTGCCTGTGGTTGGGTGTTGTTACTGGAAGCCCGGTGGCGGGGTTGGTATTTGGCGATGGTCATGGCGCCTGGGGCTGTGTTGGTTGTTGGGGGGTTGTGGTAGTTGTTAGTTGGTTGGAACCTTGGGAGTGAGCCAATGTCCCAGAGTCTCTGATACTCCCTCAGTTCTGGCACCCGTCCCTTCAGTCCCCTCATATTCAGGACATCATACTCGTTCCTGTTTTTGATCCATGTCCCCAGAGTCTTTCCTTCGTCAGCTGCAATTTTGAAGAAGGCCAACTCTACTTCCTTTTTGCTGAGGTTGTTGAAGTGTATCCCTTGAGCCCGGTGGCAGAGTCCTTCTACTCGTTCCTGAAACAGTTCACACTCCTCCGTTTCGTGATGTTGCCCGCATTCACTACAATCCTTGTGTTCCTCGAACACTCCGTTGATAACAAATCCCACTGCTCGATGTTGTTGAGGACCCTTGTTTGTGGTTTGGCTGGTGACACCATTCATGGCCTTGGCCTGTAGAGCAGAGCGATGAAGTAGGAGAACGTGATCGTTGCTGATGAAGATGCTGTCGACGCCGCACTTGGTGGTTGGCATGAAGTCTTCGGCACGGAGTGGGTGCTTTTCTGGTCTGAACCACGTTCCCCGCGTCTTGAGGTCTTCTTTGGAGGTGGAGAGGTCTGTGGCTGGGTTACGTCGCTGTATGTTGATGTTTGGGAGGTTGGGGATGTAGCAGTACATGGGTTCGTCAAGGAGGCGTCTGAATTGGGCCTCGCTGTTGCAGATGATGTAGCCGGTGGGGGTCTTAGCTTTGGAGTAGATGTGTACGTCCTCGACTTCCTCCTTGTGCACGTTGTAGATGAAGTCGCTGATTTCGTCTTCAATGGTGGTTCGGTGGTAGTTGCTGAGGTCAAGGTGGGTGAGGCCGAGTGCGACGATGGTGAACGGGTTGGTTGGGCGGGTTCGTTGTGCAAAGGGGAGTGAGTAGATGATCTGTTGGTTGATTAGTTTCCCAGTTTGTGTTATTTGATTGGAGTTTGCCTGTCTTACCCTCTTGGCGTTGTCCTTGTTGCACAGTAGTGTTGTGTATTCGCGATGGGGGGTGACAGTCGCATGGGCACCAACGTCGACTAATGCAGCTTGGATTCTGGCAGACGACTTAGACAGGCTGTTTGTGTCACCAAAAGTGTAGTCGCTTAGGTCTGCGTGGTAGATGTCGATGGTGTATTGGTTGGTCATCGTGGTTGTCTGGTTGAGTGGTGGGAGAGGGCATTTTGGTGCTTGCTTTTGTGTCCCTTTCCCTTTCCACCCCTTGCTGCGTATTTCCCGCCCTTTGCGCAGTTCCCACAGACTGCGCATTTTGGTTTTGCGCTTTTGGTTTGTTATTGTTCTACTTTGTTCTTTATTTGTTTTTTGGCTGTCACCTTTCGTTTCATTCTTTCTTTCCCTCTCGTCCTTCTTCGTGCATTCATCTTTTTGTTTATTCGTTTTTGTTTCTACGGTGTTTGATATGGAAGTTGAATATTGTTTATTGTAATGTTGGGTTGTGGGTGTTAATAAACTTCGGATGTTGCCTCGGCTGTGTTGACAGTTTCCCTGGTGTTGGGTGTTTCGCCTTCTGCTGTGTGGTGTTGGTGCTTCCACGTTGGTTGATGCCAGCTGTGAGTTCGTTTCTTGTTGGTAGGTTACGAATGGCTGTTGCGCCTCCCTCGACGGTTCCTCGATTTCCTTCCAGTGCGCTTTGTGTAGCTGTTGTGCCTGTTGTCGTTTCGCGTTGTGGAGGGGGCGTGGTGTTGTTCCGTTTCCCGTGTCTGGTAGTGCTGGTGGGTCTGTTTCGACCGTTTCGTTTTGTTTTGTTGTGCTTATGGCTCCTAGGTTGTTGTTGAGGTGGTGGGCCGTTAGTATTTGTGTTGGGTTGCTGGGGTTGGTTTGTTTGGGGGTTGGTGACGCGCGTCTCCTCGTTTCGTGCCTCGTCAGGGCTCCTGTTTCGGGCTTCGCTGTTCCGCAGTCGACTGTTCGACTTTCCCGCTGTTTCGCGGTTGTTTCGCTCCGTTGGCGTTGTTGCAACTCCTGTGCGACTCCTCCTCCTTCGCTCCCTATCCCCAAAACTTCCCCAGCCTCCGCACGTCTCCGCTCTATGATCCCAGCGACCGACACGGCAGACGCGCGGGGGTGAGACTGCGTCTTTTCGTGCATGGTGTCGTTGTTTGTTGCGGTTTCTGTCTCCGAGAAAGTTTTTGCGAAAATTGCGGAAACAATGTACTGGCTTTTGGAGTAAGAAAAAGAGCAAGGATAGAAGAAAGAAGAATTATCACAATCTTAATCACAATGCATCTTAAATAACTTGAGGTGGGGAAGGGCTATTCACTCTCAGATGCAAATCTGCATTACTTTCTTGACTTTCTTTCTTTGAAATAAATATACTTCTTTATTTTTCGTTATGAACTTGCTGACAAATAGAAAACCGTATATTGGCAGGATTGGCGGATGAAATCCGGCCGAAACTCTATTCCTTCCGGATGTCGGCGGCCGGCGATTGTTAGGATTGGAGGAAGAAATCCGGCCGATTCACTCTATTGCTTTCCTTCCAGATGTGAACGGGCGGCAATTGAAGCAATTTATCTCTGCGAAATCCGGCAGGATTTATACGGTCGGATATCTTTGCAGATAAATCGACAGGAAAGCCGAAAGGATCGGCTTTCCGGCCAGTTGCGTTGCCGAAATCTGGTTGCTTTGATCATCGGACGGATATCAGCCGAATAACATTCTAGCAGTGTATGGGCTCCTTGGAACGGCCATCTATTTGATAAAAAGGTTAATGCCAACCAAGCATGGCATAAAGTGAGCAATAAAATAATAGAATAAACAACGGCACTAAGGTCTGTCTTAACTATAAAGATTGTCCTGAATTCCCTGGTCAATACAACATCACTCCTCCTCCCCCCCTCTAACACATTGCTGGAGCCTGTGGCTGTCAGCGGTCACGCAGTGACTGCTTGGGCTTAACTTAACAATGCGATCTTGTAGAGATAGAATAAAGTATATACCGTTAGACACACGCGTTTACACAACCAAACGGCACTGGATACGTACCAATTGGAGATTGGATGGACTAGGGTTATATGTTTGGAAGAGATTGGTGACACGTTGGTTGCGGTCCATTCGGGTTGCTAACCCTTACTCATCCCATACCTCTCGGAAGGATTCAGGGTTAAGATTTTCTCTTTTGGAAATCGTGCATCGCAACCACACTGGGCACCGCTGACAGTGGCACCACGCTTTGTGCATTTGGTAGGTTTTACGTTGGTGTTGATGTGATTGTGGTAGGCTCTCACGAACTTGACGTCTTGGAAGTCTGTATAAGGTACCCATGATTGTGCATGATTGTGGAGCTTTCTTGTCCTTCCATTGTACTAAGTAAGACTTGGATCTGTCTATCTCGTCTCGGTGGTCCATAATTTTCTTAACTTCCGCTGTGGGGTTGAATTCGACTTTGGCTGAGTGAGCTTGAGCTGTTATGGTGAGTGGCGTCTTGACAGCAGCAATCTGCCTGCATCCAGCAGCTGGTAGGATCCGCCCTTGGTGGCATGTACTACACGATATGGTCCTTCATATCGGGGTTCCAGCTTCGAGTTTCTTGTGTCAGGTAGTGCCATAACATATGCTCTCACTTGGAACCAGTTGTCTTTGACACTATGCGTTGCATCAAACTTTGCTCGCATTAAGCGGTGGTAGTCAGTCATGGACTCTGCAATGCTCAGGAAAACAAGTTCTGCCATTGTTGCTGCTTGTGCCTCCAACCCTCCACAGACACTGCCGGCCCTGCCGTCGCTGCGTAGTCTGTTGGTGCTCCACCCATTCTAGCAAACATCAGGCTAAATGATGTTGACTTGTGGGTTTGTGATACTTGTGTATTCAGTGTAAATTGCACCCATGGGACGTCCATTTGCCAGTGTGTGAAGTCGCTTTCCAACAGCTTGAGGAGCACTGTCTTGACTGACTGGACGTGTCACTTGACCAACCCGTTGGCCATGGGATTGTACAGTGTTGTGGTTCTCTATCGGCCCTTTTCCAAGATGGATTGTACTACCTTGTTCGTAAACTCAGACCCGTTGTCGTGATGGGAAATGGTGAAGTCATATGACAGTAGTGTATCCACCCATCCTTGCATGACAACTGAGAGCTCTTTTTGCTTGAACTTGTACGTCAACGAGTTGTGGTCTGTCTCTAAATGGAACCTGGATCAGTAGAGGTGCGGATGGAGCTTGTTCAGGCAGTGGACAATAGCTAGTAGGTACCTATGATTCGCGGAATACTTCTTCCAACCACCCACAAAGGTCTAGCTGTCATCTGGATGTACTTCACGGCTTTATCGTCGGTTTTTTGGTATTGAATTCCTCCAATCCCAAAATTTGAAGCGTCTGTTGCAACAAAGAATGGTCTGGTGTAGTCTGGTGTTGACAGTATTGGGGCTTCGGCAGCTGCACGGCACAATGCTTTTAGCGATGCTTCATGTTCGTCATTCCACACTGCTTGCAGATTCTTGACGTTTTGCACTTCTTCAAGTGGTGCCACGAGTGTTGAGTAGTGGGGCAATACTAAAATAATGGAAACAAGCCCCTAAATCACCCAACCAATCACATCTTCCAAAGTTCCTTCGCGTTAACGTTCCACATTCCCCGTCCAGACACCCCTCCACCATTCCAGTGTGTGCCCCTGTTACGCTGGAAGGATTGCTGGCCTAGAAATGTGCGGTTCCTTGGTAGGTTCTTGATTGTGTAACTTAAGGTAGTGATATAAAAGAACTGTTTTTCTACTTGATTCCATTCTAGCAACTCGACTCACTGATGAAACAGCCTCCAGCATTAATAATGCACGTGGAGTCGAACACTTTTCAAGGGTTGAAACGCGCTACACGTCAACACAGCTGCTTGCGTCAACACAGCTGCTTGATGACCTTGATGAGGTGTGCTGTGTGCTTGGCATAGGACCCAGAGAACAGGAATAGGTCGTCCAGATAGATGACCACGTTTTCAAATCCACTGAAGAGTTTCTCCATCTGTTCCCGGAAGAAGTTTGGCATGTTCTTGAGTCCAAATGGCGGTGAGTTGAATTCATATCGTTTCCCTTTCCAGGTGAGAGACGTGAGGTGGCGGTGCTCTGGCTTGATAGAGAACTGCTGATAGGCTCCCTCCAGGTCTAGAGTAGAGAAGACTTCTGAGTTGGTGATGGTGTCGAGGGCGTCGCGGCAGTTTGGGAACATTCTCTTGTAGTCGACAGTTGCGGCATTCACTGCTCGGATATCCAGGCACACCCTAGTTTTGGTGTGTTCTCCGTTGACTATTTGTGGTGCTATCCTTCTGCGTCAGTTCTTTTGTATTGCTATTTTCAAGAGGCAATAATTGGGGAGTTGAAAATGAGAACCTCGAGACGAAGCTCGTAATAGTGATGCTTGTAATTTGGTTCGTGCCCTGAGTGTTGTTGCAATAAGGTAATCAACGGATGCGGCAAGGCGACGAGAACCCTGCAAATGGATCGCAACAAAACCTGGTAGATACCAGTAGCAAAAGGGGAGTCCCTTGCTTCTTATACACTCAAGGGAAAGGGAGAGATTTAAGGAACGATTAAATGGAATGATTAAATGGACTTTCACTTGGTGTAAAAATAGTGGGAGGCACCAAGTGGACTGTGAGACACTGAGTGGACTGGAAACTAGATAGAAGAAATATAACCCGGAAAGGAATTGTGGAAGATATGCAGTATATCTCACATTGAAGTCCAATGGTCCTTTGCATTCAGAAAGGCTCCGCTCTGCAAATCACACCTGCACTTTTGCGTCCACATCTGGTTGTCTGTGAAACAGCACTTTGAACTGGCCGATAGACATTGGCTTGGCGTGGTCAACGAGGTCGATTGTTACTTCAGATCCAGGGATGTTCATCTTAACCCATAGTTCTAGTTTCGCGTTTTCATTGAGCTACAGCTCTCGGGCCTGGGTTTCCTCGGCTGTGAGTGTTGGGTTTGTCAGAAATAATATCGACTTGTCTGGCATCGATTCAAAGGATATTGGTCGTGACAATGGCATGCCTGACCTACAGTATTGTTTCGGCTGTCATCAATGTTGGTTTGGAGGCTTACCTGCTGGGTTGCGAAATTCCAGGAGTTCGGATATATCCTTTCACAGTCATTGCCATCCTTGTTGCTTTCTTGATCCCATTAGCTGCTGCCCAGATTTGGTCAATGATTGTGAGTTGAGCTCCGGAGTCACAGAGGCTCCACTGGTTGTTGCCGCTGCATATGACACAGGTTTGTACGTGGTCTCCCAGGACCAATCTTGGCGACACAACAGTGTCATGGCTTTCATGCTCACTAGCATTGCTTTGTCTGCGTTCATGTGTCTTGTTTAGATTGCTCTCAACATTGATGACGATGGCCTCCATTTCGGGCGTAGTTGCCAAATCAAACTCCATGCTAGAAAAATGCGCACAAAAAGTGGAGATTTTCAGATGTGTGAACCAATCAGATTCGCAGAAGGATGCATATGTGGGCACAGATGTTATGATCCAAGATAGTATTCAACAATAATAAAACAAAGTGAAACGGCTGCAACTAATTATTATATTAAGTTACAATGAATTTGCAAGCAATGGTGACTGATGAGGAAGGTTTCAATCTCCTCTTCCAGTTCCCGCCGCCGCTACTTTCGTATACATTCTCACAGTACTCCTTCCAAGCATTCCTGTTTCTTTGTATTTGGCAATCCAGTCTCGAATAGTTGATTTTGCCTTCTTGAATGTGCATGCCAAATGAACCCTCTTGACCCCCATGAAGTAATACATATATAGGCAGTAAGCCTTCACTTCTGGAGAAGTGCGGTGATTCTCAACGAGCGTTGAGTCCTCTGATGTCCAACTTCAGTACCACACACTTTCCTGTCGTGGTGCGGCTGGTTGGGGAGATCGAAGGCAAAAAGTGCGGGAAAGTTTGATTTTGGACAAAGTGGACAATACATATGACAGACATGCGTGCTTCTAAGCACAGGGCCACTTCTACTCCCTCTCAACAAATCAGAATAATATGTTGCAACAGCCCCAGTCCTAAACTCAATTGCAATAAAGTAGTGTACTTCATTGATTGCAAACCAATTTTATAGCTGCATTTTCATTGTTTTCATCATTTGTTATGAGGAGAGGAAGGGGCTCGGCGTCAGCAGGCGGCAGTGTAAGCCAGCGACACCAGTTCCCGGGTCTGGTGCAAGCACACAGGGTCCACAGGAGAGGCTCAAAAATAATTGTGATAATAGAATACGTACAATGTACGCAGATTTAGTTATCACACTAAATAGAACAGATACTACACTTGATCTTAGCCAATAGGCTTGAGAGGATTGTACCGAACAATAAAGATGTGAACAGTGTTTTTATCCTGAAATGTTGATGCGCAGTCCGCAGTCGCTGTTACACAGCTTCATATTTCAATCTTCTCTTTTCTCTTTCTTTCTTCCTCTTTTTCAAATGTTTATTTCTTTAATCTTATTTGCTATCGAGTCGGAGAAAGATTTCGGTTGAAGCCTCCCCGTCGGTTCATATATTGGCGATATGTTCTTTCCTCTCAATGTTAACTGCACTAACATCTGTACCCAGCACTTTTTTGTTCTATTGAAAAGTAAGTGAAGTTCCTAACATAATAAATTCATTACCTTTGTCGTTTCAAATCCGCCAAACCCGAGCATTCTTTGCATCATTTCCTCCTCCGTCAGTGGAGCTTCCTCTCCTTCGCTATGTTACGCTGTTCATCTTCTCCTTTTCCGCTGTTTTTGTCTTCATCGCGTCTACAAGTAGCGGTCAGAAAAGTTACAGAATATACGCGTACTTACGATCTGCTTCGACTGCGCCCTCTCCTTTCCTCTCGATCGCGTTCATACGAATCATATCGCTCGTCTCTATCGGTATACCTTGAATCGCCAAGCTGATCCCTTGCTCCTCGTACATCATTCCTTCCTCTGTCGCCAACCCTGCTTCTGTCAGCTTCGTAGTCTCGGTCATGTCTTTCGCCACCTCCCCTGTCATAATCTCTGCCTCCCCGTCCTGTTCTGCCTTCATATCCACTGCCTCTCAACCCATCTCTTCCCCTGTCTCTATCCCTCTCCCATCTCTGTCTCTTTCACTTCCACGGTCTTTTCTTTCCTCATATCGGTCTCTATCTCTTCCTCCTCCCCGTCTTTCGATGTCATCTAGTCCATTTGAACAATGAGCGTTGCTATGTTAACTACGCAGGTACAAACTCATACCTCTTCCACCTCGTCCTCCATATTCGCGAGGAGGAGGTGACCGAGAGCGACGTCGTTCGTATCCGCCGCCACGGCGTGAGTTACGCGGTCATCGAGGTCATAATACGAAGACATTTCGTTCAAAGAATTCTTGAGAACAGTACTGCACACAATCGTTCTATTCAATTCTAATTGATGCGTCTTCCACATTTCCAAGTTGAAATTGAAATTGATGGAAAGAAAGAGATCAATCGTTCAGGTCGCTGCTATGTGTCCCGTATGTCCCGTACATTACCGTAATTGAGTACATTAAGAAGAAATCCCCTTATTTAATTCAGGAGAATAGCTGCTCATAATATTCAGTCAGCTTTACTTCTCATATTGAGGAGAAAGGGGAGTATTCTGAGTTATTTGCCCACCCTCAAAAAGTTTCAGAGGTATGACATCTCGACCTTGCCTCTCCATCCCCATCCAACCTGCCATCCAATGTCTGCCATCGGCCATCCAACGACTCTTTGTTACTCCTCAACATCAATGGAACTCTGAAGACCTCTCCCAACTCATCCTGAACGAAATGAAGACCTGTCGCTAAACAACCAAACTAACAGTCACCGCTGAGAACCTTAGAAATGTCTTACGTCGCTCCAGCCAAGAAGGACATCGAAGCCCCAATTGAGGCCAAGATCCACCGCATCAGAATCACCTTGACCTCCCGTAACGTCAAGAACCTCGAGAAGGTCTGCTCTGACTTGATCAACCGTGCCAAGGACAAGCAGCTCAAGGTCAAGGGACCAGTCCGCATGCCAACCAAGGTTCTCCGTATCACCACCAGAAAGACTCCTTGTGGTGAGGGTTCCAAGACTTGGGACAGATTCGAGTTGAAGATCCACAAGCGTTTGATCGACTTGCACTCTCCATCTGAGATTGTTAAGCAGATCACCTCCATCAACATTGAGCCAGGTGTTGAGGTTGAGGTCACCATCCAGCAGTAAATCCGTTTTATCGCAGCAGTGATTTGATGGAGGATTCGTCGTGTTCAGCTTGTTTTTTCTTTTGGAGGGTACATTCTTTGGGCGACGGAGGGGATATCATAGTACTGCAGATGGGATACGCTTTGTGTGGTTTTGGGAGGTCATTGGTTTCTGAGAATAAACCAGGCTTATTGAAACTTAAACTATTTTTGTGCTCTGCAAACTGATTTGCATTCAACGAATTTGGACTCAACGAATTAACTGGTCCCATGATTTATTTCTCATTATCAACATCATCGTTTACCCAAAGACCTTCTGATCCGTAAAGCGAATGACCATCACGCTCAAATTATCCGTGGAGAACTTCTCGAGGGCGAGATTCATGAGATCCTCACTGACAGTTTGAACGCTACTCCTACTCTCTTCGTGAACAAATGCAACCGCCTCTTCGTCGGAGCACACATCCCATAGCTATCATACGCGTTAACTCACAAAGAAAAAATTCTAATGCACTCACTCCGTCACAAGCCAAAACCAAGAGCGAGTCAGAGTCTTCAAGGACTGTTTCGGTAGTGAATGGATTTCCAATGATGTAGTCCTTCATTGTTGCATCTCCCAAAGCACGAGTAACTGCGAGAACTCCATTCACTCTGTTATTGACGACAAATCCGCCCGACTCCATGATTCTTTGCGCTTCATTGCGATCTGATCCCTTGTGGTCGTATGTCAATCGCACGGCTTTTCCGTCCCGACTTCAAAGATTGGTGAGTAACACCGATAAAATCAAACAAAAGAATACCTCAGAACTGCTCGTGCATCTCCAACATTCGCCGTGTACAATACGCGCTGGTAAAAATGTAAGTGTCTCGTTCAGTGACTCGTTTTTCTCCCCTCCCAATTCCGCACCTTTCGTTGATTTTCGCGATCCTCTATCCTTGTGAAGGCAACGACAGCAGTACATCCTGACGACAGTTTCCGTGAAGATAATTGGGCGTCAGTCCTGACAAATGCTTCATTCAATAATTCCGGGATTGGCGCAGACGGTTTTTCTTGGAGAAGAGTGAGTAATGTCTGTTTGTTTGCCCAATGTTAGGATTGAGGCTGTGTGATGATGCAACGGCAGACACCTCATGCAGATTCGCCCCACACCATTCCGCTGCAGCTTTTCCCGCATGACCGTCAAAGATTGCAAAGAAGCCTGAAGTATATAGTACAAAGACAGAGTGAGAATTGAATTGGGTTTGTTGGATTTCATTTAGGGTCACGAACCTTGGCCGTCGACGCCTCCGTATCGATAGACAAAGCAATGAGCATCCTGTGAAGGAGTAAGCAAGAACACCGCGACAGAACAAGTTGCAGCAACGAACGAACCTCCATCGTGCGTCTGTGTTTCCTGTTTCTGTCTTCGGCCACGCCCACTTCGAAGCCAGACGCGCGCACGGCCTCGGTTGATGCAGAAGTCGGAGTTAAAGTGGGCTTGAAATTGGTGGCGCCGGCGAGCGATTCGATGCGGCTTCTCGGCGGCGGCGGTGCGGTGGCGGACGACGACCCCGAGGATTTGTCATCATCGCCATCGAGAAGCACTTGCGACACGGACGGACTTTCGTACACAGTGACGGGGTTGGTGGTGGCGGCCGTAGTGCTTTTCTTGTCGATTGGTGCGGACATTGTGCAGTAAAGGAACAATCGCTTCATCTTTTGCAATCCACTGCTTCCACCAAATCAAATCAACTGATTCTGACTATCAATTCAGACCCATCTTTATTATCCCACGGACGGTGAATGGAATTTACTGAATTTCTTTGTCTCCCCATCCCTTGCCTTGCATCTCTACAAGCCGTGATACAGCTCTCTGGAACGCAAAGGCCTCCTCAGATCCGGTAAAGATAGATGAGGTGAGCTGGAGTAATGATGAATGAGCACAGGACACATATACACATATCAAATGGCACTCACATGGTCAACCGTAATCTTCAAATCGTCCATTAACTGCCTTTCGGCGGCAGTAAGCTCCCGTTCAGCTTTTTTATCAAGCTTTCCAGCCTCATCCTTATCTCCAACAAGTAACAAACCCGCCTCGACCTCACTACTCATGTAAAACTTGATTTTGTTTTCATAAATTGCATCAATCAGCGTAATAAATCGTCTTGCTTCGTTTCGCTGAGTTAATGTCATCTTGGGAACATCTGTCAATACGATTGTGTCAAATTGGGACGCAATCTCCAAGAAGTCAGCTGCAGAATGAGGACTGCCACACAATAGTTGGAATGAGGCCTTTGCTGCTCTCCCGCAAGTTTCGGGAATTGTAATCGAACGGCCCAAGAATGTCAAAGTCTTGGGTTCAACTATTTAATATTAATATTCCGCATATAGCATCATAATTACACCACCTTTCTTTCCATTAGTCAGTGAATTCCAAATTGAATTGATGGACGCAGTAGTTTCCGGTCCCAGTGGGTAAAAGAAGACTCTTTCCTCAGCTTTGGCACGTTGTCTGTAATCTATTCCAGAATCCAAAGGATGAACCAGATTTTGAGACTTGAGCAATTCAATTGTGGGCAAGAAGCTCTTGCGCTGAAGACCATTCTTGTAAAGCTCTATGGGAGGACTTCGTTAACAACAACAACGCCCAATCTCAACATACCATCTGGCGGTCTGTTACTTGTAACAACCGTAACAACTCCTCGCTTATACAGCTCCGTAAACAAACGTCTCAATAACATAGCGTCCGCAATATCCGTCACTTGAGTTCATCGAAACACAAGACCCATGCATCATTAGCCAACTCCTGAGCAATCAGTGGTGTTGGATCATACGAAACACCTTTATCTTTGCGCAACTGATGCACCCGTCGATGAACGTCCTGCATAAAGGCATGGAAATGCACCCGACGTTTCCGAGGGATATCCAAAGAATGGTAAAACATATCCATAGTAAGCGTCTTTCCAGTTCCAACGTCTCCATGGAGGTACAAGCCCTTTGGCCCAATGACAACTGGTTCCTCAACAACCTTCGTTTTTCTGGGTCCGCCTTTAAACAGGTTTGTGAATGCCTTGAAGACATTAGCGTCTGCATCAAGCTGCTCTAAGCCAACAAGGTGTGGACCGCGTGGATCGGCATCTTCGTAGTTCACAGGTTTGGGTGGCGGAGGCGGGTGCGACAGAATCGTATCATGGAGTGTTTGGAGGTGTCCGACCGTTTTGAGCTGGTGTGGATCTTCTCGCAGCGCTCCACTGGCTATTTTGGAGGCATAGACATGATGAGGCCCTTTGCGCCCGGTGGAATACAGGCGGTTCGCCGTCAATCGTGATGACAGGAGTTTCGGAACATTTTCCAAACCTCCATGAGTCTCCAACCCGTTTCATGATTTCCAACAGAAGAGTTTATTAGAATATGTGCTCAATTGCTCAATAAGTATCGTGAAACGGTATATATCATTTTCACGCAAGAACGTTCCGCATAAGATACTGTGAAAGATTAGAATCAAACAATAGCAACAAAAGAACTTACATTTTGCATTCGACTTGAAGCAGTATCTTTGATACGCTTCTCCAGTAATGGATGCTTCTTCATGGTAGCCTTGACATCCTCCTTCTGCAACTCAAAAGTTGAACACGTATTCACACATCTAACACTCGCGGTTCTTGGAACATGTTCAATAATTGCAACTTCTCCAAAGTATGCATCAGGGGCGTGAAACTGATCCACGACCTCTCCAAATTCTGTAATGACATCGGCGATGCCAGCAACCAAGAAAAACATACTTTTGCCGTCATCACCGCAATTAATAATGAAATCACCAGCATCCCATGTCTTTCTTGTCATGAGCATTGCGAGTTCAGCAACAACGCCATTCTCAACATCCTCAAAGATGGCCAACTTTTTTAAAAGTTGGAATTAGAGTACCATTGGAAATGCCATGTTTCTCACCTTTGAAAGCGCATTCTCTCCAACTTCGACATCAAACTGGTCTGGAACGGGCATTGATTCAGAAGCAGCAAAGCTTTGTCTCATCTGGAACAAGTAAAACCTCTCGTCAGCAGCTTCCTTCAGTTTGTTTTCGACGGTTGGATATTCTGAAACAATTTCATCCAAATTATTCTTTTGGAGCTTGAAGAGACGACTTTCAATTTTAGCTCGAATGGATGCAGTTCGCTTCATATTTAACAGAATTCCAACTTCACCAAAAAACGAGCCAGGTCCGATTTCAGCGTGGACGACTCCTGTGTTGCCTACGACTTCAACTGTTCCAGAGAGTACAAAGTACATTGAGTCGGCTTCTTCTCCATGGTAGATGACAATATCGCCAGCTTTGTAAGTTAGACACTTCAATGTCATCGCAAGTGAATCCAAAAACTTCTCTGGAGCTTCAGAGAAAAGTTCAAGCTGAAAATGAAGCGTTAAATATACTGCAGCAAAAGATAAAACGATACCGATTTCAAGTCCTTTCTGGCGATGTTATTAACAAACTCGGCACCAAACTTTTCTTGAGACTTAATGTACTGCTGTTGTTTCCACCAAGTCTCCTTATTAGTCGTAAACTCTTCTAAAATAAGTTGAACGGCTGGATTTGCCAATGAAACAATCTCATCCAACTTTTGCTTCGTGACAACGGCGAGAACAACATCTGTCTTTGCAATAATGGTCGCAGTTCTTTGAAACTTGAGTACTATAGTCAATGTTTAGCAGAGTCTTCTTAACCTAATGAGTCCATACAAACTCCCATTTCGCCAAAGAATACTGGTCTCTTCAACACACTAAGCTCCTTTCCATCAACGACAACCACCACAGATCCCTCAACAATGAAAAACATTTCTGCTCCCTCTTCTCCTTTTGTAATAATAATCTGTCCTTCTCTACGTTTCAATTCATATGAACTTAAGGAAATCTGCTCCAAAGTGCTTTGGGGGAAACTTGCAAACAGTGGAAATCCCGCGAGAAGATCGATATGTGGATAAAAGAGGTTTCTTGATCCCTGGGCTGTATTAGTAGTGGAATGATTGTCCGTTTCATTCAGCGTTGCCAATTTTGTGCCAGTCGGCTTAAGCTCTTTCGTTGCCAAAAGAAATGATGCAGGAGGAGGAGGAGGAGGAGGTTGCATAGCTCCAGATACGCTGCTCTGTCGAGTTGGAGGGTAAATTTCAATTTTGGCTGACTCAAGGTTCAGCTCCAACTCTGAAGCCTCCAATTCGTTTATCGTTTCATGTTCTTTCGATTTGTTCATCGTATCACGCAATTGCGACGCAAGATCATTGTAAGCTCGCGTGGTATTACTAAGCTGCTCTTGAAAGTTGATGAGTTCTATTGAGCTTTTGAGAAGCAGCTGGTTGGATCTTTTCATTGTAGCTATCATCAAACTTTGAACTTCTTTTTCGACGCGTAAAGTGTCGCGTTCGGCTTGTACATGTCGTAACTGCTCTGAAAGTTGGTTGATGACCTGTTCTTGCATAGCTATTTTTTCGTTGAGAGACGTGACAATATGGTCGTCTAGGGACTTTGATGTTGTCTCCAAGTCTGTGTCAATATCGTACTCGGGATCCATGATGAAACTGGCGCAGAATCTGAGAGTTGGTTTTTTCTTTGTGATGTTCCTGCATTGTCTGTAAAAATCGAAAAGGTTCATTTATTTCATCTCTGAGATCACTTAAAATGAAGAAGATTACACTGTGAGTATCTCAAGCCAATACGTTGCGCATCAAGTACTATTGTGTGGTTTTAGAATGGTAGACCGTAACTCGTGACTTACGTTTTGCATTCGTTCATCTGCGGTATTTTTAATCTGGTTCGCAATCTGAGGGTATTTGCTCAAAACGGCTTTAAAGTCATCCTTTCTCAATTCATACGTAGAACAAACAGATGAGCACTTTACAGTGGCTGTTCGAGGAACCTGCTCCAGCAATGCGACTTCGCCAAAGTAGGCTGATGGCCCAGACACAGTATCGATGACATCGCCAAATTCTGTGATGACGTCCGCATTGCCTGCAGCGAGAAAGAACATGCTTTCACCAGCGGCATTACATACAATAATCTTCTCGTCTTTTTCCCAAGTTTTCCTTATCATCTTCATTGCAAGTTCGGATAGAACTGATTTGCCAACTCCCGAAAACAAACTCAGCTATGAATTTAAGTTTTAAAACAATGCTAAATGAACAGATCAAGAACCTTAGCCAGAGACTGCCCAGCGACTTCCATATCGAACTGATCAGGAACGTGTTCTTTGTTACCATCTTTCGATTCTGCAGATGGCTGAGCTGATCTCTTCTTGAAAAGTTCGTATCGTTCATCTGCAGCAGTCTTCAGGATATGCTTCATTGACGGGTAATTTCCAATTACAGAGTCCAAGTCTTGCTTCGTCAGTTTAAAGACGTGACTCTCTTCCTTTGCCCTTATGGAAGCAGTACGTTTCATATTCAAAAGGACGCCAACTTCTCCAAAGAAAGCGCCACCAGACATTTCAGCATGTACAGTTCCAGTACTACCAACAACTTCAACAGATCCGTCAAGAATGAAGTACATAGCATCAGAGTCCTCATCGACCGACACAATATTTTGATTGCTACTGTATACTAAACATTTGATTGCTGTTGCGAGCGAGTCCACAAAAGCATCAGGAGCAGATGCAAAGATTCCAAGCTGAAGTAAAAACGTCAATTAAATTCTTATCACTTTAATACTCACCTTACGAATGTCTTCTCGGGCAATGTCATGTGCAAACTCAGCACCAAACTTTTCTTGACTGCGAATGTATTGCTGTTTTTTCCACCAGCTTTCTTTATCGGCCGCAAATGAGTCAACCACTCGTTTAACGTCATTGTTCTGAGAAATAATCTCATCTAGCTTTTGCTTCGTTACTACGACCATCGTGCTATCGGTTTTGGCAATAACGGTCGCCGTTCTTTGGAACTTAAATACTATAATTTGCAAATAAGTTATACAGCTGAACTTAAGTTATTACCTACGAACACCAAGCTCTCCAAAAAATATGGGTGCCTGTAGAACCGATAACTCTTTATCGTCAACAACGACTGACACGACGCCTTCAGTGAGGAAGAATATTTCGGCACCTTCCTCCCCTTTCTTTACAATCAATTGTCCCATTTTACGATGAAGCTCGTATGAGCTAAGTGATACTTGTTCCATAATATCTTGAGGAAAACTCGCAAAAAGTGGGAATCTAAGTAGTGTCTGCATATTTGGATGTTCTTCATGAGGTTTTCGTTCTATTGTACCCGCCGTTTTTAATGATTTTTGCCTTATGACAGTGACATGTCGTGACATTTCATTCTCACAAGCAGGAGATTTGTTTTCACGGGGAAGAGAGTCGTTGTTGTTTAAAATATCATCACTCAGCGTTCTCTCGATGCTGCTGAAGTTGATGACAATTCTAGCCTTCTCTGCAGATTTAACAATTTCGTTTTCTTCGACTGAAAGATTAGGTTTGTTTTTGAGGACACTGGCAATAGCTAAGTAAGCATGAGTAACCTGCCGAATCTCTTCGTTTGCTTTTATAAGCTCCAAAGCTCGTTTACGGAGCGTTTGATTAGTAGATTTAAGGATTGCGATCACGTTGGCTTGACTTTGGTTCTCCTCAGTGAGAACCTTCACTTCCTCAGTGAGATGTTGTATCTCTTCTTCCTGGAGGGAAGCTCTTTCGTTTACGAAACTATCAAGCTTAGATGAAACTTTGGATAGATTCGAAGCCATTCTCTGATCTGTGATATTAAGGAAGTCTTTCTCGTTCAACTTTAGGCTGTAAATCCTTTGTGTGATTTTCATAACCAATATTGTATGAAAAGGTCGTTGTTTAAACTAATTCCCAGAAAAAAAACATATTATGCAAGTACGTTACGCATCAGATACTGGAGAGTTTAGGTCAGTTCAATAAATAATTAAGCTAGTTCACCTTCTGCATCCTTTCATCTGCCGTTTCTTTGAGCTGCGTGGCAATATCAGGATATTTACTCATCACTAATTTTACGTCGTTCTTTCTAAGCTCGTATGTCGAGCACTCTGAGGTGCATTTGATGGTCGCAGTTCGTGGAACTTCCTCCATAATTGCAACTTCTCCAAAATAAGCTGATGGTCCCGAAACATCGTCTATAATTTCTCCAAACTCGGTTATAACATTTGCTGTTCCAGCAGCCAGAAAAAACATAGAATCCCCTGTATCCCCACACTGAATGATTTTTTCGCCTGTATTCCACGTTTTTCGAACCATAGATATTGCTAACTCCTGAATAACATTCTGATCTACTCCACGGAATAAACTTAGCTAAGGAAACATATTAGCGTCGATTGCGACGATACCAGTCATTTTGTACCTTTGTTAATGCATTCTCTCCAATTTCCATATCGAACTGATCAGGTGCAGTAGTTTTACTATCGGTTGTTTCTTGAGTTCGAGCTTTAAATAGTGCAAGCCGCTCGGCAGCTTCTGCATGAAGCTTTTCACTCATAACTGGATGATCTAAAACAACTCTGTCCAAATTTTCCTTGGTAAGCTTGAATACGTAGCACTCTCCTTTGGCCCTAATCGATGCTGTTCGTTTCATGTTCAACAGAACTCCCACTTCACCAAAGAAACTTCCTGCTGTTATCTCGGCATGAACAACCCCGGTATCACCAACGACTTGAACAACTCCCGCAAGTAAAAAATACATAGCATCAGATTCTTCCCCAATGTTGACAATATTTTGAGAGTCCTGAATCACGAGGCATGTGGTAGTCATAGCCAACGAATCAATGAAGGCATCCGGAGCATCTTTAAAGAGATCGAGCTATTAAGATGTTAATATTGTATTCTTATATCAATAAACTCACTCTTCTAATATTTTTACGAGCAATGTCGTTGGCGAATTCAGACCCAAATTTCTCAGACCCAGATGCATACTGCTGTTTTAACCACCAAATCTCCTTATTAGCTGAGAATTCATCAACCATTTTTTGAACTTCCGGGCTTGTAGAGATAATGTCGTCCAACTTTTGACGAGTCACGACAATCATAGTTATGTCGGTTTTGGCAACAACAGTAGCAGTCCTTCTAAATTTGAACACTGTGTAATCCGTGAACGGTTTGAATAATCAATCGTATATGAAACTCTTACAAACTCCCAGTTCGCCGAAGAAGACGGGTTGTTGAAGGCTTGACAGCTCCGTATCTTCCACAAATATCGAAACCATCCCACTCAAAATAAAAAATATCTCAGCGCCTTCTTCACCCTTTGTAACAATGAGTTGGCCTTTCTTTCGTGTCATTTCGTACGCGGCAAGAGACACTTTCTCCAAGATATGTCTTGGAAACGTAGCAAAGAGGGGAAATCGTTGCAATATACTGATATATGGATGATATTGCGCACTTTCTTTCTGGAGCATCTGAAGTGTGTCTTTTTTGTCCTTGTCTCTCAGAACAGTGACATGGCCTCGAGTATTCTTTCGCACAAGCGATTCAGATGCATACTGGCTTTCCAAAGGCGTTAATTCTTTCTCTAAGGTTGGCACAAGTTCCTCGGGTTTCTTCAAAGACGACTGTAGCTGGAGGAGCTGGCTTGCAACTTGAAAGGTATTCGCTGTCCCATCCTTGTTCTCGACGTTTTTGATAAGATTCAAGACCATTTCGTTTGTTGATTTGATGTACTTGAGCATATCATCTCTTTCATGCGTGAGAGTCTTGATTTGTTCTCGAAGCTGCCGAATGGTTTCCTCATAGTCTAACACTTTTTCAGACAAAACCGAAACGGATTTGTTGTCAATAGTTGCGGCCACAAAGCCGAGTTCTTGATCTGCTGGTAAAACAGAATCTAATGAGGTGGACATCAAGTATGTCTAGTCAGGTGAGGTTTCGTGGTTGGCGGAATCACGATTGTTCTAAAAAAGTTCACATGTTCCCAACAATGAACGATTTATTCATGTAATCAGGCGAGTACATTTCTCATTAAGTACTGTTGCATTCTATTGTGGGCTGTTTCTTTAATATGCTGTGCAATTTCTGGATATTTCTTCAAAACCTGAGACACATCGGCTTTGGTCAACTCAAATGTCGACGAGGTGGAAGTACATTTTATAGTTGCAATTCTTGGAACGTGCTCCAGTAGCGCCACTTCTCCGAAGTAAGCCGATGGCCCAGACACAGATTCCAGAAGTTCTCCAAATTCAGAAATAACATCCACAGTTCCAGCTGCGAGGAAAAACATGCTCATACCTGTATCGCCACATTTAATGATCACATCGCCTTTTTTCCAAGTCTTTCGAACCATCATCGCTGCCATTTCAGAAATAACGGATTGGTCAACTCCGTCAAATATCGTCAATTTTGATAAAGATTGTTCACCAACTTCGATATCGAATTGGTCTGGTTTCGCTTGAGTCGTTCGCATTTTGAAAAGCGCCAATCGTTCATCTGCGGCCGCCTTGAGTTTCTCCTTCATAATAGGATACGTTACTACTGCTTTCGAGAGATTCTCTCTTGTAAGTTGGAAAACAGTACAGTCATACTTGGCTCGAATTGAAGCCGTTCGGTTCATGTTTAAAAGTATTCCCACTTCACCAAACGAATTTCCAGAGTCCATCTCAGCATGAACAACGCCCGTCTCGCCTATAACTTGAACAGTCCCCCTGAGAATAAAGTACATACAATCTGCCTTGTCATTTATGGAAATGATGTTTGTGTTTGCTTGAAATTCAAGGACAGCCATGGTTGCTGCCAATGAATTGATAAATTCTTCGGGCGCTTCTGAAAACACGTCAAGCTGGCAAGAAATTTAAGCATAATGCACAAGAAATTGATAGATTACCTTTTTGATGCCCTTTCGGGCAAGGTCGTCCATAAACTGCTTCCCATATCGTTCTTCTGTAACAACGTATTGCTGCTGCTTCCACCACAATTCTGCGTTCATGCGAAATTCGTCGATAAGTTTTCTCACAGTGGGAAAAGTTTCAGCTGCAGCCACTAAGCTCGATTTGGCCACACAAATCATGATTGTGTTGGTTTTCGCGATTATAGTGGCGGTACATTGCTGTGCCTTGGACACTTAAACTGATTTAGTCTTGAAAATTAACCGAATGAAGACGGTCTTACAAACTCCAATTTCACCGAAAAACGTTGGGCTACCCAAGTTCTTCGTTGTTCCCTCTCCCACAAGGACCGATACAACTCCTTCCGTTAAAAAATAGATGTTTGATCCTTCTTCTCCTTTACTCATTATCGTTTTTCCTGCTGTGGCAGTTGTATTTGTGGCAGTTGAGGCAATGAGTTGTAATGCATCCCAAGGAAAACTCGCAAATAGAGGGAATATCAAGAGAGATTGAATTATTGGGCTTTCAGTCTCAACGATTCGTGTAGGTTTTAATGTTGTACGGCGTGAAATTCGTATATCGACAGGCACATTAATGGCAGAATTCTGACGCCCATCTGTTCTAGTATCGACAGCCATTTTAAGACGTTGAAGTGCCTCAATGAGACCGTTTACATTATTTAGAATGTTTTCGTCTTCTTTCTGAGGATTCGTCCTTTGCGCTAACTCGGTTTGTACTCCGTGTAAAATAACGTCGAGTGGCTCTTCAAAGTCGAGAACTTCCAGAGCTCGTTGCTGCAAGACTTTATTTGCGTTCTTAAGCCTAGATATGATGCTTTCTTGCCTTTGAATATTATCTGCCAAGAGTCCAGTTTGTTCCTTGAGTTCCGCGATCTGCTCGTTTTGAGTCATAACTTTGAGCGCCAGTTCTCCAAATGAAACAGTTTCCAAAGCAGCTTTAACGCTTGCCAACTTCTGCTGGACATCAGAATCGCGTCGTTGAAGGGCCATTGTTCCTTCTGTTATCATGAATATCAGCCATAACAATTTTTCTCAACAAGTCAAGTCAGTGTCTGATGCCTTCCAGTCGACGTTTCGTTAAGGACCGCCTTGACACGTACTACCATGAAGTATCAGCCATCATTCTTTCGCGTCAGAATCCTGCGACGGGTTTGGTAACAACATTCGCCTGAAGATGCCTTGACAGGATGGAACAACTGATATCCTAACCACAGATTCCCGCGTCCGTGGCTGTGACCACTCACGGCGATTACAGAGATGCATGGATTCGGTGCGTTCATTTGCGTGATTAAGTGAGCTTATCCAGTCAACAGAGACAACGTGTACTCTATTATGGCGGCTTGGGGTCTTGCTCTTGCTTATCGGCGTATCGACGATGACGAAGGACGAGCATGTGAGACTATTACTGCTGAATCTGAGGTTGAAATGTACTGAAAGCTGGGGTAGATGAACTCGAGCATGCCACGATAAAATGCATGCGGGGAATCTTGTTTGCCTATATGCGTCAGGCACACAAAGTCGAGCTTTTCAAAAACTCTCAGTCTGTCGAACATGCTCTTCATGCAAAGTGAGTGGTCTTTGGTGTAACTGCACATCCTTATCGCTAAACCCTCCTTTTTCTGCAAGATTCAACACTGCAACAGGAGATACTGTCGTTGGAGACAGGGAATGGGGACATCTTCAGATTGATGCAACCAGTCTCTTTTTGCTTTCGTTGGCTCAAATGACAGCAGCAGGAACATTGGTGATTTACACCATGGATGAAGTCCATTTTATCCAGAACCTTGTGTTTTACATCGAACGTAGGCTATTCGATTCCACTTAGTTTGTTAATTTTATTATAGGCGCATATCGCACTCCTGATTATGGTATTTGGGAACGTGGAAACAAAATGAATCACGGTACTCCAGAATTGAATTCATCCAGTATTGGAATGGTCGTCGCAGCTCTGCAAGCGATTAACGGCTTAAATCTGTTTGGAGCACGCGGCGGTCCATCATCTGTTATTCATGTCCTTCCTGATGAAATTACTCGAAACTACACCACACTGCACTCGGCTCTCCCAAGAGAATCGAATTCGAAAGAAGTTGATGCAGCAGTACTCGCAGTCATTTCCTTTCCAGCCTTCGCTGTGAGCGACAGCAAGCTTATCACTCGTACCAGAAACGAGATTGTGAAGAAACTTGGTGGGCTGCATGGATTCAAGCGCTTTTTGAGAGATGGACATCAAACTTTGCTTGAAGACACCACAAGGTCAGTTGATGTGTTTGAAAAGTGACAACTAAGAAAAGATCAGATTGCACTATGATCCCCATGAATTGAAGATTTTTGAGGGAATTGAATGCGAGTGGCCTCTTTTCTACACGTACATGATTCTTGATGGACTCTTCCGTGAAGATGGAAAGCAAGTGCAGGAATACCGAGACTTATTGGAGCCTCTCCTTGTAGAGTCTTCCACTGTAACCAAATTCAGACAACCTGAGGAATATGTTGATCCCCATGTTGCCTCAAAAATTCGCAACTCACAGGGTGGTCGCGCTTCCGTGAGCGGAAGACGCTCATCTGTCGTGCGTGCACCTCTCAACCGCCCGCCCACCGGAACCAAGCTAGTACCTGGTAAGTTTGATTTAAATATTGTACGAGACAGCGACTGAAGTTCTGGCAGAACTTTATATCGTTCCAAGGGATAAGATTGCCGAAGAAAAGTCCAATCATGGAAGCGTCAAGCGAATTGCCAACGAGAATATTCCTCTCGTGTGGGCTCAGTCGCTCTACATTTTGGGTCAACTGATTCAAGAAGATTTGTTGAGCCCTGCAGAGTTGGATCCGTTGGGACGTCGATTGCTACCATTCAGACCAAAGCAAGGTTCAGAAGTCGTGGTGCAAATTGTATTGCTGGCCGAAAGTCCTGAACTACAAGCAAAGCTGGCATCTTTCGGACTTGAAACCCAAACCCTTGACACGTGTGCTCCAGTAACAATTTCCCCACCATCTGCTTTGAGAGATGCTTATTTGTCGCTGGGAGAGAATACTAAGCTTGTAAGTTTGTCTTGGTTAGGCTCTTTGGCATTAATCCTTTTGAAAGGGTTTGTCTGGTAGGCCAAAACGTCCAATCGGAACATTAAGTACTTCCAAGCTTTATCGCTGTCAAGGTCGAATGTATGCTTTCCTTCCTCACTTCATGGACAAAGAAGAATTCTACTTGGTCTCGGACAATAACTACCGTAAGTGCCTTGTTGTATGAACCATAGACCTAAAACCTGTGAACAGTCGTCAGTGTTTTGGAACAAGAGTTGGCGTTCGTGAAAAATCACTGGTGGTACCCTGGACGACCAACATTGTGTGTGATGCTGACAAGAGAAATGTTGGGTGGACTCAAGTCCTCAAAAGACCCCTCTGAGACTCAAAGATGGCGCTACAATCACAGAGACAGCAAAAGGAACCTGTTGAACTTTATGATGTCTCTGCGCTCTGGAATGTGCGGTGGCGTACGAGTTCGAGTGGGACGACTGAGTGAGATGATCAACTCCTCCTGTATTGAGTCGCTTGATTTCTTGGTTTCTTCTGTGGGAGAAACAGAGGATTGGCATTCCGTGTTGAAGGGTGAATGGCATCAACCGGAAATTCGCAAGTTGCAAACTGAAACTCCAAACGGAGCTCCAACGCCGACAAACGAGAAGCCAAAGCCAGTGAGAGGCCGTAGCTTGAGAAGAAAATCGTCTGGTGATATGAGTAGTTTCATTTCACAATCCATCACAAAGAGTCCGTTGAAGAGTCCATACTACACTGAAGACCCTTTGTCATATGAAGAAAACTTCAAGTTGAAGGAACACATCGAATTATTGGACAAATTAGAGCTTGGTCCATCAGTAGCCAACAAAATGAACCGTGACGACGCTTCCCCTATGCGTGGAGTTTCTTCAAATCGAGCTGCGGCTCGTGGAGGACTTGGAGTCTTGTCCGGATCTAATGATGTTCTGGAAAAATCCTCTCACGACGGCACTCGTCGTAGTAGCTATACGTTTGATATCAACGATATGGCAAACCTTAAGTCTGTGATGAAAAAGACATCAAGCCAAGGATTGAATGACAGCAACGGCCAAAGCAACGCCCAATCACCTCTTGCCAAGATTTCAAATGGAACAACTGGTTGGAGTAAGACCAACACCCCTGAAGATAGCAAGCTTGGAAGTCAGAATGGCATTCCACATGAAGTTTTGACTCTGACGTTGAATGATCCTACTCACATTGAGGCTGCCACTGAGCTTTTGGACGCATCCAGTAATATTTATGATCAAATTGATCTTCTGCATTGTAAGTGTTTCGTTCTTTATTGAGTGACCTAATGCATAATCCAGATTTGTATTCGTGTTGTGGTTTGGACTACAGAGTAAGCCATTTGGGAACCATCAAATCATTGCTGGAGGAAGTATATGTGAAAGCGATGCAGATGAAAGAATGGTCAATTGTTCGCCAAGTTGCTGGACTTTTGAAAAAGATGGTCAACTCTTTGACAATCAACGTTGCGGATCTTCTGATTCGAGGAAAACCTGTCGCGATCGGATTCGGAAACAATGAGTTTTTCATCACAAATCCATTGAGTCCAGAAGCCCTTTCAGAATTAATTTACAGGCATTGGTGAGTTGTTTTCCATCACTACAATATAAGCTCATTCTCTATGAAAGTGCAAGTGACGTTCGTGAGGCGCCGTTGGTGCAAGAAATCTTGACATATTTGGGTTCTATGATCCGTTCTCAAGCTTCCATGTTTGATGGTATTCAACGAGTTCGTACGTACTTCTTCATCATTGCTATGAGAGAAGAAATTTCTCGGTTGAAAGGATGTGATGAAGAAGAAGCTGTTGAGTTCATGATGCAATTGAGTCCATATGAGATGAAGATGCTTCTCAACACGGTTTTGTCAGCGCGTGATCAGACAAACACTTCTGCGGACGCTTCTATCGGATTATCAACGTCATACAGATGGAGGAATATGCAGGGCCAGGACGCTGAGTTGGATTCCAAGAACGTTGTGAAAATGGCTACTTCTGGTGTTGCGCTCCCATCTCAAATTGTTATTTCCGCACAATCAGCAGGATTCAGTGCTGGAAACTTTGCCAAGATTAGTTTGGCGAGAGATAGTAGCTCGACGCCTTTGCCCGCTATATTTGGTCGTGGATTGAACGTTGCTGTGATTGATCCTCTTGATGGTGCTATCATTGAATCTGCATCATTTGACACGCACATCTCAGCTGAAGAGTCATATGAACTGACGAAAATGATTGAATGGGTGGACCCAGGCTGTATTGTGATTGTTGTTGCAAAGGTTCGTTTAAACTTTCATCACTCTCTCATACTCAAATTCCTTTAGGATGATTGTACAGAGAACTTGACTCCAGCTGCCAAAATTGCATTGGAATCTCTTGGATCTGCAAAGATTCGGGATGTTGGTTACAGAGACTCATGGTGCTTGATTGGAGAAAAGGGAGCAGAACCTGGGTCAATGCCTGAAGCGCACAGTCCAGCGAAAGTTGGCCCTACTGCAACTATTTCTCGCACCATTGACCTAGTGTCAAGACGCAAGAAAGTACTAGCATCGTATCCATCCAACAGCCAAATGAAGGGCCTTTCTTCAGGCGCTGCCGCCAATATGATGATGCCATCCAATGGCAGATGGTTAAGACGTCGCAAGAATGACGGAGCATTAAACAGAGTTCCTCCTGAATTCTACCCCAAAGTCTGGAAGGTCTTGAGCAAATGTCATGGAATCATTATTGGACGAGAGTTTTTGCCTCGCGACCCAACAATTAGTGAGAAGACTCCTGAAGAGCTCAACTTTGCTTTACAAGTAGAATCATACTTGGACGTAATTCGTGATCCTGCTGAACGTCAAATTGCAGTCGAATGTTTGATGGTTGTGTCTCGCATTGCCGATAGAAATCCAGAGATCCAAATCAATGCTGGACCACTTGACCTGATGAAGATTATTCGTGACGCCGTGTCCCAGTTCTGGATTCGTTGGGTTGGAGACCAGTCTGCGCTGCTGTGGCTGCATTGTGACGAGCTTGGAATCTAAGCCACAAACAGCAAATCAGATCAAGCTCCGACTTGTCATTTGAAAAGAATGAGCGTTTTGCCCGTCGTTTGTTCTTTGACCTTGCTCAAGAAGGAAACGAAGGTACGATGGCTTACTTGGCAAAGAGTAGTGTACGTATTTCGTTCGACGTGAGTTGGTTGGGTGAAAATAGCAATGTTCATGATGAGGAGGCTGATGATTCTTTGGGTGCCAATTTGAAATCAAGAAGCTAAGGGCTATCGATGATGTTATATTTTCAAATGCTTTTTTATTTCCTCTTTCATTTACAAGTATCAAAAGAATCCAAAACTGGTTGCTGCCCTCACTTTCTCCTCTTCCATTCCCATTAATGAACTCTTGATTCTCTTGACCTCATCAGGTGATAATTCCAGAACTTTCGTCACAACAGGTAATAGCTGTTCTTTTGCGTCTGTTTCCAGGAACGACAAGATAATATTTTTGAGGTATTCCACATTTTGCTTCTTGACAAGCTGAGAAGATAAGATGAGTTACAACAATCGCAAATTTCATCCCTCTCTTACCAGCTCTTCCCGCATATCCGCTCTCTCCTTTTTTCGAATCTCTTCTTTCAGCACCTGTTCCTGCTGAGTAAGTCTCCGAATCTCCTCTTCCGCTTCAGCCAAAAGCTCTGAAACTTTTTCAAAGTTCATCAGGAGCTCTCGCTCTTTTGCCGCACTTCCTGATACAGCCACATCTGAACCTATTGAAGTCTTCCCCAATAAATCTGCGAAGGTCTCGCGTGTATTATGATTCAGTGAAACAGATTCTCGGCGTGAGGAAGCTGGAGAAGAAATAGTTGGTCTTGATGGTAAAATTGGGCTTGGAGCAACAGCCGCAGAAGAGAAGAGTGATCCGAACACCCCAGAACCAGCTGGACTTGACGCTACAGTGGCACTAGCACCTCCCGCAGCGGCTAAAACACTGGCAAAGTTTCCAGAAGCAGCTCTTGCGGTCGCCTGTGCAGCTGCAGCTTTCGCCCGCTCAGCCTCCACAACAGCTTTGCTGGCCTCAGCTCTGGCAGTTTGCAACTCAACACCAATTGTCTCAAGACTGTTCTCAACGTTTTGATTTCAGAGTCCTTCTGATTAATCAGGTTCTGAAGTAACTGCTGATCTCGAATCATATCTTGCTTCAGGTTTTCGATAGCGGTCTTTGATTGAGCGTCTTTAGCGCGAAGTGATTCGGCGTGAAGTTCTTTTTCCAGCTCAATTCGGCGATTACAGGCTTCGACTTCGTGGCGAAGTAGCGCGAGTTCTTTGGAGGATCCTTCATATCGTTTCAGTTGAGTTTCGAAGGCCACTAGTTGGTCCAGAGCGGTATTTAATTCTGTCGAAGTCAGCTCCATCCGTTCATTAAGAGAATGGCTTCCTGTCTCGCTTCTCTATAACATCATTTAGAAAGATTTAAGATATAAATAAAAGAGCTTACAGTTTCTCACGCATTAAACGAGCATTAATTTCCTCCAGTTCAACAATTTTGGATTCAAATGCGCTGGTATTGGACTGTTGGAGTGCGGTATGGGCCTTCACCTTATAGCTTTGGAATTCTGACTTGACCCGCGTCAATTCCACTTGTAGCTCATTGTATTGACGTTCCTACATTTAAGGACGGGTCAGTAAGATATTTCACGACAAAGCCATCCTCACAATTTCATCAGTCTTCATCGCAGCAATTTCCTTCTCGTCCTGAACTTCAATCAATAGCCTATCGATAGCACTCTTATGTTCCGAATCCATCGCTTTCAGTTCATTGCAGGTTCGCTCTAGGGTATCTAATTCTGACCGGAGTCTCTCCAATTCATCGTCTTTTTCGGCAACAGCCCGTTTTGACTCTTGGAGAGATTTACTCGCTTGACCCAAGAGCCCTTTCAGCTTTCGAATCTTCTCCTCATTCTCTTTAGAAACACGGTCAGACTCGGCTAAGAGGCGCAGTAAGTATTGGTGCCGATAAAAAACCGAGAAACAAACTTTTGGATTTTTGCAAGGCATCGTTGAGTGCAACAACTTCCTTCTGACGATTGGCAATTTGAATCTTCAAATCCATAATTTGCTCATCCACTGAGAACGCACGACCTCCTTCAGCATCCTTTACAGCAGCCAATTTGTTTTGTACTTCAGCCAAATCTTGATCTTTCTGTGCAAGTACTTCTTTCAGCGTCGAAGTTTCACTCAGACTATTTGCCAACTGTCCTTCAAGCTTTTTCTTTGCTTCCAAAACCTCCTGAAGTTGCTTCTGAATAGACAAATCCGTTGAACTTTTCGCGTTCAAAGTGCTTACGGCTTCTTCGAGTTCATCTTCAAGCTCCTTCACCTGAACTTGGTATTCAACAATACGCTTGTTCAGTTCAGCAATTTGTTGCTCTGTTGCTTGCTGCGAGACCACAGATCGCTGTCTTCCACTTGAACTCAGTTCCACCACTTTCAATCGCGCAGTTTCAAGCTCTTCTTTTAGTGCTGATACGTCACCAGCATCGGCAGCAAGTTTAGACGCATCTTCCAAGATTTCGTCAAGTTTTCAATTCTCCCTCCAAACCTTTACACTTGTCCTTTAAACTAGCAACCACAGCCTCAAGCTCCTCACACCGCTCTTCCTTCGTTTTCAACTGCCCCAAAACATCGTCAACTCTACGTTCCCCTCTTCTTGAACCTCCTTCAACCGTTCAAGTACTTCAATAACCCGTTTCTCAGCCTCCAAAGCTTCATCAACTCCACGTACAGGACTTGTTGCTCTTGACATGGAAGGACCCGCACTCTTTTTTCGACCACGTTCTTCGGCAACAGCCTGTCGTACCTCCAAAACCTTCAACTTGGCAGTGTCCAGTTCTCTTGCAATCCACTAATTTTAGCCTCCGCCTCTTTTTGGATCAATTGGATTCGCCCTTCCAGTTCTGAAACGCGTTCTTTTTCTTTGAACAACAACATACGCAATTCTTCACTCTTGGCCTCCAATGATTCCTTCTCTTTAGCCGATACATGAAGGTTTTCCTCTGATTGTGTAAGCTTCTCAGTTGTACTGGAGGCAGCAAGTTCAGAGGCTTGAAGTTGGAGAGTCAGAGCATCGAGTTTTGATTGGAGGGATACCGACGATTCTTGAGCTGCTGTTAGTGTGTTTGGAGGTTATGTTTTTCAGAGATTGCTGCTTCAGGAGCTTCATTGGGTCTTCTTGCGTTGAGTTGACTTCTGAGACGGAGAGGGTAGCAGCGGCGGCCGGCGGCCGCCGCCGCGCAGCCTTCTTTGCTTTCTTTGAATTTGGTGAGCCTGGAACCGGTACTGCAGATGCAGGATGGGTTTGCAGGTTTTGTTGACTTCAAGACTATAACTAATTCCTCCAATTCCGCAACCCTTCCTTCCAGTTTCGCCGATTCACTTTTGAGCGTCACAAGAGTCGCTTCAGATTCCACTTTATATTTATCTGTAGACTCTGTCAATGCCTGAACCGTGCTGAAACCATGTCTTTGCTGAGAGTAACGCCTTCCAATTCCTCTTTTGAGTCGATCCCGCGTTGAATTTCTTTTGCAAGCAAAATTTCGGTTTCCTTGAGTTTGGATTGGATGGACTGGTGGTCCGCGTTTAAGGATGTCAACACACATCTTTTCTGCCACAACAGCCTCTAATTCTGATACTCGGTCTTCCAACATTTTCCTATGAGCCGCGGTAGTAGATTCAGACTCTTTGAGTTTATCTTGCAGTTTCTGATGTTCCGATTTCAGCGATGCTATGAGCTGGTCCTTTCCAGAAACATCGAACTCTAGTTTCGTCACGCGGTCCTCCAGTTTTTGCTTTTGAGCCGAAATATCGAGTACGCTTGTTTGAGCCACAGTTATCTGTTCTAATAGACCTTTCTTTCCTCAAGGAGAGATTCCACTTGACTTTTGAATAGAGCTCTGTTTTCTGTACCGCCTCCTCCATTTGAGTGTTATTTGAAGATGTTGATGAAGTTGCAGCGGCAAGGGCGGTTGCATGAGCAGCTTTTGAGACTCCAATTCGTGTCTCAACGACTCCACTTTAGATTGCAAAGATCAATCATTTCGACATCAACAGGATTCCGCGAATCAATTTT
Source organism: Rhizoclosmatium globosum (assembly GCA_002104985.1). Classification (NCBI taxonomy): domain Eukaryota; kingdom Fungi; phylum Chytridiomycota; class Chytridiomycetes; order Chytridiales; family Chytriomycetaceae; genus Rhizoclosmatium; species Rhizoclosmatium globosum. The sequence continues at coordinate 38,698 of MCGO01000006.1, read as the reverse complement.
CGTGGCGATGCTGGAGCTGTCGTTTGAGGAGTTGCCGTTGTGGAATCGGCAGTAGGTGTAGACGCGCCGGCGCTGCCCTTCGCAGCATCCAGATCCCGCTGCAACTGCGTTATTTTCAGCTTTGCTTTCAGTCGAAGGTCCTTTAGTTGAGCCTCAAGGTTTGTAGTATGTTTTTTGAGATTGGCGTTCTCAATCAAAGCCTATTGACACATTACAGGATTGACCGGTAAGCCCGCTTTAAATTAGAGTATATTTTATCGCACCTGTTCTGTTGCGGCACGAGAGCGGTCGAGGGCAGCAGCAACTGCGGCACTATCCGCATCGGTCGCAGCAGCCGCGGCGGCAGAGGGAAGGTCGTTGGATTTGAGATGATTTTGAGGGAGTGATTGTGGGTCGGATTGGAGGGCGGCTGTTGTTGCACTTGTGGTTGTGTTGATGTTGGCGTCGTTGTCGCCGTGAGCCGCCCCGCCGCCGCCTCGATCGCCGTCTGTGCCGCCGATGCTTGGCTCAGAATTTGCGACGAGAGATCCGCCGGAATGTTCTCGTTGACCTTCTTCAGGATCGACTGGAACATTGGAGGTGGTGGAGGTAGTCACTCAATCTGGAAAACAAATAAACTAAGTTTGATGTATTTCCTTTATTGCAACAACACAATCAGATGTCAACATAGTTTTTACGGTCAATCTTCTCTCTGCATGAATGAATGCTCTTGAGTAACTGTGATAGACATGAACAAAGAGTACAAACCTCAATGCAAGATCCTTGGCCAACACAACTTGGCTCTTGACGTGTTCCATGTACTTTCTCCAATCAGCCTGCTTTCTCTTTCTTCGTCGCTTGTCTGGCTTGCTGTACTCATCACGATCAGATCCCCTTCCCTTCATTCATTCACCGTGAACAACAACCAACGAACCTCTCGTGCCACTCCTGGTACCGCACGTTTCCCTCACTTTGCTCTCTGTCAGAATCTCCTTCAGCTGAAAGTAGGCGAACGACGGGCTCATGCCTCGGACGGGGACTGAGCGGCCCGTGTTTCTGTTTGCGAGCGGCGTTGGCGTGTGCGGCTTGTACGCCCTGACTTGCGAACCAAGGGCGAATGACGTTGATGCGATTGATGACGAGAGTGACGACAGGCGAGAGAAGAGAAATGACATTGCTTTGTTGGTTGGAGAAAAGAAAATCAAACAAATGGCAGTAACTCTGGATTCAAGTGAGTCTTGCCTGCCCGTTACCCCCATGAGCACAGTCAGAGCGAGATGATTGGATAAGAGCCACATGAAAGCTGCAGCATAAGTATCCAAATCAGTAGCACGTGGAATCCCTCACGACAACACACACCGTCCACTCTAATCCCACTTGAAACCAAATCCCCGCGTCTCTCACCAATTGCATCTATTCAAGTAAACAAGCGATTCATCACCTGTCTGCCCTGGACTCTTCCGCCAACCGATTCTCTTTTTCGAGACCATGACGCGTTGCCCTACACACCACCACAAACACCATCAACACCTCCTCCTCCTCCCCACACTACTCTCAAGGTCCCCTCCCACCTTCACTGCCATTTTAACTAAACCGTCTTTGTCTTCAGCCGTGGCCCTCTTCGAGACCCTCAAGAAGGACTTTAGCGCTGCAACTCCAGACTTGAAGAAGTGTGGCCAGCATTTATCAACCCTCAAGGTACGTTCTTTCTCTGTATTTCTTCGAAGACAATGACTGACATGTCCATCACTTTGGTCATCAGCTTCACTTGACCCAACTCTCGTTCCTCCAACCAACCGCCTCTCAAAAGGAGCTTCTCTTAACCAGTACGCGTCCTCTTTTCAGCATAATCCCTCCAATCTGACATTTATATCAAAAAACAGGAGAAATCCTCGAACTCGGTGCTCAACACGCAATAAAATCTCACGATATCCCAGCCTTTGAGCGTTACATCTCACAGCTCAAAACATACTATACCGCTTCAACTGCCACACCCCTCCCAGCTTCTCAACGCCAATACCCTCTCCTCGGTCTCAACCTCCTACGTCTTCTCGCCCAAAACCGTATTGCCGAATTCCACACGGAGTTGGAACAGATTGACCCAGACCAGCTTGGAAACCTGTACATCAAGCACCCAATTTCAGTTGAACAGAGTTTGATGGAGGGAAGTTATAACCGTGTTTGGAACAGCAAGAGTAATGTGCCTGGCGAGGAATACTTGTTTTTCATTGATATTCTGATGGGCACCATTCGGTGAGTTACTGTTATTACGCGAAGTTCTGGAGGAGTGTCTGTACTTAACTATTTCTGAATGTAGTAACGAAATCGGATCCTGTGCGGAAAAGGCTTACGAAAGACTCCCAATTTCAGACGCGCAAACTCTTCTTTACTTCAAGTCTGCCAAAGAAGTGACTGACTTTGCGGCGCAAAGAGGGTGGACTGTATCTGGATCATCTATCGTGTTTGTCACACAGCAGGCTACTGATGCTGGAAAGTTGGAGATCCCAGCTCCAAAAGTCATTCGTGATGCGTTGAGTTATGCAAGAGAGTTGGAGAGAATTGGTGAGTTTATTCGTTTTCGTTGTATCGTCAAACTAACTCTATGGTTTCAGTTTAATTTGCCTTCTCCTATCACTCTGTTTTCTCGAGAAAGGAATACTTGATCTGAATAAACGTATTTGGCTGAAGTTTTAAGCTTGGACCAAACTAATTTATTGTACACCACCATCAATGATATGCCCAATATGACCGTCCTTCCCCGCAAGCCCCAAAATTCAAGCCTCTGCAAAGAAGCGAATGGAGGAGCAGATCCGACCAATGAGCCACAGTGGCGCTCCCACCATTCCTACTGTGCAAGGTTAAATAGTCGGCCAGTTAGCCGTGAGATAACGGTGCTAAAATTGGGTTTAACTTTGTGAAGCTCGGGTTGACGCCTGGAATGGTAAGGATTTGTCGGTGTTTTTGTACCTTGCTTTTGATTCACGTACTTTTGCAATTAGGGTGGTTCATTTATGCTTCCAAACTTGATTGGACATCAAGCTGCGTCGCGTCTGTTGCTGACAGGAGACCTTGTGTCCGCCCAGAAGGCTAAGGAACTTGGGCTCGTGTTGTCTGTACATGATTCAAAGGACTTATTCCAGGACTTGCTCGTAAAATCGCAGCTGCGAGTCCTGTTGCTGTGCGTGGAGTTGTCAAGACAATGAGGAACGGGTTTGAAGCACAGAGTGGAGGTATTGAAAGGGCGTTGTGGAGAGAGGCTGATACACAGGCTATTTGTTACAAGAGCGAAGATATGACGGAAGGATTGGATGCAATTGGTGAAGGAAGGGATCCTGTATTCAAGAACTTTTGATAAATAAGAATAGATATATCAATAAACATCGCGTTTATCTCAAAATTATATCGTGTCGCAAGAATTGGAAGAAGGCGGAGAAGAATCAACGTTAAGGCTTAAGAAGAAAATCAGAAATAGTCGGCCAGTTAGCCGTGCTCCATAAAGGAAGCACGTTACCAGAGAGGACCACGAGGAGGCCGCCGACAATGCCTCTCCAAAAACAAAACACAAACCTCATGAGGCCTACAGTTCGCCCTCAATTCCAATCGATACATCCCCCAACAATTCCACTCTGATCCAGTCTGTGCGCGACTACAGAGACCCCCATTTGCGGGGAGCGACGTTGCTGGTCAGTCACTGAAGCTGCTGCGATCCAGATACTCAACACCATTTCACCAAGTCCACGTTCCAGGTCCATTTGTTCCAACAATTCCACCCTGATCCAGTCTGTGCGCGACTACAGAGACCCCCATTTGCGGGGAGCGACGTTGCTGGTCAGTCACTGAAGCTGCTGCGATCCAGAAGTGGTTGCTTGAACCGTACCCAGTACCACGGCTGTTGGGAAGAGGTAGGCGAGCGCTCGGGCCCGCGAACGTACAATCCCGGCCTATCCTGTCACCTGCATCAGCGTAGAGAGGCTTCGGAGCATGGTTGAGACTCCCCACCCATGCTAATGCGGCACAGTACCCTGGAGGCGGAGGTCGTTCGACTGTCCTGGAGGCGGGGCGACCATAGCCGTAGTAGCAGGTACTAGTAGTAGTACCAGTGGCTGGAGTAGTAGAATGTGGCTGATGTGGCTGAAGTAGATGAAGTGGCTGAACCCGTACCCAGTACCACGGCTGTTGGGAAGAGGTAGGCGAGCGCTCGGGCCCGCGAACGTACAATCCCGGCCTATCCTGTCACCTGCATCAGCGTAGAGAGGCTTCGGAGCATTGTTGAGACTCCCCACCCATGCTAATGCGGCACAGTACCCTGGAGGCGGAGGTCGTTCGACTGTCCTGGAGGCGGGGCGACCATAACCGTAGTAGTAGGTTTGAGTAGCAGCTCTTGAAGTAGAAGTCTAAGTGAAAAACTAAAGTTGAGTTAGTATCACAGCAACATATTAATTTCAACAGTACATACATTAGTGCTTGAGAGGTCATAGCTAATATAGTGCTTGATGTTGATGTTCAAATACATTCGGAATATTTGAAGTTTTTGAAGTTGGAAGAATTTTGTAGTAGTGGGGTAGTCTCAGGTTGGTAGTAGTTGTAGTGATTTTGATTTTGGAGGAGGGAGGGGATTTTGGAGAGAGAATTTATGAGCAAAGTTGGCTGGGAGCTCACACTTTTAAAGGAAAAGTTTCAAACTCCGCTTTTGTGTTTGTTTTTCAGTAGATATCTTGAACCCCTTGTAATAAACGCGTAGATCTTCCCCACATTTCGCGTCAAAATCCAATTCCGCGTCGAATGGCGCTAATCTTAGCTTTGTACGATGGCGCGTCGTAAAGTTCACTTTTTGAGCCAAGTTTGGACACGCTTCGTCAAAAACAGAACAAGTTGGGTGGATTCTGAACTTCATCGGCACCGGCCGCGATACTACTCATACTACAAGTACAGCATGTAGATGTCGAGATTGGTCAATCCTTAGGCTTCGTCGTCGACTGAAGGGTGGACGAACAAAACACTGAAACTCAAACACGTCCGATCATCCTGAAACTCCCAATAAATTTCACTGTGGTATATGTTTATATGCAGCCGACCTTGCTGGCGTTGGCGACCGCGTTTGCGTGAGGGAGAGTGAATGGCGCCCGAGATAAACAAACAGATCAGCAGGCAGCTTCATAGAATCCAGCTCTCGGACACAAAGAAAAGCTTTTACAGGTGTATTATATGCTTCAGAAGCAGTCTGTAGGCCAAAATCTCCTCACACACAGACAGTAGTCGTGGTGATGACCAGTATGCTTCAAAATAACTACCAGAACCACCTAAAAAATCAATGATTGACGATGGCTTCATCATTTAAAAGGTTTGAAGCTGGAATAAAGCTCAAAATACGCGTCGAGACTGTGTACTTGCAACTGTTGAGCGTCGTGTCACGTGACAACACCTTGGATATCATCCACACCAGTCATCCGCAATACTTAGTCCAGATAATTTTAGATGCACAAACTTGATTTGAAATAAAGGTAGTACGGTCAGCCTTTCAGTTTGGATTCTGAAACGATAACCCATAACGATCCTGAACCTAAACATTGTTGTAAAGTCCAAATAGACTATTTCATTTTCGATGGAGCCCATGAATCATTAGATGAGGGTTGGAGATATGTTCCGAAGTCAGAGGGAGACCAGAAGAGTTGAGCCGAAGCTACACAATAAAACCATTCTCAATAAATCTACAAAGCGGTTGCGATGGATTCGTAGATATTTGTAACTGTACAGGTATTGTCAATGTGCATAAATGTGTGGTTGGCCTCCAAAGTTTCGTTCTAACAACGTACTCGCCTCATTTACTATTCTCCTGAAAAGAACATGAGGTATTGACAGAATGTACAGTACGTACTGTTAAAAGTAATGGAAACTACGAAGCTCAGATCCTTTGGCGGGATGAGGATTGATTTTTGGAAGACATGAAATAATGACAAACAACCTCACACTTAAAGACCCAAGGGCCAGGAAACAGGTACTTTTTTGATTTACTTTTAATTTCGGCGTGTAACAACACAACTTTGAAGCGTTGTCCCTACAAACTGTTTCTCGATAATGGTTGAGTTGCATTAATGACATTGAGCGAAATCTTCTCTCCTTTCTTTCTCTGTAATTATGGCATTTATTGGATTTTTCTTTAATTGAATCAAGATGGAGGAGGTTGGAGCTGACCCAGCCTTCTCATTCCTCCTGCCATCCTTCTTCTCCACCCAATCTGCCACAGCGCCTCCTCCATATACTCAAGAATCCCTCATAGAAGCAGCTTTGAAACTATCAACCCTCCACTCGCAACATCCACAACCTTCCACATCATCCCTCACAACGATCCAAAACGCCTGCCTCCTCGCAGCCACAACCAGATTTCCTGATGCAAGCATACCGTATCTACGAGACCTCATCACAACTGCAACGGCAGCCCTCGAATCTGCCGGTCTTGTAATCACAAACCCAACTCTTGATGGGATGGTTTCAGAAATGCTCCTCCTCGACAAAGACAAGTACCCAAAACGAATCAGCACAGATCCTCCGAAACGAGATGAATACTTTCGTTCCCAAGACTACGCACGAGCTGCAAAACTACTCCTCTACAACGAATTCCCAATGGTAAACCTCCCTTGAACCTTCCATCACCCCATCTAACCTAAACCAACCCTCACGCAGCACTACAAACAAACAATAAAATCAATCCTCCTCGATACAAACTCCTCCTACCTCCACGCGCGAACCCTCCTCCTCATAACCCCACCTCCCAAAATCTGGTCCCTCTTCACATTCACTGCCCGTCCCTCTCAACCTATCCCACACCACCTCTCACATCACCCCGAAATAACCCTGGACAAGCAAGAAATCGCCGCTGAATCCATGAAATCCCTGTGCGAATCGGACGAAACACTTTCCAAAACCCTGAACCTTGAGGAATACACGCGCGAGGGACAACTGCTTGAATGCCCCGTGTGTATAGACGACCTCGCGTTTGAAGATTTTGCAGCGTGTACATCGGGGTGTCTTGTTTGTAAGACTTGTTTGGGGCGGTACGTGCGTGGTGGAGTGTATGAGTCTGGAGAGTTGCGGGGGAAAGCTGTGACGTGTTTTTGGAGACAGATGTTGGGAAATGTGGGGCTGGGTATTCTGATGAGGTTCTGGAACGGGCGGTTGGGAAGGATGTTTGTAAGGTTATGGTTGGGTTAGTGAATGAGCGGATTGTGAGGGAGGCCTTTGGGGTTGATGGATGTGTATGCTGTGCTGTATGTGGGTATGCCGGTGAGTTTAGACGTTCTTGATAGTTGGTTGTATTTATTCTTGGACAGAGGCGAGAGATCCGAAAGAACCCCTAGCAAGTTCAGTCTGGCTTGCGGAGAAATGTTATTGGTTCTGTTGTGGTTAGAAGCCAAAGGAGAACAGATTCGGCATCACCGATACTCTGATCCTGTGATTTTGATTTCCATCTTGGCGCTCTTTGAGTTCATTATGGTCACGTTTTTTATCTCAATTGTGCTGGGAGTGGTGGCGGTAGTTTTGCTGCGATTCTTTTTGGAGCTTTCAGGACTCTGGAGGCAACCTCTAGAACTTGTGTTTGAAATGGTGCGAATGGATCCAGTCGTTTTGGTTCAACTCAATAGCATGCCGCCGTCAGCGGCAGTGGTATATGTTCAAACTGGATACAAATCAATCAAAACGTTACTTGAGCAGTATTCTTTGACGCATCCAAAGTTTATCAAGAAGCAACGGCCATTGCCATTCAATTGCAAGAATCCCACATGTCTTTTATCGTCATGCAGAGAATGTGGCAAGGAATGGACAGCGTGTCATGTCTGTCATGAAGCCGAAAAAGATTCATTGCGCCTCTATGTTGAACAAGCGATGAGTGAGGCATTTATTCGAACAGTTCAGTATTCATTCTTTTCCCACCACATCAATCTAAATATCTTTGAAACCACAGTGTCCAAATTGCAGAACAAGATACACAAAGCAAAGCGGCTGTAACAAAATGACATGCCCAATGTGTAAATTCGTCATGTGTTATGTATGTAGACAGGATATTGGACGCGAAGGCTATGAACACTTTTGCCAACACTTCCGAATGATTCCAGGAATTGCATGCACGGAATGCCAAAAGTGTGATTTGTATGTGACAAAGGAGGATGAAGCACATTTGAAGCGCGTAGCTGATGCCGCAGAGAAGGAGTGGAGGGCTCGACATCCACAAGCCGCTGTAAGACTAACAGCAGGAAAGCGAACTATTGTATCACCAGCCAAGAAGGATGAATAGACGTGCAATTACTATTGAAATAAAGAGTGCACCAAACACAACCAACACGCATTAATGGACCCACACGCCGCCCCTTCCTCAACAACCGAAGCCGCACCACCTTCGAGCTCAGCAGCACCGACTGTTCATTCGACTGTTCACTCTGGGGCACCAAACAACAAAGGCGCCAACTCGAACGCAACTTCAAACAACCAAACAACAACAACTTCTTTGGTGGACCGGCGCCGTTCGTTGCCGCGCCGTTCTTTGCGGCCCCGGCGCCGGCTCCAGCGCCATCAAACTTTGCCTTCTACGCGCAACAGCAACAGCAACAGCAACAGCCTCACGCGGCCCAGTCGCAGCAGCAGCGACGCGCGCCGTTCGCCCAGAAACACTTTGGCCAGTCGCAAAACAGGTTCCAGGGACAAATGATGGTGGCAAATGGACAGGACGATCTGTTTCAGCAACAGCAACAGCCATTCCAACAACCCGCCCAGCACCACCACCTCCCGCTGCCACACCACATTCTGCTTCAACAACAACAACAGCAACAACAGCAGCCTTTCCAGCAGCAGTTCCCGCAAAACCACCACTCAATTCAACCAGCTTCAACCCTCTTCCCTGGCCTTCCTGTCCCTCCACACTTTGCCCCAGACATGGGCTCCGCCTCATCTTCCTCTGCTGCCTCAGGCGTCTCTCTTCTGACTCCCGATATGTCTTGGTCGCGTGTTGACCTTCCGGCCTTTGTCTGGTTTGAACTGTTTATTCGTGCAGGTGCAGTTCTCAGTGCTGCTGCGGTCGCTACAAATAATCCTTCCTCTCAAAATGACTTTTTTGGTTGGCAAGGGCCTGTTGGTGTTGTCGCCCCTGATTTTATGTGGGATGCTCTGCGTTCCAGTTTGGATCGATCAGTTTCGTTTCAGGTAACAATATTGAGCGTAGAGTAATCACTAGTAATCACATAAAATAATAACGTTTTCACTAGACTCCACAACCGCAACAAACCCAGCCTCCACCACAAACTCAACAGACTCAGCAACCACAAAGCCATCACACGGAAGGAGGAAGCTCACCTATTTCAGGAAAGCCGGCAACAGCTGCTTCAGTGAACTGGGGAAACTCTGGAAAGGAACAGAGTGTTCCAGCCCCAAAAAGAACCCCCACACCAACTCCTGTGGCGGCTGTTGCTCAAACTGCACAGCAACGACCACCTTCGAGTCAAGGAACTCATGCGAAGCCTGTTGAACATCAATCTGAACAAACTCAACCTAAAGCATCAAGTTCTCGAAAAACATCATCAACTCCAGCACCTCCCTCTAATAATACTACACAAACCCAACCTCGCGCTCGAACTCCGAGTCCAGCGAAACAAATGCTGTATCAACATCAACTCCAGTTGGGCCTTTCCAAGCATTGGACGCTCTTGATAATCCCATTCCAGCCCTCTCCAACTTACCCCAAGATTTCCTCAAAGAAATGGAAGAAGCCTTTGGACCCCGCATGTTTTGCTATCACGTCACAAAACCATACAACGGAAAGCTATTTGTAGCTCCACGCGCTGACGGAAACGGCAAGAAAGTTGCATTTCAGTTACGTTCATAACTAATATTCTCCCTCTCCCTTCCATCTCATTGGCTAAACATTTCACAACCTCTTAATAGAACCGTGAAAGAAATATGTGACAAACACGCAGTCGAATTTGGACAGGTTGTCAAGTTTGAAGAAGCAGTTCGAAGTGCGACAGCAAGGAGTCGGGAGCATACTGTTCAAAATACAGAGAAGGGGGAGGTCACCACCATCACCATGGGCAGCATCACCATGAGGGACCGGATCGTGGTGATAGAGGTGGCCGGGGAGGAAGAGGCGGTCGTGGAGGACGGGGTGGTGCTGGTGGTGGTCGAGGTGACTTTGCAGGGCGGAGGGGTAGTTCTGGACCTGCTCCGTCATCGAGTGCAAATGCGTCAGCATCGGCACCTCCTGCGCCTTCATCGTCATCATAATAGTTGCTAAATTTTGGTTAGATATTTTTGGGTTGGGTATGGGTATGTATTCGAAGGTCTTGCTCCTTCACTTGTTCTTGCTCTCTTATATAGCTGAAGCTTGATGCACATAAAATGGAAAGTAGTGCAATGGCTTGTAGAGATTGTTTTTCTTCATTGTTCTTCATATTGACAGCATTTTGATTGTCTGTTGCACTCACTCAATTTCAGTAGATGGTAAGCATCTAGCCAAATGCATTTTTGAAATTCGATTACGTCTATGAGTTGCTTATTAGATGCATATAGGCTTTCTCTGTTCAGTCAGTGCTACTCTCCCTTGCTCTCGTCATCAGTTTCATCTTGCTGGCGTATGATCTAGCCTTTCTGGATATACGAGAAGGAGCAGGCCAAGCAAAGAAGCTCGTAGTTCCTCAGTTGGGTGTTCAGCCAACGTCAACACAACTGCCGAACCCTGCTGCTTCAAATGCTGCAACAGCGCCTAAAACCATGGAGACCACCATCCAACCGATTCAACATAACATCACTGCGCTTCCAAACTCTGCAGATCCATGTGCCAAACAGACTATCGACAGTTTGATTGGACAACCTGTCAAAGGCACTCAAGTCCTTGTAACAGGGGGTGCTGGATTCATTGGTTCCACAGTAAGTCCCACCTCTCCTTCATTGATTCGTATCTAAACGAGCTCTACCAAACAGCTCACAGATCGCTTGCTCGAGCTCGGTTACAAGGTCCGTATCTTTGACAACCTCGCTACTGGATCAATACGAAATGTACCGCTTGGAAAAGATAATCTTGAGTTTGTGTTGGGAGACATTATGAATCGGACGGATGTGTATAACGCGATGGAGGGCGTTGACTATGTTTATCATTTGGCCGCTATGAGTAAAGTGGTGCCAAGCTTGAAAAGTCCTGATATGGCCAAGTTTTGCACAGAAGTGAATGCGCTTGGGACATGGAGTGAGTTGGACTTTGAGAATTGTGGGAATGGGTTCTGATTATGTTTTATGGTACAGATGTGCTTGAGTCAGCTAGACTTCGTAAAATCAAGAAAGTCATTTATGCGGCATCTTCGACGTACTATGGTGGGAATGAATTGCCTAACACTGAAACTGACGCGGTATCTGTCATTTGTCATCCAACAAACCAAACTGATTTAAACCACCCAGCCTGACTTTTTAACTCCATACGCTGCTTCAAAATACGAGGGAGAAATTCAAATGAAAACATTCAACGACTTGTTTGGTGTTCCAACTGTCTCGCTTCGTTTCTTTATGGTCTATGGCCCACGCCAACCAAGTACAGGAGCATACGCGATCGTAACTGGAGTCTTTGCGAAACAAGCCGGCCTTGGTGAACCTCTTACAGTAGAAGGAAAAGGAGACCATTCACGAGACTTTATCCACGTGAAGGACATCACTGAAGGCCTCATTATTGCCCAGCAATCGAACGTGACTGGCCAAGTCATAAATCTAGGAACAGGAGTCGGATATTCGGTGCAACAAGTCGCTGATTTAGTTTCCAAAACCAAATCCACGTAGCCGAACGAAAGAATGATTTGAATGCAACGTTGGCGAATACTTGCAAGATGAAGAATGTGTTGAAATATCAGCCAACGAAGGATTTTGTGAAGGAGATGTCGCAAGTTGCAAAGGACACGATGGCGGGATCTGTTTTTGCACAGTCTTGGGTCAACAAAGACGTTATTGCTTCAGTTCCTTGGCTCTTACCTGCACGGTAATCTTCGAATTTCTTGCTTTGCATTGTTTCTAACAAAATTCTCCAAATTAGTGCCAAGGCCGTTCCATGGTTCGGGAAGGACACAAGTCTTGAAACATTACTTGAATCTCATTTTGGTACGAAACCTTCGAATCCATTATTAGTCTTGTGTTCATGCCAAACGTCACGGAAATCAAGCAGAAGTAGGCTATTACAGATCTCATCGAAATATGAATTGACCTTTATATTCAGAACCCTCTTGTTAAACCACATTTACTCTCTCGTTGCTGTTGGGAAATCTCGGTACTACATTGTTGGTACCACTAATTCCACTCACGAAGAATGCCTTAACTTGAATTTACCCTGCTGGAATATTGCCGCGACTCTTACTAACTTCAATGGTACTCACGGGTTCAGCCGATTGCAAGCTGCGAAGCTTATTTTGAAGAAAGGCATTGACGTCCACATTGGATCTATATTCACTTCATACGTTCGTGAAGTTCAGGCCTCGTATGAAAAGTTCCATGCGATGGACGTGATAATGAGCGAGTCTTTGGTAAGATTAAAAGTGGCAACTGTTGTTTTTAAATTAGTTTAATTACAGGGATCAGATATCGATTACTTACTGGTTTCCAATGCAAGAACAATCCGGCTGCTGGATTCCCTTGTCGCCACAAAAGATTTGAACGAAATTCATTTGATGGATAATTCAACAACGCTTGTCACCGATTGTAGCGCCGAGGGATCCTGCAAGGAAAAAGTTGATGATAAATCACCAGCCCGATTGATGAAGTTTCATCACCCGACAGCGTGTGTTAGCCATGCGGATGCCTGTGAATCTGGAAGCTTATATTCTATTGCGTGCTTGGAGCGCTCTGACCCCATGAAAGTTGATCTCAAAAATCTTGACTCTACGTATTTGACGCAGTGTCCAGCTTATCTTGACGTCTGTGATATTCAGCAAATAATTCCAAAGTCTTGGACGAAAGGTCAACTTGAGCCAGTCAAGTGTCCGTCTGGCGCTGCCTTTTCCAATTTGCGTGAAATTAAACCACAAAGGGGTCCTTTGTCAGAAAGGCCATGGAGAATTGGTCTCGTGGTGTAATTAAGAAGATTCTGTCAATTCACCAACTGCTTGATCAACACAAAGCCACCGCGATTCTGAATCAACCAGAAAACAATACGTTATCGATTGGCTTTCCAAATGGATTTGACACTAGGAACGAAACGCTATTTTTAATCACCGGAACCTTCAAACGAGGCAAGGATGACTGGCGAGCAGACAGAAAACCATTCATTGGTCGTCATATTGCGCAAATCAAAAGACAAGAGCAGGAAAATGCAATTCAATGTCATCTCAAGAAAAAATGCAGACAAATCCTATGGATTATCGCTGAGGACTCGGATCAAATTGATCCTGAAGTTGCTAGCTTGTTGAGATGCTCAAAGATTCCGTACGTGTACTTTGCTTATGGACCCACAAGAGCATTCGGAAACGCACAAAAGAATGCACTTCTCCAGTTTGTCGTGGAAATGACGCGTGCATTTGACTTTACGGTAACATTCATCCAGTTGACGATGATGGGTATGGGCTTGCAGAAGGGTTTGAGTTGTGTTATAGAATCAAAAAGTGGGGTTTGCTTCCCAATGTTGGTCTTGGTGTCGAAGGTATTGAATATGCTGCTATGGAAAATGGAAAAGTTGTTATGCACACTGGATGGCCAGAACGCAAGTTCCCATTCGATTACAATGCTCTGATTTTCAACTCCACAATATTTGATAAGCTGGATCGGAAGGATTCTCTCTTTTGGCCACATCCGGGATGGGCGGGTGAAACTGAATTCGCTGAGGTGCACTTAAAGAGTGTACAGGAAGTCGAAGTGCCTTGTCACAAGTGCGAATTCCTATTTTACAATCTGAAAGTAGCTCCAGAGCATATGGTATTCACGTGCTAATAAAGCTGTTTGTTCGAAGTAATATTCTTTAGTGTGATGGCAGTTTTTACATCAAAAAAACTTCAAATGAAGCAGGACGCGTTGCTACTGCCAACTGCCACAAACATGGCAGCACCGCCATCTGCTCGCGTTAAATTCATGCCCTCTGTTTTCTTTCTACTTGCTGCGCTTGCCTGGCTGTTGTACAACTCTCCCTGCCACCATAAGACCCCACCAACTCCACCAAGTGTTTCTCCTTTCAACTGGCATCCCTGTGCCGAGAATCCTCTCGTTGAATGCGGGACTCTTCTAGTACGTTTAAACCACCTCGCACCAGAAAACGGCACCTTCATCAAACTGGCATTATCCCGATTCCGCCCCAACACAACAGAACCAGTCCTCGGATCCCTGCTTATTAATCCTGGTGGACCAGGAGGAAGTGGAAAACAGGTTGTTCTCCTTGGTGGAAAACGCCTCTCATCAATGGTGGGAGACCGCTATGATATTATTGGATTTGACCCTCGCGGGATTGGAGAGAGCAACTCGATAAAATGTTTGAATCTGCTTTCCTGCATTCTGAGTTTGATATTGCTGAGGCTGCGGTTGGATTGCCAGGAATTAACGTTGGAGTGACAACATTTGCTAAGCTTCAGGAAGCGAAAGCAAAGAGTTGTGGAAAGTGGGGAATTGATGTACTACCATATGTTTCGACTGCCAGTGTGGCAAGAGATATGGACTTGATTAGGGAGGCACTCGGTGAAGATGTATTGAACTACTATGGATTCTCTTACGGAACGTAAGTTTACAGGATCTTTATGTGGCAACGTATTAAGCTTCTACTTAAAGATTCCTTGGAACCGTGTACTCTCAGATGTTTCCGGACCGCGTTGGCCGTCTCGCGATTGATGGAGTTATGGATGCAACAACATACGTCAAATCATATGCCGAATTTAGTCTTCAATACCTCATCAATACAGATGACATCTACAAGGGATTTGTCAAAGACTGCGAAGCAGCTGGGCCTTCTCGTTGCGCACTTGCCTCATCAGATTTGAAAAAGCATCCAGTAGACAAGAAGGTTCGGTCTCTTTTGAAATCTTTGGAAAAAGATCCAGTTGTTGTTGTGGAAGACATCACATTCCCCACAATTATCGGTGCAACTGAAGTATTGAACTTACTCTTTCGAGGATGGTATCAGCCAGCTATTTGGCCAAAGATTGCAACAGCTTTGGCATCTTTAATTGATGAAAATGATGCAACTGCTGTTGCTCAATTGTCGTCTGGAGGTGGTGGACCGAGTGGTGACACTTGTCCAATTCATGATGAAGCTGGTTCTCTTGGATTCTTATCAGTAGTTTGTCTGGACACAGCCGGGAACGACCACCCGCTAAAGAAATGGGAGAAAATAGCAAAGGAGAATACCAAGAACAGTGAATGGTTTGGAGAAGCGAATACTTGGCAAGGGTTGGCATGCAAGTACTGGCCAGTCTCTGCTTCGGAGCGATACACAGGGCCATGGAATAACAAGCTAAAAAATCAAATCTTGATTATTGGCAACCGATACGATCCGGTGACGCCTCTCGCTAGTGCTCAGATTATTGAAAAGCAGATGGAAGGGAATGGAGTCTTGTTGACTCGTGAAGGATACGGGCACTGCTCAACTTCTATGGTAAGCAAGTGTACACAAGAACACATTCGCAGATACTTTGTTGATGGTATTGTTCCTCCAAAAGGAACAGTCTGTGACACCGACTTTGATGTATTCCCTGAGACCAACCTTCTTGATGCACAGTCTGCCGAAGTTTTGAAGAATGTGGAGGATATACAAATGATTCATGAGATGATCGTCAAGAGTAATGTGCGTCGTCTGTAATCTGTGCAATTATAACTTCCTTATTTGCGTGGTATTCAATAATCAGTTAATTGCCCGTTCAAAGGCTGAGAATAACTTACCTTCTTTGTTTGTCGTCTTTTAAATTAGCCTCGTCTCTTTGTTTCAAATTGAGAACGAAAGAATTGTCACGAAAAGAAAGAAATGGCAGAGCCCACCGACCTTCCAGTTGAGGAAAAAGAGTTGGACGCAGAATTTGAGCGGCTATGGGGTGTAAACGGACAAGCTCGCAACGCCGTTTCATCGGGGAAAGCGCGTCACAGTGTCACAGCCATAGAAACAAACTCAAAACAGACAGACGAAACAAAGGACGTTATAGAAGGCGAAGCAGAGCAAACTTCTAAACTGGTCACTGATGAAACGCGTCTTTGTTCGGAACCTGTGGAAACCCTCGACCTATCACACTCGCATCATTCAAACCATCACCATCATCATGGCCATCACAACCATAACAATCACCATCGACACCACCGCCGCAGTCGAAGCCAAATTCGAGACGATGAGTTATCCACAGTTGATTCGCCGCGTAAGCACTCGTTGACGACTAACAGTGCATCAAATTCCTCGGGAGCACATACAGCAAATTCCACGCGTCCTACAACTGGAGGATTGAATACAGACTTTGAGGATCCAACGTCTTATCTGGAGGAAAAGGTGTTCCCAATACTCCTACCTGGCATTGAAAAAATGCTAAAAAGCGTCAAGAGAAAGGAAGAGTTGAGTGACCCACTGGCGTGGCTTGGACATGTGGGTTATAATTATTCAAAATTGAATTTCTGAATTTTGACATTTTATGCCGATAGTATCTTCAAAGGCATAATATCAACAAGCATCATCCTGAGCTACCGGAAAAGGTGGGATCTGAGGACAAGAGTGTACGACGAACCTCTGTTGTGACACAAGCTGGAGTCCGACAAAGTCGTAAGCTTAGTCCTTCTGTTTCTTTGGGTGAAGTAGCCAGAGCTGTTCAATAAATGACGAGGTTGAACATTTGATTGGTCACAAGCAGTCATAACTTCACAATTCACAAGCTTGCCGCTTGCCACTTTTTATCAATCAAAACTCACTCAAAACTCAAAAGCTTTACCATCATTACTCTCACCAAAAATGTCTTCCGAATCCCTCCAACTCATTGATGGGGATACCTCTACTATCCAAGGGAGTGAAGTCCCTATGATGAGCCAGAGCACTTGCCAAATAAGCTCAAGTTCACACAGCAAGATGCCACAATCAACGTAACTGGCGCCACCAGTGGGGCTCCTTACTTCTCCATCAACTTCATTGCTTCTGCTTTTGGAGAATGGTTCCTTCAGCCAACAGGAGCATTACTTTCCAGTCCTCCCACGCTTCCCATCTTTTCAGAGGCGGCTCCTCAGATCATTGCGACCTCTGTCTCATCTGATCAATTGGTCGCTTTATTGAACCCCTACAAACACGACATTCGCCGTTACGGTTTCAAAGTTGAAACACCAACTTCATCTTTGATTGAAACCAACTTCCCACTCGATGAAGGGAAAAACGTGTATGCATTGGGTCTCTTTTCCACCCCCGCGGAAAGTACCAGTGGTTAGTCAATGAATTCGTTGGGGGATCCACTCAAGAACCAATGAATCCAAAGAATGAAATAGTGCAGTTCAAGCTTTACTTTACCAAAGCTACAAAGCACGCAGAAGCTACAACTGAGGCCGGAAAGTTTCTCAATTCTTTGTTCAGTGGAAACACACTTGGGGCTGGAATCGCAAGAAAAGTCGTTGCAACATTCACATCGTCCAAGAGTTCTTCGGGACTTGAGGGAGTGTTGGACCACCAAAAAGACTGGGCTGATAATGAAGAGGCAGCGTTGGTTGCAACAACGGCTTTGGCTGCATTCATTGCTTACAAGTATCGCGTCCAACGTTACCAGCACAAGAAGTTGAAGGGAGAGTTTTATTGAATTGATTATTGAAGGAAAGACATGAATACATTCAAGTTAGTTGGTTTGTTTGATATTTTTGGAACAGGTCCTTGTACTGCGAAACCAGTTCAGAAACAGTACTTCAACGCGACCGTTGCCAACCTCGAAATGGTGCGTTCTCGTCATTTACTGTTCTATATTTCTCCAGGGCTCATGGAAATGAGGATGACTTGTATTCAAGCAACCAATATGGAGTGAAGGCACTGTTGACAGTCTCCCAACAACCTGCACCGAACCATCCGTCCTCGCCACTATCTCACAATACAAAACCGGCGACTATTGTCTAACCACAACCACATTCATCGCACAGGCCAACGGAGTTCGTTTCATTCTAGTCGTTGCAATCATCGTCAGCTTCGTTCTGTTCTCATACGATTTCGCCCTTCTCACAAGCAAAGAAACCGACGAGCAGCAAATTCAAACTGGAAAGGGCCAAGACTCGTTCCCAAATGTAATCGAAGTCGACCAGAAAACCACAGATGCACCTGCATCCACTTCAATAGAGAAAGTCGGGTTCGCCGATCCTTGTTCAAAGTTAAAGATTGATAGTGCGGCCGGACAGCCTGTCAAAGGAACGCATGTCCTTGTGACAGGAGGAGCTGGATTCATTGGATCAACTGTGAGACAGCCAAACGTTCTTCTGTCCTGATTCTAAACCATACGATATAGCTCACTGATCGCTTGCTTGAGCTCGGATACAAAGTACGGATCTTTGACAACCTCGCAACAGGATCCATCCGAAACGTCCCTCTTGGGCGAGAAAACCTTGAATTCGTCCTTGGAGATATTATGAATATTACAGACGTATATAATGCAATGGAAGGAGTAGAGTACGTGTATCATTTGGCGGCGATGAGCAAAGTTTTGCCCAGTTTGAAGAGTCCCAAAATGGCCAAGTTCTGTACCGAAGTAAACGCTCTGGGAACCTGGAGTAAGTGTTTCTGGAGGCTTGATTCTTATTAAGCATTTTCGTAGATGTATTAGAGTCTGCGAGACGGCGCAAAATCAAGAAAGTTATTTATGCAGCTTCATCCACATACTATGGACGTAACGCACTGCCAAACACCGAAACTGACGCAGTATGTTCCTAAGAATGTATAACAGATTGTCATTTCTAAATCCACATGTTAGCCCGATTTCTTGACTCCATATGCTGCCTCAAAGTATGAAGGAGAAATTCAAATGAGAACTTTCAACGACTTATTCGGAGTTCCAACTGTTTCATTGCGTTTCTTCATGGTGTACGGACCACGTCAGCCCAGTACGGGAGCTTACGCTATTGTGACTGGAGTCTTTGCCAAACAGGCAGGTCTCGGCGAACCACTTACAATCGAAGGAAAGGGAGACCATTCCCGCGACTTTATCCACGTCAAAGATATCACAGAAGGACTTATCATTGCTCAACAATCATCTGTCACCGGAGAAGTTATCAACTTGGGAACTGGAATTGATTACTCCGTGAAGCAAGTCGCGGACTTGGTCTCTCCTAAGCAGGTTCATGTTGCTGAGAGAAAGAATGATTTGAAGGCGACTTTGGCGGATACTTGCAAGATGAAGAAAGTTTTGGGTTATCAACCAAACAAGGACTTTATTTCAGAAATGTCGCAAGTGGCGAAGGAGACTATGGCGGGTTCTATTTTCGCTCAATCTTGGGTGGATAAGGAAGTTACAATTTCGGTTCCCTGGCTCTTGCCTGCTCGGTAAGTTTTTGCTTACACTTAATTCACTAAATCCCAAATAGGGCAAAAGCTGTTCCTTGGTTCGGAAAGGACAAGAGCTTAGATTCCTTGCTTGAGTCCCTCTTTGGACTCAAGCCCTCGAATCCATTTGTCAGTTTGGTATTTATGCCAAACGCAGAGGATATCAACCAGAAGTATGTGGCATATTAGCCGTTTCAAATTACTAACAACAGAATTAGGACACTTCTGCTGAACAATATTTACTCTCTTGTAGCAATCGGCAAATCTCAATATTACATTGTTGGAACAGATGCCTCAAACTACCAGGAATGTCAAAATTTGAACTTGCCATGTTGGAATATCTCCGAAGTGGATCCTGAATTCAACAAAGATCGTGGATTGAGTCGGTTGCAAGCTGCTAACTGGATTTTAAAGAAAGGAGTCGATGTTCATGTTGGATCAATTTCAACTTCGTATCTTCGAGAAGTGCAATCCTCGTACGATAAGTTTGCCACCATTGATATTGTGATGAGCGAATCTTTGGTTAGTGATTCCACTGGCTTCGTTTTTGAATGCTAATCGCCTCAATTTCAGGGCACTGACATTAATTATGTCTTGCGAGCGAACCCCAGAACTGTTCGCATGATCAGCTCACTCAAGACTTCTGCCGATCTGCCAGAAGTTCACTTGCTGGATACATTCAAGACCCTCTTGACTGAATGTTCTGCCGACAAACCATGCAAAGAGAGAGCCAACGACACTGCCCCAGCCCGTTTTGTAAAATTCCACCACCCAACAACTTGCGTAAGCCATGCGGATGCCTGTAAATCTGGTGGCCTTTACTCCACCGTTTGCCTCGAACGATCCGATCCAATGAAAGTAAACCTCGACAAACATGATACAATGTACTTGACCCAATGTCCAAGCTACCTCGATATCTGCGACATCCAACAAATCATGCCTAAAATTTGGACGAAAGGACAACTCAAGCCACTTCAATGTTCCGGTGGACGTCGCGACGCAAACTTGCTCGATGTTTCACCTCAAAAGGGATACCTCTCCGAAAGCGGGATAGTCGAATGGTCTCGCGGGGCGCTGAAAAAGATGCTTCTTATCCACGAACTTCTCGATCAGCCAAAAGCCGAAGCGATTATGGATGAGTTGCAAGCTCGCCCTCACAATGTGTTCTCCGTTGGATTCCCGAACGGTTTCGACACAAGTAGAGAAACTCTTTTCCTCATCACTGGAACTTTCAAACGTCCATTGGATGACTGGAGAGCCGACCGTCGAGCATTTATGGGTCGCCATATTACTCAAATGAAGAGACAAGAAGAAGCGAACGCGATTCACTGCCAATTCTCTTCAACGTGTCGTCAATTGGTGTGGGTGATTGTGGAAGACTCTGATAGAATCGATCCAGAGGTGGAAAGCTTATTGCGTTGCTCCAAGATTTCGTACGTGTATTTTGCATATGGACCTACAAAGCACTATGGAAACGCTCAGAAGAATGCGTTGATTCAGTATGTCGTTGAACTTACTCGAGCGTTCAACTTCCATGGTCCAGTTCACCCAGTCGATGACGATGGCTACGGTTTGGCTGAAGGTTACGAGCTGTGTTACAACGTCAAGAAATGGTCATTACTTCCAATTGTCGGTCTCGGCCCAGAGAACATCGAGTACGCTGCTCTCGAGAATGGAAAAGTAGTCGTTCACGCCGGATTAGCCGACCGCAAGTTCCCCTTCGATTACAATGCTATCGTATTCCACTCCTCTATTTTCGACAAGCTTGATCGAGACCTGACACTGTTCTGGCCACACCCAGGCTGGGCTGGAGAGAGTGAATTGCGGAAGTGCACTTAAAAAGTCACCAAGAAGTCGAGATTCCATGCAATAAGTGCGAGTATTTGTTTTATAATTTGAAGATTGCACCAGAGCATGTGATTTACAAATGTTAGTAGTAGTTGGAAATTAAAAAAGAATAAACAATTGCAAAGACAAAAATAACAACTTTTATCGCTCAAATATCTACGACGACTAATTATAAATGCACAGAGACTTCAAAATTCTTCAACGCCTTTTCAACGCCTCAATCTCAGCTTTCAGTTGTTGAATCGTTCGCTCCTGTCTTCTTCCCTCTCCTCTTTCTCTGCATGATTCTATCCGCCTCATCAACTCGATTCCTTAGTTCCTTGATATATTCACGAGCTGAACATAATTCATAAACTTAGAAACAAGCCATTAAAAATAACTTACAGAATTGAAGCACTTTCTCTTTGCTTGGATTCTTGTCTGTAAATTGAGGCAGAACCGACTTCAGCCCATCAAAGTTTTGTTTCATTGAATCTCGTCGTTTCTGCTCAGAGACTTTGTGGTGTTCCTTTTTTGATTCCATATCAATACTCATTTCAGTTGCGTCAAATCCGATCAATCTGTTTGGGTTTGACTTGACAATGAGGCGGAGCACTTAAACAACATGAGTGTAGATTAAAACGTACCCAGACTCTCCCTCCATTATGTTTTTGTAGTTGCTGTTGTGAGTAAGTTTTTTGACTGCATCTTTGCCATCTGCTTGGTAGGTTTTAGCGTTAGTTGTGGAGGGATTCAAGGTAAAATGATTACGAACTGGAATGCACGACAGGTAAAAGCGGCTTCAGTTCCCTCTCTTTGCCTTTCCGACGACCATTAATGCTTCCTGTTGTTGAAGATGACGAGGGAGATGACAATTCCATGGGAGCAGATTCCTTTTGTTCGTCACTGAGATATAATAACATTCCGGGTGTAACCGCATTCACATTTCCAGCTGAGGACGAAGAAGCCGACAAAGATTGTTGTGCATCTGAGTCAATGACCTCAGGTTTAGGTTCTACAGACATAAAATCAGGAGATGGACGGCCAGTTTTCGAGTTGGGGTTGGTATTGGCATCCATACGAGACGCAGGTAAATGAGGAACTTTGAATAAGGCGTCTTTTGATTTCGAGGATGTTGAGGAAGGACCAGGATTACTGCTGGTGCCATTAGATGAAGTTTCAGTGCCAGGAGAATCATTTGCTTCGGGCGATAAGGACGAACTTGCTCGTCTCGCGGGAGCAATGGGTTTCAAGATGGGAGATGATATTCTGAGAGGATCAATGCCGCCTGATGGTCCTTGACGGGGAATTGTGTAAGGCGATCGGGGGACACCCTTCTTTTTCCGTTCGGGCGCTGAAGACGAGCCTGCACCCGAGGGCAGAATATGAGTAGAAGTACGTCGCGATGTTCGTTTGATTCCAGGATTCGTTGAAGAGCCAGCTGCCAATTCAGCCTGAGTTGAAGGACGAAGAGCTGGTGAAGATAAGGGACTGAATGAACCATTATGAAGGTTAAGATTTGCAAAGTCGACGCTCGGGGTCATTGCTGGAGATATAATAGGGGTCAGGAGGAGTTGCTAGAAAGAAGCCAGTGGGTTTAGAGTGTGGAAGCAGGCTGTGCACCAGAACACGCACCTCCGAGTCTTCTCCAAACGAGCCCATGTTGATGTACGGCGACATGAGAGAAAGGAAGTTGCTGTTGCTGTTGTGGTCCGAGCCGAGGCTGTGGATGTTGTGGTTGTTGCTTCCAAAGAGAGAGCTGCCGTCGCCAAACAAGTGCGACGACATGCCGCCAATCTGAACATCGCCGGAGTTTGCCAAAGAAGAGTTTGCGTGGGCTTGCGCTTGGACTTGGGCTTGGAAGTGCGGCGGCGGCGGACCAGAAAGCAGGTCGCCGCCAAGCGACAGAAGCCGCGCAAGCTCCGCATCTCCGAGCTTGTCAAACATCGGATACTCGTTTGGCTCGGATTCGCTGCTGCCAAAGTGGTTCATCTGTCAACGGTGGTCGTTGGTTGTTGGTGGGGACGCCTCCTTTGTTGAGTTCAAAAGGTTGGGGAAGAATGTTGACACGCGCCTCTTTGCGCCTTGCTTCTCGACCTTTCTGTCACACTCTTACTATTTTTATACGAAGAGTATCCTTTCTTTGTGTTTTATCTTCCTTCATGACAGCGACGGATTGCCAGTGATTAGGTTGGCCTTGATCGGAGTCTTTATCAATCTTAATGTTACATAGATTATAGAACATCTTTTTTCACCTTTGAATTCGTGCAATGCGGCCTGATTCATTCTGTTTCGTTTTTGAAACCAACGAACGTATATAGCAGAAATAAGCCTTTAGGCCTTTCCATTTACATGTACATAATGACTAGAATGAATACAGTATCGTTCCTGATATCTGACCTCGGCAGAGATTTGAGAATCTGAAGCTGAAAGTTCCAAAAACAGAACTGACAGCCCTCTCTACTTGCACCTCTAAATCCAGTTGGGCAGATTTCTCAATATTGAAAGCTCCCCTACATTAATATATACATACCATGGTCTGTGTGTTTTGACTGCATTGGCATCACTTTAAACTCAATATACCTTTTGCGTTGATAGCGGTTACGAAACACACGTCTGTCAGTCCTCGCGCTTGTTGTAATAGTCATGATGGGGTCTTGCTGGCTTCTGTTAAACATCTTGTCTCGGGTGCCGCCCAATATCCAATCCGACGACTCCAATAACATCTCTAACAACGGCGTAATCCCAGAACATGCAATGTACAGATGGACTCACCAAACTCTGAAGAAGATGACATCCCTCCACGAAGCTCTGAATCAAACAACAGCAGATGTCTTAATTGACAACCTCAATCAACCGAACCCAAATAACTCATTCGCGATTGGATTTTCAAACGGTTTCGATACAACAAAGGATACGCTCTTCCTTCTTACTGCCACGTTTAAGCGAAATGACTGGCGAGCAGATCGAAGGGGCTACTTTGGCAGACATATAGCTCAAATCAAGCTGCAGGAACAAGACAACGAATTTCACTGCGTCGAAACTACAAAATGCCGTCAAATCGTATGGGTTATTGTAGAAGATTCATCTGAAATCGATACAGAGCTGTTATCCCTCCTCAAATGCTCCAAGATCAATTTCGTGTACTTTGCGTACGGCCCAACTAAGTCGTTTGGAAACTCTCAAAAGAACGCTATGATGCAATACGTTGTGGAATTGACGCGGGCGTTCAACTTTCACGGAATTATGCATCCTTTGGATGACGATGGCTATGCACTCGCTCAAGGATTCCATCTGTGCTACAACGTCAAAAAGTTTGCGTTGCTTCCAATTGTGGGTCTGGGGCACATTCACGACGGGTTGATGGAATTTGTCGCGGAAGAAGATGGGAAAAAGAAGATTCATGCATATGGAGGTCGCAAATATCCTATGGATTTTAATGCCATGGTATTCCATTCGTCAATATTCGATAAATTGGGCAAGAGCGCGACTCGATTCTGGCCGCACGATGCTTGGGGTGGAGAAAGTGAATTCGCTGACACTCATTTACGATCCCCACAGGACATTGAGATACTTTGCAATAAGTGTATGATTTTGTTTTATAATGCAAAGATTCTACCTCAGCACCCAATTTACGAATGCTGACAATAAATATATTATACTATTTTCCAATGAACACATACAAGCAATTAAACAACCAAGTCGACTATAAATCAAATGAGGTCTTTCAAAATATCATCATACCATTCACCATAGACTTCTCCGTTATAGCGAACCCAAATAGCGACTCGATAACTGAACGCCTCCAACTCTGTACGAACCACATCCAATCCAGCCTTATCGAGCCCCTCACGTTTAAATGATCCACTCACGACATGAGCCTTAATACAAGCCTGAACGCGTCGCTTCAAAAGACCAAACACAGGATCTTTTGTCGACAACGTCTTGTCCACCATATTCCGAATTAATCCTTTCCTTGTCTCATCCAGCCCCTCTACAACACTCGAGTCTCGTCCCGTCGCCCTCAACATCCCACGTTTTTTATCAATCACTAACGCTTCACAACTAGAAATAATCTCCAACGCTAGGTTCTCAACGCTCAACCCTTCAGGCGCCTTCAATAGCGCAACAAGTCGATCCTTCAATGCGTTCAAGAACCCTTTATCTCCCCTTCCTTCACTGACAATGTTTTGCACAAGCATTAACAGCGCACTGACAATTACAATGAGTTGCCCTTCATTCTGAAACGCAAAGACTCTGGCACCGTCCATGACAAGCGTTTCAGCAATAGTGTCTGGTGTGACAGCAGTGTTGGAGAACACAAGTCCGAGTAACGCATCGTGGAGAATGTCTGTGTATCGTACGCGGTTTTCGGGTAAATCAATGTTTTCAGGGTTACGTTCACGAGCTGTTTGGATCTTTGCTTGAGTAGTTTGCGCCAGCCATGCTTTTGTGCGTGGTAGAAGAGCGGCGATTGGAACGTCATTGTTAGCACCAGACTGCTTTCGAGCTGCTGCAAGGCTTTCTTTGAATTTGGACTTCTCGTACTCGACAGCTTGAGTTTTCAGGTGAGGGCGGAGAGTTTGGAGTCTGTAATTTGCAAGGTCGAGCTTCATATCATCCAGTACGAGAAGGATCTGATCAAATATTGGGACAAAATCGGTTCCAGATCTTGCATCAGTCAAGTCAGATGTTATGTTTCGGATTGCGGCGTCACGAAGTGGGGCACATAGTTGAGCCATCTTGGAGACAATGAATTGCATAATTGAAGGGAGATTGAGAGTTTTGTTTTTGATTTGGTGGGTAATAAAGTCCATGTCAAGCGCTTCTTGAATTTCTGCTGCGATCTTTCCTTTTTCCGAGACCATGGACATCAACTGATCTTTAATATCTTTCAGGAACTCAGGAACATGCGTTCCATAGTTTCCACGCGCAAACTCTTGAGTAACTTGTTCAAAGAAGGCCTTACGAGCCATTGCTCGAACTTGGGTTTCCAATTCACTCAGTTCAGGCTTCTTCAAACTGAATTCAGGATCTAACGTCAACTCGTGTGCCAGTTTTTCGTTTGTCAAAAGATCACCAAATCCTGGGGTTGATGCGGGGAAACCTGTGAGACGTTCGCTTGATGGGGCGGTTGACAAGCGAGGAGTTTCGGCTTCTGGTTTCTGAGGAAGCTCTACATTAGCCGGTGAAGCTGCACGAGAAGATGCTGAACGCTGAGATGGAGTTGTAGACCGACGAGCGTAAGATGTTTGAGGTGCGACAACATTTGGTTTAGAAACAGAATCAGTGGCTGCCATTCTTTGTTGAATACGTCCAGGAAATTTTTGAGGACTTGTGGAAAACAAGGTTGATGGAGATGGAGACGGAGAAGGGGAACTTGATCTGTCAGTGTCCCGGCCAATTCGAATACCAGGAACGGCAACACCTCGTTGTTTGATCTTTGATTCATCTCCACTGCTGTGGCCAAATTCATCAACAGACATTTGGTTCATTCCATCAGCCAACTCATCATCGTCTGTAATTCCAAACTGAGCGTGAAGTTCTCTCCTCGCAGCCGTAAACCGATCCATAGCTTTTGCCCCAAACTTTTGAAGTCTACCGAAAATTTGATGCTGTTGCTCTTCCACTCGAGGTTTCCATTGAACATCCGCGTCGATTTGGTCTTTCACGGAGAGCCACAGATTTTCAAGTTCAAGATAGTGAGCAATGAGGCCGTCCACGATTTTCAAAGTATCTCGTTCCTTCCAAGTTTCAAACTTGTTGTAGTATAAGATCCAGGTGGAGAGGAGATCCATCACATTTGGAACGGAAAAGTGTTTGTTTTGGGTGCTTGTTGTGGTGATAAATGCTTCGAACTTGGTCAAAAACTCTGTAGCGACTTTCTTCACAGCCTTGATTGAAGTGGTTAGATCAATTATAGCAGAAACCCTTCCAAACAAACCTCTTCATCTTCTCCCATGGACGGCATAATTTCTTTGGTGTGGGCAACTATCATGTACAAGCTGAGAAAGACTCTTGCCGGATTTTTCCATGCAACCGTTACGGTTGCCGGAGACTGCATTAGGATGATTAGTTTTTGACCTTGAGTCTCAGGTCCGTCCAAACTCACCAACGATGAAAAAGACTTCAAGTAATTGATAACAGTTGTTGCACCCTTAATGACCTGCTTGGATTGAACAATACGAATCAGACGGTCGAAGGCCATCATTTTGGCTTTCATGAGATCCAAATCCCCTTCTTCCATTCTTCGACAACTCTCTTAGCATTTTTGAGCCTCCACCATGTTTGGATGGCAGCTGCAGAAGCTTGTTGGATGCGCTCAGTTTCTTTTGGATTGACGTTTTTGATAAGTGATACAGTTTCGCTTGACGACAAGAGACGTGAACGTGGGACTGATTGAAGCTGGCGCCGACGAGTTTCGGAAGCACGGAGTCTGATGACGGATGGTGATTGGTAATTGTGCGGCTTTCAATCACAACAAACCTATCTTCCAAGTCCTGACGCAGCGACGAGGTCTTTTCCGCTGAATTCTTTTTATGCTGAGCAGCAATTTGTTTTGCGCGTTGAACTCTTGATGCATTGTTTCTGACCTGTTGGTGTTGGAGGTAAGAAGGGTATATTCCATGGAATTCTAGACTTCGGCACAGACCTGCGTATCAATCAAGAGAGCCCTATTCTTCTCAGCTCTCTCGGACTTTTCTCTGAGTCTGAATTCTGCATCTGCATCGAGGACAGACTTTCTGGATTGGTGAGCGCGTTTGACATCGTCGACGTGCCTGTTTCGTTGCTCGAGTTTTCTGCGGCGCTCGTCAAGAAAACTTTCGCCGTTGCCGCGGCGCAGCGTTTGGGCTTGGGCGTGGGCTTTGGCTTGTGATTGGGTCAAGTGCGGCGCGGTTGAGGGCGGCGAAGTTGCGGTGGGCGACGTGGCGGCGAGGCGGGCCGACCGGCGCAGTTTGAGCCGCGCGTCGACGTGGCGGGGCTTTCGGGCGGCGACAAGGGCGTCCGTGTCGGCGGCAACGGTGAAGAATTCGTCCATCGTTTGTAAGGCGTTCTTTTTATAGCCAAGAGTGAATGTGGCGTTGGCGCTGGTCCACCTGCTTCCTTAAATAGCTGCAATTAAGAAAGAGAAGGAAGAGAAGGAAGTGGCAGACCTTGGTGAATAGAAGGCGTGCGAGGTTCCAGTTGTTTCAGTCAATTCCACAAGCTGCTTCAAAAACACAACAAATCAATCTTAAAATTAGAGCCACCGTTTCATTTGGAAAATAAAGAATAATTCTATTTGAGATTTACACAGACGTTCATCCTCCAGCAATGTCCTCCGCGGTTAACCCACCAATACAGGAAACTGATTCCATTATTCGTGAATCTGTAACAGGTCGAAAGACTGTCACGTTTAGAGCAGAGACTTTGCGCGATGCTGCTCTTACTACCTCATCCGTTGTTCCTCGTCGCTCCCAACCTGATACAATTATATTTCGAACCGAGCGCAGAAGCACAATTTTCAGCAGTGCGCCAGGACCTAAAGTTACCGGGCGTTCTATGAGCGAAGCAAAAACGCGACGATTCTCTCAGTTTGAAACCACAAAGAGTGGAACAACAACAAAAACATCATCTTCTGAGGACCTTGCTGAACAACGAGACTCTCAAGTCAATAGCTCAGATAGGGATAGACATCGACATTCCGAATTTATGGATAATTTTGATTTTGGTGGAACAGTCGAAGAAGAGGATGAAGAAGACGATGAGGCTGGATATGTTGCTCCACAATTAGTATCCAGGAAATATACAATGGCAGACAGTGGTGTAGGAGATTCTCGTCCAGACTCTCCAAAAAAGAATCTTCGAAACTCAACCAAACGGACCAGTTTCAATATAAACGGAATAGTAACTCGCTCAGAAGCATTGAATGAAGACGTCAACAAGTTTTTAGACAACTTGGCAGCCCAATCAAGAGCTTTAAGCAATGTGAACGAAAGTGCGTACCAGAACCAAGCCAAACAACTTGCTATCGCCAATAACAAACAAACGCGATACGAAAAGAATTTGAGCATTCTCGATCAAATTTCTCAAGAACGTGCTGCATCTGCGGAAAGTGTTCGTCCAGGTAGCGGCGGGATCCGACCTGACTCTCCATCAAAAGCAAAACAAGGCAGCAGTGTAGGATCACCCGGGAAGGATGGATTAGACAGCCGGCTTCAAACTGCAGAAACATCTCCAGAAACAAAGCCTCCAACTCCACAACCACCTCCACGACCGAAATATCGAGGAAACACTATTAGCGTCGCAATCCCCATTTCATTCAATCTCTCTCGAATGTTGTCGACCACTCTTCTCAATGAACTTCAATTTGCGCGCTATGAAAAACATGTCAACATCAAAGAAAAGCAACATTCCAAAAAACCAAAAAAGAACGAGACGCCCGATATTTCTCTCAATAATACAAACATTCCAAAGCTTGGTAACGAGTTGCTAGCACTGCAACTTTATTGAGAGAATCGACTATTTCGCAAAGAGTATCGAGTGGTATGAAGCCTGAGAGAGGCGGTCGAAAGTTAAGTATCATTCAGCAATCAAGTGAGGCGTACATTATGAAAAGTTTGATGAAACTACATGGAAGTAGCACTGCCAGTCTTTTAAATCAAGGAAGCATACCAACTTTACTGCAGCAACGGGAAAGTGCCGTCAATTTGATGTGGTCAGGAAGCCCTGTGAAACCCACGACCCCAGCTCCACCAATGAAAGCACCCGTGACCACACCTCCTTCTTCTCAGAAGAAGAAAATCAAGCCTAAGCTCTTTTCAGTTCCTCCCGAGAGCAAAGGAATCGCTAGAGACTTGTATCGCCAGGGAGACGCAGTTCTTGGCTGGAAAAAAGTCCACAAAGCGTCTTGGGAGCAGTCTCAAGAATGGGCTGAGATTACGGTTACAATGGAACGCAAAAAGGCAATGCTTGCAGAAATTGTGGGTGGTCCTCGTCGAATCTCTGCTGTTCACTCTCGGAAGAGCAGTTATGCATTTTCGGAGAGTGGATTACCTGCGACAGATGCAGTTCATATTGACGCAAAGTCTGACAATTATTTGAATGAGCTGGGAATGTACAACAGCCTTAGTAAGTTTGTGAGTAAGCCCCAGTTGGGTAAAAACAAGAAAGTTGGTGAAGACCATCTTGTGGTTCGAGCACCTCCCATGGCAGGAGGCGGCGGAAGTAACGAGAAACAGTACGAATTTCAAGACTTTGTTGTTATTCGAAAGGTATGAAAGATTTTTTATCTCGGAATAATGAGATCTGAATTTAAACCAACAGGTATCTCAAACTACATGTTCCACAATCCGTCAAGTAGTTCTTGCCTCCATCCCTGCCGTCAGAAGACGTGCTTACGCCATGAAAACAACTATGAAGTCTCGCCTCAAAACAAAGTTCCAAATTGAAGCCATTCGTCGCGAACGTGACATCCATTCCAAGTTGAATCACAAGTTTTTGGTTGGGATGCTTGCCTCTTTTCAAACCCAAAGAGACTATACACAATCATGGAGTGGTGTCCTACAAACTTGGATACAGTGATGGGATTTCAGAGAAGTATCAAGGAGGATGCCTGTCGTGGAATTATTGCAGAATTGGTTCTTGCTTTGGAGTATCTACATTCTAGAACATTATTCATCGGGTATTGAGCCGGTGAATATTCAGTTGGATGGATTTGGTCATGCCAAGGTAATTTGTTGTGTACGTTAAATGTCAACTAACGGTTTTCAGTTGTCTGATTTCAGTACTGCTATTACAATCTCTGATATCGACAAGACAACAATAGATACCAAATGTCTTCGACTTACAAGATATAGCGCACCAGAGCTCATCTTGGGGGAAAGGCATGGTCGCTGCGTCGATTGGTTTAGCATCGGCACCCTCCTCTATGAGATGCTCACAGGAAATATACCATTCGGTCAAGGAAATGTTTTGGACACTCTCGCTGCACAATACGGTGGCTCAACAACACGAAAACGCGCTGCAGCCCCGAAAACCAAAGCCACAACAAATATTTCGAGCTCCCGTAAAAGCAGTATTTCCAACCTGAGCGACAAAGTACTACTTCAGTTGGTGTACCTGGACGTGACAGTATGACAACACCGCCTTCAAACCGGTTAAGTGTTGACAAACAGCCGCAAAGTATCCGACCGAGTGTTACAGGACCAATCTCTTCGCGTCGCTTCAGTACTGCAGCCCGTGCATCAGTAGCTCTTGCTCGAGGCTCAACAACACGAAAATCAGTTGTAAACGGAACAGATCCGTCCCTCCGCCGTCGCTCCACGAAATCCGAACTCGAACATCAACAAATGGTGCAAACATTTACATCAAAAGTAAAATCTCTCGCGGACGAAGAGAAAATTCATTTCGTTGCGGGTATTGCATCGACAGGCAAGAACATTGTACAACTCCCGTATTTATACCGCACTATTACCGAGCACTACAATGTAACACGACCAAGTGAAGATTTCGTGCGACGGTTAATGGACCCAGACCACACACATCGACTTAGCTCTTTGAGAGGTACAGCAGATGTGAAGGGACATCCATGGTTTCGGCCGTTAGGATTGACATGGAAAGAAATAGAGGAAGGGAAAGTCAAGACGTTTTTCGCGCCGGGTACTGAAGCTGATGATCATGTTATTGCAGAATTTATGAAGAATCTAAACGCGGAAAAGAGTTTGGCTGCTCAAGCGGCGGAAGCTGTTGCTGCTGCTGCAAATAAATCTGGAGGAAGAGGAGCAGCAAATGCAGTTGCTGGAAAAGGGAAGGGTGATGATGATGACGAAGATGTGGTTGTGGAGGATGGAGTAAAGGAGGAAGTAGATCCTAATTTATCTGACACGGAGATTACTGTCTTGATTCATAATACGTTTATGGATTGGTAGCACCAGCAAGCTTTATTGTTAGTAGTTGGAATTGCCATATATACCATTTTTCTCAACATAAACTAATGGTACCTTTCTTTTAAGTGTTCAATATTAGCTGATTCTTTTGAAGGTTCCTTGATTTGCGCGAACAATAGCAAGTAACTGTATGATATACTACAGCTTACACGCTCAACCAACCTAATCTTGTGTCGGGCAAAGTATCACGGCTTTTATTAAACACATATCGCTACTCGAATTTACTAATTCTTGTCTGTATTCTGTTACTTTGTTGGGTTGTGGTTGGTTGCTGCACTTTCAAGTTTCTTTGACAAAATGGTGCGGCATCTCCCTCACCCTCCAACCACCATCACCACCTCGTCCATCCATCAGAACGACGCATCAGACTTGATATTCGACAGCAGAGACGATACGAGTTTGCGTAGATGATCAGTCTGGGACAACTGCTGACGGTTTCGGATGAGGATGGAGGAGAACATGAAACGGGCATGCGCTGAGGAGTCCATGTTACTGTCTCTACTACCATTCTGCGCAACTCAACGATCCAGAGGCTAACTGCTTTTCTTTCTTTTAGCCAACCAGATTGCACAAGAACAGAAAGGCCCGTGGTCGTGAGTAGTCAGTCCCTCAAATCCACCCTGGCAGCGGAACAGATCCGAAGCGAATCGGCATATTCTGGATACGATTAGTACTGGATTCAGTTATGGACGTTGTAGCAGGAGGACAGATCAAAAGGAGGAAGTTCTGGAGGAGTTCTCGAGGACATTAGTGGACAACTCTCTGGTCAAAACCCAACAACGAGCATCGTTCTAAAATATCATCTTCCCTGCAGACGTTTCTGCCGGACACGGTCGTGTCGGAAAGCACAGAAAGCATCCGGGAGGTCGTGGTCTTGCCGGTGGTCAACACCACCACCGTATCAACATGGACAAATACCACCCTGGTTACTTCGGAAAGGTCGGTATGCGTCACTTCCACTACACCAAGAACATGCACCACTGCCCAACCTTGAACGTTGACAAGTTGTGGACCCTTGTCCCAACTGCCGACCGTAAGGCTGCCGAGGCTGCTCCATCTGGTGCCGTCCCAGTCATCGACTTGACCCGCAACGTGAGTTCTCATTGATCTATCTTCAGAAAGGTTCTTACCCTTTGTAATATAGAACGTTACCAAGCTTTTGGGTAAGGGACGTCTCCCATCTATCCCATTCATTGTCAAGACCCGCTTGATCTCTCGCAGAGCCGAGCTCAAGATCGTCGCTGCTGGAGGCAAGGTTGAGCTCGTTGCTTAAATTATCCCAAAGGAACTGTTCTGTTAGATAATTTGGGGGCTACTTACTGTGCTTGAAATCGCATCTTGGTTTCATACTTTGATTGTTTATAACGGCAATAAAGGTATTTTCAATGATAAATTACGACTTTTTGAATATAAAACCCAAGATTCTGCCCTTCATACTGCAGCCACAGGTGACGTCTCTCTGGCTAAAGGCCCATCCCGTTCTACAATTGGCGGAACTGTACTCTTCTCCTTCTTCCGTGTCGACGCTGTTTTATCGACATCAGCAACTCCAACTTTGTCAGACTTTGTTTTCTTCGAGAACGCAACCACTTCTTCCCCCGGGAACGCAGCCCTCTCTAACGCATGAGGTATAGGTTTTCCACCATAAGGACCGTGCCAATGGTGCCGATCGTGTTCATGTCGTCATCACAACACGCCGCGTTATTTCCTTGCCCCGAGTCTTTTTGCATATCTCGTTCGACTTGCTGCTTGATCATTTTGATGTATTTCTGAGGGAACGTTGAAATGGTCTTGAGGTGGTGCAGTCGCATTCCTGATTCCATCTTGATTTTCTCATGATCGTAATCTGACTTTGATCCTTCAAGTCTTTGCAAAATGGCCTGTTACAGTCTGTGTGAGACTCTTTCTATCCTAGAAAATAGTCACAAGCTTACCAAGTTCTCTTGGTGAATACGATCGTTCTTTTGCTTACGGTGATGCTCATTTCCTCTTGCGAAAAGCTCAACGCGAGCGTCGTGTTCTTCTTGTCCTTCAACGAGATGCTCATGCTTTGTGATGTCAGACATTTTCTCAATCAGAATTCTGTTGTTTCGACGAATGGCAACTTGTCGCTCTGTATTTCAAGTTTCAGTCGACGTATCAAACAATTAAGATTAACTGAACCTTGCTCCATTTGTACACGCTTTAAGTTTGCTTTGAGATGGATATATTTGGGTGGTGGTCTATCGTCAACAGATTTCTTAATATTGGCGAGCTTTTTCAGATGCTTTTCGCGGCTAATATCGTCCCATCTGAGTCATGAAAATAGTTAATGATTGTATCTAGATGGTGAGAAGATACTACTTTTTTGCCAAGAGCTTGTTTGCAACTGGATAAAGAGTGTGATAATGTTTCCAGTTCCACGCCTTGTCTTCTGGATCTTCTTCAGTTTTTTTGATGACTGCTTCTGTTGCACGTCTGTGAATAGACTTTGGAGTGTTTTCATTGTCAATCGTGTCCTCCGCAATCCTTGTTACTTTCCGTTCTTTCTTGATGGATTTTCCAGCCTTTGGTTGTTCAGCTGCTCGTGGTACCTGTTCACCTTCCTCTTGCACGGGAGTAATAGTTTCTTTAATTGGTTTTGTTGTAACTGATTTTGATATTTTCGAGGTTCGTTTTGATTCAGCAACTTTAGAGACTCGTGCAGCTTTAGATACACGTGGAGCAGGCTCTTCTGAAATTGGAGCTTCGGCTTCGAAAGTTGCATGTTTCACTGTTCTTGAAGCCCTCGAGGCACGAACTGTTCCGTTTCTGCTATGGGCAACAGAAGCTCGAGCAGACGGTTTCTTGCTCACTGAAGTTGATTCCGAAATAGGCTCAAAGTCATCAGCGTAAGTGGCTTCTTCAGTTTCAGTCATTCAAATTTCTGTGTTGGTTGTGTGCTTTTCAGGTGGGTACACAATGCAGAGAATCTGGACACTTCCGCTTCATTGTGTACCGGCAAGAACCAAATAGACTGACAAGTCAAAAATTGCTGCACTGATATTTATTACAGTTTGGCAATTATTGAGGAGGGAGACATGAAGCAAAATCGCCACTTGCAATCATTTCCTTGACAATGTCCAATCCTCCCAAAAGCTCTCCGTTCGCATACAGTTGTGGGTAGGTAGGCCAGTTGCTGAATTCTTTCAAAGTCTGTCGGACCTCATCGTCTTCCAATATGTCGAAATATCCAAACTTCACATTCTGGTCTCGCAACAACTGAACGATTTGTCTCGAAAATCCGCAACGTGGTCCGTCTGGGTTTCCTTTCATGAACAACATCACAGGAGATTGGTTGATACTGATGGCTTATGTTAGACAGAAAGGAAGCAAATCACCGAAAGTTAATCTTACAGCTCTTTCAATCTGGTATTGATGTCATCCTCAGGTGGAGCAAGCTTTTGGAAGTCCCCGATGCAATCATTTCCTTCAAGATATCAAGTCCTCCAATCAACTCTCCGTCGACGTAAACTGTTCGAAAATAAGATATTTGCCACCAAAGCAGGGGACTGCTTACTTTGAGGGTAAGTTGGCCAGTTGCTGTACTCTTTCAAAGCCGCCCGCACAGTCTCATCCGCAAGAATATTGAATGATCCGTACGTAGTTCTTTGTTCCGTGAGCAAGTCGACGACTTGTCTGCTGAATCCACAACGCGGCTCTTGAGGGGTACCCTTGAGAAATACCATCACCTTGTTGGAGTTGATCAAAGCCTTCAAACGAGCTTGAAGTTGTTCAGGAGTCATTTCAGAAAAGTTGGCAGCGGGTGCGGCAACGTCTGCTGGCTTGTACGCCTCAGCTTGCTTTGCATATTCTCAACAGTCTGAGTTAGAAGAGGAGCATTGGCTCCTTCGATTCGCTCCAGTATCTTTCCTTCCTATTAAGTGGCATAAAGTGTTTAGACTGGTTGTACTGGTTATCGATCGTTGTTTCACTCCACCTTGATAACAAGAAAGGTGGGAACGGCTGCGATTTCCATATCTTCGGAAGTATCTGGGTATTCTTCAGCTTCAACTTTCAAGAATTGAAGCTTTGGAAACTTGTTTGAGAGCTCATCAAAGACCTGGCGATGGTGAGTGCTTGGTGAATGCATCAAGGCAATCTTACCTCATTCATGTCCTTGCACTGCTCAGCCCAGTCGGCGTAGAAGTTGGCAACTGAGATTGTTGCGGAGCCAGCAAGCATTTTGAACTGCTCATCGGAGAGGATGGTTGCGACGTTGGTTTTTGAGGCCATCTGGGTTTGTTTTGAAGATTTCACTTGATCCAACTCAAGAAGACGTCTTCTTCAAATCAAATCAAACATCCATGGCTGTCAAACGATTATCAACAATGCCGTAAATCATTGAAACCAGCTGCCGTAAATCGTGAATGGAATTTTTGCAACTGGCAGACGTGTGCAAATCGCTAGCAAATCCCGCCCCTTTGAGATTTACAAGCAAACGAGGACGATCATCCTCCTTTACTTCGTTCTCAGACCTCGTTTTAGACTCTCCTTTACATTGCAGGAGTTTGGAGAGCTGTTTGGAGCTATTGAAAGTACTAGGAAGTAATAACAGGTATGTGACCCCTTCCAGCCAACTGTGAGGAATCTAACACCAAATTCCTCGGTGGCGCCTCATTTTTCAGAGTATACAAGGTATTTGGCGATTGGGCTGCATATCTTCAACGATATCATTGACTAATATTCCGTTTGTAGTCAATATTATGTTTTCATTATTTCAAGAAGATGTCAACCCAGAAGGGTCGGAAACCAACAACAACAGTCAACTTACAACGGCTCAGTTTCAAGCAGAATTATATGGAACAAATCAGCCTGTTAGTAGTGACGTTGATCAAGTATTCTTTGATTGGCAAGGATCGTTGTGTGGAACATATAATATGGGAGATGATGTTGGAGCAAACTATTCATCCATGATTGCACAGGGAAACAACATGGTTGTTGATGACGCGTTCTTGGCGTCGCTCAATGAAGGATTCGGAGGCTATTTTGCTCAAACAGGGATCTCAGGAAACGCGTTCACACTCCCCACTTCACCAACACACCATCAAATCAACCCTGAGTTCATGAGAGTGCCGGAAAATGCAGACTCCCCAAGCTTAAATTCTGCGTCTGATAACACAATGATGATATCGATGGCAGACGTTTTGCCTCAAGCCAATAGGATGGCATTAAAGAAAATTCCTCTTCCAAGACCACCAACACCCATCAGGCCAAAAGAGAAAAAAGTAATTAAAGACAAAGGAGGAATAACTAAAGTCAAGAAGGGACCTAAGGCCGTGTCTTTGCTACCAAACACACTTTTACAACTTGCAAGCGCTGCTGATCCAGGCACTCACATCCCACCTTCCGCGGCACCTGCTGTCTCAACAGAAGCAACCCCAATTGAAAATTCTGAAACACAAGCGGCGTCTGAATCGGCACCCATAGACTGTGTCAAAAGTGAACCAGATGAGAGTAATCCTACCGATTCCAGTGAAGACATTATCGAAGAAATCGAAGAGGAACAAGACGTTGAACACATTGATGAAGATCGCCTTTCCGAAGCTCCGGAAACCCTCTTCGCTCCCTCCTCTCGAGTCCTTAGCCCAGTATCCGGAACAAGCCAAGAAACCGTCAATATCAAATTAGAACGACCTGTCGCAATTCGCCCCTCTCTCGGCCCAACCCAAAACCAATACACCATGATCGCCCCACAATCCCAAAAACAACAATGCCTCCAACCCTCCACAACACCCTCCTCCATCACCACACCACAACCACCAACCTCCTCCTCCCGACACAAACGCGAAAAACCAACCTCCCACACGCCTCGCCCCCCAAACTCCTTCATAATCTACCGCAAAGAAAAACACGCAGAACTCATGTCCCAATCCAGCGGCACATCCACCCTCAACAACAACGTCATCTCCAAAATCGTGGGCACAATGTGGAAACAGGAGCCGCCTGAAGTCAAAGCCATGTATGCCGCGAAAGCGCAGGAAGAGAAACGCGTGCATATGTTGAAGCACCCGGATTACAAGTACAGACCGAAGAAGAGTCCTCCGAAGCAGACTGGTGGAGGTGGTAATGGTGGAGGAGGGGCGGGAAGGCCGGGGATGGTTGCGATGGTTCCTATGGCTTCTGGGGGTGCACCGCGGTTTGTTAAGATGGGTGGTGGACAGGTACAACGGCAGAATTCTGGGGGTGCTGGGTCCATGTCTGTGCAACCGTCGAATAGAAGAAATTCTTCGACTGTGATTGGGGGGATGGGAATGTCGCTGCCTACAATGGATGACTTTCAGTATTGCCAACAGGGGATGTTGCATCCCGAGTTTTTCCAGATGCAGCAAGGAATGTATGCTCCACAGCAATATCAAATGGGGTCACCGTTCGATCAGCAGCATAATTGGGGTGAGGGGACACACAGGCACATTTTGGTGTACCTGTGTATTGGACAACATCACAACTACAACAGTCACCGCAAGCAGAAGGATCTCCG